>CM053587.1:19434704-19474587 GCA_028646515.1 Pseudochirops corinnae | reverse complement strand
CAAAAAATATGAGAAAAAGAGGTTGAAGTATAGATTTATAAAATACACATAATTCTGACAGAAAGAAGCTCTAATTTTAACTCATCAAGAAGTATTTGTCAGATTTTAGAACTTCAACATTAAGCAACAAACATTAGAATGAGCCAGGAGGAATCCTTTCATATACCAATTTTTGAATGAACTGCCCAAAACTACTTCTCATTTGCAAAACATCCAAAGGGGAAAATGGTATACATTCCTCTCTCCTTAAAAGTCTTCAAAAGAGATGACCTTTAAATGACCCCTTTTCATGTATTTTATAGTAGAGCCTTAACTAATAGCCAATGAAATTTCTGCCAACTTACAAATTCTGTGATTCTGGGATGTTAAGTTTGAAATTATGAAAATCAAAGATTGTTTTGAACTTCAAAGTAAGATTTTTTTTATGAACTTGTGTTTAGTCATCAGTGAAGAATCATGTACTTGCCGGCAAAGGGAAGAATTTGAGTCATTCCTTCAAAGAGGTGAACAGGGCATTGGGCTTCTGAAGTCATCAAACAAAGGACACATGAGAAAGATAATAAATACATATAGACAGCAAGGAAAGGCTGAAAACTTCACTCAATGCCTACCCATTTCTTTGGCCTGACATAACTCTATACATATCTGTACATGTATCTACATATATATGAGTGTGTGTAGAAACCCACATATATATGATTATATTTATAGCGTGTTTGATGGTCAAAAAAATCTAATCTAAGACTTCAAACAAAATTGAAAGTGGGAATGTTAAAGATCTGAATTTTTCTCTCCTGACCTAGAATGCACCTTCTCTCATTAGTGAAGCAATGTTGTTTGGGATTTAGAAGCTGAATACAA
Organism: Pseudochirops corinnae; assembly: GCA_028646515.1. NCBI lineage: Eukaryota > Metazoa > Chordata > Mammalia > Diprotodontia > Pseudocheiridae > Pseudochirops > Pseudochirops corinnae. The sequence goes on along the minus strand of CM053587.1, from coordinate 19,473,726 downwards.
AATAGTTCTCTGTTCTTCATTGTTTCCGACCAATGTGGATGCAAAATGTGTGGGTACGGTGCCTAGAGTGGTGGGTTGGAAGAGGAACTATCTTGTAAAGCTGTCTTGCCCAGATCTCTGGCTCTTCTGGCTTAATTCTGGGTATGTTTCCCATCTTCCCACCTGGCTTCCCTTACCCTATGGGGTACTCTACTAAGTCATCCCGTTTTTCACGGGGTCTGACTGCCCTTTCAATTCTTTTCTAACCCCTATTTGGGCGCCACTATGACCTGGTCTAACGCCAAAGGGCAGCCAGCCTTACCCTTTTTTCCCTGAGTCTTCAGGGGGTACCTCCCAGTAATGCAGCCTGCCCATTCCACAAAGTAGAGTCAGGAGACAGAAGAGTTAGGGATATGCAGACAGCTTTATTGTTCTCTTCATCCTTCCATATCCATATCCATCCATATCCATTCCCGGGACTTCTCCTCTTTTATCCCCCTACTGAGCCCCTTGGCAAATAGCCTACCTCCCCTGTAATCACCTCTGACGCCAAAAAGGTAAATATGAAAAGGAAGGATGGAGCTCACGTCCCCAGAACAGAGCATATCAACAGAACATCTGGGTCGAGAAATGGAGAATTAAACAGGACACACCGACCCAGAGACATAACTGTCTTCGTGACTTCTGTGTTTTGGTGTTACTGTGCTTCTGCATTCTCAGAATATTCTGGCACTCATGCTCCCAGGCAGAACTACACATCCCCCATCAGGCAGCTAGGTGGTGCAGTGAAAAAAGCACTGGCCCTGGAGTCAGGAGTTCGAATTTGACCTCAAACACTTAACACTGACTAGCCATGTGACCTTGGGCAAGTCACTTAACCCCAATTGCCCTGCCTTCCCCTGTCCAAAAAAAGTGAAAAATATCACAGAGATGAAGAAGAGCAGAAGATGGACCACTGAATACTTGAAGCTAAGAACTAAATTTTAGGCTCACGCCAAAGTGAAGCAAGTGTCCCACTTTCTATCAGAAGTTTTTCAGAAATCCTCCTACTTCTGGAGCTTTCCCTCCATTAATTACAACCTTTTTGTCCTGTATATAGTTTTTTTGTATACCTTTGATGTCTTCTCAATTAGATTGTGAGCTCCTTTGGGGCAGAGACTGTCTTTTGTCCTCTTTGTATCCCCAGTATTTGGGATAGTACATTCTATATGGTAAGCTTACCAAATTGAAAATGCTTGTTGAAACTAGATTCTCTCAGAAGTAACCACTTGCTTGCCTTCTAAAAGATGGTAAAATAAATCTATAGGTGCTGTCAGGTGTGAGATAATCAAGTGAGTCAGAGAAAAAAAGAGCTGTGGTAGTTAACTGCACCATGCTAAAAGATACTGTGGTAACTGTCTTTAAACCTGGTAACTACTGGCAGTTCTTCTGTCTTCTTAGGGGATTATTTAGGATGTGACAAAGAACTGTCCAAGATGCTTAGAAACTACCCATTCTGGATGCTTCTCAGGGGCACTTGGTGATCCTACTAGAAGGTAACTAAAGAGAATGCCCAAAATTACAGCATCCTGGGCAAGACACTAAAGCCCTCAGATACGCAGCTGGTATTTGTGTCAATGCTGCCCACTTATGGAGATTCCAAATGGTAAAGGAGGATTGGAGAAGTGAATGTCTGATTAAGAAGGTGGTATCTGAGAATGGAATTTGAATCTTGGGGACCATGGCATGAAATTTAGAAATTGCAGGTTCTTGGCCAAGGAAGAGGTAAAATTAACATGGGCTAAGAACTCCTTACTTCATATTTTAGAAATCTGATCAAAAGGACTTTTAGTAGGAAAAAAAGGTTGAGGAAGAAAACTGTGTGTGTGTGTGTGTGTGTGTGTGTGTATACACATACACACATAAATAAATGCATGTATACATGTGGGTATATGCACACATATATGATTTACACAACATAAAACTACGTATATGTGTGTATATGTTACAAACCATAGAGAGAAGCTTTAACACAGGAAGAATAGCCATTTTCTGCCAATCTTTTGCCAAAGAATGTCTCAAATCTAACACCTGCAGAAGTCGACAAGAGATAAGAAACCAATGAAGACCAAAAATTTGGTCTCAGATATGTATATACAAATAGTGTGTGTATTCTGATCTCACTTCTCCATTTCCAGGCTAGTTATAGCTCGTCCTAAGGATTCTATGGATATCCCCTGAAGGTTGGGAAATTTTTGCTAATGCAATCAGTTTAAGGCTCTGCTCTTGGTGTATTCTCCCTATTGTTAGTCCCAATTCCATTTAATCAAGAAATACTAATTAGCTTTTAGAACAGCAGTTCTCAACCTGTGAGTTGCTACCCCTTTAGGGGTCAAATGACCCTTTCACACATATTTCCGATGGTCTTAGGAACAGAGACAACCCTCCTCTATTTGTCTCCAAGGGGTAAAAGGAAAAGGAAAAGCAAAAGGAAGGGAAGGGAAGAGAAGAGAAGGGAAGGAAAGGGAAGGGAACGGAAGGGAAGGGAAGGGAAGGGAAGGGAAGGGAAGGGAAAAGGGAAAAGGGAAAGGAAAAGGAAAGGGAAAAGGGAAAGGGAAAGGAAAAAGAAAAGGGAAAGGGAAAGGAAAAAGAAAAGGGAAAGGGAAAGGAAAAGGGAAGGGAAAGGAAGGGAAGGGAAGGGAAGGGAAGGGAAGGGAAGGGAAGGGAAGGGAAGGGAAGGGAAGGGAAGGGAAGGGAAGGGAAGAGAAGGAACAGAGAATCAATACAAAAGCATGGAATGCCCCTATAAGATGTGTGAGAAAGGCTGAAAATACAAATGACCTTATATTGGTAAAGAAAATTTAAGGACAACAAAAGACTTTTAATTTAAGCTACACTAGAGAAAAGAGGGGGCAGATAGATGGCACAGTGGAGATAGTCCTAGACCTGGAGTCAAGAAAACTCACCTTCCTGAGTTCAAACCTGGCCTCAGATAATTACTAGCTGTGTGACCCTGGGCAAGTAATTTAACCCTGTTTGCCTCAATTTCCTCATCTATAAAATGAACTAGAGCAGGAACTGGCAAACCACGCCAGTATCTTTGCCAAGAAAACCCCAAATAAGGCCATAAAGAGTCAGATATTCTTGAAAAATGACTGAACAATAAACAGCAAAAGGGAAAAGAGAAGGGCAAAAGGAAAGGAAGGAGTATGACTAAGGGTGTTTGGGACAAGAATCAAAGATAACAGAGAAAAGGAAGAGGTGCTCAGGACTCATTTTATTTTCATTTTCTCTGTCAAGACTATTAATCTTTGATTTGAAAAAACAGAATAAAAATGTATAAGAAAATACCCAATATGACAGAAAAGTAAAACTGTACCAGGATATACTTAAATTAAATCACCTGATCCACATATATTATAGCCTAAGGGATTGAACAAACTGGCAGATGGTATGGTTAAGTCATTATCGCTAAAGTTTTAAAGATTGCAGAGAATGGAAGAGGTACCACAGGGATGGGCAAATACTTTTATTTTCAAAAAAAGAGGCAAAATGGATTCTAGAAAATAAAAGCCAATGAGTTTTAATGAATGAATGAAAAATAATTCATTAAACACTTACTATGTTCCAGGCAGAGTTAAATGATTAGTTAGTAACTATCTGGAAAATGAATCAGAAAAACTCACTTAGGGATTCATCAAAAACATGTCTTCATAGACTAAATTTATAATTATTAAAATAACAGGATATAGAAGTGCTTCAAAATAAAATGTATTTAGATTTTTTTTAATTATAAAACATCTTACACTATTCTTTGGAAAAGATGGAGAGAGAAATGGTTTAGATGATAGAACAATTAGATAAATTTAGAACTAGTTGGATGGCTGGATGTGAAAGTAATCATTATGGATTCATGTCAAGTTAGAAGGAGGTCTCCATTAGAGTATTCCCAGGCCCTGCACTACTTAGCAATTGTATCAATTACTTCAGCAAAGACAAAGATGGCATACTTATCAGATTTTAAGAGGGCACCAAGCTGGGAGGAACTGTTAGCACTTTGAACTGAGAATTTTAAAAATTAAAGACAGACTAGAATATTGGGCCTCATCTAATTAGATGAAATTTTATGAGGGTAAATATAAAGTTTTACACTTGAGTTCAAAAATAAACTTCACAAAGTACAAAATATATGAAACGAGGTTAAAAAAGCTTCCTTGTCTAAAAACGATCAGGGGATGTTTACTGTTGCGCAGTCATTTTTCACTTATGTCTGACTCTGTCATCCCATTTGAGGTTTTCTAGGCAAATATATTGGAGTAGTGTGCCATTTTCTTCTCCAGCTCATTTTACAAATGAGGAAACTGAGGCAAACAGGATTAAGTGACTTACTCAGGGTTACAGTGCTAGTAAGTGTCTCAAATCAAAATTGAACTCCAGTCTTCCTGACTCTAGGCCCAGCACTCTATCCACTATTCTACCTAGCTGCCCCTGAGGATATTCTTCAGTGGGTTACAATATGGGTGTAAATCAACACTTTAAAATGGCGAGTGAGAAAATAAATATGATTTTTAGATCCTATTTGCTTTCTTTTAAGAAAGACACAATTTCAAAGAATAAGCAAGTGCTGACTCCATTGTACTTGCCCTCTTTTGTCCATATCTGAAGGATTTTGTTCAGTTCTGACTGCTGTTTTTAAAAGAACACGCTGACAAGCTGGGTCAAGAGGAAAGCAAGAAGGAAGAGGGCCTCAAGTTCCTATCACATAAAGTTGAGTGGAAGGAATGGAGTACATTTAAAATGAAAAAAGCAAGACTTTGGTACTTAATAGCTGCCTAAATAGTTGGAAGTCCATCTCCTAGAAGAAGAAATGGAAGTAAATTGAGGTACGTTGCAAGGAATCTTTCCAACAATTAGGGCTATCCAAAATTGGATTGGGCACTTGCAGGGCTTATTGTATACAGGATTCTTTTTCAGGTATGGCCACTCAAATGAATAACAACTTCAAAATTCTATATATTAAAACTAATGAATATTGATGCAAAATAAAGTTGGGAAAGGGATTAAGATATACCTCATAATGACAGATTAAAGGGTTCTTCAATATTAAGAAATTTAAAAACAAATAAAATGACATGACTGCATGAAAAAAGTAGAAAAAAAATAGACTTAATGAAAATACAGCAGTCATTTAGCTACAAACCCTTCAAAGGATAAGCATTTAAAGGTACTTTAATATAATAAAAAATAATTTTCAATGGAGACATGCTGGAAGCTTTTTCAATAAATTTGGGAATAAAGCACATATGCCCACTTTTTCCAATAACATTTGATAAAGTTATAGAAATACTACCTATGACAAAGATAGGAGAAAAGAATTTCAGAAATAGATACCAGCAAAGAGAAAATAAACTTAATCTGATAGAAAAAAATAATCTAGGTAATTTATTAACTTCAATAAAGTAATCAATTTACAAAATTCCTTAACATTTCTATACACTAGTAACAAAGACTGAGTGGAAAAACAGAGACATTCCATCTAAATCAATTTTTAAATTCATAAAACAGCCAAACAAACTTATTTAAATAAAAATACAAAAACATTTACCAAAAAAATGACTACGGAACTAGAAATATGAGAGTAGTTTTTTTTCTTAAAGAAAAAAAATTCTCTAATCCCTAAATCTCAAAAAAGAAAGAAAAGAAAAAGGAATTTTGCATAAGATAAGGTATAACTAAGCTGAATTACAAGATAAGAATTAAGAAAAGTTTGCCCAAGGTCAAAAGCTCATGAACTAACATTTGAAAACTTTAATACATAGAGTTCAGATTCTGTATACTTATCTTCAAACAAATCTGAGGGCCATGGTGGTGGTTCGCCATGAACTCCCCTTTGTTCCACAAGAATTGGACCAACCATGAAAAAGTAAAAACACATTGACTAGAATAGGAATTCTTAATTTTTTTTAATATCAGGGAACCTTTTTGTCAGTCTTCAGAACCTTCTCAGAATAATGTTTTTAAATGTGTAAAATTAGATATAAATGATAACAAAGGAAACCAACTATATTTGTAACATGTATGCTCTGTACCCTTCTCACAGGTCCTAGACTACTACATCTTCCCTCAGGGTTCTAAGGTACCCTGATGGGTGTGGCTGTCTCTTTGTGATCAGCTTGAAAATCCACTGGCTGCGCTCCTGTCCTCATCTGTTATAAGTATGTGAAAGAATTATTAAAGAGAAGTATGTATGGAATAATTTTACAACTATATACCTGTTTGTTTCTAATGGTAGCCATCTCTACCATTAGAAACAGTGGAGGGTGGAGGAGGAAAGTAAGGGGGGAAATTGACACGATAATTTTATCATATATTTAAAAGGAATAGCAAGATGAACATAATTGCAGTTTCATGTGCAATCATCTTTTTTATTATACTATGTGATAAAAATACTTGTTTTATTCAATAAAGTAAAAAGAAAAAAATTTTTTTAAAGAAGCCTGTGACTAGTCCCCCAGTTCTCTTTAACCATGTTAACACTGATTGGCTTTTACAAAGGGATATTTGCTTGAAAGATATAGTGAAAACAAATGTTGAAATAGTTTCAGCAAGAATGTCAGAGCATAATATCCACCATACAATCTCCATCTTGGGGAGGGAGCTCATGACTAAGGCTCATGACTTAACTCATTCCTTATGTATTACATTGCTCCCACCATATTTATGTCCACATGTGGGAAGGGCCCCAAAGACAGCTCCTTGATCCTCAACACATTTGTGATTGGCTAAGAGCAACAGTCACCCACAATTCTGACTCCTGATTCCTGTGGCTGGATCTCTCAACCATTTTTGGAGATTCCATTCCCTGCACCTAGAACTGAAAAGAACAAACAAAAAGGCTCCAAAGACCTTATTTTGTAGAGAGGGGGAAAGAAGGGAATAGTGTATCACTTTAGAGTAAAAGGGAAAAGACTCCATGTTCCTTCATCTTATCTACTTTCTCATCAGATAGTATCATATTACCAAAATGTAATTGAAGCCAATGAAAAGATAACTGTGTGTTAAAGCTGACTCAGGTCTGTTTAAAGGTATCAATAATTCCATTTATGAAGGCAATAGAAAAAGGCTCACTCCAACTACATGGCTAGCCAGCCAGACTCAGATACGGAATGCCCATGTAAGTTCCAACCTCTCCAATATACTTCTGTACGTAAGAAGGATTTTGTTATCCTTCTTAGAGTTTAGTTACCCAGGATCCATAGCCATAGCAATCTCTAGTTTCCACACATTGCATAATAACTCCCCAGAATAGCTCCAAAGATCCTAGATGGTAATTCCTGGATGATTGATAGGTTGGTTCTGTCCTTTGTTCTCAAAGAGGACCAAAATGACATCACCATGCTAGTGTCAAGTTTCAATGTGTCTGACTGTGGCTGATCAAACCAATATGAGCTTGGAATGCTCTACCACAAGTTGAGCACAAATAGTCCCTGTGAACATTTGGGGGGAATACTCTAAATTTGCACATCTTGCATTTCCTTTAAGCTGTTTCAATTCGGCTTTGCTCATAGAGCACGGTGCCTTCTCTGATGTGGGCATGCCATACTGAGTGGTCCTGTGCCAGTATCTCCCATGTTACACAATCACTTCCAAAGTCCTTAAGAGAGATCTTGAGAGTGACCTTGTATTGCTTCTTCTGACCAACATGTGAATGCTTTCCCTCTGTGAGTTCTCCATAAAATCGTCTTTTTGGCAAGCTTGTTTTGCATTCAAACATGGCAAGCCCATTGGAGTTGCATTCTCTGAAATAGAGTTTGAATGCTTGGTAGTTTAGTTTGAGTAAGCACCTCATTGTCTGGTACCTTATCCCTCATAGTGATAGGCAGTCCTACTGAGACTGCTCAGTGAGACTATCTCAGTGAGATATTAATTGTGGCATAATGTGATACTATGTTTGCACCCAATGATGATATTGCTAAAGTTAACCTCTGAGGCTATTATTGGCAATATGTCTTCTTTTTCTGTTGCCCTATAAAGCAAGTGGCCACCAGCCAGTGAGTGGGGAACCCTTAGGGTTGAATGCACGAGCTGGAATGTTGTGTGTACCTTGATCGTCCCCCATCAAGGCTTGAGAAGAATCTGTGTTTGCCTCAACTAGCCCCCATAGAAGCCTGAGGGAATTTAGGGGAGTGAGAGGAGTGCACAAGCTGTTCCTGTCTCGACTGACCCCATCAAAACATAGGGGTAGTTGCTCCCCCACTTTGTGCCAGCCCCTGTAAGAAGGGTGATTAGGGAATGCTATAGGAGTTGGTGCTCCCATTATCAGCAACTCCCTCTTGAGAAGACTAGACTAGAAGAAAGCAAAATTATTAACCTCTCTGAAGCTGCCTTCCTATCCTTCCTGTCTGACTAGATCAAGAGTGAACCTGTTAGGGGCTGGAGTCCAAAAGCTCCAGTGCCTCCCATGTGTTATCTGTGAAACAGCTTCCCTTACATATCATTACATTTCTCCCAGGAATAACTCCCTAGCCTCCTCCTCATGGGAAGACACCATCTGAAAAAGCTGAAGGAGTCTACACATAGGCTTAAGCTCTATTAGTTATTAAAATACTGTTATCAAAGTAATTAAAAAACAAACAAGTTTTAGCTAAGAATTCCCAGGAAGGTTAATGAGACAGAAGACTGAAAAAAAGCAAAATATGAGCATGGCACTACCTTATCAAAAATAACAACTTAAAACAAACAAACAAACACTTGGCATATTGACCATAACTGATAGACCTTTATTCGGAGAATAGATATGATTCCAGGGCAGATTACTGATTTGAGATTCTTGTGTCAGATTTTTTTTCTAATTTTGAAAGAATCACAGCAATGGCAATAGTTCCAGAGGTATCCTCTGAGTTCCCCAGAAGGTTTATTATGCTGCTGCCAATGATAGTGGCAGTAGAAACATGATGGAAACTGGAAGGAAGGAAGCCCCAACTAGGATGTGTTTCATATATATACATATATATATCTACATATGTATGTAGGTATGTATGTATACCCAAGCAACTATGCCTCCACTCTCTATAACAGTAGTTCTCAAGCTCTTTTCCCTCAGAATCCCATTTATACTCTTACAAAATTATTGAGGACTCTCAAAGAGTTTTTGTTTATGTGGATTATATCTGTCCATATTTATTATATTAGAAATTTTAAAGTCAATATAACTATTAAAATGGTGTTGACCTTGGAAACCTCCTAAAAAGAGTCTTCAGATCACACTCCCATGACTGTTGCTCTAGAAGAAAGAATTCTAGTGGGAGTGGCTACAGCAGAATGATATTGCTGGCAATGGTTGTTTCTGAGTGTCAGCTCAAATAAAATAAAGGCATACTTTCCATTCCTGTTGTGCATAGCTGGCAGACTTTACATTATTGTCTCTATTTCTTTAAACTGATCGTGCTTCCTGATTTTTTTGGTGTTATATAAACTATGGTTAGAAATAAATGATCTGTGACTTAAAGATATTAATTGTGTACAGGTGGGGAGTGCAAAGGAGGATGGTAGTAACTGGTTTGGTCTATATCTAGGTCTGAATTAGTGTAAAAAATGGATCCTATGAAGTAGTAACATTATTTGAATTTGCAATGCACATATTTCCATTGGGTTAGAACTAATTATCTTATTTCACATACCGTTAACATCAAATAGTGCTTATATGAATATACAGCTACTTCATGGTATTCATTATTCACAGTAATTAGGACCTAGTTTTATATAAAATTAAATCTATCTGAGGTGTAGACTTCTATCTAGAATGTTAGAGCATCTTCCCTGTTTGAGGATGAATGAATTGGACAACAGTATTATGGTTTTGATTTTTATTAATAATTCTAATCAGTGTCTAAATATCAGGACTAGATAAACTGTGACTGAGGGCTATGAATCTCTCTATGCTAATTGAGTTATTGCTGAGGTGGATTGCATAACCTTTATTGCATTTCAGGGAAGCTCTGATCTCTAAAGCCAGGGATGGAATAGAGGAGGGAATCAAGGGAAGGGCATATTCCCTTAGCTGTTCAGTGGTAGAAGGACGATATAGTTTGGGGAAAATGGACATTCTTTCCCCAGTGGCTAGTTGACATCCCAAGGTAAGAGGGGGAGGAGGAAGAGACCGCATCTTTCTTTTATTTTTGCTTTCTATCTAAACCTCCAAACATTGTAAGTCACCACACTTGAAAGTTACATATGATTTTGAAGATGAGAGACAGTATAGTATAGTAGCTAGCATGACAGTATTGGAGTTTAAGAGACACTCACTAGTTGTGTGACACTGGACAAATCAGTTAAGCTCCCTGGGCCTCAGCTACCTCATTTGTGAAACGTGTGTTGGGGGGCAATTAAATGACTTTCAGATTTGCTCCAGCTCTAAATCTACTATCTATAATATTGCCATCTTAATATCCTATGGAACTTCCTTGCTAATTAAATTTTTTTTTTAAAATGAGCTCAACAAATTTTAGTCACTCCTAAAGATAAAGATCTGTGTATCTTTAGGCCACAACTGTAATGCTACCTATTCAATCACACCGAGATTTCCCTCTCTTATTAACTCCAAATTTACATTCCCACAATCTACAATACAGGCAGGATCTCACATCCAGAATAAATACTCTTACACTTTGGGATCAGGCAGGTTTATTGTTACTTATCTAGATCCAAGATAGGGCAGAGTTATTGAACTTTGTTGTTTTAAGGGTGGATAAGGATTATGGAAATCAAAGTTAAGCCATTTCAGTCACATGTACTAGTCTATGCAGCTTTGTAGGGATACCATTATTTCATTGTGTCTGTAAAGGAAGCTGGTGAAAGGCAGTAGAGAATAAAAAAAAAAAGAAAGGAGAGAAATGAGAAAAGAAGAGAAAGGAAAGGGAAAAGAGGGTTAAGAAGGAGAAAAGGGGAAAAGTAGAAAAGAGTAAAGAATTAATTTCATATGGTAGAGAATATCAAAATGCTCAGAAAACTTGCTTCTGGCAAAACTGAATAGAACAAGAATCCAATAAAACAAAAATGTAATAAGCACCTACTATGTGCCTGGCCCTGTCCAACAAAGAGATTATGCCTGCTCTAGAGCAAGGTCAACCAAAGAGCAATATTACTCAAAGGAATAATTTAGAGATCCAAATAGAGCTGGACAATGAATCAGTTTGCTGCTACCAGCTAAGATTATTTTGAAAGCATCTGAAAATACTCCTTTTTTTTTTTCCTTATGCCCCTGGATAGCTGTAATTTTTCCCAACAAAAACGTCTAGGGCAATTCAAATTTGCCCAGGCTAAAGATCTGTTTTGGCCATGATCTGATGGTAGAGCACAATTTTTGTGACTGCTCCAGGGGGTTCCTAATCCATTGTAGTCGGATGCCCCAAGGGTTTTTGAATATTCTTAAAGCTTTTTGGAGTTCAATTATTGTTTTAAAACAAGGTCGTTTTTTTTTTTTTTTTTTAGAGAGTCTCAAGGATTTTCATATTTTTGTGGGTATTTTAGGTAGGCAAATTACCACAGATACTTTGATGCTATTTAATAAGATCATTAGCTTTTTCAGATAGCCAGAGGGTTGCTATAATAAATGCAAAACATATGCAAGGTTACTCAAAGCAGACAACAATACAGTGAAATGTACTCACTATGAGACAAGGGATAACGTGGCTTATAAATGAGTATTTGGCTATATTCGTGCTACATTTGAATCCCGAGAGTTTTGTAGAAGAACTTTGAAATCCTTTTATTATCTAATGAAATAAGTAATATGTGGGTTTGCTATAAAGGGACTTCATTGTTTGCAGTGGAAGATTTTGGACACTTCCTCTAAATCCAATTCAAAAAAGACTTCTTTAGACTCAAAAAATTTCAGACTCACATGATAGTACTTATGATATTATCTGTTGATTAACAAAGTGGGTTATCTATGCCTGCACACAGTAGGTGTTTTTAAAAATACTTATTGATGCGTTATTAATGATGACAAAGATCTACTATAAATCCAGCGATATCTTTCAAGATACTTTTGTTTATTTTATTTATCTTAACATTGTCTCCATGAGTCTGAAAATACACGTATATGGCAGGCATTGTTCAGTCTGCAAAAGCTACATTTACTCATTCGTTTATACTGGATCATGCTACATATTTTGTTGAAACTCAAGAAAGATCAAGATGACTGTGCTTGATGTACACATGGATTCACATGGAACCCCCAGTTATAATTCATGCAGGCAGCTTCTATGGAGAAGGTGTCAGTCATCCCCACCAATTGCTAACCAACTGCTATCCACAGGGAAGGCAAGCCATGCTAGTTGAAGAAGCAAAGCTCTAAAGAAAGAAACAGGAAGCAGCATTTGCCAAATGAGTCAAACCACCACTACCATTTTGATCACGACCTCCCCTCAAAAGAGTCTGAGGAGCCAGAAATCCTGGACCCAGGAGCCTTTGGAATAACAATGCTTTCAGCCTGAGCCTGGGTAGCAATCCCTTGTAACAAAGCAGCTTGGCAGTTGATCCTATACTGGCTACAGCCACATCTTTTGAAAACACCAAAAGAGAAAGCGCTTGTCACTGAAGTCCTTGGCATTGTCAAATGCTTCAAATAAGAAACTAGCATGAGGTTATCAGCAGAAATGCATTAAAGAAGAGATATTACCATTTCTTTTGCCACTGTATCCTAAGTACCAAGACCTTCTAAATCTCTTGTCTCCCCATTTAGAATATGGGCTTCTTGAAAGCAGGGACTGTCTCACTTTTCTATTTGTATGGCCAGAATTTAGTCCAGTGCCTTGCATGCAATAAGTGATTAACAAATGTTTTCTTCATTCATTCACTGATTAACATCTTTAGATCTCCTCCTCATTTCTCTTCTAATTGTCCATAGCTTCTTATATGTATTATCTCAAAAATTCCACTTCAATCTCATGATAAATCAATAGCTAAAGTAGGGTGGTTTGTAAGCATGATTCCTCACTACAGTGTCGAACTGTTCTTTAACAAAAGTCAAGATAAGAGGAATTAAAAATAAATAATGTAATTGTATTTTATTTAAAAGTCCATTTTATCTGATATAAAAAGTCCATATATCTTTAGTTTGGGGAAAATCACAAAATGAATTAATTGAATCCATAGTATCTAAATATGATATTATTCATACTTTCTATATTTCTGGTACTTTATTCAGGGAATAGCTTGAATAGTTATGCTTCAAAGTTTAATACACTAAAACAGGGGCTCTGGACCTGGAGTCTGTGAACTTTTTTCTTAATCTATTGATAATTCAACTTTAATACAATCAATTTCCTTTGTAATCCTATGTTTTTGATTTTGTACACTGAAAAATATCACTCTAAGAAGGGGTCCAGATTCTTCACCAGACCATCAAAGGGGTCCATCACACACACACATACACACACACACACACACACACACACACACACACACACACCCCTCCTGCTTTGAAAAGATCCATGATATCATCCATGTGATTACTTCCCTAAGCAATGCACATACTAGGTGATCAGTAAGTGTTTGTTGAATTGAAATGAGTTGAATATAGTTCTCAATCTGTCTAAACTAAAACACATTTTGTCCATGAGTTTCATGATGATGTGGCATATTAACCTAGATTCGAATAATTTTTATTGTGTCTGACATTTTTTTTCTGGATGTCTGTCTCATATTTTCATCTCTTTACTCTCTCAGTATTCACAGATGCTTTCACTACAATAAAAACTATGAATTACTCTATTGGAATTGGCTACCTCTGTATGTATTTATATATGTACATACTCGTATAAGTATGTAATGTGTGTATATATATATATATATATATATTTGTGTGTTTATGTGTGTATATACAAATGTGCATGTGTATATACTATGTACATATATGCAAATATATCTGTATATTTACCTATACTGTATGATGCATGTTTAAACCAATCTGTATATGATATTGCTTGTATTAGGATGCTTCATAAAAATTTAATCTAATGTATTGACATGCAAAATTTCCCACCTAAGTTTCCTGTTTTACATAATCTGCTTATCTTTAGAAAACACATATGGAAATTTAGCAATGAATGCTTATGAGGGAAAGAAATATGGCTGATCAATAGACACAGAAGACTTTAAAAGCCTCTCAACTTTCTGTACTTATATATCAACATTAACAATCTGAAATGACTACAAGAAGCAACAAGAAATTATTGAATGATAATAAGTTTGCCAATGGCCTCAACATTCTCCTCACAAATCTTTTATGCAGAAGAACTTACAATCTTAACCTCTTCCTGTGCTGTTAGGTATTAAAAATGTTTATATCCCTACCCAATTCTTGTAGCCCTACAAATTCATTGAGTCAATATAACATTTTTTAATGTTAAAAAGAGGTGATGTGATTTCATGGGTAGAGAGTCAGTCTTGGAGTCAGGAATAATTTATCTAACAATAACAAATTAATTGTTATTTGTTATTGATTAATTATTAATAAAAACAATAATAAAAAATAGCTAGTATTTATACAGCACTTTAGTATTTGCAAAGCCTTCTACTCTGTCCATGGCACCACCTATCCCAGTGTTCAAGTCTCGTCTCTAACACATATTTCCAATGTAGCCTTGGGAAAGTCATCCCTTCACCTCCCACTGTTCCAGGAAACTCTCCAAAGTGATGATCAAGAGCTAATCTACATCAGCAAAGTCAGTTTCCTCAATGGGAGCTCCCTACGTGGATGAAGTCGGAGTCTGACTCAAAACAACAGCAGTGTTGTGGAGTTGGGTTTTTATTCGTTTGTTTGATGCTTATATACTTCAGAAATATAGCAACCTCTTTAACTATCACACTGGAACATGAGTTGTGGCTTGAAAGGATTAATCATGCAGGACTGAGGCTAGTATTACCAGACTAATTTCTAGTCATGTCAAATGTCTTAGGAGATGAATTAACATAGCCAACAGCAAGTTAAAGATCCAAGAATTCCTCAAAGTAGGAAAGAGTAAGTAGGTCTTAGAAATCAAAGCAGGGGCAATTAGGCGATGCAGCGGATAGAGCATTGGGCCTGGAATCAGGAATACTTGAGTTCATATTCAGCCTCAGACCCCTATTGGCCGTGTGGTGCTGGGGAAATCATTTAACTCTGTTTGTCTTGGTTTCCTCATCATTTAAATGAGCTGGAGAAGGAAATGGCAAACGATTCCAATATCTTTGCCAAGAAAACCCCAAATGGAGTCACAGAGAGAAGGATACAACTGAAATCACTGTACGACAAGAAATCAAAGCCGACAATGGTCCAGAATTCATGAACTACAAGCAGCTGAGGTAAAATGACAGTAATAAAAACTTTAAAAAGTAAGTCTGACCCAAAGTACACTTTGTGGCCTCCTTTATAATTTATGATTTGTAGAAGGTGGTTTGGATGAAAGCTGAGGGCTGTTTTTTCAAGATGTAACTTTAGCTTGATCTATAATAGTTTTAGACACTCTGTTATTTAGGTTAAAAGACAGAGAGAAGAACTGAAGTCCTTCAGGGACTTCAGATTTAGGGATGTTCTTATATTGACACTTAGAGTTTGTTTTGTTACTGTCCAGTATTGTCTAACTCTGTGTGACGCCCATTTGGGGATTTCTTGGCAGATACACTGGAGCGATTTGCCATTTCCTTCTCCAGTTCGTTTAACAGATGAGGAAAGTGAGAGGAAAAAGGGTTAAGTGACATGGCCAGGGCCACACAACTAGTAAGCATCTGAGTCCACATTTGAACTCAGGTCTTTCTAACTTCAGGTGCAGTCCTTGTAATGGTAATTAATTTAGCAGATACTTTGTCCTTAGTAACTAAGGGCTAAGTACTTCTGTGAAAGAGGCGGAGAGTGTGAACTCTGTCTCCTGTGTGAACAGAGGGCATGAACTTTGTCTCCTGTTGCTGACATGGCAGGAGGGGGTTGGCTAAGACAGGAGCCCAATGTGTGTGTATAAGAAGAGTGCAAGAGATAGAGAATCAGAATCAGGAATGTTCCCCCTGAGGGCTTCTGGTAGAGGAAGAATCGTGGAGACTGAAGCCAGCTGAGAGAAAGAGAGAGAGAGAGAGAAACAGAGAGACAGAGAGAGACAGAGAGACAGAGAGAGTTTCTCTGCCAGTATCTGGAAGTTGACTGAGAATTGAGTTGGAGTTTTCTTGAGACGAGAATCTGGTGAAGGCTGAAGTTGCTGCCGCCTGGAAGGCTGAGGCTCCTTCTGGGTCCTAGGGCCAGCCAAACTGCTGGAGGACTGAAGAAGCATGGCTGGGATAAGCCTTTGTTTGTTTGTGGCTTGGTGGATCCTTAAGCTCCCAGCAACAGAAGTGCTGAAGGGTTTGAGATGTGCTGGACCCTGTGAGCTTCAGTGTGTAACAAGAACTGCTGGGAGGACTGGATAGGAACTTGGGATCTATCTGCCCCTGAATCTAGGTGACTGTTTGGTGGATTCAGGTAGGAGCTGGGACCATGGAAGGAGATCCAGGGAATCTGAGAGACCACCCTGAGTCAAGATGAAGAAAAGGCCTTTCCTTGGATGCATGATGAATTTGAAGTGTACTAGACACCAAGGGATGGAGGGTTTGTGTAAATTTCTAATGATTGTATTTAGTGATTAATGATACTTAGTGACTGATGGCTATACAAGTGACTGATTAATTTAATCTATGATTGCCCCATGAGTGGAAGACTGATTATTGTATTGTGAAATGACTGAATGATTAAGTAAGGAGAGTTTCCCCATTAGGGAAATCAGATGATAATTCTTTTGTTCTTTGTTCTAAATATTGTGGCCACTGTAGTGAAAACTGTGTGGCCATTCTAATGTTAAGCTGTTGTGAACACTATATTGTGATTGTCTGTGATAAGATATAATGCTGTGAATATTACATTGTGATTTGTTGTGAATGTTTGCCTTGATTTGTAATGGAATAAATGGAATGATCACTAAACTGTGTAATCTGAACCTTAAAAGCTGTTCACAGTAGCATTCTTTTGGGAAGCTGTTCATGCATGGTATTATAGTGCTCTATCCACTGTACCACCTAGCTGCCCCACCACTTAGATAACATATGGTAATACTGTTCTCCATTGTCCATGAGAGATGACTACAAAGGGCTCTTTTCAAAGTGTGCTTGGAGAAAGTTTTTCTCAAAAAACAATCACAAATTCTGATTCAATCTGTTGGCCTTCTTTTGGCTGTCTAAATGGGGCAATTCAATATGAAAGAGAATTTGCAATAACTAATCAACTTCAGTAAACTGGGAATAAATGGAGGTTTACCAGATGATGTTGGTTCATGCCATTTGTGAACTGCTGAAAGTTCTCATTTACACTAAAATGGCATAGATCAGATAAACAATACTGGCAAAGGTTATGAGTCATTCATGCTGATGCACAAGTCTGAATACATCCCACACACCTCAACACCCACTCACTCACTTCTACCATACTCAAAAAACTAGAGGGGCTCTTTGTTGTCTTTAAGATAAAACATGTGCTCCTCAGTCTGGCATTTAAGGTACACCACAATCTGGTTCCTCCATGATTGTTCACCCTTATTTCACATTACTCCTTTTTTTCTTAATTTACATTTTCCAAAGAGTAACTAGAACTGTTTGTTCCTTTAGTAAGAGAAAGGAAAGGCATATCCAGTATGGGAAAGGCAGTAGTGGTCAGAACACCTAGGGTACCAACAGGAAAGGAAAGGGGAGGATCTCGCTTCCCCACCCCACCCCCATCCCTGACTTTGGATTACCTGGAAGGTTCCAATTTAATCCAACACAATCATTTTTTAAGGGTTTACTATTTGTAAGGCACTCTGCTAGGTACTACATACAAAGATGAATTTTTTTTTTTAATTTCCGGTCCTCAAGGAACTTACAATCTACCTGGGGAATACAACATATAAACAGGTAAATAGATACAATAATTAGAGAAGGAAGAAAGAACTAACAACTAAATGAATCAGGAAAAGTTTTCTATATGAAATGGTCATAAACTGAGATGTGAATTAAGTTAGAGATTCTAATAGGTGGAGGGGAAGAGGCTGTTAAGTACAGATATGGAGGAATGCTTATGTAAAGACAAGAATGTAAAAGTGAGTTTGGGGAGAGTATATAAAGAAGCTTAGCTGGAACATAAAATAGACCAAAGGAGGCAACTCAGCATAAGCCTGGAAAGGGGGATGGGGGGGTGGGGGTGGAAACAGATTTGGATGAACTTTAAATGCCAATCTAATAAATTTGTAATACATACAGGAAGCAATGGGGTTGAGGTGGGAGATGTCACCTGATGTTCTCAATCTGGTAAGCAGAATAATCAGATGTGCTCTAGGAAGATTAATTTGGCAAATCTATGAAAGATAATTTGAAGGCAGAAGTGACTAGAAATTAGGAATCCTATTGAGAAGCAATTGTTAGAGTCTCGTCAAACACATAGGGGACAGCCTACAACACTCCCAAATGTGGTCTGAACCAGATTGAAGTGTAATAATGAAATATTTAACAAAATAAATGAAAATACAATAGAACATAAACAATGCTAATATGTGGTTTTCTAAGTCACTCTGACAATTGATGGCATATGGCAGGTGAAGGAGAATAAAGAGTTAAGCATGACATTGAGGTTGTAAACCTGGATATAGAAGGAAGGTGATTCTCTCGAAAGAAGGAAGACACTTTAGAGGCAGCTAGGTGGCATGGTGAATAGAACACCAGCCCTGGAGTCAGGAACCTGAGTTCCAATTTGGCCTCAGACACTTAACACTTACTAGCCATGTGACAGTGGGCAAGTCACTTGCCCCCAATTGCCTTGCCTTCCCCCCCCCTCCAAAAAAAAGGCAAAAAAAAAAAAAAAGAAAGAGGGCATTTTGGAGAAATAGTGCCTTTGGGGGCTGGGAGGAGTAGGATAAGAGGGGCAAGATAATGAATTCTATTTCAGATATATTGAATTTGAGATGTCCATGAGACACCCAGTTAGAGAGGTCCAAAATCATTTGATTATGTGGAAAATCAGTTCAGAAAAGATATTACAGATATATCTAGAGACATATAGATATACAGACATAACTGTTGTACTTTACATTAGTGCCTTTTCAAAATTTTTTTTATATAATTTTTAATTTATGTAATAAAGTGAGCATTTCCATAACATAGCATAATAAAAAAAAGATAATCACATGCAAAACTGCAAATTTATTATATACATCTATGTTTTGATATAAGCTCTCTTGCATATCTATAGTTAACAGTCTCCTTACCTTTACTTCTTAGAATCCCTAGTTTAATTCAAATCTCAATTTATGGTCTCCTCATACAGAAAGCTCTTCCTGATTCTTCTAATTGTTATTTCTTTCTCCCTTCTCTAATTATCTTGTCTACTTACCTGTTTACGTATTGTATTTCCCAAGAAGACTGAAATAGAACCTTTATATAGACATATAGCTATACTAACCATATGCATAGATCTATACACATGTATATGTATGTATACACATATATTCCACAAGTCACCTGCAAAAAGATGGATCACTAAATCCACAGGAACTGATGAAATAGACAAAAAAGGGAAGATACTCTAAGATGATGATCAAGCAAAGGAGATTGAGAAGGTAGAAAACAAGGAGAGAACAGCATCCTTTAGGTCAAAAAAATGATGAGGACTGAAAAGGGGGTCTTGGATTTAGCAAATAAATAAGTTATGGCCTCAGAGGGAGCAGTTTCATGATGGGTTGTATGGGACAGCTAGAGAGTTCAGGGGCAGCTAGGTGACTCAGTGGATAGAGTCAGGATGAGCCTGGAGTCAAGAAGACCTGAGTTCCAATCCCACGTAGTTGTGTGACCCTGGACAAATAATTTAGTCTCTGTTTTCCTTATTCCACTGCAGAAGGAAATGGCAAATCATTCTAGTATCTTTGCCAAGAAAACCTCACAGACAGCATGGCCCATGGGGTCACAAAGAGTCAGACACAAATACACAATTGATAAGCGATAAGGATGAGTAGAAGTGAATCCAAAACCATACTCATTCTTATCACCCAACACCACCACCATAGAGTATATCTGTGAAAAGGAAATGAAATAAAAGAAGATAGCTTTTTGTTTTAATTATTTTTAGAAATTAGGTGCTAGGAGGGTCACACATAGCTTTTCCTGGATGTTGAAGATTGGAGGGGAGGAATAGTGTCTACTATGCACCACACAATGGGCTAGGAACTTAAAAAAATACACAATATTATCTCCTTTGATCCTCACAACAATCCTGAGAAGCAGATACTATTGTTATCTCCATTTCAGAATGTGAAGTGACTTGCCAAAGTTTACACATCTAATAAGTGTGTCAGACAAGAGTTGAACTCAAGTATTCCTGGCATTGTATGCACAGCACCACAAGGTGCCTCTAGGTAGGAGAAAGTGAAGTCTGGCACCCATGACCATATACCTAATTCTACCCTTTCACATCCCACACCTGTCTGCATTTGGTGTCAACCTTTTGTGCCCATCTTTCTTTATTGACACTGATGGTCGGGAAGAACCAGCCTTAGACAACGAGTAGGAAAATTATGAGGCACTTTGACAAGACCAAAAAGTTCTTACAGCAGATAGATGCTTACTAAAAGTCATGATGGAGGTAGTACATGCCTGAGTAGACTTACCACCACTTCATCAGAGTAGGGATACAAAGCCCCCAGGTTTATAAAAACTTAGCCATCTTGATTCTCCTTACAGCCTAGGTCCAGACCACTGAAGAAAGACAAGGTGAGAGTTTATGCTATTTCCCAGATAGTCATAGAAAGTGAGTGCGGCTCCTCTATAGTTCTTCTGGTCAAGTCTTCCTCTGTCAATAGTTCCATGGTATTAGAGAAAGGTAGGGGAGGTCCTCATCAAAGCACAAGGTCTTCCCTCTTGGAAACCAATGATAGTGGGGCAATCTCACTATTCCTCTCCCCTGACTCCCCCTGTGCCTAGGTACCCAGGTGGTCTGCAGCAGGGATGTTTAAAGATTGGGGGCCACATGCCTGGCCTTGGTTTAGTTGCCTGTGACTTTTTGTTGCATGAGAGGAGATTAGAGAGGTGATGGGACTTCCCTTCTTTTGTGAGCCTCCATTTGGCACTCTTTCAATTTGGAAAAAGTCCTACTGGCTCTGCCATAGCTATAGTTTGGGAGTTAGTCAAACAAGCTTTTCTTTGATCTTCACATTCCATACCCTGCCTCCATGCATTCATATGACATCTACCAAAGCTGTAATAACATCCTACCTTCCTATCTCCATCTCTCAGAAAATCCTGGGGTTTTTTCAAGGTTTCTCTCAGGTGGCACATCATCATTCAATGTTCCTTTATTTCAAATTATTCCTTTCTACCTTCTCAAATTCCCTTAAATTTACTTATATAGGCAGCACCATGGTAAGAGCACCAGGCCTGGAGTCAGACCCTTCCCAACTGTGTTATACCTGGTCAAATCACTTAACCCCTGTTTGCCAAAAGGGAATAAGAAACCACATCCCTCCCAGAGGTGTTACAAGGCTTAGATGAGATAGCCATTGCAAAGGACTTAGCACAGAGCCTGACACATGCTAAGTGTTGAATAAATATTGTTGTTATTGCTATTATTATTCTTACTGATATACTGGAGTATACTGGGGTACACGGGTATACAGGCTATACCTGGTATACAGGGATACTGCTATATCCCTGCAGTGCAGAATAAGCTCATTGAAGACAGACGCCATTTTATTTTTGCCATTATATGGTAATTGCCTCAAACATTTTAGGCATTTAATAAATGTTGAATCAATATAAAATGCAGTTTTGTACACAAAGCCTATTAGAAATTTTCATTAGAGGCTTAGGTATGGGAAGGAGGAGCACAGATCTAGGATTGGAGCCTACTTTCTGAAGGCCTACTTAGCCTAAGGTTGATAGGCATATAAAATAGTAATTGTAACACATTTCTATTGGTCTTTCAGGTTTGCCAAGCACTTTCCTCAAAAAGACCATGGGAGGGAGGTAGTACTACCTACTGGGTATTATACCCATTTTAGAGATGGTGAAACAAACTATGAGAAGTAATTAACCCATGACTACACAACTAATCAGCATCTGAAACAAGAATTGAACCAAGCTGTTCTGTCTCTAAGTTGGGCATGCATTCCACTAGATCAGAATATTGGTTCTGGATGAGACCTTAGAAACTGATGGCCAGAGAGGTACTCCAATTGACTGGGGCCAGAGCTAGAACTGGACTAGTTCTGAGTCTTTGTACTACATAATATTTTGTACTAGGTGGCTCGCTCTCTGTACAGCTGACAGTAATCTAGCATTGCACTTTCTGAAAAGATTAAGAAGGGCAATACATTTGGGGAATACAATGACTTCCAGCCTCATATAGTCAGTTCAGCCTTTTTGTAATGGTTGTGAAAAAGTATGAAACTGAACTCTATAATTAACTTACATAAGCAAGAGAATCATTTAGCTAGATGAAAGAAACAAGCAGGATTTGCAACATACTATTTGATTTTACAGCATAGGCATGTGAAATTAGGCAGCTAAAAGAGAAAAATGCTGAAAGAAGGAATTCTTTCAAGTCTCAGCTAAGGTACACTTCCTCTATATATTGTTCTCCAATTCTTCAGTTTGCTTATGATATTCTTCCTCAAATTCATTTCTGTTTATTATCTTTACATTAATTGTATGCCTGCAGTAGAAGGTAAGCCTCTTTGTGGGAAGTGTTTCTGTCCTTTTATCCTAAGGTTCTAGCACAGTGTCCTGGAAGTACTGTGTGCTTAATCAAAGTTTATTGAACTGCTTCAAATAGAATCAAATTGAATAATTCTTCCTAATTCATTCATCTTCCAGTTCCCTGGAGAGAACAGAATAATTTATTGGAAAGACAAGGTTTTAATAGCATCAAGCTTTACCTTGTTATACCACTTAGACCTACTACACCTTATACACAACAATCACCTCTTGTATATTCTCAAAAGTTGGAATTTCTTTTCCCCTAGGCTTCATACATGCCGCAGAAACTTCCTTGCTCCCTTAAAGTTTTATTACAAATTCCAAATAAGCCAGCAATAACTTCCTGACTCTGCAGCCTCTATCAACATGATCCACTTAAATGTAGAGGTTGCTTGATTAAAAAAAAAAAGCCAACAGGTAAGCCTCAATAACACTTACTTACCTGAAATGAACTTCTGAACCTTTTGAGAGATTCTCATTATTTCATAGTCTCTTAATTACTGCACAATGCTAATAATACTGTGCATATAGCAACAGGGTTCCTGTAGTTAGTGGGAATTAATCTTATAAAATAGCCTTTCCTAATAAAAAGAAGTATCTTCCACATAGATCCAAAGGCCCAAGGACACACTCATGCCACAAATGTGAAGCTTCTTGGATGAGGAGAAATACACATATTTAAGTGGTTCTTTAGTTTAATAACTGTGGGTTGTTTTTTTTTTTCCTTTCCTAAATTTACAAGGCAAAATGGGAATCAGTTTTCTCATGTTCCATAATCGGCAACTTTGCCAAGTAGATCAAAAGCATTTTAGAGCTACAGTCATAGGACTAAGCCATTTAGAACCTGCCTTGAGAGAACTTTTCAGTTTGACTCAATCTGTGTTCCAAAGCCAGATAGATTGACAGTTCCATGTCATAATCAAGGCACTCAACGTGAAGGGCTTACACATACCTCAGTAGTCAGTTCCCTTGTTTATTAACAGTGTTTTGTGACTAAATTAATTTTACATATATTAATCATTCATCATCAATGAACCCATCCATTCAACTAACACTTTCTTTTGTGCCTAATACAGCGGAAGACATGTTGCAGGTACTCAAAAAAAGAAAAAAAGAAAAAAAAACAAAAATGATGATTCTTGTCCTTAATGAGATCTCAGTTTAAAGGAGAATTTAGGAAGGAAAACACTGGGGAAAAGTCTTCAGTTTAGAGTCAGGGACGTAGGTTTGAATTGTAGCCTAACCATTTGCTGTATGATCTTGGGCAGTCATCTCCAGTCTCTGAACTCCAGTTTCCTAATCTGTAAAATTAAGGTATTACACTAGATAGTTAAGGAATCGTCTAGCTCATTTAAATATATGGTTCTTTACACACAAACGTGCACTATGTAATTACAGAAAATTACATCATTTAAACAAGAGTGTCATAACAATATAGAAATAACATATAAATCAAATGGAAATGTGTATATCGGGGAGGATTGATAAAAGCAGAGGTGAAGTTTGCTAGACAATCCTTAAAGAAGAAAACTTTCAGGGTGGTTATGAAAGGAAGTTGTGTGCCTAAACTCTTAAAGAAGATGGAGACCTTTCATGCTATTCAAACAAAGGCATAGAGGGAAGAAATAACAAAATGGTGGAGAATGATTTGTTTGGCTGAAATAAAGGTGGCAAAATCATAGGAGATAAAATGATAAAGATGGAAATGAGGTAGTGGATCAAAACCATGAATAATGATTTTAATGATGTGAAATGTATATGGTAGCCAAGACATAGTCATTGAACTTTCTTAAGTTATAGATTAAGGAAAACAATATTTTTAAGGAGAGACTGTAGGAAAGGACACTAATAAAGAGAAACCAACTGTACAATAATAATACAAGTAGGAAGGATGACTGGGCTATAGTAGTACTTAGAAATGGAAAAGGAGAAGCAGAAAGAGCTCTATAGAAGAAACAATAGTAAGTCTCAGTAATTTATTGAATTGGCAGTGGAGAGAAAGACAAAAGACAAGGTTAAGATGGAAATCCAAGGTCAAGACCCTGGGGAACTTTGAGAGCACCAGACCATAGATACCAAGAGAGAAGGGAATTTTGAGAAGAGGTGATCCCAGCTGCTATCAGCTCCCTAACGTACAGTATGAGGAATTAAGATAAGCATTCAGTGAGATATTAGCATGAGTTTTTAAATTAAAAAAAATTGTGAGAATAAAAAAATTAACTTTCCTATAAGAATGTGATTCTTTTCTAAAGACTTGAAAATTACTCAATATCAAATTATCTGATTCCATTCTAGGTTATTTTATATTGCTCTTGCTTAAAAAAAAAAGTGTCAACACACATAAAGGGAGATCAATATTCTCACCCTTCTAAATTTCTTATTATGTCATATTTTGGTTTGTTTTCGGAATTCTTTATCTTATCCTTTTATAGATGAACTTGGGACCAAACTAAACAGCCTCTCAAAGATGATTGGTGTCACCTTTGTTAACAAAGCTCTCACCATACTGGATGATGTATATCCACAGGTAAAATGATAATGTGTATTTGCATCAGTAAATAAAATGCACCTGGCATATAGCTATTTGAAAAATTATTTGAAAGACTATTAACATTCACTAGACATGTACTGAATTTAGGAAAAGCTTTATATTAGCTTATAAGAGCTACAAGTTTGCAAATTCAATATTTGCATGTTTTATTTATTTATGGACTAATTGACTTCATAAATCTTTGAAAATTACAGTGATTCTTATTTTGAGTTTGTTTTTCTCCTCTTTCTTAGTGTCTAAAGAGGCATGTGATATGAAAACCTCAGAGTAATAGTAACTTCCTTAGACTACTTACATTAAACTCACCTTTCCTTATTAAGCCCTATGTTTGCCATGCATCAAAAATAATTACAGTAACATGTTAATATCCTTAAGAGATCTGATACATAGCCAAATGAGTAATTGCAGCACAACCATAGCTCAGGCCTTGTTATCTTTAGGAAAAAAAAATTAAATTCTCTTATGGCAATAAAAGTATATAATATGTATCTAATCAGAAGATGAATTTGAAATAAATCCCTTAAGACTTCTCAAATATAATGAACTTAATGAAAATTAACACAGTGTGAAACCGTGGACAGCATAAACTGGTGTTCAGACTAAAAATTCTAGAAAAGCTCAGACTGGAATTCTAAAAACAATTATTGTAAAAGGTTTTCATAACAGCAAGAAAAGCAATAAAGGCCATTCGAGTCTGTCTCTAGAGTATTCCACTTCACCTCGTTATTAAGCTGTTAAAACAAAACACAGCCACACTGCTGTAGGCTGATGACCTCGACATCATGAACACGAACTTTTGGTGTTCTAGGGCAAGGTCAAAAAACCAAGTCAAACTCAGATCAGAAAGGTTAAAGAACAAAAATAACATATATCAATGGAATTTTCAAAGAGGTTGGGACCACACTCAATTTTAAGCAAGAAGGGAACATGGATTTTTTTCCTTCTTTTCAACTTATTTCCAGAACAGTATTGATTTATTTTAATATAGTCACTGGCAGATAACTTATTACAATCCATTCTCCCATCACAATCTTTTTCCCCATTTCGCTTTTGAAAATCATAATTACAAACATACATTTTATTTAGAACCAACTGTTTTTCTGCTCATGGATATAAGTAACTTATAAGAAAAGCTTTTACTTTAATAAACAGATACTCACTATTTTGGGTCTACTTATACTTCTCCAACTAGTGCATTCACTCATTACCTTCAAAAGAAATATTCCTCATGAAAGAGGTGACCACAGGTGCAAAGGTAGGTGAAAAGAGGCCTTGCTTATTCAGTGTTCATGTATTTACTAAAGTACCTTTCACATAGTGGCTTATAAATAAAATATATATGATATACTCTTTTTCTAGCTATATGAGACTTGTAACCCTGTAAGTTTATGCAAAATTGATTATGCTTCATAAGCAATTTTGAGAGAATCTCCATTGCATTTGTTTTAAGTTAATCTGAGCACAATACAATTTCTTTACTCAATTTTGTTTTTAATATGTAAGTGGAAAGGGGGGTAAGAAATTTCATAGCGTCATTTACAGAGGGACAGTTATCATTTGAAGTTAGTGAAAAAATCATACATGCTCACCCTGTAAAGAGACAGAAAGGACAAATGGACGAATTAACAGAGCCCAAATCAGAGACAAATTAGTCTGAAGTTAAAAGCAAGTAATTAAACATGTTAATGAAAATCAAAATGATAACAACCAGTACCAAAATTTCCCTTTTACCACACTGTAAGCTAGTTGAGTATAGGGGCTATGAATTATTCACCCGTCACTCCTCAGCTGCTTTCCCAGATAAGCTTCCCTGGTCTGACTTTATTTTCTTTATTTCAAAAATGTGGATGTCTATACAGAAATGTGTTTTACATGATGGCACATGTATAAACAATATCAAACTGGCTACCATTTTCAGAAGAGGGGACGGAGAGAGGGAGAAAACTTTGGAAATCAAAATCTTGTAAAAATGAATGCTAAAATGTTTTCTTAATATATAATTGGGGAAAAAATAAAATACTATTTAAACAAAATGTGAATCTCTAGTAAATGAGTTCAACTTCCCTCTGTCTTTGACCTTTGAATGCATTGCCTTCTTGTTCTGTTGCTATGGCTCTCTGTTTCTGAACCTCTGTTAATATTTAGTCACCCATGAGCATGAGCAGAAAAGGACAAGAGTAGTAGAAGTTGCTGGCTAGGTGGTGCAGTAAACAGAGCACCAGCCCTGGAGTCAGGAGGACCTGAGTTCAAATCCAACCTCAGACACTTAACACACACACACACACACACACACACACACACACACACACACAAATGTAACCATGTGACCTTGGGCAAGTCACTTAACCCCAATCACCCTCCACAAAAAAAAAGGCAAAAAAAAAAAAGTGGTAGAAGTTGTTCTTTTCTGCTTGTGCCCAGGGGTGATAAAGCACAAATAGAGGAAATCATGAAAGCATGCTGTACAGTCTGCTACAAATTTGTTATACATTCACAACCTGGCCCTCCTCATCCCCACTTTTTCTTTCTGGATCCATTTCCTCCAAGAGGTCTCTGCGGATTCCCCGAGTTGTCATCTTTCCCCTAAAAAAAGTATGAATAAATATGTGCATATAGGTTTTATATATGTACATACACATATAATATAGACATATAAAATATGTATCTATGTATATGTTATACAAATACATGTGTGTGCATATATAGATGCATATAAACATGTTTGATAATAGTTATATAGTGCTTTAAAATTTACAAAGTGTCTTACCTGGGTTTTTTTCATTTTTATCTTCACAGTATCCCTATGAGGTAGCTGTCATTATTATCCTCATTCAGAAAAAAAGGAATTGAGGCCAAGAGAGGTGGTTAAATGACTCGCCCAGGGTCACATAGTTGGTAAATGTCTACTAGTAAGGGACACATAATTAATAAGTGTCTATTAGTAAGTGCAGGATTCAAACTCAAGCCTTTGTAACTGCAAGTTTTCTATTTACTGTGTCACCTACCGGGCTCATTATGTTATACATAAGGTATTAGTAAATATGAAGGAGAGAGAGGGATAGAGAGAGAAAGAGAGAGGGGAGGGGAGGAGACAAGAGGTGGGGCCAGGCGGGGTGGGGCAGGGAAAGAGAGAGGAGAGGGGAAAGAGGAGAGGGGAGGGAGACTGGAAGTCAATTAAGTCAATTAATCAATTATCCCACTCCACTTAGAGTAAGTGACAAGATGGTTTGCCCTGATTTCTCAACCAGATGAGAACACTTCTTGATTCAATCAATCAATCAGGCTTATAGACCAGGGACATTAAAAAAAAAATCCTCAATTAATTTAGATATTTTTAAAGCCATTGGATTGCAGTGATGCTGTTCAGGAAGTGTCTTCAGATTGTTTGAGAAAACTTATTTACATCCTTGGGATCATATTATATAAAAGAGCAAGCCAGTTCAGAACTCAGAGATTAAAGTGTCTGCAAAATTAGCCCGGAAACCTTCTAGCCAAACCTGAGAAGAAAACCCTTGCAGGAAAGGAGAAATCTTAGCCTAGGGTCTCAGTCTTCTCTCCACAGCCCCGCTCTGCTCCCAACCTTGGTCTTAGGAAGACCTCATGAACTCTGGAGGAATGAAGAACTTGGAATTTTTCTTCAGCATCATAGGAGTGTCCCTGAAACAGCAATAGCAAATGGGACAAAACAGGCGTGATGAAAAAAGCCAAATTCAAGACCCTGCAGGAAGCGCACTAGAAACACTTCAGTGTGCAGAAGGGAAACATCTCCAGCAGCTGGGTGCTCCCCTCTGCTGTATGTGCCACTTAAGCCTGGGTGTGCTCTCTCCCTGGACTTTCATGCACTGGTGGGGGAATGTGGCACAGCTTTTGGGGAGATGCTATGGGGCGTGCCAACTTTGTGCCAACTATATCAGTCTATTAATTACTCATTTCTAAAAGTTAATTAAGTCTCTCTAGTTAGGAGATTTCAACCAATAAGTGCAGAGTGAAGCATACCTATGGAGACTTAGGAGCTACACCCTTCAGTCCCTGTGGGTTACCTCTAGAATAGGTAGAGATCTGGGGACACAGCATGCCAGGAAGTAAGGGTTGACAAACTGGTCCAGAGCCTCACACACACACACACACACACACACACACACACACACACACACACACACACACGACATACATATATATATATATATATATATATATATATATATATATATATATATATATATATATATATGAATATAATGAAACACTATTGTACAATATGATGCACAGGCAGATTTCAGAAAGACCAGGAAAGATATGTATGAACTGATGCAAAGTGAAATGAGCAGAACCAGGAAAATATTGTACACAGTCTCAGGAATACTGTGTGATGATCAGCTATGAATGACTCAGCTCTTTTCAGCAACTCAGTGATCCAAGACAACTACAAAGGACTCTTGAAGGAAAATGCTACCCATATACAGATAAAGAACTGAATCCATATCAAAGCATTTTTTTTTACTTATTCTTTTTCATGTTTTTCTTTTCTTTTGATCTGTTCCTTATTTCACAACTATGACTAATACAGAAATGTGTTTTACATGATAGCACATGTATAACCTATATCAAATTGCCTACCATTTTCAGAAGAGGGGAGGGGAAGGAAAGAAGGAGAAAATTTTGGAACCCAAAATCTTGTCAAAATGAATTATAAAAATTGTCTTGATGTGCAATTGGGAAAAAAAAATGAAATACTACTTTAAAAGAACTTCTGGAGTAAATATTTCTGTGTAAAAAAAAATCTCATTGTTAGTTGCTAAATCAAACAAGGCTACAGG
This sequence comes from Pseudochirops corinnae, assembly GCA_028646515.1. Classification (NCBI taxonomy): domain Eukaryota; kingdom Metazoa; phylum Chordata; class Mammalia; order Diprotodontia; family Pseudocheiridae; genus Pseudochirops; species Pseudochirops corinnae. The sequence continues at coordinate 19,443,621 of CM053587.1, read as the reverse complement.
GACCACACCAGAAACAACATCATTAGGTGCTGTAGCCATTTACAGAGAGCCTAGATACCCTGAAACCTTCTTAAAGGTACTGGAGAACCTTGGGGGAAAGGGGGAAATGTAGCTCCCCTGAACTTCTGGCAATGAGGGCCGTGGTAGTCTTATGTTATAGTATTATTAGTATACATGTTGTAGCTTTTAAATCATGGTAGAAGATTGCTATTTTACTCACTCGATTGCTTTGCCGACATCAGGTTAGCTAGAACTTGTTAATTCTGTGACTGAACCAGATTTTTACTACAGCCAGCTATTTAAACACAATATTCATGCATATAGTTATGACTTTTTATTGCCAATTTCCATGATATATTCTAGGTGCCATGTTAAGATGGCCATTGATAATAAAGAACTAGCTGAGTATAAATTTAGAAAGTCCTGGGTTCAAGTCCAGAGTGTGCTGGAGCCAGCTTCAAATAACACCAGAAAACCTATTGTTATTGTTAAATATTGTTAAATATTCCATGTGAGCACACCTCTATATTATACCTATACCTGAATCTAATCTATACCTATATCTGAAACTAGCATATTACAATTTAGGGCTTGATTTATTGTTTTACTGATTATATGGGTTTAAGAAAGTTTTCATTCCTATTAAATTCAGAAATGTGTTGGGAATATGCTTTTTGTTTGCTTGGAGAGAAGGTCATTAAATGTGGAGCACAACCCTATTTCAAGTCCTACTCCTGACATATAGTGGACAAGTCACCTAACCTCTCAGTGCCCCCAGGCAACTCTCTTTTGGAGCAAGTGACAAGCTACATTGGTAGAGGACATCCTTGATCACGAGGAGTTCCCTACAGATATAAAATAACAGGTGTTCAATATATTTGAATATATGTTTGCAAATATACACACACATACACAGATATATGCTCCAATACATGTGAGCATATATGTACACTGAATACATCAGCTATATATCTATAAAACATATGTAATATATGAGCATAAGCATGTGTATGCATATATAAGAAATATATGTGTATGTATGTGTGTAAGTGGATATATATCCACTTGATTTGGTACCATTAAATATTATATTTTAAAGTTAGATCCAGATACATATAATTCTAGAATATAATTCTAGTATACCAAAATACACACATACATACATATACATACACACATAATAAATTTAATCCTTAAAACTACCATGATTTAGGAGAAGAAAGAAGCAGTGAGATAAGACTCTTTGTATACACTGCTGCTCATAATACACAGTTAACCATTGTAAAGTTTAACAATGAGTTTCTATTAAAACTTTTCTTTAAGTTTTGACAGTGGACAGCTAAGACATAATTCTTTGCACAAAATCTGTACATAATAGTGTGTTGATGGGACTTAACAGACCTTTAAAAAAATAGTCTATTGGTTCTAAATCTAAAGAGACACAATCCTTTCTTCTAATGGTGGTTTTGTGGAACAAAACAAATTCTTTACAATAGAAGAATACGATTCATGAGCACAAATAGCCCTTTATACTTGAAAACAGATATACTTGTTGGATACACAGAATTATTTGCATAGCCATTATTAAACTGTTGGTGGTAATTGGAAAAATGAAGATAATTAAAATATTACTTTTCCTCTTTAAAAGGACATGAATTAAAGTGCTATGGCCATTATATATCATTATATCTGTCATCTGCCACCTGTGTGACCTTAGGCTTCCCATGCCTCAGTTTTCTCCTTTGTAAAATGAAGGTTTTAGACTAGGTGCTTTTGAATATGCCCTCCAGCTCTAATTTTGATTCTATGATCCTATAAAATCTGTAATTCTATTTTAAACAAAAAAACCTGGAATAAATGAATTATACTTAACATTTTGTGGCAAAATTATTTTGCAAAAAAAAAAATCACGGAAGCAAGAAGAGAATTATAGCTAACAATTCTATAATCTTTTATGGTTTGTAAAATACTTTATATTTATGAATAGAGAAAGATATGCAACTATTTTCTGTCAAAGTTAGAAAGTAATATTTTTTTTAATAAAATTTGCAAACTAGAATGGAAATAAACCAAAATCAATCATGCTACCTATATAATTGTAATTAACATTTTTCAATGTATGTATGTACACATATATTCACATACATGCACAATATTTGATTATGTATAAGCATACATATTTTTTTATTACAGCTTTTTTTGTTTCCCATGAATTTCACAAGAATATTTGCTTTTCATGATAGCCACCGCTTCCCTCTTTTGGTGAATTTAATACCTATATATTCACAAGACACTTAGGCAGGAATTCTGTGACTACAATTTGTCTTAAACATTTGAATATTTAAATGCTAATTCTGCTAAGTTGCATTTTACTCTAAAATCTTCCCACCATTTATCTCTGTGTCAAATAAATGACTACGTTTTCAACACTCAATTATAACGTTTCTATCAGCTAAAAATATACAGAATTTCACAAAAATATTCCAATTCCTTTTATGCTAATTTTGTTGAATAAGTCAAATAGAACCACATAGATAGAGGACTTCATTTTCTAGGATTGACAATCAGACACTTTCCTCGAGCAGCCAACTGTACTCAAACCCAGAAACAAGCAAGATAATTCAAAAGCTAAGATTTAGGTGAAAGTGATGGAGTGCAGAAAAAGGTTGGAGTGGAGTCGAATTTATTTTGCGTATGACTGCTACTTACACCACAGAGTCAACCCAACAGATTCGGACAATCAAATTCTCTTTGACTTTGCCATGATTTGATAGTAAATTGTACTATGATGCTCAGATGAACGAGAGTCAAAATTGTTTTACCTCAAGTTTATATATGCTTTCATATATCATTTTTACATAATATTGTATAAAGGGATTAATATCCCCCATTCTGATTAGCTGCTGTAAACAATTATAGACACTGGGACAGGAGTATATGAGCCACAAATGAGACAGTTATCATCTGTCTAATCAGACAATAGCCTATATCTTTATTTTTTTTTTTTTGATCCTAACATAATTCAAAGCAAGCATTTAAGTTTTACCAAGTTTAACTATCAGTCAATGTCTCTTCTAATACAAGGGCTTAAATCCTTACCAGTGTACCATCATGATAACAGAACAATAGTAGAACTATTTTATTAGATGTAAAGTCTTCAGGAAACCATCTTAAAGACAAGCACAGAGCAATATCTGTTATACCCAATGGTATTAGAACAGCAAGATTAAGTTTCACACATAGGACTTCACCTTTCTTTAGTCCTTTCAAGTGAGAACAAAACAAAAAAAAAAAGAAAGTTCACTATTTTCTTCAATTTCTTGCAGTATATTTGCATAAGTTTGGTGCCCTAATAAAGGGGGGGTATAAGGATAGTTTAAAATAAAGTACTCTAGAACGTTATCAATAAGGACTAATAATAAAAGAGATTATTCACTCTGAAAAAGAGAAATATGTTACTAACCTAATAGATAAGTGTCGTTACCCAGGCAGCAATCTCATCATATAAAACTGCCTATTTTACTGCAAAGTTTAAATGTTTCCTCTGGAGTTTGAATACTATTGTGGCATCAATTTCTAACAAATACAAAGTATCCTACCTTTAAAAAAAATGGATTAATATAAGGCATAATGCTGAAGTATGTGTCAAGTGTAACCTTTATAACTTTGCTGTCAGGTTTTTCCATTAGAGACCTCATAAGCAGCCCCTGCATATCAGTCACAGTGTACCCTGACAGGTTTAACCTTCCCAAGTGGCTGAATACACCATCTTCACTGCAGCCTATTGACCAAAGCAATAAGCCATTCTATATAGTGTATTAAAGTCATTTTCCACATGCTACCTCAGCACGACCCATTGTTCATGCCGGCTCCTGCTGACCATGGAAAAACCTGCACTCCACACTAAATTGCTACACTTTACACTGTTACACCAGTTAAGCAATAAGCCCCCAACTGAATTGTTTTTTTCCTTCATAGTCTAAAAAGCACAGCGATTATCACAAGTGCTCAAGATGCAATTTTAGACTGTCAAAAATCCCTGCAAATAATTTCAACACTTAAAATATCTGCTGACTGTGGAAACTTTATTTTTGTTATAATTCACCAATTCTTTGTTCCTAGATGCCTAAGGGTGGCAGGCCATCTGTGCAAGTCTGAGCAGCCCTGGGCACTCGGTGTCAAAGGTTGTGTTTCAGCCCCATGAAATTCACCCCGTCTCTGCTGAAATCAGCTTTGTTGCTAGACCCTGTGACAAATGAGTCCAATCTAGGCTGACTGCCCTTGACTTGACCCTGGCCAGTGCAAACAATAGGGCAGACTCAGCCAGTGGAAAAGATGTTATGCACTAATGAACCCAGCGGTGGCCACAGGTCAGTTAAAAAAGGGGATAATGTTCAATCTTTTCAGGTGCACATTTATAATGAGAGAAGCACACAATCTCTTGCAGGATGGAGAACGTATAACAAAGAACGTATTTGTACACTCATCAAGGCTAATGGACCCTGAGGGTGCAATAGGAATATGTTTTTAATTTAATCTTTATTGAATGACCTTACACACTTCATTTTCTCTGCACGGCACCATGAAATGGACAGACTCTTATCAAGTTCAGAACTGAAAACAGATGAATACAGAAATAACCATTACCTGCTGCGTATGCAGATGAATTTTCCTTCCTGATTGTCACCTCTGTCTCTCTCCTGCTGCTTCTGACTCTCACCAGCTCCTGGGGAGAGCCCATCCACATACTTCTGTCTAGAGGACCTAAAATCACAGAAACAAGAAAACAAAACCCAAAAGCTTGCCCAGGCTACTGTGTGGTGTTTCAACAGTTAAAAACGTTAAGTCTCTCTGATTATTTTATAGGGAGAAGGGTGCATTTTTTTTTCCTTTCAAAGAAAACTCTGAATGTTGAATCAGTCCCAAGTGAAAGACTCCATACTTGGAATTTTTCACTGAAAATAAATTCAAAAATCTCTATGTATGACAAACCCTACTTACTATAGCTTTTTAACTCTACGTGTCATCAAAGTGCAAAGTCTTTTGAGAAAAGAATGTCATACACAACTGACTATTGCTTGAATACTAATATTTTTACTGATTAAAAACTTTGCAAAAGCATGCAAATTCACCACACATACACACACACACACACACGCACACACACACACCCCTTGCATTCCAAGTGTTTTTTTGAGGAGTAATACATTAAAATAGAGAACAAATCCTCCTCCCTTCACTCACATTCAAAATAACAGGAATCCCTTCCCACAAAAATCAGCATGAAGACATCTCTGGGGTGCAAAGCTGATTTTTCTTTTCTGTTCAGCATCAAATAATACTTTAAAAATTGAGAGTGAAAAACAATCCAGTCAAACTTATGATAAGATCTTAGGTCACGATGCTACAATTCCCAAAGAAGTCAGTGAGTCCCTTATATCCTGTGGCAAACTCCTGATTGGTTCAAGGGACAAACTTTTCTGAAGCTGTCAGAAACTTACATGGCAAACTGAACTCACAGCTAACATTACAACAATGAAAAAAAAAAAGAAAAGAAAAAAAAAACCCTGCTCCCTGGCCTTTGTCCTCCTCCCTTTTTCAGACTCTCAATTAAGGAGGAAAAAAAATAAAGTATTCCAAAATGCAGCAGACAGCCCAGGTGGGCAGGCAGGTGTATGAAAGTAAAGTTGGTGAGGCTTTCTCTATTAAAATCAGAGCCATTATTTCTGTTCTTCATCAATCTTACAACATGTTTCATTCATATTCAACACTCAGGCCCTGGCAAATGGTTAATTGCTAGCCCAAGGCAACCGACTTCGAGCTAGCTAGGCATGGAGAAGTACCATTTGCCCTGTTGAGAAACTAATGGGTAAGTTGTAAATCATCGCAACAGTTATTGGCCTCGTATCTTTAGCTCAACTGTTTGTTGATGAACTTAAATAGAAAGGTATGCAAGAATGGTTCTATTTAACAGGACCAAGCACAAATGCATCAGGTATGACTTTCAAGAAATACCGTAGAACGTGTCTTGTTCTTTTTTATTGTCTGCTTGGCTTTTGGGTTCGTTTTGTTTGTTTTAGCAAGAGATAGTTGTGATTTATTATAGGATCGAATTAGGCAAAGAAAAAAGTATAGCGGGTCTCATCTCATGGCTGGGATATTGGAACAACTGGTTGTTGTTTTTGTGGGCATCTTTTTTTTTTATCATGTGGTAGGACATTCAAATACTTGACCTATGCAAAATAGGCAATTTTTCTCAACCTAGTTGACTCTGACATAGAAATGCAGGTACCTTTGCCTACTACCATGGAATGAAATACTCACTTTACAATGCAGCTGTTCTGGCTGTTTGAATCAAGGTCTCTACTATGGCATGATAGGAGATAGCGACTGAATTATGAAACCAGAATTCAGGTACCATCAATTATTTGTAGAGTAAATTTTGAAGCATCAGACATATAGCCATCTTCTCAGAAAGCAGTGAGATTTTGATTTAAAATCAATGAGAATATTTAATACTTTGTTGTTTGTTGACATTACATCCCCATTGGATCGATGACATGATAAGATTTTTTAAATTTATAAACAAGATTGTTTATACCTTGAAATCCTCATCTTTGGTATATACTCCAAGTGTGTCAAAAAAGGGAATAACCATATTAGCTAAACAAATTAAGGTAAGCGTAGCATGTAGGGTAGGGGCCTTTGGCCTCCAGGCCACATGTAGCCCTCTAGGTCCTCAAGTGTAGCCCTTTGACTGAATCCAAACTTCACTTAATAATAATTCCCTTAATAAAAGGATATATTCTACAAAACTGGGATTCAGTCAAAAGGCCATACCCAAGGAATTAGAACATCACAGGTGCCTCACCCCTGATTTATGTATGGCCTCCAGTGGTTAGAGAAACGTCAGCAATTGACCACGTAAGTGATGGATCCACCCAGTAGTAGGAGATTCTAGTTAAGAATATTCCAACCAAGTCCATGAAAGAGACATTCTTGGGAGAAAGTGTTTCTCTCTATCCCTTCCTCCTTTCTCTCTCCCCTCTCTGTTAATTGACCATGTTATTGGGGAGAATAGACTAGAGGCTGACAATGCATACAGAGATCCTTCAGAGGAAAATCACAGAAAGACACAGATAAATATAGAAAAAAGATAGCCACTTGGGAGAGGAAGCAGCTTCAAGGAGCAGAACCTCTTGCATCAGAGAAGATTAACAGCTATAGATTCCAAGAAAAGGGCTTCCAATAACCAGTGGTTGTGAGTTTACTGTTTGGACATAGATTCTCTTCACAGTTACACAGATGCTCTCTACAGCCTCTCCTCCATTAACTATATGTACTTTTATGAGACTACCAGATTTTTTGTTGGTTTTTTGGGTTTTTTTTTTAAACTAAATTTTATTTTATTTTTTAAAATTTAATTAATTTATTTATGTCACTCATTTCCACAAAATTTTGAGTTACAAATTTTCTCCCTATCTTTCCCCTACCCACCATCTCAAAATAGCCATCCCGCTGTAAAGCCCCTTACCCCAATCTGTTCTCTCCTATGTCCTGCCCCATCACTCCTCTGACTTTCTGGTAGGGCAGGATGGGTCTCTCTACCCAAGTGCCTGTATATCTTAAATCTCAGTTGCATATAGTTAATAATAATTATATATACATATATATATATATATGTATATATAAATACATATACATATGTTTTTAACATTTGATTATAGAACTTTAAATTCTAGATTTCTTCCCTTGTCACCCACCCCCACTGGAAAGACAGGCAATTCAATACAGGCTGTACATGTGTAGTTAAGCAGAACATTTGCACAATGGACATATTGTGAGAGACTGATTATATGTCCCTCCTTCCTATCTCAACCCCCCCACCTTGTTCTAGTCTCTATCTTGTCCCTGTTCCTTTACAGAAGTGTGTACTTCCAGCAAACCTCCCTCCCTACCCTGCCCTCCCCTCCATCATCCCACCTCTCATCCCCATCCCTCTACTCTCCTGTGTGGCAAGATACCCAGTTTAGAGTTTATGTCATTCCTTCCCTAAGCCAAATTCAATGAGAGTAAGGTTGACCCATTCCCTTTTGCCTTCCTGTTCTTCCCCTCCATTGTAACAATTATTCCTAGCCTCTTCTATATGAGATAATTAACCTCATTCTGTCTCTCCCTGTCTCCTCTCATTCTAATCCTCACTTACCTCAGAATTTAACCTATTAAAGTATCATGCCTTCCAATTCAATTGATCCTGTGCCCTCTATGTATACATATATATACATACTCAGATATGTATTCATATGCATATATAAACCCTCCTATATAGACATATGTCTATGTATACATATAAATACATTTTTATTCCCTTTGCTGATTCTCATATTGAGAAAAGTTTCTTAAGTTACAATTATCGTTTTTCCATGTTGTAAATAGTTCAACTTTGATAAGTTCCTTATGATTTCTTTTCCATGTTTACCTTCTCATGCTTCTTGTATTTGAATGTCAAATTTTCTTTTCAGTTCTGGTTTTTTCAGCAAGAATGTTTGAAAGTCTTCCACCTCACTGAATGACCATATTTTCCCTTTTGCTGGGTAGGTGATTCTTGATTTTAATCAAAGCTCCCTTGATCTCCGGAATATCATACACCAGGCCCTTCAATCTCTCAATGTAGAAGCTGCCAGATCCTGAGTTATCCTAATTTGTTTCCACAGTAATCAAATTGCTTCCTCTTGGCAGTGTGTAATATTTTCTCCTTGATCTGGTGACTCCAAAACCTGGCTATAACATTCCTGGGAGTTTTCTTTTGGGGATCTATTTTAAGAGGTGATCCGTGAATTCTTTCAAGTTCTATTTTGCCCTTTGGTCCTAAAATATCAGGGCAGTTTTCCTTGAGAATTTCTTGAAGGATGCTTTC
>CM053587.1:19391968-19425779 GCA_028646515.1 Pseudochirops corinnae | reverse complement strand
ATGTTCGTGGTTAGGAATTTCCTTTACCAATATAAATCAGCATCTTCCTCTGAAACAGGCAGTCTTTGTAAATAACGCCGGGCACTAAGCAATTAAGCTACTTGCTCTGTGTCACATAGACACTATGTGTCAGAAGCAGGACATTAACCCAGGTCTTCTTGACTCTGAGGACAGCTCCCTCTCTAGCCACTAGGACATTATGTCTTTTAAAAAAAATTAGCATAGACAAAAAGGAAAAGTAATCCTTTGCAAGTGTCACTCATGGTAAACCTGTCCTTTGTAAGCTTTTAAAAAGGGCAAAGATTAATGTTTTTAATAATTTTTAATACCATTTTGGAGACTGCACAACACAGGGGAAGTTTTTTCATCATGAAATATGGCAGTTATTTAAAAAAAACAATTATTTTCTGCATATTTTTTAAAATTATATTTCATACATATTCCTAATTTCGTTAATACAAATGCATTGGAACATACATACATACACACACATATATATACACACACATACACACATACATACATATATGCATGTGTGTATATACATAGAAAGAAATGTCAGACACACATGAAGTACATTACTAACATTAATTTTTTAAAATCTCATTTTCCCCCCTTTTATAGTTTTGGGTTTTGGCAGGTGTCATATTTGCTCAACTGACAAACCACATTTCTAGCTGCCAAACTGGTGTTTGGTGTTTCTTTAATTTAAAACTAGATACGAAATTAATTTTGTCAGAAAATATCACAAATCTGAATAAAAGGCTGAATTTTTAAAATACCTTTAGAGCTCAGAACTTCCATTTGCATATAATCATGTAAATTTCTACCACAATGCCTAGCCGAGTACATAGTAGGCACTTAATAAATTGACTGACATGAAAAGAATAAGAATGTGACTCATTTTCTCAGGGCTAGTCAATAATTTCAGTTTGAGGAACCCCTCATAGAAAGTTATGAGATGTGGAGGTATGGGGGTACATATCAGAGGAGTGTTTACTGCTATTTAAGAATATCTAGTCATCTTCTTGTGCCCCTCAGCCTCCTGCCATATTTTTGAGAAATTTCTCCCCAATATACCCACAAATAAAAAAATGTCAGGTCTGCTCTTCTCTAAGATAATATAAAATGTAAGTTCTACAAACACTTCATATAGGCACAGACCAACTGTTGCAGAAATCAAATGTTTATATTTGTAACTTACCCAAACAAGTCTCACCAAATTGATCAGCACTTTAGAGAGTAATTCTTCTTTGATTGGGACATTTTTAGAGATAAAAGCATTAAGGAGGCATTTTGAGATGCCCTTCCTTACTTCTGGATTTCAAGATGAAATCTCAGAACATTTAGAAGGCATTCATTAATCTATCATCCCATCATTTTACAAAAACTCCCTGGGGAAAATAAATTTAGGTTTACATGATTTGCTGGTATTTTTTTTTAAAGGAATGACATCTGTCTATCAATGATACCAAGCATAAGCAGCATGACAGATCCTTGGAATAGTGAGAGAGAAACATCCAGAGTTAGAGATAGACATCATATTGTGACCAAAGAAAGGGGGAGGCAGGGATAGTTTAATGAGAGGAAAAACTAAGTCAAGAGCAAAAATTTTGTGAAAATCCACACATAAAATTCCAATTCATTTGTTCAGCTTTTAATATTTTTATCTAAAATGTGATTATATTAAATCAAAATACATATTGATTTATTGTTGAAAAAATATTTTCCATTTTGTAAATATTTCAAAAGAAACCAGCCAAGCATATTGCTTATGGTGCTGAGACTAAATGACTTTGCAAAGTCACACATCAAATATGCATCCAAGTTTAGACTTGAAACCAGCTTTTCCTGCTTCTCAAGTGAAAACTTAGCCCACTAGACTGTATTATGACACTCTAAGATGTGGAGCAGGTAACAATCTTCATTAGTACAAAAAGTTTCTTTATGAAATGATCCCTATAGTAATGAAATCCCAGATTGAGTCCAAAGTTATCAAGCACAATAATTAGCTAGTTTGCAATCAATTGAGAAGCCAGGGACCTTGCTTCTTAGAAGCAGCTAGACAGTTCATTGGCTGGAGCTCTGGCTATGGAATCAGGAAGACCTGAGTTCAAATAAGGCACTTGAGGGTGTGACCTTGGGCAAATCACTCAACTTCATTTTGCCTCAGCTCCCTCAGTGGCAAAGTGGTGGTGTTTGTAAGGATCATATGAAATAATGTTTATAAAATGCTTAGTACAGTGCCTGGCATGTAATAGGTGCTATATAAACACTATTCCTTCCCTTTTTACTCACTTGGACCAATCCCTGTCATTGACCTGCCATAATGGTTTGCCCTGGGTTCATTACTCTGGGTTTGTCTGACTCCAAAGTAGGAGGAGTAGGCTTGTCAGTTTTCACATTTAGTGACTCTACCCCTTATCCCAACTACTCTGGGGAGAGTTACTACTTATAGAGTTGACAAATGTAAAAATGGCTATGAGGTCGATATCTAAGTACTATCCCCAGCAAAGAGGAAAATTTAAAAAAGACAACCAATATACAAACATGAATCAGGTATAGAAAAAAGTAAGTTATTCCCATGCAGAAAAGAGAATACTAATCAATAAAGAATCTTGCAGTGAACAGAACATAATCTAGTAATTTATCACTATTATTGGGACATAATTTTTGCAAACCTACTAATTAGCCAGTTCATATTTCACTCCACTGACCCTAATCTTATCAAATTCCAAGTGGAATTTCTTTCCTGGGGCCCCTTCTTTGATGCTGACAGTTTTCTTCTCAAAAATATATTTGACTCTTGTTGCCAACCCTAACAGGCTTCCCTGACAGGAATTTAGGTCTTCCTGATTCCATTCACAGATGTTTTGACTTCACAAGGATCAAAGTGGCCTGAAGCCTCCAGTACAAGCTTGGCTGGTGGAATCCACGCTCCACATGGGGAGTAGGGTAGAAGAGAGTACTGGTCCAACATTGTACCTAGCTAAAGAAAGACCCTTTTTTCCTCTGCCTCCTACTGAAACCACACTCTGTTTTCTTGAAAGCTGACTCCATCTATTTTTCAGGTTCAATAACCAATCAGGGAAGAGAGAGGTTTAATCTAGTGATATGTCGCTACAACTGGAAGGGGGGGAAAGACAACATAATATCTGTGTATTGTCTAAAGCAGTGGTTCTCAACCTTTCTAATGTCGTGATCCTGTAATACTCACATGTGGGCATATCTGCATGTGGGCAGACCCACCTGGAGACGGATAGAGGAGTGGTGTCTCAGTTAAGACCATTGGAAATATGTGTTTTCCCATGGTCTTAGGTGACCCCTGTGACCCTTGTGAAAGGGTAGTTCAACCTGCAAAGGGGTCACGGCCCACAGGTTGAGAACCAGTGGTCTAAAGGGACAGGGAGTAAAGGGAACGAAAATGACATTTTACAATAATAACTCAGTGTTTGTGAAATTCTTCCTGTTTTCAGAACATTATGAATAGAATAACAAAATTGCTTTCAATAATAAACACTACTTGCAGCATAATTTCAATTTGAATATGTATCTACAGTGGAAAATGTAAGACAGTTTCCATTAATCATAGAACCAGGACACTTCTCTAAATGGTCATATACTCTGAGAGAAATTATTATTTTCTATTATAACCAATTATTAAAATAAGATTGAGGTTTATTTGGATTTTTTTTTTTACCTTTTTATTTCCTCATTCAGGAACCAGTCCAGGTAGGTGAGTCAGTCTCTGAAAGGTAGCGCTGATGATGAGATAGGCCTAATCCTCCTGGAACATTCTCCACCACCCAACTAGGAGAGCTTACTTCCAATCAAAGTGTTGTCTTTCTGGATTTTCATTCACCTCAGTCCCATCCTCCTGGCTTTGATAGACCCACAACCAGGCTTTTCCAAATAAATAATTAGCTAACCTTGTTTTAGAAGATATCATAGCTTCCAGTAGTAAGCCAATCTCTTCTTTTACAGTAGTCACCATGGACAGAGGCAATGTGAATTGTTTATTGGATGAAACTTATGTCCAGTATGCAGGAATTCTGAATTGACTTCCTTTTGACTTTAGTGGCAAAAGGAAGGGAATAAGCATTTATTAAGTACTTGCTTGTGCCAGGTACAGTGCTAAGTGGTATTGAGATAATGTCTCAGTTTTACTCTGTTCATATTTCATATGCACCTATTTATTTAGTTGTAGAGGAATCGCTGATCTTCATTGGCAGTGTTACCTCATTTTGAGTTTCTTACACCAATGAATTAAGAAGTTTGGACCAAAAAGGAAAATTGGAAACGTGCATATGTATGTACTTTTCTGATAATCAGGAAAATGGACGGTGATTTAATCCATTCCCTGACTTCAAAAGAATATTATACTTAAACATGGCAAACAGATGTCTGTATTAATCAAGGATTTCACAGGTGACCAACTTATTTCTTTATGTCAAGACTTCTACTTATCTTGATAAATGTACTAATTTCTTGCATGTGTAGCTAGGCTACCACCCTCATGTAGCGTGGATTGTCAATATACAGCTCAAATGGAAGCAGAATAGACATCTCTTACCTCTTCTCCACCCACCCTTCTCCAACAGAGACTTTATCTTAAATCAGGAGGGAAAGAAGGAGGTTGAAGTCAGAAGAGTGGCCTCTTTGCTTTCTGGGAGGAGGGGGAGGGGGGAATAGGTGTCTATATTCTCCCTTAAATATTTATTTTTAGTTTAGGGAATGTCATTTTCAGGTACAATCTAACTTCTGATCACTGTTTCATTAAAGGGAAAGGCAGGAACTTAAGCTTTACATCAAAGACTTGACCCCTTTCCCACCAAATGCCAGTTCCACAATGAACACATATTGCAATTATCAAAGAAACCCATTTATCCAAGTCAAACAAAAAAACAAAAAACTCAGAAATCAGAGAAAGTTTACATATGAGAACATATACCAGACAATACAGAGTGAAAGGCAATGTAATTCAACTCAACCAAAAGAGTTCCAGATCTCATCCAAGGGGTGGTTCCCCTAAATCTCTAGTATAGCAAACTGGGGGTTGGAACTCTATAGAGACTTTCAGTTCCATGCAGTTTCTCCCCAGAGTCTTTTCTTTCTGCACCCTGAAGCAGGATTGTTATCATCTCTTCTCTCTCTCAAGACTAGAAGCAAGAAGTACACAAAGCAACTACATATCCTAAAGATACTGAAAAGCTCTCCTCTCCTTTCAGCAACTCTACCCTGCCCCTCCTGCAGGCACAGGACTTTGGTCTCCACCAGAGGAAAGAGTCCCATATCAATGGGCTTTGGGACTGGAGTTACCTTATGTATATATATACAGATATACATATGTATATATGTATGCGTATTGTATATGCATATATGTATATGTATGTATATAGATATAGATAAAGCTAATGCATGTAGGACTCAGAACAAGTCCCAAGAGGAATAGAGCTGCAGAAAGGAATGTCTTTATTTTTCAACAATAAATTTGAGTCTATGAATATTTGAAGTGTAAACCTTTACTAATAACTTTTATGTTAGATTATAATGTAACAAATTGACTTCATGAGAAAATTTAAATAGTGAATAAAACATCTGTTAGAACAGGATGAGGAAAAATGCTATGGAGTGTTTTAAAAAATATTTTTCCCATAATTTCATACCCAGATAATACTATCTCAAACTACTTGATTCTATATATGGTTCTTAGAGTTATAGCTAATATTTATATAACACTATAGCCAATATTTATATGATACACAGTGATTTGCATGTATTATCTCTTTGATTCTAGCAACAATGCTACCTGGCAGGTATCATTATTATTTTTGTTTTACTGATGAAGCAATGGAGACCAATAGAAATTAAGTGGTGTGCCTAGAATCACATAGTTATTAAGTGTCTGAGGTAGGATTTGAACTCAGGTCCAATTGATTCTCAATCTGTCACTTAATCCACTCTATTATGCCTCCTAAGGCTCAAGGAAGATAGAAAAAGGAAAGATTATGATCACTGCTAGAAATTCTTCACATTACCTTAAAATATAATTAAAACCCTTATTCCATTAGCAAAAATTTCAGAAAACATCTAACTCTTTTGAAATTAAAATCTCTCTAAGTTCCCAGAAATGTCTGTGATACTGGGCATGTACAAAGGAAAAGTGGGAAGAAATTTTAAAAGTGGATAAACGTAGATATGTAACCTGAGCCCCAAAGCCTATTGGTATGAGACTGGCTTCTCAATGGTGAAGTTCAATGCATTATACCTGTGAGAAAGTCAGGCTCGAGTTGGTAAGCACAAGAGAGAAGCTTTTCAGTCTCTTAGTGTTTCTTGCTTCCAGCTTCAAGACAGAAGTTTGCTGAAGGGAGAATAACTGGGAAGGAGCCAACATGTAGAACTTCAATAATGTCCATATTCTCTGCTTGCTGCACTAGAGACTGTGAAGAATTTTCCACTTTGAGTGAGTTTTGAGACTGTCTCTCTTGGTTGAGCTGAAATATTTTGTTCCCAAAGAGAGAGGATCTTCAAACTATATTGTTTGGGATATATGCTCATATGTATGTTTTCTTGGATTTCTGTTTTCCTCTTGACTTAGATAAATGGGTATCTATTCTGCTATGTGTTTTCATTGTGGAACTGATATTTGGTGGGAAGGAAGCCAAGATTTGGATATAAAGCTAGGGATCTCACTTCCCCCATTAATGAATAGCAATCAGAAGTTTAACTTCTTTTGAAATACTACATTCCCTAGAATAATAATATCTAAGGTAATGGATAGATATAATTCTAGACAAGTACTCTACTCTCTGAGGAGAGCAGAGTAATGACCTCTAGTTCCATCTTCCTACTTCCCCCTTCTGAGAGGAATCAGTCTCCCTTGGGAAGGGGGGTCGGGTGGGAAGATGCTAGAGAAGTCTATTGTTACCTCCTTGATAGTCATACCCAACATCTCAATGCTATATGTGGGGAAAAGCCTCACTACAGTTAGAAGGAAAAAAAAAGAAGAGAATAAGAACACGACTATTATATTGAATGAAAATTTAATAATGGTCCTATCTAGATATAAAAGTATTAACTCAACATGGGGATCTAACATAAATTTCAATAAAATTCAAATAGTAGTTTGTTTCTAATACCCACAGAAAGTTCCAACTGCTACACCAAGAAATCTCAATACATTAATATGATTTTCTGTATTTGAGGATTGGAAGAAAAGTAAGAAAAGTAGAACCACACTAAAATCACAAAAGATTAAATTGTCTGTTACCAATTTAAATGTATTGGGAAAAACTATGGCGAGGGGGAGAAGTTTTCAGAGGGATGAAGAAGAGAGAAGCTATAAAACTACAAAAAAAGATTAAATTGTTGCCAATTTGAACATAGTTCAGAAAACACTGAAAAAGCCAAATGGTTCTATTCAATTGCCACATGAGTACCATAAGTATCAGAGACAGCAGAAAAAGAGTGAGAGGTCAGACCTTAAAACTAGGGAGCTTGTAATATGGGCTCAGCAGAAGCCATTTAATTGTCCCACGCTGCTTTGTCAAGGGCCCTGCAGGAAAACGATCAGAAATCAACAAACACCATGGGCTGTTTTCTCATTAAAGAGGAGAAAACATTAAGTGAATGCTCTGTGCACTCTTCATATATTTTTTTTCTTGCACTGTAATTTGATGTTACACTATGTTGTACTAACACCAAACAATGAGCAGAAATGACTGTACTTTGCAAAAACCGTGTTAAGTATTAAATGATGCACTGCCCCTTTTGACTATTATGGTTTAACCATATCTTCACATAAAGCTTGAGGAAATGTGAAACGACAAAGCCCCTTATTTCTAAAGAACAAGGAATACAATTCAGCTACATAGGATATGACATTGCACATTCCAAAGCCCACATAGGGGAAATAAATTTTCTTACTGAGAGCTTCCCTACCTATATAAAAACTGTAGTTCTATCACTTAATCGAAATATATTAATTTAAAAAAAAAACATTAATTAAGTGGGTAGGGCACCGGGGCCTAGAGTCAGAAAGACCTGAGTTCAAATTTGGCCTCAGACATTTATTTGATATATGACCTTGAGTAAGTCACTTATCCCTGTTCACCTCAGTTTCTTTATCTGTAAAATGAGCTGAAGAAGGAAATGGCAAACAACTCCAGTATCTTTGCCAAGAAAACTCATAATGAAGTCACAACTGAAATGACTGAAAAACAACAAAGTGACTACTATATGCCAGGCACTGTGCTAAGTGCTAGTGTTACAAAGAGTCAAAAGACAGTCCCTGCCTTCAAGGAGCTTATACTCTAATGGTGGAGATAGCATGCAAACAAATATATGCAAAGCAAGTTACGCTGTAAATAGAAAAGAATTAAAAGAGAAAAATCTCTAAGGAATTAGCTTCAATATCCCTGGGGCAGAATTTGAACAGAGGCAAAGCAAAAATGCAGAATGGCATTTCCATGAGCAAACTTCCATTTAAGACAGAACAGAAACATTAGACATTAATAAAAAGGCTTCTTTCTCTAGCTGAGTTAACTACACATCTCTTTACTCAGCCTAGCTGTGGACAGCCTCACCAACCTCCTAGCCTCAAGGCATCCCCATTTTTGTTTTGTAAATCAACTAGCTATTCTTTCTAGAAAGTATTGTGTTAATCTACTTAGCCCCACATGAATTTGGAGTTAGGAGAGGGTGGAAATTTAATCTTGTTTCTGCCATTATTTGACCATGGTGAACTTATATAGACTTTCTTTAAAATGAAGAAAAGAATTCCTCTAGTCCTTACCCAACAAGGTCAACATGAAAATAAAATGAGAGAATGTACTTACATAAAGGGATATAGAAATGCCAGCTATTAGTGTTGTGTCTGTAGATGGTCCCGTTTCTGTCTCTATTATTTATATACTCATAAGCATATTATTTATCTGTTCATATATTTCTAGAAAAGCTGATCAGGATAGAAAAAAGATATCTGTTCTCATCTCTGTGTCCCTAAAATGGCATTGCAATTATAGTACTTTGTTTAAAAGTAGTGGCAGTGAATGACTTATGTCAATTTAGATGGACAAACAAAATAGCTAATTAAAAACTAATGAGTTTATTTGTTTGATTGTAAGTCATGACATTACCTTCCTAGTGTCATGGTCCTCTTGGAGAATGAAGGACAAACAACAACAAACAGGGCAGTTACCATCATCCCACTCCCTTAGGCTTAAAACCTAGAAACCATCCTGGATTCCTCACTCTCTCTCAACCTCCCCCCATCCCCCAACCCCATATCCAACCCCATGACCAAGGTCTGTCAACTTTATCTTTGCAACCCCTCTTGAATACATCCCCTGGTCTCTTCTGACTCTGCCTCCACTCAGGTACAGGCCCTCATCACCTCATGCCTGGATTATTGCAATAGCTTGCTGGTGTGTATGCCTGCCTCAAGTCTTTCCTCATTATAATCCATCCTCCACTCCACCACCAAAGTGATTTTCTCAAAATGCAGGTCTAACCATGTCGCTTCCCTACCCAATAAACTCCAGTGGCTCCCTATTGCCTTCAGGATTAAAAACAAAACCTTCTGTTGGCCATTCAAAGCTCTTCACGACCTTTCCAGTCTTCTTACAACTTAATCCCTACCACATACTCTCCAGTCTGGGGATGCCTACTTCCTGGCTATTCCAAAAACAAGACATTCCATCTTTGAACTCTTGGCCTTTTCTTGGCTGTGCCACATGCTTGGAATATTTTCCTTCCTCCACTCAGACTCCTGGCTTCCCTGGCTTCCTTGCACAGGAAGTCTTCTTCCCTCACCCCTCTCAATTCCAGGGCTTTCCCTCTTTTAATTATTCCCTATTTGTCCTGTATGTAGCTGGCTTTGCATTTATTTGTTTGCAAGTTATCTCCTCCGTTAGACTATGACCTCCTTGAAGGAAGGACCCTTCTTTTGCCTCTTTTTGTATCCCCAGTCCTTGGCATGCTGCCTGGCCCTTAGTAGGAGCTTAATATGTGTTTATTGCATTGAAATAAGTCAAGTTTATGATTGGAATATTCAATATGGGGCCAACATCTTCATACTTTAGATTGGAACATTTCCAAAAGGGCCAGCTCTTTTCTCCCCTCAGAATATTGCTGAGGTTGAGTTGTTTCAGTCAACACTCTTTTGGTGTTTTCTTGGTAGAGTTACTGGAGTGGTTTGTCATTTCATTCTCCAGTTCATTTTATAGATGAGGAAATCAGGGGAAACTGGGTTAAGGGACTTGCCCAGGGTCACACATCTAGGAAGTAGCTGAGGCCAGATTTGAACTCGGGAAGATGAGTCTTTCTGACCAGGCTCAGCACTCTACACACTGTGCCACCAAATTGCTCAGAGAAGACTGGTTTCCTGGGATTGCCATGGATGGAATTCTATGTCTAAGACAGCAAAACATACACCTGATGCTTTAAGCAGCCAGAAAAACCAATTGTTTCATGTTTCTTTCTATCTGGTTTGTCTCTTTAGACCAGGGAAAGTTTGCGTGTTTTCAGTGAGCCAAGTAATTACGGTAGTAATAAAATGTGGCTCTGTATCGGTTCTTTACCTCCTGGCTGTTTAGCATCACTAACCTTTGCCCTTTGCATCCTAAGTACGCGAGTTTAAGGCCGAGTGGAGTTGGCTAATGTTTAACTACTGGCTCTCCCAAGAGGAAAAAAATACGCAGAACACATTTTTAGGTTTAATTGGCATTAACGTTTGTTTTCTCCATCACTTTATTAAGTCATTGCTGGAGGTGCCAAACAGGCAGCCCATAGGCTTGCAGCCCACAGCACTCTCTAGCCCAGTGGTTCTCAACCTTCCTAATGCGGCGACCGTTTAATACGGTTCCTCATGTTGTGGTGATCCCCAACCATAAAATTGTTTTCATTGCTACTTCATAACTGTAATTTTGCTAGTTATGAATCGTAATGTAAATATCTGATATGTGGGATGTATTTTCATTGTTACAAATTGAACATAATCCACAGGTTGAGAACCACTGCTCTAGTGGGAACTAGATTAAAATGTAATTGGGAAATATTTAACAAAGTAAATAAAAACACTGAAACATAGTCACATTTTGCAGTTGTCAATATCCAGCCCTTAGGGATCCATAAGTACAGATTAGTGGCCCCATTTCTATTTGAGTTTGAAATAACTGGCCTAGCTAACCAACAACGATAACCAAAATGGATCCAGTCCTGATTTGTAATGTTAGCTGATTTCCAAAATGTAAATGTTCCTACTAAAAATTTAACAGTCCTTTCAAGGAGCTAGCTCTGGTCTATTGTAAAAGGATAATCATACCCAGACCTGACTTTTTTGTTCTCTGATTCTTATTTAATAGACTTTGCAAACCCTGCCTCACTAAAATCCAATTCCCTCTCAAGTCACAACATCACCTTTCCTACTAGTCATGGTCTTCTTTGAGAACAAAGGACAAAAAACAACGACAAAGAAGGCAGTACCATCTTCTCAGTCCTTTAGCCTTACAACCCAGAAGCCATCCTGGACAGCCAAAGGACCGCTTCGTTGTTCTTTGATACCAAGTTACATTCGAAATATTGGGGGGAGTCTGGAAAAGTACATGTCATGGTTTTGAAAGCACTGGTTTATTTAAGGCTGAAAAATGAGAGAATTAATAAATAAGGTAAATTGTGATATACTTTAACTTTTTTGAGTTTTTGGTGCTCTTAGTTAAGTCAGTGTTAGGTTGAACTAGTTTGTTTTTAATGTTACTTATTTAAAGCATGCTATAGTAAAAAGAACAATTAGAATTGGATGACATGAGTTTGGAACTTGGTTCTCCTACACTTAACGTATCTGACACTGAGCAAGTCACTTAAACGATCTGGGCCTCAGTTTCCTCTTTTGTAAGATAAGATTACTGCCAAAGTCATTCTAGCTCTACTTTGAAGACAAGCTTAAATGTACCTTGTTGACCACACTGCATAATTTTTAAAATGTCAATTAGTTACAAAAATTCTAGCATTTGCCTAAGCGAATAGAATTATGGTTAATTAATAAGTCTTTTCTGTATTAAAATAAATAACGAACAAAACATGTTCTTCTTTAATGGCTTTAATTTAATGACTTTTCAATGCCTAAAAAAAACCCATCATTCTGAAATGTGTTAGTAGAAGACAAATAAGACTTAGAGAACAAAAAAGTAAGCTGCTAAAAGAAGACTTACTCCAGGGGTGGCTAGGTGGCACAGTGAATAGAGCACTGGCCTTGGAGTCAGGAGGATCTGAGTTCAAATCTGGCCTCAGACACTTAACACAAAAACTAGCTGTGTGACCTTGGGCAAGTCACTTAACCCCAACTGCCCTCCAAAAAAAAAAAAGCAAAAAAAAAAAAAAAGAAGAAGAAGAAGACTTACCCCAAGGTAAAGTCAATGTAAGATCTAGGCCAATGATCAGGAAATCATCAAATTTAACTGAGTTATAAAAATCCACATGCTATGGAGAAGTTAAGGTATTTACTGGGAGCCACATAGGAATGGACCCAACCTATAAGACAACTTGGAGTTACATTGTTCATGAGATTAAGGCACTTTCTCTAGACCACCAAGTAGTGTCAACTACAATGCAATTAATATAAAATAAACAGTAAACTTGAAAGTTATGAAAGTATTTTGAAAAGAGGATAATATTCTGGTGACAAATATAAAAAGATCTGTGATTCAGCAGAGTTGACCAGAATTTTTAACAAATTTAGATATATCTTCAAAATGAAAAAAGCAGCTTATTAGAAATGAATTAATTAATCTTCTGAATTCTAAAATATGCTTCCTATGAATTTAAGTAGTAGGCCATTTGTCCCAGAATGTTTTCATTTATAACTAGATTAGTAATTTAAGCAATATAACTCACAAGACCAAGACCTCAGACTCCATATCTTGATAGCCACATTGGATGACATCCTATGAAGCCCATATTAAAATGATCTGTTAGAGTTCATTCCCTATTTTATTTTTCACTATTGTCTTATGATTTGCATTTCCTCTGAGGGGCTAGAGAAGAAGGTTATCAAAGAGAAAGGAAAAAGATTAAAAACATGAAGCCACTCTTGTCCCTCTTCTCCCTTCCCCCACCCCAATTTAAGTTATAACCTACTCACTTCAATGGAAGTTTCTTTTTTTTTCAGACAGAAAAGGCATATGCATGTCTGCATGTGTGTATAAACTAAATATTACAATATAAATATATGTGCCAGGCATTGCGCTATGGACTAGAGATACAAGGACAAAGAATGAAAATCGTAAACACACATTTACTCTTTCATCATTCACTATCAACACAACGTTAAGTTCCTACTATGGAGTAGTCACATGATGGACAAACTGATGGATTAGTTGTTTTCTACATACAGATCCAACTCAAAAACCTCAAAATAAATATGGACCAAGTATAGAATAATTAAAATCCTACTCATAAGAAAATATATAAATACCATACGACATAAGTAACAGTCTTATGAAATAAATCTCAGAGAAATTTATTATTTAAAGTTCATTTTCACTATATTCATCCAGAACCATGACAGGACAGCAACCTAACAGTCTTGTGTTTCAGAGTTCAGCTGAAGAACATCCTTTTCTAACCTACCCTATGTCAATGAAAGAGCCTAGATCCCTCCTCCCCTGGCCCCTTCCCACCCTGCCCACCCCCCTCACAAACACACGCAATATGTACTACTACAATGTGACAGAGAACTAAAGAACAGAAGGAGTGGGACAAGTCACTGACACCATGCATATGGAAGGTTGTGCAGCACTCCACCAAATCTGAGAGAAGAGCATAACATACAGCTGGAAACAATTCTGATTAGCCAAAAGCCACTTGGGCTAGAGACCTAGGTTGGTGAATCATTAATTGTCCAATGTGGGAGGTAAGTGAGATGCTTTGAGATTCAGCTCTCAAGGAAACCACAGAAGGGAAGGAGTCAGGAGGTGAGTGATAAGAAAAATAAGAGGTTAAACAAAGGTTCTATAGAATTTTAAAAGAATGTAGAACCACAACATACTATTCTTAAATGATTTAAAAGAGAAATTGGAATTATGAGACAGAATTTATGTAAGCATAAGATATATGCTTCAAACAGCCTTCACAATCCATCAGTTCTCTCTCTGGAGGTGGATAGCATTTTTCAATGTGAGTCCTTTAGAAATGTTGTGGATCGTTGCATCAATTAGAGCAGATAAGATTTTACTAATTGATTACCATGATAAATTGTTGTTACTGTATACAATGTTCTTCTAATTCTGCTCACTTGGCTTTGCACCAGCACTGATGTCTACAAATGGTCAATAATCAATCACTACATCTTCCCACGTTTTTATGAAATCATCCCTTTCATAATTTGTTACAATACAATTGTATTCCATCATAATCATTTACAACAACTTGTTTGGCTATTCCCCAAATGATGGGCATCCCCTCAATTTCCAATCCTTTGCCACCTCAAAAGGAGATGCTATAAATATTTTTTGTATATATATTTCCTTTTTCTTTGATCTCTTTGGGGTATAGACCTAGTAAGAATATTGCTGAATCAAAAGACATAGAAATCAGGAAAGAAAGAAGAAAGTTTTACTAAGAATTGCAAGTCTCATTGCAGCTAATGGTTCCCATCACAATGTATTTTAAATATAATACCTAGGGAATACTAATCATCAATCTCATCAGGAGAACTTCATAAAGTTTTATGGTAATAAACACAGCACAGACATCAGACACTGAGCTGTGGAGTAACAAAAGCAAGGAAAATATTCTTGTCTCTAAAGCATTCCAGAAGGGGAAGGGAGATGTCTATGTTAATTGAACATTCTAGCTAACAGAGAGTTACTATAAATAACCCATACCTAATGTCAATTCTCAAAGAAGCAAGGCACAAGACAATGCATCCAAGCATTGAAACCACCCTGAGCAATTTTTCTTTGATGATTGAGAAGCCACTTCAGGGTCCATCCTTTTTTGAACATCCATCATTTTGAACATCAATTATCATAGTTGAGGCCTTTGATACAAATTCCTGCATGCTTTAACTTTGGGTTGCTGGCATACCAGATTAGCACAGTTTATTCAAATAACAATTCAAAAAGGCTTCAAGGTGGTTTGTAGTCAGATCAACCAATGTCTTCTCACCAAGGATCTTTCCTGAGCCTCATCACAAGCAGACAAGAGGAGAGAGAGAAGTAACTGGAAAGTACAAGTTTTTCTTCCTTAACAAATGAAAAAAATGTCAACCTGGTTCAAACTGTCATTTTTTTTATTTTCACTTCTGTATATCATTTTTGGAACCTTCTAAAGTGTCTTCCTTTATAACATATTCTGGCTGGCATTCTGCATCTTTTATTTTTATGTTATCTCGCGTGACTTTTTGTTAAGAGACATCAGGATCTTTTTAATAAAATGTGTTCAATTTGGAGCCTCTGGTTTATTTTATAGTTTTGCACTAATACAACATTATGCTTGCTTTTTCCAAGAACAAAAACAGCTAGAAAGAGGAAAGCTTCCCAAGGTCATTGGCCTGTATCTTTCCGACTCCTCAACAAGGTATTCATTTTTCTTAGTTTCTTGTCAGTGCGCCATGATATCCTTCACATCCGTCTGTGCCTTTGCTTTTATTAGCAGAAAATACAGCTATAGCTTTAGTGCCATGTGTACTATAAAGACAGGATTTTCAAGAGATTTGACAACTCTCATATTTCCCCAAGTATTCTCAATGTAACACAGAAACAGTTTATTACTGTTAAGTAGTGACTGTCTCTCCAGCTTGAATAATGAAGTCCTCCAGGTCAATATTTTATACAATGATACATTTAAGGAAGCATTCCTCTTCAGCCTGGCGCTAAAACAATGGCTGTCATAACACAGATCTATGTATTATCAATCTTACATGCCACCATAATCAATCTAATTCTGGGAGCAGGGAAAGTGTAATATGTTATTGAGTTAAACCAAGAATTTTCTCCTACCAAAATGTTTATAAAGGAACATAATAAAATTATTTACAGAGATGAACCCCTGCTATATGAGGTAGAATAAATTTAACCTTCTGTGAATAGTGCTTACCGCTGCAGGAGATTTACATGTGTTGTTCACAAGATACATTCCTATAAAGCAGAGCAACATCATTTTTGTACAGGAGGAAAAAAAAAACTGTTCAGTAGTGACCATTTCATGGCAAAAAGAGACATGCATTTAAAAAAAAAATCTGATTCTGGGAACAAGACACAATAACAAACAAAAACTTGAAACACAAGACAAAGCACATTTTATAGGTTCATGAAAAATCCAAACCTTTTCTATCCTTGCATTGAATTTTTCATGATAACAATAGGCAGTCTAAGAATGGAATGTTTCTTTGCTCATCAGACCACAATGAATTCCACCATGGAGAAAATTCACAAACTTTTCAGAAGAAATAGAATGTATTAATAACAAAAAATAAGAGGATCCATGTGCTTTACAGTTTGCAAAGCACGTCACAAATAAAATCTCATTGGAGTCTCACATTAACACTTTGAGGTAGGTTCTGTTATTATCATGAGGAAAATGAGGTTAAAAGTGGCTATATGTCTTGCCCAGGACCCCACATAATAAGTGTCTGGGTCAGGAAAATAGCTCAGGTTTTCCTTTAGGAATCCCACTCCCCCCTAACCTCCGCTATGACCCTGATGGGTTTTATAAGGTTTGACACTCCTGACCCTGGATATTCCCAGGTGATTTTGAAGCAAGGAGTTGGGCTCATCCTTTAGAATGAGTTCCATTTTCTTTTCAGTTCAATTTTATTTGTGGTCCATTTGAAGATAGGCACCATGGAGAATAGTATATTGAGGATGTCCTCTTTCTCTTCCCATTTCACTGCTCTCATGATTTATCCTTATGTTTCTCCAGTTTAAGTATTCACACATTTGTGTGTCACTCACTTCTACCTTCCTCCTTATCTGGAGAGCCATCTTGGGGTCCTGGGCATGGATTCAGGAAGGGAAAAGCTGAATGCTGGGAGGTCAATTAGGAAGTTATTACAATAGTTTAAATGAGAGGTAATCAGAACCAGAACCAGAACAGTGGTAATGTGAATGGAGAGTAGGGGAAAGATGTGAGATTTTCTATGGGAGCAAAATGATCATGAGTCCACAACTGAAGAGATATGGGGGATAAGGAAGAATGACAAATCAAAGATGATCCCGAATTTTGAACTGGGTAGTTACAGAATGATTATGCTCCCAGCAAAAGTAGGCAATGTGGAGGAGGATTGATTTTGAAGGAAAAAGTGCTTATCATTTGTTCATACTAAGACTGGGAAGCCTATTAGACATTCAGGTAGACATGTCTAGGAGGCAAAGGGTGATGTAGCATTACAGTTCAGGAAGCAGAGTGTCTCCAGATGTAGTGCATAGAATTCTAACCACTATCTTTGTGACTTTTGACAAGTTACATTACCCCCTAAGCCCTTCATTTTTTATGCATAAAATAAGAGGGCTGGACTAGATTTCCTCTGAGATATCCTCCATTTATAAATATATGATATATCTACTACATAGATTTGTGAGTCAAATATATCAAAATGATAATTCAATACATAGGAGAATATGAGATCATCAAATATATAGACAAAGATGAGAAGAATCAGGGTCACACACAAGTTATTCTTTATGTGGCTATTACAAGTGAGATATTGATGATAATCCAGTAAAGGAGAGTTGATGGTATACTCGTATGGGTAGCAGAATAACTAAATGAATACTGTCACAAAAGTCAAAAGAGGAGAACATTTTTAGGAGGAGGGAGTTTATGTGCTCAGCAAGATGATGGAGTAGCTGTTTTCAACATAACCTCTCCCCCAAACTTAACAGTTACAAAAGAAGAAAAAAAAATGAACTGAATTAATAGGAATTGAAGACTTATAAACAACATGAGAAGAAAAAAAAAATCCAGGAGATAAAAATGTTCTAAAGAACACTGAAAAGCTGAAATGTTTAAAGTTCCTACTTGTCCATAGCAGTCACTCAGTTGAGCTCCCCATTTCCATCTCAGAGATGGAAAACTATTATATACCCAGTCTGTAATGAGCAGGTAATTGTTACTCTGGAACAACTAAATGGAATAGTGGATAGAGTACTGGGCCAGAGTAAAGAAGACCTGAGTTCAAATTCAGCCTTAGAAACTTAGCACATGTTTGACCCTGGACAAATTACGTATGCTCTGTTTGCTTCAGTTTTCTCAATTGAAAAAAGAGGATAATAATAGCAAAGGTTAACCACGATATCTATAAAGTGCTTAGAACCGTGCCTGGTATATACTAGGCACTGTGTCATTGTCATCATCATCATCACCATCATCATCATCATCATCATCACCACCACCATCATCACCACCACCACCATCATAATAATCATCACCACCATCATAATCATCACCACCACCACCACCATCATCATCATCATCATCACCACCACCATTATCATCATCATCATCATCACCATCATCATCATCATCATCACCACCACCATCACTAGCAAGGTTTAGGAAGAAAGCCAACAAAATGAAGAGGCACTAGCTGTCTCTCCTTTCCTTCCCACCATCATAATTTCAACCAGCTCCCCAGAAGAGAATGGTCATTCTTCCCGAATTTCATTATTTATTTTATGTCTAGTATTCATTTGGCATTTGTTCTACTGTATAGTATAAGATGACAACCTTAACTTCTTTCCAGTGTTCTCAACAATATTCTTAACTAGGAAGTGTTCCAAAGATTTTATGGTTTGGGGCTTCTTGAAAACTGGGCTAATGAGTTCTTTTGTTTATGATTATTACTAATCTAGTCAACTTCATTGCTCTGCGTTTCTACTTTTTTTCAAAGTATCAAATAGTTTCTGTGATTATTCCTTGAAAATGTAGTTTAGGTTCTGGGAATAATTTTGCCCATTTATTGCTATGTTTTAAATGATCTCAAATGAAATTTATTATTATATAGTCTAGCTTCATAAAGTAACTCTTTGATATTTGATTTGTGTAACACTTTGGGTGGATGGAAAGTGTCTGTACCTGTGATTTCTTTCGGGATAGGAAATTCCCTGTGAGGAAATTATTCATACCAATAGGGATCAGCAGTCTCATATCATTTATCATCTAAGAGAATGGCTTGGTGCACTGAGAGTTTAAACTAACTTGCCTTGGGTCATATATCCAATATGTGCCAAAGGTAGGCCTTTAACCCAGGCTGTTAATATACACGCTTAGGAGAATCAGAACAATTTCATAACTATGGTTCGTGATTTTTTTTTAACAGAACAAATGACGTAGAGGAACATAAAGTAAAACAAACAATTTTTATTACATAAAACTAAAAGAGGCTTTTGTACAATCCAAGACAACAAAACTAAGAGAAGAAAGGAAACTCTGATTTTAGGGGAAACACTCATGTACAAGTAAGTATGCATGTATGTTTGTATGTAAATATGCATAATTCAGGTACATGCTCCACTAAATAAGTGGCTCCAAAAATGGTAATAGCACTCCAAAGAAACATTTCAAGCTCTCAATGATTATATTAAAGTATTCTTTAAGTCTCTAATAAGAGAAATGCAAATTTTAAGAAAAATGTGTTAATGGTTAACCTTACATCCAACAAATTGGAAAAAAATTATTTTAAAAAACTCTATTAGGGACAGATCTAAGGGAACCTAGGTGGTGCAGAGGATAGATCTCCAGGCCTGGAGTAGGCAGACCTGAATCCAGCCCCAGACATTTATTAAGTGAGTGACCCTGGGCAAGTCACTTAACCCCATTTGTCTAAGTTTCCCCATTTGTAAAATGAGCTGAAGAAGGAAATGGCTATCCACTCCAGTGACTGCAAAGAAAATCCCCAGGAGGATCATAAAGAGTTGGATACAACCAAAAGTACTCAGCAACAACAAGGGACCGATCTTAGCTGCAGATGTGGAAGCAGAGTAGGGCTATGTGGAGAACAGGTATCCAGGATTTTAAAAAGGAATGGAGCAGAGTGAGAGAAAAGAGGCTAGGTTAAAAAAAAAAGCAGAAGATATACTCAAGGAGTTGCCAGAAAATAAGGAAGATCTAAGCTAACTTGAGAAAATCAGCCAACAGCAGCAGGTAGGTGCTGCCTCAGGATACATCAAAGGTAGGATTGTTGGTATCATATATTTGTATACCTAGAATACTGTTGTACCAGTGCTATTTGAATAGATGATGCAAATGCATTACAGGACCCCAGTGGTTTGATAAAGGACTCTGCACTTAGTCCTGTTCTTTTGAGCATTTTTATTGAAGACATGAATGAAGACACAGAAACAGTACTTATTAAATTTATAGATAATGTAATTCTAGAAGGGATAGATAACATTGGTTTACAAAGAGAGATTCTAAAAGGATCCCAATAGGCTTGAATTACAGGTCAAATTTAATAAGATGAAATTTAATGTAAATAAAAATAGTTTTGTTTTTTTTTTCCCCTTTATGTTAAGAAGACTTTCACAAAACTCCTGCAAGGATGCCTGATCATGATATGGATGCCTAGCTCTTGTAGATTATATCAATAGAGCTCATTTGATGCCCTAATATACCATTCTTCATCAAACACGAGGAAATGACAAAAAAGACAGGAAGAACAATTGGACCAGATCAAATTATTAGTATTCACTATATTTTCAAGTTACCTTCTATTTGCTTATCTGCATATATGTTCTGTATGTGTACATGAACTGTACATGTTCAGTAAAATAAAAACTCTCTAAAAGCAAGGAGTATTTTCTTTTATCTTCATATTCTAAATATCAAGCCCAGCTCTGGTACACAGCAGGTATTTAATAAAAGTTTATTTAAATTGGATTAATATTGTAAAGTTCATCTGTTCTTTCTCCTTCGTACTGAAAGAGGACCAAAATGACATTATGATGATAGGTCAATGTACAGTATGTCAAGCTGAGACTGATCAGAACAATTCAAGCTTAGAAGGCTCTATGACAGGCAGGGCACAAATTGCCCATTTGAACATTTGGGGTGGACTATCTAAAATTGTGCATAACACATTTCCTTTTTTTTTTTTTTTTTTTTTGCTTTTTAGAGGGCAATTGGGGTTAAGTGACTTGCCCAAGGTCACGCAGCTAGTAACCGTGTCAAGTGTCTGAGGCTGGATTTGAACTCAGGTCCTCCTGACTTCAGGGCCAGTGCCCTATTTGCTGAGCCTACCCACCCCTCATAACATATTTCTTTTGAGCTACTGCAATTCAACTCCTTCTTTAATGGAGGCATGCCATGCTGGGTGGTCCTGTGCCAGTGTTCCCCATGTCTCTCAACTCATAACAAAGTTCTTCAGAGAGACCTTGAGAGTGTCCTTGTATAGTTTCTTCTGATCTCCATGTGAGTGTTTGTTTTATGTGAATTCTCTGAAAAATATTTTTTTAGGCAAATGTGTATTTGGCATTCATACATTGTGGACAGCCCATCAGACTTGGACTCTCTGCAGTAGAGTTTGCATGCTTAGCAGTTCAGCTCCAGAAAGGACTTCAGTGTCCAATACCTTATCTTGCCAGGTTATTTTCAGAATCACCCCAAGATAATTTAAATGGTAGCAATTCAGTTTCTTGGCATGGCCCTGGTAGACTATTCAGATTTCACAGGCATACAACAATGAGATCAGTACAACAGCTCTGTAGACCTTCACTCTGGCAGGCAGTCTAATACTTCTTTTCTCCCACACTTTGCTTTAGAACCTCCAAAACACTGAGCAAGCCCTGGCACTATGTGCATCAACTTCATCATCTATATGCACATCCCTGGAAAGTATACTGACAATTTGAGTGAATTTATCCATAGCACTCAATATTTTTCCATTTGCTAACCAATGGTCCCACATATGGATGCTGCAGTGCTGACTGGTTGAGAATCTCTGTTTTCTTGGTGTTAATTGTTAGGACAAAATTAACACAAGGAGCAGAAAACTGATCCATACTTTGTTGCATCAGAGTCTCAGAGGCTGCATTGAGTGCACAAACATCCGTGAACAAAAAGTCATGCACCAACTCTCTCTTCACTTTAGTCTTAGCCTATAGTCTTTTCAAGTTAAATAATTTATCATCAGTGCAGTAGGTGACCTTGATGTCATTTTTCTCCTTGTTAAAACATATGACAACATAACTGAAAACACCATGCTAAAAAAGCATGGGAGCAACCACATAGGCTACTTCACTTCATTGGTGACTAAGAAAATGCAAGAGGTCATCAATTATCTGAAACTCACGCAAACATATCATCATGACCAAATTTCTCCAGTCTTCCACAAGTCCTTGAGACCAACAGTATCAAAGGGCTTGGTCAGGTCAACAAACATTGTGAAATGATTTCTTTTCTGCTTCTGGCATTTCTCCAGTTGTCAGGCTATAAACACCATGTTGACCATTCCTTGACTCTTGCTGAAGTCACACTAGCTCTCAGGCAGATAACCATCTTCCAGGTGAAGACTCAGCTGATTAAGGAGGACTCTGGCAAGAATCCTTCCATCAGTGACTAAGATAGAGACCCCACTGCGATCTTCACACGACAACTTATTTCCTTTTCCTTTATGGAGATGGAAAATGGAAGCATCCTTAAACTTCTTGGGGATAGCCTCCTCTTGCCATATAACTGCAGTGGTAATGGGAATTTGAAGATCTTCCCTGCCCCTTAACAGGCCAAATGTAATCACATGGAGACTGTGGTGAGACAAGTTTGCTGAATGGTAGAGCAGGAAGGGTGGAGCAGAGCCAAAAGTAAGCTGGGAGTCAGAGCAATTGGTGTGGAGGGAGAGAGAGGATGTAGCCAAGGAGACAGCTAGGATTTGTGAGTTTGTTTGTGGGAAGGCTTTCCCTGCTGTGATAAAGTATATTAATTCCTTTGTTGCTATGATGGATTTGATTTTCTGGTGTTGGCATTTGGCTTTCCAGTGTCTGAATGAATTTTTGCTTCTGTCTTCTATATGGACAGTCTGTTATATTTTTGCAATTTAGCACTGTGCCAGCATATCCATAGTCACTGTTGATTCTATAAATATTGTCTTGGCAATAAAGTAATCCAAAAGATTTCAGTGAGCTTTTCTAAGAGCAGTGGATCCGTTGCCTCGTAAATTTCTGCTGAAACAGAATCAGCACTAGGTACTTTGCCAAACAAGAGGAAACCAGTGGCATTTAAAACCTCTTCTTCAGTTGAAAATTTGGGTAGAGAGAAGTTGCCTTCAACCTGAGATGAAAAGGCAATAGCTTCAGTGTTGGTTGATGACAATCTGTTGAGATTGCTATGGAATGCTGAGCCCATCTTCCCAGGATCATGATGTGGCTGAATTAGTGTTGAGTAGTTGAGATGCAACAAAGGTCTTTGACCCATAAATAACCTTCACAGAACTGTAGAAATACTTTGGATTGTTATTAATAGCATAAAACTGATCTGCCTTTTAATTGAGACAAGAATCCTGAAGCTCTCTTTTGATGGAGTTAAATGTTACCTTCATAGAGACAAACTGTCCTACTGTTAAGCTCTTTGGAGTTCTCATTTTTCTTTTATTAACTTTCCCCATCATTTTAATCAAGCCGTTCTTGATGTTTGTGAGTGTTCTGGCCCAGATGAGTAAATGCAGTGCTGTATACGAAATTGCTGAAAGTTACTCACTTTTTTTTCTGTTTCACTTTTGTCAACCATGGTTTGGCCCAGTTTTCCCTTGAAGTTAGCAATGAACTGTTCCTACTCAAAGAACTTCTCTAATTTGTTGACATTGAGTGTTCTGATGGTTGTTAAGCCTGGGGTCCGTCACTTTTTTTTAATAGGAAAATCACAATAGCTAGGACAGAATAAGTCTGTGATCAGTCCAGCACTCTGTACCACATATTACATTCATCACTCTCATACCCTGCCTGACACTTCTCCTTACAATGGTATAGTCTGTTAAATGTCAATGTTTGCTGTGAGGGTGCATCCATGAAGTTTTATTATTTAGGTAATGGGAAGACAGTTTTGATGATAAGAAGGTCATGAGATGCACAAGCCTTCAGAGGGATGTGACCATTGCTGTTGCTATTTCTAAATCCATCCTTCCAAGGACTCTCTGCCAGGTCTGTTAGTCTTTTCATACTCTGACATTAATGTCACCCAGAATTACAAGCTTGTTCTCTTTTGGCATGTTGATGATGAGGGTCTCTGGGACTTCATATAATTCTTCTTTGATCTCATCAAGATTTGTCATAATGGGAATGTATGCACTGATGATGGTGGCATGGCACTTTCCTGAAAGTGACAATTGCATTGTTATGAGTGTGTCATTCATCTTTGGGGAGGACGTATAAAAATTTGTTGAAGAGATTAGATTTGATTGTGAAATCTCTGCCACCTTCACTACAATACTTATCAAAGCAGCCATATGTGTTTACAGCTCTGACCTCAGTGAACTGGTCTTCATTTGCCAGCCTTTTCCACTCAGGGCTGCTATGGATGAAATACCTGCTGAGTTTTCTCACAACAAGGGTTGTTTATCTTTAAATTTCAAAATCTAAAGTACGCACAGGAGAAATCATGCTGTACTTAATGCAATTTTGAAAGCAGGTACCCAAAGGATGAGAATATACTAAATGATTTTAGGGAAAAAGAAAATTACAGCTAACATTTTCATATATATATAAAGTTACAGATAACAACAAACGCCCACATTTTAAAATACTAGCATTCTTCCAGTTTTGCGATGAGGCAAATAACGGAAGACCACAGTTCTCAAAAAATTAAAATTGAATAGTGACTCCAGGAGAGATACATGGTGGTCTTAAGGACATGTAGCCTACAGAACATGACCAGAGAAGTTTTTTTGCATACAACATGACATAAAAGATATCCAAGAAATAAAAAATCAGAGACTTTGAGAATGAAAAGGGACCTTCATACACATCTAATTCCACCCATAGTGAAAATCAAAAGCCACTACAATACAAACAATCGGGGATCATCAAGCGGTTAATGGAAGCTTCTAAGGGAGTAGAAACCTACAAAGTTCTGAGATAACTAATTTCTTTTTTGGATAAGTAATTATAAGGAGTTTATCCTCATATCAAGTCTAAATTTGCTACCCTTTGTTCCTAATTCAGACTTGTACAGGCAAATAGAATGTGTACTCCCAATTCAACATTAGAATCTTCCAAGTACTTGAAGACAGCACCATCCCCCCACCATTTACTCTGAGCTTTACTTTATCAAGAATAAAAGAAAGTTCAGTTTAACTCACCTTCATATAGTATGGGTTTAAAATATTTCATCTTCTAGGTTTCACTCTTCTGGATGCTCTCAAACTTATCAATATCCTTCCTAAAATTGTGGTGCCCAGAAAGTATGATCAGAAAAGAGATCAGGATAGTCATGTAGTGAGAGATAATGAAATGGCCAGGAAAGACTTGCCATTTCAATAACAGATGGTTTCCCTCAGGTGCTCGTCTGTTACCCATATGCAGAGAATATAAAAGAATAAGGAGTCTAGAAAAGAATAGAATAAGAATAAGTAGTCTAAAAGCATGTTGAGTAGAGGCTCTATTTAGGATTCATGGAAGAACAATGACAGAAATCTCAATGGATAAGAGGGCAGAGATAGATTGTGATCCCAATTGTTGGAAGAAACAAAAAAAATAATAATGAGGTGCCAAAAAAGTAATGGAAGGGAAATGAGGGTAGAAAAAAATCTGAGTGAGAAAATGCCCTGGGACCTTTATTGACCTGAGTGCTTTATGTGACACAACAGTATTTCACAGCAATAAGAAAGTCATTTTGATCTTTTTCTGCCTTAATAGAAAGTAGTATAGGTGTTACTATTTCAATCCTTATATATACAGAACCCTAGTAGCCTCCAGTCCAGAACATTCTCTCTTATATATCTGACAGCATCTAAACACAATTTGATTTGTCCCAATGCGGGTTCCATGAGAGCACAGGAAGGATCTCATCCACAATGAGGTCTATGGGCCCTAGGATCAAAACCTGAGCAGCTAGATTGAAAGGGAGAAAAATATGATATTTATTAGTACCTTAATGAATAGGAACTTAAGTAGAAGAGATTAAGAGCTGGTAAGAATACACAAAAGAACAATACAAGAATTGTCTTAACATCACCAATAACCACAATGGTGTGATCTAGAGCCAAGACATCCTAGAGAATGAAGTCAAGTGGGCCTTAGGAAGCATTGATAACAATAAGACTAGTGAATATAATGGAATTCCAGCTGAGTTATTTAATATCCTAAAAGATTACACTGATACATTGTTACACTCAATATGCTGGCAAATTTGGAAAACACGACAGTGACCAAATCAAAATTATTGAGTTGAGTGGGAAACTATTAAGGGTTAAAATCCAAAATCTAACTCTACTGGCCAGTTGCATCAGAAGGTGTGTTAAAGGAAATGTTAAAATGCACTAATAACAAGGTACAAGGATGTATCTTAGGTGTTTTATTTGTTTCTTACAAGACATGGAAAAAGTAATCTTTGTGTTTGTTCAAAGTTTGTTTGAATGAAACATTAGTAATGATGGGATGTTACTAAGGTCAAAAGTCTTGGATATTCTCCCGTATAAATGTGCTTATTAGCAATTTACACTCAGTGTTGCTAGTTTTGTATTCTGTGATCAAACAAACCATCTTAAAATGGGGATGCTTTGCCTTCTTTCAAAAAGCAGAAAAGGAAGGTTTAAATAAAATTTCTTTGATCATTTGTTCAGTCATTGTTCAGTTATGTCCTGCTCTTTGTGACCCCATTTAGGGTTTTCTTAGCAAGGATACTGGGGTGCTTTGCCATTTTCTTCTCCAGTTCATTTTACAGATGAAGAACTGAAGCAAACAGGGTGAAGAGACTTGCCCAGCATCACACAGCTAGTAAGTGTCTATGGCCAGGTTTGAATTCAATTCTGCTGGACTCTGGACCTGGTGTTATAACCACTGGGCCACCAAGCTGCCTAAATAAGTAAAAAGAAAAATTAAATACAACTCTGGATGAACTAAAAAAGAGCTATTTCCAGGGAAGAGATAAGATAGCAGGGTAAAGGCAGCAACCCAGCCAAGTTTCCCAGTAGTCCTCTCCAAACAACTTTAAAATAATTCATCAGGTTGAATTCTGGAGCAGCAAAACCAATACAAGGTCAGAATGAGACATTTTTTCCCAGCCCAAAACAACTTAGAAAGTCAACAAAAGAGTCTTTGATTCTAGGCTAGGGATCAGTCAGAAGAGCATATGGCAGAAGTGTCAATGGAATGCTTGGGAGAGGGAGATGGAGAAGTGAAGGTGGCTGTAACTATAGTGGCAACAGCAGTTTGGGAAGTTATCAGCCAAGAAATGGTAAGACAGTCAAAAAAGTGGTAAGAAAGAGATTACAGGGGACCATGAGCAGGCATTGGGCACAGAAAACTGCCCAGATTCAGTTGTGAGTCACAGTTCCAGGGCCAATAGGAATACTAATGTATGTAGCCACAGGGGAACAGGGGAGCGAGGGCCCTAATCACAGCTGGTCAACAAGAATGTGACCACTTTGTAGCTACAAAGGGTCAGAAGTCTTTCCTTGGTAAAGACCAGAGAACAGACCAGGAGACTAGTAATCATAATACAGCCCATCTCACACCACCTTGGAAGAACTAAAAATAAAAAAATAAAATAAAATAAAACTTGCAGATCCACAGAACTAGCTCTGAGAAAAGGCAGCATGAAAAAAAGTTTGAAACTTGAGGTACTGCCCTCCCTACGCTGGGAAGACAGACAAATTTTAACATAAAAAGTTAAAAAAAAAATACCCTGGAAAAATAAACACAACAAAAAAAGGAGCTGACCATAAAAAACTATTATGGTGCCAGGGAAGATCAAGACACAAACTCAGAAGAAGACAATGTGAAAACAGACACATACAAACAAAAAATGCAAATTCAACCCAAGTCCAACAAGAATTCCTGGTATACTTATAGAAAGAGATTAGAGTAGTTGAGAAAAAATGAGGGGGAATAATGAGACTGATATATATATCTTATGAAAAGACAATTAACAGTTTGGTGAAAGAGGCACAAAAAATACTAAAGAAAGCAACACCTTAAAAAAAATCAAAATTGGCCAAATAGTATAAGAAGCATAAAAATGAACTAAAGAAAAAAAACTATTTAGAAAAAAGAATTTGGCCAAATGGAAAAGGAGGTACAAAAGATTATTTTAAAAAATAATTTCTTAAAAATTTGAATTGGGTAAATGGAATCAGTGATATTATGAGACATCAATAAATAAAATAAAGTCAAAAGAATGAAAAATATAAGAAAATGGGAAATATCTAATTGGAAAAAGAACTGACCTGGAAAATTGATCAATGAGGGAAAATTTTAAAATTATTGCAATACCTGAAAGCCACAATAAAAAAAAATAGTCTAGACATCCTTTCTTTCTTTCTTTCTTTCTTTCTTTCTTTTCTTTCTTTCTTTCTTTCTGTCTTTCTCTTCCTTTCTCTCTCTCTCTCTCTCTCTCTCTTTCTCTCTCTCTCTCTCTGTGTCTCTTTCTTTTTTAACCAAGGGAATTGTACTTTTGAAATTTTTAAGGTGAATATTTATTGAATATTCAGTCATAAAGGAAGTTATTTTTATTAATCAAATGAAAGAAACAAAGGCAACTGAATTTTCATAAGTAACTAAACTTTTCTTAAAGTACAAACTTTAAAATTTTTGCTTATTTTTTCTATTAATTAATTTATTTTTAATTTTCAACATTCACTTCCACAAAATTTTGAGTTCCAAATTTTCTCCCCATCTCTTTACTCCTCCCACTCAAAGATGGTATGCATTCTGATTACCCCACCCCCAATCTGTCCTCCCTTCTATCACCTCCTCCTTCTCTTCTCCTCTTCTCCTCTTCCCCCCTATTTTCTTGTAGGACTAGATTGATTTCTATACCTGATTGCCTATGTAGACAACATATTTCAAGAAAACATAAAGGAAAATTTCCCCCAATATCTTAGCTATAGAGGGGAAATATAAATGGAATCTACTGATCACCTCCTAAAGGGCATCTCAAAAGGAAAAGTCCCAGAAATATGATAAAGTTCCAGAACTTCTGAGTCAAGGAGAAAAAAATTTCAAGCAGCCAGAAAAAAACAATTCAAGTATCATAGAGTCACAGGCAGGATCACACAAAATTTAGTAGCTTCTACATTAAAGCAGCAGAGGTTTAGAATATGATATTCTGAAAGGTAAAGGAGTTAGGATTACAATCAAGAATAATCTACCCAGTAAAATTGAGAAAAAAATCCTTCAGGGGGAAAAATTGTATTTAATGAAATAAAGGACTTTCAAGCATTCTTGTTGAAAAGCCTTAGTTGAACATTTGACTTTTAAATTCAAGACTCAAGAGAAGCAAAAAAAAAGGTAAATCAGAAAGAGAAATCATAAGGTCTTTAATAAAATTAAATGGTTTGCATTCCTTTATGGGATGATGATATTTATATAATGCCTAAGAACTTTATTAAGGTGGTTAGAAGGAGTCTATATAGACAGAGGGCATGGATGTGAGTCAATTATGTTGTGATAATCTCCAATAGAAAAATGAAGAGGTAAGTAAGAGGATGTAACAGGAGAAGAGGGAGGAGAGAGGAAGACAATTATCTTACATAATACAGGCATGCAAGGAAGAGTTTTTAAAGTGGAGGGGGAAATGAGGGGAACATGACCAGGAAATGTTTAAATTTCACTCTTTTTGTAATTGGTTCAAAGAGGAAAGAATGTATATGCACAATCTGTTGGGTATAGAAATCTATCTTACACATCATGGAAGTAGGAGAGGAAAAGGTTAAGAGATGGGGGGAGGGTGAAGAAGGGAGAGTAGATTAAGGGAGACAGTGGTCAGAAGAAAAATAAACTTTTGAGGGGAGACAGGATAAAAAAGGAGAGAGAAGGATAAATAGAAAAAAAATTGGATGCAGGGACATATACAGTAATTATAACTGAATGTAAAAGAGATGAAGTCACCTGTAAAACAAAAGTAGATAGTAGAATGGATTAGAAACCAGAATTCAATAACATGTTATCTATAAGAAGCACACTTGAAGCAGAAAGATACACAGAGTTAAAATAATGTGCTGAGGCAAAAAAAGAAAAAAGAAAAAGGCAGGAGTAGCAGTCATGATTTCAGATGAAGCAAAAAGGAAAAATATTCTAATTGAAAAAGAGGTAATTAGGGAAACAACATTTTTCTAAAAGGTACCCTAGACAATGAAGTAATATCAATATTAAACATATATGCACTGAAAAGCAGAGTATCTAAATTTTGAAAGGAAAGCTTAAATGAGTAACAGGAGGAAATAGAAAATAAAAGTAAACTAATGGGAGACAACAATATTCCTTTTTTCAGAATGAGAAAAATTTTATCATAAAATAAATTTACAAAGAAGTTAAGGAGATGAATAGAATTCCAGAAAAGTTAAATATGATAGAGCTCTGCAGAATATTGACTGGGGAAAAAACCTACACCTTTTTCTCAGCTGCACATGACAATTTCACAAAAACTGACCTAATATTAAGGCATAAAAACCTCACAACCAAGTAAAGGAAAGCAGAAATATTAAATGTTCCTTTTTAAGACCATAATGTAATAAAAACTACATTCAATACAGGGTCATGGATGAATAGATTAAAAATTAATTAGAAACTAAATAATCTAATTCTTAAATGAATTGATCAATGTACAAATCATAGAAACAATTAACAATTTCATTAAAGAGAATGACAATAATGAAACAACTTACCAAAATTTATGAGATGCAGTCACAAGAGTACTTAGGGACAAATTTATATCTTTAAAAATTTGCATCAGCAAAAAAAAGAAAGAACATATCAATAAATTGGGCATGTGGTTAAAAACACTAGAAAAAGAATAAATTAAAAATCCCCAGTTAAAAATAATGAAAATTGGGGCAGCTAGGTATCACAGTGAATAGAGCACTGGCCCTGGAGTCAAGAGGACCTAAGTTCAAATCTGGCCTCAGATATTTGACACTTAAATAGCTGTTTGATTTTCGGCAAGTCACTTAACAACAACTGCCTTGCCTTCCCCCCTCCAAAAAAATAATAAAAATCAAAGGAGAGATTAATAACATTGAAAGTAAGTAAACCATTGAACCAATAAATAAAACTAGGAGATGGCTTTATGAAATCAATTAGATAAACCATTTGTTAATTTGTTTAAACAAAAAGAAAGATGAAAGTAAAATTACCAGTATCAAAAATGAAAATTGTGAATGTACCACCAAAGAAGATGAAATTAAAACAATTATTAGGTGATTTTGTCCAATTCTTTAACATTAAATCTGACAATAAATCTAAGTGATATGAATGAATATTTACAAAAAATATAAATTGTCTTGATTAATAGGTGAGGAACTAGAGTATTTAAATAACCTTGTCTTAGAAAAAATAAAATTAAATTAAAAGGCCATAAACGAACTCTCTAAGAAAAAAATCTAGAACAAGAAGGATGAACAAATAAATTTTACCAAAAATTTAAAGAACAATTAATCCCTACATTATATAGACTATTTGGAAAAAATAGAAAAAGAAGGAGTCCTACCAAATTTCTTTGACCATACAACTATGGTACTAATACCTAAACCAGGAAGAACAAAAATAGAGAAAGAAAACTATAGACCAATTTCCCTAGTGAATACTGAATGCATAAATTTGAAACAAAATACAAAAATGAGATTATAGCAATATATCACAAAGATCATACACTATGACCAGGATGGATTTATACCAGGAAAGAAGGGCTGGTTAAACATTAGGAAAATGATTGGTCTAATTGTCCATATTAATAACAAAGAAAAAGAATCACATGATTATCTCAATAGATGTGGAAAATTCTTTGGACGAAACACAACACTCATTCCTATTAAAAAGACCAGAAAGCAGGGTGGCTAGTTGGTACAGTAAATAGAGCATCAGCCCTGGAATCAAGGGGACCTGAGTGCAAATCTGCTTCAGATAGTTAACACTTACTATCTATGTGACCTCGGGCAAGTCACTTAACCCAATTTGCCCTGCTTTTCCCCCCTCCACCAAAAAAAAAAAAAACTCAAAAGCATAGGAATAAATGGAGGTCTCCTTAAAATTACCTAAAACACCAGCAAGTACCATCTGTAATTGGGATCAGACAGAAGCCTTCCCAATAAGATCAGGGGCGAAACAAGGATTCCCTTTACCCTCACTAATATTCAATAATGTACTATAAATGCCAACCATAGGAATAAAACAAGAAAAAAGCTGAAGGAATTAGAATAAGCAATGAGGAAACAAAACTATCACCCTTTGCAATTGATACGGTGGTGTGCTTATAAAATCCTAAAGAATCAACTAAAAAATTAGTTGAAACAATTAGAACTTTAGCAAAGTTGCAGGATATGAAATGAACTCATAAATCATAATCATTTCTATGTAATACCAACAAAACCTAGCAGAGAGATAGAAAAAGAAATTCTATTTAAAACAACTGCCAACAGTATGAAATAATTTATAATCTACCTGCCAAGACACACACAGGAACTTGTAATGGCAAGCAAAGAAGCACTTAGCACCTTGTTTCAGCTGTTTAATTATTTAGCACCTTATTTCAATTCAAGTTTCTTTTGAACCTTTCCCATGATTTTATCAAGTCTTTGTTAAACAGAACTTGTGAAACCCATAGTGGGAGGGACTTGCCAAAGACTGGAAAAGGAAGGATGTAAGAGGTGGGCAGAACAGGGAGGAGCTAATGACCATATATAAGGAGAAGCCAAGCTGAGAAAGAGCAGAACTGAGAAGGGAACACTTGTGGTGGCAGAGTTGAGAAGGAGAAAACTTGTGGTATCCTGGCACTCTATCTGTTCTGTCTGTGTTGATTTGTGTTTGTAACACTGTGTACAGAAGCCCCGGGGCTTTACTGGAAGCTGTGAAAGTGGATTTTCTTGTTATCTATTTACAGAAGTCCTAGAAGAGGGTTTCAGAGGTCCTGGGACTTTACTGATGATTTGTGTTGACCTCTTGGACCTTGTTTGTGGGTCTCTGTTGATTTCACAGGCAGAGAGTGAATTGATGATGGTGTTGGCAATGTGAATGAATGTTTTTTTGGCTCTGTTAAGCTTTGTCTTCCCAGAAACAGAAATTTCAAAGAACTTGAGATGGCCTGAACACTGTGATGGAACTGGATGAGGAGCTGGACCAGGAGCTGAAAGCTGCCTACCTGTGAATCCAGGTGATTATTAGGTGGATTGCGGTAGCAGCTGGACCCATGGAAGAAGAATCATGGAATTTGGGAGCCAGCCTCTAGTCAAGATGAAAAGACCTCTTCTTGGGTACTTAATGCTGACTGAGAAGATCATGATTTACCGTGGCTGAGGGGTGGGAGAACTTTGTATTCTGTACCTTTGTAATGCCATGTATGAGCAGCTTCCCAAAAGAATGCTACTATGAACAGCTTTTAAAGTTCTGATTGCACAGTATAGTGAACACTCCATTTATTCCATTACAAATCAAGGCAAACATTCACAACAGATCACAATATAATATTCACAACATTACATCTTATCACAGAAAATCACAATATAGTGTTCGCAACAATTTAACATTAGAATGGCCACATAGTTTTCACTAAAGTAGCCACAGTATTAAGAACAAAGAACAAAAGAATAATCATCTGGTTTCCCTAAGGAGGTTTGCCTCCTCACTAAGTCATTTAGTTATCTCACAATACAATAATCAATCTTCCACTCATG
>CM053587.1:19374417-19391468 GCA_028646515.1 Pseudochirops corinnae | reverse complement strand
AAATCACAATATAGTGTTCACAACAATTTAACATTAGAATGGCCACATAGTTTTCACTAAAGTAGCCACAGTATTAAGAACAAAGAACAAAAGAATAATCATCTGGTTTCCCTAAGGAGGTTTGCCTCCTCACTAAGTCATTTAGTTATCTCACAATACAATAATCAATCTTCCACTCATGGGGCAATTATAGATTAACTTAATCAGTCACTTATCCAGATTCACAATTACTAAGTATCATTAATCACTAAATACAATCATTAGAAAATTACACAAACCCTCCACTCCTCCGTGTCTAGTAAACTTCAATTTCATCACACATTCAATATCCAAGAAAAGGCCTTTCCTTCATCTTGACTCAGGGTGGTCTCTCAGATTCCCTGGATCGCCTTCCATGGTCTCAGCTCCTACCTGAATCCACCAAACAGTCACCTGGATTGAGAGGCAGACAGCTCCCAGGTCCTTGTCCAGTCCTCTAGGCAGTTCTTGTTACACACTGAAGTTCACTGGGTCCAGCACATCCCAAAACTTTCACAACTTCTGTTGCCAGGAACTCAAGGATCAACACAACCACAAACAAACAAAACCTTATCCTGGTCATGCTTCTTCAGTCCTCCAGCAATTTAGCTGGCCCTAGGACCCGTAAGAAATCTCAGCCTTCTCAGCCTTCCAAGGGGCCTTCTAGGTTGCAGCAACCATTTTCACCTTCTAGGCAATTTCAGCCTCCAGCAGATTCTGGTCCCACAGAAAACTCCAACCCAGCTCTCAGTCCAGCAGCCTAGCCTCCAGATGCTGCAAAAATTCTGCTCTCTCCACCAGGAGCTACCAGGAGGAAAATTCTTGATTCTGTCTCTGTCTCTGGAAGTCTTCTTATATACACACACACACATTGGCTTCCTGTTTCGGCCAACCCCTTCCTGTTATGTCAGCAACAGGAGACAGAGTTCACACCTTCTGTTTCTGTCAAGAAATACTTAGCCCTAAGTTACTAAAGGCTAAGTATCTGCTAAATAAATTCCCATTACAACCCTGTACCTCTTGAGGATGCTTGAGTTAAGCATGACTGGAAACTAATCTCCAATCAAGAAGAAAGAAGACTTTTTGACTGAGAGATTAAGACAGTGTGACCTAGGGGTGGAGAACTTTGACCTTTGTACTTTGTGTCTCTTAAGGAGGCTTGCTCCTTAAGGATGATTGAGCTAAGGATTTACTGAATGCTATCTTTTGTTTAAAACTATGTAGCCACTTTAGTGATAAGTTGTTATGTTATAACATTGTGAATGCCCTACTTTGGTTTCTGTGAATGTTTTGTTTTAGTTTACTGCTGAATAAATAGAGAGTTCACTATACTGTGTGATCAAAACCTTAAAGCTATTCACAGCAGCAGTCCTCTGGAGACCTGTTCATGCTTGGCTTTACAGAACTATATGAACGCAATTACAAAATATGTTGCACACAAATGAAAACAGATTTAAACAACTGGAGAAATGCAAATTGCTTAAGGGTAGATATAAACCACTATAATAAAAAATTACAATTCTACCTAAACTTAATTACTTATTCAGTGCCACATCAAACTACCAAAGACTTATTTTATAGAACTAGAAAAAATAAT
Organism: Pseudochirops corinnae; assembly: GCA_028646515.1. Classification (NCBI taxonomy): domain Eukaryota; kingdom Metazoa; phylum Chordata; class Mammalia; order Diprotodontia; family Pseudocheiridae; genus Pseudochirops; species Pseudochirops corinnae. The sequence goes on along the minus strand of CM053587.1, from coordinate 19,389,853 downwards.
AATAAAGTTCATTTAGTAGAACAAAAGATCAAGAATATCAAGGGAATCAAAGAAAAAAATGTAAAAAGAGGTGGTCTAGCAGTGGCAAATTTCAGGCTTTATTACAAAGTGGTAAATCTAAAATGAAAATGGTATGGGTTAAGAAATAGAATGGTTAATCAGAGGAATAGATTAGGTAAAATACATAGCAGTAAATGATCATATCAATCTAATGCTTGATAAACCCAAAGATCCAAGCTTTTGGAACAAGAATTCACTATTAAACAAAAATTGTTGGGGAAGCTAAAAAAGCATTTCTAGATATCAACCAACATCTAACACTGTATATCAAGAAAAGGTCAAAATGAGTACAAAATGTAGATGTAAAGGGTGATATTGTAAGCAAATTAGGGGAACATAGAAAATCACCTGTCAGAACCATGGATGAGGGACAAATTTACAACCAAACAAGAGATAAAGAGGATCATGGGAAGCTAAATGGTTAATCTTTATTACATTAAATTAAAAATATATTTTGCACAAACAAAACCAATGCAGCCAATATTAGAAGTAAAGCAGGAAATTGGGGGGGGGGGGTTATTGCAACACTTTATGATTAATGCTTCATTTCTCAAATATAAAAAAAAACTGAGCCAAATTTCTTTTTTAAAAATGCAATTCCAGCATTGATAAATGATCACAGGATATGAACAAGCAGTTTTTAGAAGAAATCAATGGTATGTATAGTCATATTTTTTTAAATGCTCTCAATCACTATTGATTAGAGAAATACATAACAAAACAACACTGAGGTATTCCTTGTTATCTATCATATGGCTAACATGACAAATACTGGAGATGATGTGGAAAAACTGGGACATCAATGGATCATTGGTAGAATTGTGAACTAGTTTAATCATTCTGTAGAACAGTTTGGAATTATACTTAAAGGGTTATAAAACTATGTATATCCTTTAACCCACCAATACTCCTCCTAGGTCTAAAACTGAAATAGATAAAAAAAAAAAAAAAAAGGAATTACAAAAATATTTATACTAGGTCATTCTTTCAGTGGCAAAGAACTAGAAATTGAAGGGATGCCCATCATTTGGGGAATGGCTGAATAAGTTGTGGCATAAGATTGTAATGGAATACCATTGTGCTATAAGAAATGATGAGCAGATTGACTTCAGAAAAACCTGGAAAGATTTATATGAACTGATGCAAAGTGATGTGAGCAGAATGAGAACACTGAAACAGAAATATTGTGATGATGATCAGCTATAAAAGCCTCTGATTCATACAACTGCCAAGGATTTATGATGAAAAATGCTATTAACCTCCAGTGAGAGAATTGATAAAGTCTGAATGCAAATTGAAGCATAATTTTTTCGCTCTTCCTTGCTTTTGTTTTACAACATGGTTAATATGGAAATTATTTTTGCATGTTTCACATGAAAAATTAATATCACACTGCTTCTCTTTTCAAAGACTGGGAGAGCGTTCGTAAGGTGAGACAGAAGGCAGAACTCATTTTTTTTTTTAAAAGTAAATGTCAAAAATAAATAACAAGTTTGTTAAAACAAAAAAATAAGAGTTGCTGCCTTGAGTCTCATGAGACAAATGTACCTTTTATTTGTGCCAACTTAACTGCCTAGTGGTAGTGTATCAGAATTTCCAATGAGCTTTAAGAAAAAATGGTGATTAATCCCCTTAACCATTTGAAGTAAATGTTGTAGCTTTCTTACACTATATATCAATTGCCAAAATAACTGAAGAAAAAACGAAGGCATAGCAATATCAGGATGACAAAAGCACCTGGAGTAGAGATGAATCTTATCTTTTTACTTACTTGTCCATCTCGAAGGGATCCTGAGTCCCAGGCTATCACTACAACGGCTTTTTTTCTGATTTTTGTCTCCTTCCATGCCATGCCTTCTTTAAGGGGACGTGGTTTTTGAGTAACTTAGTGATCCATTCATTTTATGTGAGGACTGGGGAATACTTTTCTGGACAAGGAAAGACTCACATGGAACAAGATAAATGTCTTCAAATTCTTAATTCGTTATTATGTTGAGGAAGGATTATACTTTTTTCTGTTTGATCTCAAAGGGCAAAACCAGGAACATGGAATATGGAAAGTGCAAACAAGCAACTTGGTCCAGATGTCAAGAAAAACTTGGTGATTAAGATGGGCTGCTTCAAGAAATGGTGGTGGTTTTTCCCTCCTTGGAGGTCTTCAGGCAGAAGCTAGACAGCAAAATATTGGGTATATTATAATGGAGATTCTTTTTATGTGTGTGCAGGATTTACAACTGCTAAGGTCACTTGAAGCTTTCAAATTCTATGACTCTGTGAGAGAATCACTATCTGCCCCAAATCTACAATAGTCATACCCTTTACAATATTAAAATTTTTCAACCTGAGCTAGAGGATCCAATGAGCTTTTTTCCCCCATAAATGGTATGATGAATAAGAAGCATCTTGAATAGAATGGTTAGGAAAGAGAGAGATGTGTTAATAAGCATCATTAATTCTACCTTTGCTTTATTATATTATGTAGCTATATTTCATGATTGTTTATTTACTCATACTCCCTTGAACTATTTTCCTCACTGGAGACCCTAGAACATTTCCAGTACTAGGCTCTCTCTTCTTCCACAATCAGAGCATACATTTATGCAGCACTTTGAGGTGTACAGAATATTTTACATAAATTACTTCATTTGATCCTTACAATAATCCTGTATCACACAGCTGGTATCTGAGGTAGTATTCAATCTCAGGTTTTCCTTGCTCCATTTCCAATACTCTAATCACAGTGCCATGGAGTTGACTCTATAAAAATCAGCCTTATCATAGTTTGGAAGTGACCTTGGGTTTTTTACAACTGTGTCAGCAGAGCATATGTTTTTATAGGTCCCACCATGGTGGAAAGACTTCAGGTTTGGTCCTTTAATTACAATGTTGTTAATGGATATGAGACATAGAACACAATTGTCTCTGGAAAATCAAAAATGACTTACAGAGGGTGATAATTGGCTGTATCAGCAATGCAGTATTCACAATGCCTACAGTAACTATAAATATGCTGATATGGTTATTAATCACAAAATGTAGCAGGCTCTCTACATGAGAAATATAGCTAGAACATTTATTTAAATACCAGAAAACTGAGTCCCAAAACCAGAAAGTCAAAGCCAACACAGTAGTTATAAAGTTGGCACATGTAGTTAAAGTAGTAAACATCCACATTCTCAAGCCTTCAAAACAGGACAGGCTATCTCAGGCAAAGATCCTCCTCTCCTCAGTCACAACAACTGCTCAGCATCCAGGCAGCTTGCTCCCAGAAGCTCCAGCCCCCCCTACAGTTCCCATCCCTGGCAGTCCTCAGCAGCAGTCCTTAGCAGAGATTCTGGCTGGCTCAAAGAAAAAGGAGTTCGTGCCACAACTGCAGCCGCCACTGCCACCGCTGCTGCTGCTTCCAGTCACCATGGCATGGATGTTAGCTTGGTTCTGGCATTCTCTTGTGCCACCCCTTCCTGCTACATCAGCAAGTTCAAGGGGCATGGAAAATTTTCAAATTCCAGTATTGTTACATTGGCGTAGGCATGCTGACACTATAGTAAATGTGGAATTTCAAAGAAAAACATGTACAAAGGATGCCATAAGGAAAATGCATGTTAAAAAAATATGTGCTTGTCATATGGCAAAGGTTAACACAAACAACTTGAGTGTTACTATTGTAGTCTCCTGATGTCAAGAAAAAGGAAAAAAATGACTCGGGCACATTGAGGCAAACATATGGAAACACATGGACAAGAGTTACGCAGGATGGGTGGGCATGAATGGGTTGCTATAATTAGAAAGAACATTCAAATGATGAGATAATAAGCTCATTTAAGCATTTTTGTATTGAGTTGAAAGGCTCTCACTTAATGCCCAGTACTTCTCTCAGAATTGTATTTGTATCCTAGGTTCCTCATTTATTACCACCTTCCCATGTCCCTTGACAGATTTTCTCATTTGATCTCCAAATGTTGGACTGCTTCATATGAAGAGAGCATAAATATGAGAGTGCCATAACATGAACAAAGTTAATAACAAAATAGAGTATGCATGACAACCCCATCTAATATTTTCTCTAATGTTTCCGATTTCTTTGGCCTTTTCTGTTCTGGGAGTTCAAGAAAATCATTCATTTGTTTCTGGGTTTATTTCCAATAACTTGGAATAACTTCCAATAACTCACATAACTTGAAATACAAAGTGAAGCTTAAGCTTATATAGCATTTCTGATTGTTGAGGATCACCTTTCTCTGCCTCCACCTTTTAAAGGCTTTGAAATAAGTTTGTTTTTTTTTAATTCTTCCTTACAATTACTGAATTCTATTCCAACGGAGACTGGGTAGACAAGATGACTATTCTGCTGCTTCAAGTCCCTTTTGTCTTCCTCTTTGCCATGTCATCCAGGTAAAGCAATGGATAGTGATGGGCTAGAATTTTTTTATGTCAACTTTGGAAATTGCCTCTGGAAATTTTATCCAATTATCCCACTTTCAACAAGGGGTAGTCGTCTTTACATTCTTGGCCACTTTTACCTGTTTCACTAGTGAATATTTAGGCCTCTTCGATGGATGGCTATCTGAATGGTGGAGCAGTGAGATACTCTAACCCTGATATTCAAAATCTACCCTGATTCTCTGAAAATAAAAAAAAAATTAATTAATCTGAAATCTTTAGGTTTCTGTGTCATGTCTCAGTCTTAGAAAGACTTTTTCTTTTTTTTTTTTTTTGCTAATCTCTCCATTCAAACAAAGGAGCACAGAGACTGTAATGAAATGTTTATCAAAGGGGTACAAAATATTAGTAGTCCCTGTTACACTTCTAGATCTGGATCATTCATTTACTCACCAAAAATCACTGAGTTCCTACTATGTGAAAAACATTTTACTAGGTCTTCTGGGCAGCACAGTGATCAGTAAGACACAGTCCTTGAGACTTCAAGGAGTTTATAATTTAGTAAAAGCAGCATGACACATACAAAATCAAATATAGTATGAATTTGAAGGGTTGTAAAAGTTTGAACTCACTCTTGAGAATTTTTTCCTTTTTCTAATCTATAAAAGTTTCAGTGTGTTCAAAATGGGATTCCCCTCTAAAATATGTGTAACTGAGCCCTGCGGCATGTAAGATATGGTCTCTACACCATATGTGAACAGGCTTCTTAGTTCTAGTATCATTCCATGAATTGTCTCCATGTAGATTTAATATTAAAATGCAATTAGGAGTCATGTAAGACATACGTGCTTAAATTAAACCATCAAGAAATGAAGCAATAAAGTGCATGTGTGTTTATATTAAAGTGATAATACTTTTAGTTTATGCAGAAGAAAACAGACTTCTTGAGAATTTGCTGTAATGCTCAGTCTCTGGGTTTAGTGTCAAAAGCTTACCAGTGGCACTCTGGGGAAGGCCACAGCATTGGAAAGAAAACATCGAAATAATAGAATCTTCCCCAGTTTTGGTTTTATCAATGTGCTTCTGTGAAAAGGGGTGATAGTTGCTTCTGTAAAGTCATCATTTTAGGTTGGAAAGAGGAACTATATTAATACGAGACTTGTTCCTAATGAAATCTAATATGATTATTTAATGAGTTAGATAAAAGGAAACACGCTGTGAGGGAAATGAATCAATGATTTGGGGAAGGCGAAATACTATTAAACTAGGTCAGAGTTTATCCTCTAACTATCTGAGTCATGCACACCAAACTAATCATACTCCCGAGCCTAGACATCTTCCTTATAAACTGCTTTTTAAAAGGAGAAAAACAATGGCAATAATTAGCAAAGTCCCCATGGAATACAAACTGTTGTTCTGAATGCTTAGAATCCACACAAACATGCAGTCAAAAGAAATGTTCAATTATAAAGAACAGTGGGCAAAAGGTAAGGAAAAGATTGCATCGGTGGGTTTGAAAATTATCTGAATTAAATAACAGTGTTTTCGAGCTAGAGTACACCCTGAAGATTTTCTGATCCTTCTCTATTGATATAAAGAGAGAAAGAAATGGCAAAGGGGTAGAAGAACTAGAAAAATAATCCATGTTTTCTGACTGTCAGGTCAAGAAGGAAATTAAGAGTAGGTTTCAAGCTTTAATTTGGACAAGAAGTAAAATTCGACAATCTGATCACAACTATATTGTTTCTAGCTGGATGACCTGGGCTAATCTCTTAACCTGAGTCTCGGTTTCTTCATATAAATAATGGAGGTAATAAAACTTGTACTGATCATCATGGGGAAATTCTTTGCAAACCATGAAGCACTGCATAAAACAGTAGTTGGCGAATACTATACCATATAGAGTAAAGAGGAATTAGGGCAAGTAAGCAGTTAATTAAATTTAAGCCAAAAAGCAACTTAATTGGGGGTTTGAATTATCCTCTTTGGGTAGCTTATATTAATCAAATTAATCAAATAATTGCCAAATTTCCACTCCACTTTCAGCTATAAAACTTGTTTATACGAACAGACTTTATTGCTCGAAGTCTTACTGAGTGCTCATAGCTTAACTAACAACATAATGCTGCTTAATTATGACTATTATTTAAAATTTATGCAGTGCTCTCAGCTGGGCACTACACACAGAGAATTTCAGTGAGTCAGATCCAAAAGTACAACCAGTGATTAAAAAACTATTTTTGAAATCATGATATTTTGTAAACTGAAGACTTTAATTTTTCTGAAGGATGATTTTAGGCCACATATCTAGCCCCCGCCTTTATTCAAAGAATGCCACTCTGTTACTTCAGATCTTATGTTGTCTACAGTCTCTGGGGTTCAACTCAATCTCAACCAAACACGGAAATCGTCACTAGGCAAATGAATTAGAAAAAGTGGCTGGACTTCGTATAAGACAATAACTGGGAAGTCATTTAACATTGAATTTTAATCCTTGATACAATTTCTACATGAAACATGTCTGCACCTGAGAAAAGTTTTATTTTGCTTTCAAAAATACAAATTTTTCCCCAAAATATGAAAACACAATATACCCAACAAACTGTCATCTAGCATCCCATTGTTTGAGTGAGGGGAGACCTACTAATATCCAAGGCAGGCCATTACACTTTTAATTGGTAGTGAATTTTCCCTGACAGCAAGCCTAAATATGGTTTTGCAACCAAGTATAATTCATCTTCCATATGACGTTCATTGAAATTCTTGAAGACCATTATCATATATCCTGTATGTCTTTTCTCTGGAGGCTAAAAATCCACAGCCCCTTCAATGTACTCTGGACATGATCTCAATAGTTCCTTCACCATGCCAGTTTCTACTAATCCTCTAGCTTATCAATGTCTTTCCTAAAATATGACATTAAGAATTGAATACAATATTCCAGTAGCTTAAAATCCAGCTATTTTTTTTGGCTGCTAGCATGGTCAAAAGATTGGAGATTTAGAGTGAGAAAGGATCTCAGAGTTCATCTAGTTAAAACTCATTTGAAAGATGTACAAAGAGACATGGTTACAAATCAATTAACAAATGTATATGAAACATTTTACTGGGTGCTGAGCACTCTATTAGGTGCTAGTAATACAAAGGTAAAAGTGAAAGGAGTTCCTGCCCTCAAGGAACTTATAGTCATGCTAACGGAGACAATAAATAAATATAGGTATTTGTAATATATTTTTAAAAGAGATCAACCAAAAGTGGTTGTTGGGGCAGTAGGAAAGACCTCATGAAGTTAGTACTTGTGTTCAACCTTGAAGGAAATGAGAGAAATTGAGCAAATTGACCAAAGTCAGACACAAAGTAGGTGGCAGAAGCTGGATTTAAATTCAGGACTTCAAGATCTTTTTCAGATGAACCAGTATCTACCTGCATCTCCTTATCCTATACTCATGAAGTTGTATGTTTAAAACCAAGTTTAATATTGACATTTATCCATTTTCAATTCCATAGATCTGGACAAATGCTTTAGCCAATCAAGGCCTTTTTTGGTTGTTGAAATGTGACGTGTCCTTCCAGGCTTTGAGTCATCAGCCAATTTGGCAAGCACGTCATCTACTGCACTTCTCTGTCGCAGATAAAAATAATGAACTGGATACTCCCTGAAGATCGTTCACTACTGAGTTCAGACACTTGCTAGATGTGTGATGCTGAAGTCACGTATGGGCTGTCTGCTTCATTTTCCTCAACTGTAAAAATGGGGATTAATAAGAGCACTTTTCCTCAGGACTGTTCTGAGGATAAAATGAAGTACTGTTTGTAATGCACTTTGAAAACCTAAAAGGGATATATAAATGTTAACTGTAATTGTTATAAGTATAACAACATGCTATAATGTCAGCAAAGCCTTTTACTTCAATTATCACATTTTCTTTTATCCTCCTAAGTCTGTGATACAGGTGCTATTATTATGCCCATTTTTTGTATGGGAAGGTAAAGAACTTGCCAAGAATCACACAACTAGCATATATCCTGGCTAGGACTCAAACATATGACCTTCTGACTTGAAGTTGGCAATCTCTACAACAGCGGTTCTCAACCTGTGGGTTATGTCCAATTTGTAACAATGAAAACACATCCTGGGTATCAGATTGATTCATAACAGTAGCAAAATTACAGTTATGAAGTAGCAATGAAAATAATTTTATGGTTGGGGGCCACCACAACATGAGGAACTGTATTAAAGGGGCATGGCATTAAGAAGGTTGAGAACCACTGCTCTACAATCTGGTACACAGCTTTGCAACCTATCTGCCTAACAGTTTCCTTTGAAATTATTCAGGGCTACTTGGTGTCAGTGACTATTATTTGGTTTTGGACATTAAAGGCAATGGTTAATCTACCTTTCTTTAGTGCACTTTAGCTCACAACCCTCCTTCTTGTACACAAAGAGAGCCATATGATCATAGATCATACATTATGCTGCATGTCTACGTTGTTACTTGATATTGCATTAGGAGACTCTAAAAAGTTCATCAGCTTAGCACAATACATAGTAATATTTGTGAATATCGTAATATTCACACCAATTAATTTACATCTAGGTAGTGAACTTAGCTTATTCCTAATCATGAAACTGTTTAACTAGCAAGGGCTCTCTTTGGAGATTTTGTCGGATTTTCTTAGATGAACCATTCTAGAAAATGGTTAGGACTCAGCCTTTAATAAGTAAAGACCTTCTGCTATACTTAGTACACTCCATTATAGCCCTTTTCTCACCTGTGCATCATGACATTTAGGTGTATCACAGAGATATGTCATGGTACCACAGGCCTACTCATCAACTTGATTGATTTCTGACTAGAAGACCGCAAACAATGGTAGCGGTAACCCCAGTGGTAAAATAAATGAGGAGGATCAGAGTAGAAAATATGGATACAAAATATATAGCAGTTCTCCCTTAATTGTTAGGCATTTCAAGATAACAATGGCTACCATTGAATTTATAAGCTAAGTTCATGCAAGTATCTCCTGAATTCCGAAGGGCTCATTTTAAAAATTTCCTCTTTTGAGGTGTTAACTATTGCCTCCAGAGTGTTTAAATTATAAAAAAAACCCTGGACAGGAAAATAATTAACTTTATTGGCTAAGTTATTGTTTGGTGATTATTGTGAGTACATTAATATTTGCTTTAATTTTTTAAAAAAAAGCAACATACCTATTGATTCCATACACCTCTTTGCTAAAAGCCTTACTTTACTAGGAGTGAATTGAAGCATAGAAAGTGCCACTGCTGATACTCTATCTTCTCAGGGCCTCAAGAGATTAAAGATGTCAGCCCAGCTCTTGTAAATGCCCTAGCTGCAGTCCTTTTATATTATGTTCTCATATAATCTTCTTGTGTCAAGGGTCTTCACTCACTTGGAGCATACTTTGGGGCTTAGACTGAGACTCTACAGACTCAGCAGATTTTTGTATTGTGTCTTTGAGACCTATTACTGTGAGAGACTCAAATAACTGACATGAAACAACCATCAAATGGCACACAAAGGAATAGATGAGCTGGTTTGAGATTCTCCAAACTAATTTTTTTCCCACAGAATTCAAACTGTTCTTTCAAATAACTAAATTATAGAAATGCAATATTTTAAAATGTATTTTAGTTACATTTTGTGTATGACTGATAGCAGAAGGTCTTTATTTATTAAAGGCTGAGTCCTAACCAATTTCTAGAATGGTTCATCTAAGAAAATCCAACGAAATCTCCAAAGAGAGCCCTTGTTAGTTAAACCGTTTTATGATTAGGAATAAGCTAAGTTTACTACCTAGATGTAAATTAATTGGTGTGAATATTACGAATAGATAAGGAGATAATGAAAACAGGAGAAACCTCTCAGGTTAATGGAAAACAAAGGGGTAGATGTGACTAAAGTGTCTTTCGTCATTTAATCAAATCAGTGATGTCATGAGGAATAGATTGCTCCTTTCTATGATCATGAATAAGTAAATTAATAAGATAGAGTGTGTTCCTTGTTTATTTAGTGCTTTTGGAGGAGAAATTACAGGCCAATAGCATTTACTCTGCATTTTCCCTGTAATTAAATCGACTTAATAATTTATTGGGATACACTGAAGTCTCTGTGCAAAAGTCTTCACCATATAGAATGATGTCCAATAAAAGCGATGACAATTTGGATTCCACCTATAGAGGTTCTTAACCTGAGGTCTGTAGAGAAATTTCATTGGATCTGTGAACCCAGATGGGGGAGGGGGAAGAAATGCCTATTTATTTCAATGTAATTAATTTCCTTTAGTAATCCTACATATTTTATTTTATACATTTAAAAAACATGATTATGAGAAGTGGTCATATGGATGATTACGAAATCATGATTCTGAGAGTGTCATCAGACTGCCAGAGGAATCTTAAACTCTCAAATACTAAATAAGTGCCATTAAAAGGTGGTGCTATCTCTAAGACACACTCATTGAATGGTGCTTGAAGACCATAGAAAGGCTCTGATGCAACATAAATTATAGAATCCAATATTCCTTTACAAGGGAAGAAAATATACTAACTCCAACAGATACACCATGGCTTTTTTAAATTTAATACATCTATATTTTAATAACATTATATAACATGACACTGCTTTGGAAAACACTGGGTCACCTTGCCACTATGATGAGCTTTGCATACAGAAGCTGTACATGTGGATGTACATACATGTGTAACTATATGTTTGTTTATTGATTTATTTGGGTACAGATCAGTCATTTTATCTTTGTTGAGAATTTCTGAGGTGGAAATTCTCTTCAAAAATGAGGATCTGAAACTTGCCTAGCTTATGGTTTTAGAGAGCTGATTTGGACACTGAGAGGTTAAATTTTGCATATTCAAATGGCCCATATCTGTCAGAGGCAGGACCTGAACACAGGGTTTGCTGCCTCTGAAGCCAATCCTCTATCCACTACACCCAGGTGCATCATACATACACATATGTTTTTTCCAAGGCTATATTCATCACAGATAAATACCAGTTATTAGCCTGAGGACTTATTAAATATTCAACTATCAAATATTGATTAAAAATCTACTGTGTGTAGGGTACATGAACAAAGCTCCAATTTCATGACTGACCTTTCCAACAAGTGCTCAACATCATGGAAGGGGATTTGTTTTGTTTTGTTTTCATTTAGCTGGAACTTTGCCTGTTTTTGAAGTGACAGGATCTGACCTCCTATCTGTATGGTCAACACATCATTCCTACCATCATTAGTATCATACTATGAACTAAAATTAGGGGAAATCTAACAGCTTATGCTATAGGGATATACAGGGGTATGTGACAAATTATACAATTTTCCTTGGTGTCCTTACAAGTAAGTTATTTCATTCCTTGTCTCTATATCTTAATAATTGACTGACTAAATGGCATCAGGTTCAATTTTTTCTTTAACATTTTGTATCTTCGTTTGATAAATAGAAGAACTTTCTAACTAGTTGTCCAAGTATAAAAACAGGTTAACATCATGAAAAGATTATCAGATTTTGAGTCAGAAAACCTCCGTTTGTATCCTGATCCTACTGTTTAATCCCTTTATAATCCTGCATGAGTCACTGACCTTGTCTAAACATCAGTTTTCACATCTGTAAAGTGAGGGAGTTGCACTAGATTGGTGATTCTCAAATTTTTTGACCTCAGGACCTCAGTACATTCCTAAAAATTGTGGGGAACCCCAAAGAGTTTTTGTTTATGTAGGTCATATCTATCAATAATTACTTTTGTTAGGAATAAAAACATCTCAATAATATCATGAAAATTGTTATGACTTCACAGAGTCCCTAAAAGGAGTCTAGGGACCCCCAGGGTTCCCCAGATGATGTTTTTATAATTATTGAGCTTAGAAATGATCACTATTTCTTCTAGCTCTAAGCACTATGATCCTCTGAAGTAGGCTAACTCAATGACTGATGAGTTCCCCATCGATGAAAGTATTCATGGACAGGCTAGATAATGAATCCTTAATGATATTATGATGGGACATCATGTTTCAAGGAAGAGTGAGACTGAATGACCTCCAAGACCCCTTTCACCTCTGAGAGTCTATGATTTCAGTGGACCAATAAGTCCTCCAACTAAAACACCTACCTAGTAAAGCTCTTGTTAAAAATTTCAGCAGAAATCAAGAATTAAAGGGGACAAATACATAGACAAATCTTTTGTTATGTATTAGTGCAGCAGAGTGGTAAAAGGCACAGGATGCCCTTCTTTAGCTGTAGTTGCTCTGTGTAGTTCAAGCACTTTAGTCTTCATGGATGTCAGTCTTCACAAGCATTAATTCAGCTTTAAAGGAAAGCTTGGCAGTTTCAACAGTCTCACGAGGCACTGTAGCATGACTTCCTATAGATACACTTTGCATTTAAAATGTTCAAATGTTCAAAGTTATATTATACTTTGAAAATAAGAGTTTAAAAGCTTTAAACACCAGTAGTCTCTGGTCACCACCTCAAAATGAAGACATCATATATATAAATACTGTGGCTGAGCCCTATGGAATACTGAAAGGGATCAAAATATCTTAGTAGCTGTCATATTAAAGGGCATTCCATCCTCAAGAGCTACCAAGAGCCTGCCGGTGAGAACAGAGTGGGCGAATACATTTTAAAATTTTCACAAAATTTCGTCTTTTGAGTCCATGATTGTTTTCTTTGTGCTATGAATCTATTTATCTAAATACAAAAAAAAAAAAAAAAAAGCTCCTTGAAGGTAGGAATTATTTTATGTTTGTCTTTGTATCCCCAGAGCCTAGTACAGTGTTTGCTACACAACAGGCATTTAATTAATGCTTTCGTATTAATGAGTTGACTGATTTTGTTTTTGTTCCAATGCTTTACATGTGTTGTCTCTGATCTGCCCCTTCCAGTTTTAAGCAATTTCTTTAAGTATCAGTGTCTGAATCCACTAATACAAATCAAGGGACATTTGACTTTACAGTAAGATACTTACAGGCCTTCAGAAAAATAGGGTTAGGTTCATATGATTATAGAAACAGGAAAGCCATAGAAGCACATGATCAACACATGTTTACTGTCCATACCCTGAACTAAAGGGGGAAAGTTCAGCTGCAATGATATGAAGAGGCATAAGAAAAGTAATGTAATATCTCCTGGTTGGCATCAGAGTGCTGATTTTACTACAAATGGATATGCTTAACAAATTGTAGATGTTATCTGAACACTGTATACTGAAAACATCCTCTACTCAAGAATGGATGCATTTTCTCCTACTGGTCAAGTCTCTCCAAAGACATGGTCAAGGGGTTGAAAAGTGAGTAGGTACTAAGGAAGAGGAAACTATAAAAATGGGCAGAGGTTGTGTCCCTCCATGACTCAACCTCGTGTTCTATAAGTGACACATCCAGCCTTTTCAGAGGCTAGGCTTAGTGACTACCATGAAAGAAGTGTCTGACATCGGCCCTATGTACATGTTAAAGCCTATAGATATTTCTTTTCATTCTAGTGGTTAGGGTGTGAAAAATAGAAAGTAGAAGCACATCAGAGGATCATTCCTCTCCTTTGTATTTCCCTACTTTTGCTAAGAACATCACCATTTTTCTAGTCAGTCAGTTTCAGTCAAATCTTTTTTTTTCTATCTTCTCTCACGTCTATCCACTTATCTCCATTCATACAACATTATACATAATTTCTTACGTTATCTTACAGTGCCTTGATTTAGATTACCTTTTATTATTAGTGTTGTGCTGCATTTTGTTACATTAAATTGTTATGTTAAATTACATTATATATTTTCCTTTATATTCTATTACTTATATTCTATATTACATTTCATGGTATAATTCTTCACTGTGTTATATATTGTGTTGTGGAATATTGTGTGATGTTGTATAATATTACATTACATTATATCCTATCATATTACCTCCTTAGTCTTTTTTGTTGCCTTTAAATTATGATCACGTAATAGGAAAAACAAAAGTAGTCCACAGATATCACAAATGATTATTTAAGCCTATATACACAAATATGTATATATGTAAAAGAAAATCAGCATCACCAGGGGACAATCTTCTCCCCTAAGACTCCCTACTCAGAAACCCCATGATTCTAAATATTAGAGTACCTAGAGCAAAGCTTGCTTCCCTGATCACACTCCTCACCTTTCCACTGCCATCAATGTCTTCCATCCCCCTTCTAGTTATCTAAGTAATTCTACCCTATCTTTCTACTTTAAACTATGGAATTCTTTTTCTATTTTCAAACATCTTTTTATCAAGTTTCTTCATCTCCTTCCAGTAACAAAACCTGGCTACTGCCTGAAGACAATGGGTTCTGGGGCTACTCTCTCAAGTATTGACCATAATTACTCCCATAACTTGTCACACAATAGGCCTTTTTCTTATTCTTCAGCTCTCACTCTTCCTCAGCTCATATATTCTATAAGATGCCCAATCTTGTTGTCTACCTCATAGCATCACTCACCCTCTGATCTGTCTCTTTTTCTCTACCCACATAGCTATCATCCTATTTTCACTTTTCACCTCGTGTCTGGACAACCTCAACAGTCTTCATTGCAACAGGTCTCTCTATCTCAAGTCTCTCTCCTATCCAATTCTTCCTCTACACAGCTGCCAAAGGTATTTCCCTACAGTTCCTCTGACCATGTCACTCCCCTGCTCAATAAACTCCAGTGGCTCTTTAATAATCTCTAGTATCACGTATAAATGTCTCTGACATTTAAAGCTGTTGAAAATCTGGCTCCAGTCTACCTTTCCATATTTATTATATGTTACTCCTCTTCACATATTTTACTACCCAGTCAAATTGGTCTTACTGTTTTTCATGTGCAACATTCCATCTCCTTCCATACTTTTGCATGAACTCTCTCTCTCATTTCTGAAATGCAGTCTGTTCTCACTCTTATCTACCCACTTCCCTCCAAAACTCAGCTGACTTCTGTTAAGCTTTTCTTGATCTTTT
>CM053587.1:19347646-19374317 GCA_028646515.1 Pseudochirops corinnae | reverse complement strand
TAAGGAAGATATGAAAAAAGATATAAGAGAGAGAGAAGGAGGGAGGGAGGGATTGGGCAGTAATGGTAAGAGTCCCATTGAATTTTGATAGCATGAATATATAGTGGACCTCATCAGGACGGCTATGAAGCTTTCATATAATAAAATAATCAGAAGAGCCATCCTCAGAATCAGTATTTTCCACACTAAAGGACCAATATGATTCTGGTCTTTCAAGACCTTAAACTCAATTATATCTTTCCAAACAACACTTTCTTGAACTCCAAGATTTAAAACAAAATCACTCAACTGAATAAATAGATAGCAACAAAAAGGTGTGTACCCATCGTCTACTCACAGGGGCCTATGTCCTTTTTGCAAAAGTTACCTCTTTTGAGCAATGCCTTACTTTGCGGATGACAAAACACTCCTGACACAGTTGCTAACTTATTTCATTTGGGAAATAAATTCATAAAACTTACAATTTCACAGGCCACTGAAAAATAAAATGTTTTTTAAAGGATGGGCTATCCTTGAAGTTGGCCTTCACATGTGGGATACATAACAAATGCTCTAACCAAAGAAGTGCATCCTCCTAAAAAATGGACATAATATCATGACCTGTATTTTCCACTTTATCCTTGTAAAAAAGTTTTGAAAGGTCTCATGGTTATAAGGCATAATTGAGTGAAGACAGTTCAATTCACTAATCATTGAATAGGATACTATTTGACAAGTTGAAGGGGGGGGAAATCTTTTTTATTATTATAAAACTAACTTCAGAATGTGTGTGTGTGTGTACATAGAATCTAGATACAATATGTTAACTGTCTTCACTGAATAAATAAGCCCTTTAGAAAAGACATTAATTAATGATTTCATGTTACTAATGAACTGATGATTTTTCAGTTTTTTTCTTACAGAATTAGAGAATTGTAAATGTAGATGTAATGTAAATGTAGACAGATGTTAGAGATGATGAACAGATAGATAGATAGATAGATAGATAGATAGATAGATAGATAGAAGTATTTATTATGCTATAAATCAGGTACTGTACTAAGCCCTCAGGATATACACACATATGCAAACAAAAAACAGTCCCTGCCCTCAAGGAGTTTATGTTCTAGGGGAAGAAGAAAATAAACACAAATGACAATTGGAAAGCAGGTAATGAAACAGTTTCTAAGGTTATATTTCATCATCTCATTCATTTCTCTGGTAATATGATTCTGCTCAGCTAATCCAGAAGGATAATTGGATATATTATCTAAAGACACTTTAAGGGCACCCATTATATTTGTTATCTCCAATGAAATTTCCATAAACAACTAAAACAATACAGATAATTAATACTTGCATATATACATGATTGTCTTCCCCTATAAAACTTTTTTAGCTCTCAAATTTCCTTACTTTTGTTGAATACATCAACATCTTTCTTAGTACCCACATTCTCAATCTCAGTATGATTCCTTGTCTGTCTGCCTCTACCTCCCTCTTCCCATCCATTACCAATTCTATGCTGCCACAATACATTTTGCATCCTTTCCTCCCTCTTCTCTTCACTCACATAGCCAGTACCCGAGTTGTAATACTTGTTACCTCTTTCTTGGACTATTGAAGTACCTGGCTAATTGGACCACTGGATTTCATTTTCTTGCTCCTTCCACTAATTCTCTACAAGACTGTATCTTCTTTAAGAAGATACAAAAGAATCTTCTTTAAGAATAAATCTGGGGAGGATTCTGGGAAGATGGTGGAGTAAGTCAAAAAATTCCAAGCTCTCAAGATTTTCTCCCACAAAAGAGTTAAAATAGCACCTTAGGACCAACAAAGGGTGGGTAGAGAGAAATAAGAACAGGGGTATAACCTGGGTCCTCCAGGGGCACTTAGAGAAAATTGGAAGAAAAATCCCAGTAGTAGGTGTGGTCCTTGAGAAGAGTAAAGACCTGTACGCTAGGCTCCCTTTTAACTGCAAGTTGCAAGCAACTTAAACAGGCTTTTGAACCCGGGAATCTCTGCTGGCAAACGAATGCCAGACCTAGCTGTGCTGCAGATGGAAGAGTAGCAGGAAGGAAACCAGCACAAGCCCAGTGAGTGCAGAGGCAGTGGGGCAGAAAGCCCCTGGCTGTAGACACTAACAGGAGGTTGGAAGTTTGGCTTTGGTTTTAGACTAGAGGGAAGAACTGAATATATGGGGCAAAAGGCACCATTTCTCACAGACCAAGGCTAGAGGTGACTACAAATAATTAAGCTATAGCCACAAAAAATGCACAGGAAAAGGAGAAAAAATCAAACCAGGGATGGCTAGGTGGAGCAGTGAATAGAGCACTGGCCCTAGAGTCAGGAGGACTCAAGTTCAAATCTGGCCTCAGACATTGACACTTAACTAGCTGTGTGACCTTGGGCCAGTTGCTAAACCCCAATTGCCTTGCCTTCCCCCCTCCAAAAAAAAAAAAAGAAAGAAAGAATCCAACCATTGAAAGCTATAAAGGGACTAGAGATGACCTAGGAGGAGGATATTGAAGTAAAAACATCCTTAAAGAGTAATGTCAAATGGTCACCTGCCCAAAAAAGAATTTACAGAAAATCATAAAAAACACTTTAGAAATCAAATGCGAGAGATGGAGGAAAAATTAAAAAAAAAAAAAAAAGAACAATCCAACAAAAACAAGAAAGGTATAAAAGGAAAGTCAACCAATTAGAAAAGGAAATCCAGAATCTTAAGGAAGAAAATGACACCTTGAAAATTAGAATTGGGCAAAGTGAAGTCAGTGAAATTATAAGAGATCAAGAAATAATTAACTAAAATATGAATAATGAAAAAATGGAAGAGAAAGGGAAACATAAGAAAAACAACAGATTTGGAAATTAGATCAAACAAGAGAAAATATAAAAATAATTGGACTAACTGAAAGTTATGATCAAAAAAGGAATCTTGATACAATAATATAAGAAATAATTAAAGAAAGTTGTCCTGAAACAGTAGATCAAGGGTGGAAAGTAGAAATAGAAAAAATCCATTGATCACCACTTAAAAGAGATTCTATGAGGAAAACTCATAGGAATATCATAGTCAAATTCTGAAACCCCCAGACCAAGGAAATAATACTAAAAGCATCAAGATTAAAACAAATTAAATATGATGGTGCCACAATTAGACTCACAGAAGACCTAGCAGCAGAAACACTAAAGGACTGCAGGTCTTGGAACACAATATATCGAAGAGCAAAAGAACTGGGTCTCTGGCCGAAAATATCATACCCTGCAAAGTTAAGTATTATCCTGAATGAAAAAAAAAAAAAACAGATATTTTATAAACTCTCAGACTTTCAAGACTTTTTTTTTTTAATTCTGAACCTAATAGAAAAAAACAACATGAGACCAAGAGAAATATAATATGAGGGACATACCAAAGACTGATTATAAGGGATTTATAAGGATAGGCTGTTTACTATGTATGTGTGAGTGTGTGTGTGTGCGTGTGTGTGTGTAAATATTTATATATATGTATATATATACACATACATATATAATATATATTATATTATATATGATATATAATATATAAAATGTAAGATGTATGTCTAACATTCTTATTAATATTTGGAAAGCTCATAAGAAAGATTGGTGTAAACCTAAATATGATATGAATTTTAAAAGTAAGATCATTTAGGAACAACCAAGAAGAGTAATTATTTTATACAAATGATGTGCAAGAGGAAGAATCAATGCAGAGGAATTAGATGGGGGAGGAGGTCTGGTAATTCTGGTAATTGGGAAGATGAGGGAACAATACATATGTATTTAAAAGAATATAAAAGTCTCCTAGATTCAGAAGAAATAAAACAGTATGGGCACAGAGAGGAGGTAGAGGACAAGGGAGGGATTTTTAAAGGAGAATGAGGAAATAGGTAAAAGGGGGATATAAAAGGGTGTTTAGATTTTTGGGAATGGGAGGATAGGGGAGGGATCCTTCGAGACGGATAGGCAATTAACAGAGGGGCAAGGTAGTGGGTAGAAGTAAAGTAGAGGGGACAGAATGAATAGGAAACAAGAGATGCACAAACCTAAAAACAAAAATCAGGAATAGAATATGTTTGGGAAAGTATATGTCTGTATATGTGTATGTGTATACATGTATTTATAGCTATAGAGAAACATATCTAAAATTCTGAGGGTATGAGGGAAGGGAAAAAAAGAAAAAAGTTAAAAAGTACACAGCAGAGAACAAAAGAAAACTCACAAGGAAGCAAAGATGGACAATTCTCAACACAACGTGTATTATTTATCACACTGTCTTTCTTGAAATGAAAATTTGTTACATATTTTGAATCCTCTCATGTTCTGCTATGCACGTGACGTTTTTTTTTTTTTTCCTTTCTAACTTTGTATTTAAGTTCCAATATTTAAGTTTATGTTATGGTTTTGTTTCTTTTCTCTAGTCTGTATTTGTGTTCTGGCATTTGAATCTAAAAGAAAATTAAAAAAAAAATTTTAATCTGAACCTGTCATTATACTAAAAACCTTCAGTAGCTCCCTCTTGCCAAGAGGATAAAATACAGATTCTTCAGTTCATTCTTAACTGATTTCACAATCTGTCTCTAGTCTACCTTTATTTGGACAATTATTTCCCTTTACATACTCTATGTTCTAATCAAATCAGTCCTCACTCTACTCAGGATTCCACCTCCCAACTCCATGCTTTCACAAAGATTTCTCTCCATGTGTAGACTTCATTCCCTTATTATCTTAAATATGGGGAACCAAGGAAGCCTGATCCAGGACTCAGATTAAAATCTTGACAATGTGCTCTATAGAAAGTCCTTTAAGATGTGGCTTTTTGTTAAGATTGCTCCTTGGGTCTTTTGATATGGGCTACACTTAAAAGGATGTTGTTTGAGTTTTTTGAGACCAAAGACTCTACCCCAAGAATTTAGGCGCCTAGATAACAAATCCTTATCAAATTATCCATTTTGTGTTACTTTCAGGATATAACAGACTAAGATAATGATAATAAAACTTGGGTCCTTTTTTCTTTTGTCTCATTTTCTCTATAAAAACCTTGTCCTAAGAATCAATAAATGGAATTCATAGTTCTTCCTTGAACTACCCACATGGTTTGGTCATCTCTTATACACATCTCCCACCATGCTTAGTGCTGGACACTGAGCAAACCACAGCACTTAAATTCTTAGTTCAGTGCCTAGCTCTCTTCAAGGCCTCCTTCATATACCATTTCTATAGGAAACAGTTGTTAATACTGTCTCCTACCTCAGATATCATGCATGTAATTGTGCCTCTCTGTTAACACGCTGAATCCCACATCACTTCACCTCTAGCGGAAGGTGAGCTTAAGGGTAGGGACTGTATAACTTTTCTTTTTGTATTTCCATTGCTTAGCATAGTGTTTTGCATATAGTAGGTACCTCACAAAAGAGTGTTTAAGTGAAAAGTATTCTATCTCATGAAAAAGGGTAACATGAATTCATCAGGTGGTTTGCATACGTCTGCCAGAATACATGAACTTTTTGAAGAGCTAAAACCTCAAATTATTACAAATAAAATGAAACACTTTTAGTTTTGTTTTGTTTTGATTTTAAGAGTGGGGTCTACATTCCAACAAAGCTTTTTTCAGATAGCAATCCAAATATTTTGATAATTCAACTCCCAATAATTGAAGGAAGGCCTAGGCTATCCAGGCAATCTTTGGCTAGATTTCAGTTTCCCAGACAGATTAAAAATGGATCCAGATAAAATATTAAAGAAGTTAACCCTTTTGCACATGGGTCCTCAGAGCTTTTGAGGTGACATTGTTGCATATATATAGGAGATAATGTCAATGTATTCCTACATGATCAGTGTCGTGTAATATGGTAGCCTTTCTATTAACACAACATACACAAATCTATGGAGACTGCCATGGTCTTTCCAGACATTCATAATTCTGATACTATATGAATGCCATGATAAATTGTGACTTATTACTTTAGAGATATATCTAAATAATCTCCAAAATCTGTTCTGAGGTACAGATTGACTACAGGTGTATCTTGAAATAAAATTTTGGATTATAAATATAGATCATATCAAAAACAGTGAATTTATCCCTTAAAGAAAGAAGACAACTGCTTCATTGGAAAATTTTCATTTGGGAGAGGAAAGTTTTGTCCTTAGAGATCAAAATACAAAGTCAATAAATAACTTTCTCCCTCATGGCTCCTTTGGTTTCTCCAAAAGTCCCTGCATTTGTGATTTTTCTTCCAATTTTTGAAGCTACATTTGTAAAGACATATTCCAGATCACACAGGGAAATCTTCATCAGTTGGGCCAAAAAATAGAATCTAACATATGCTATCATGTAGCTTTCACAGTCAATTCAAACTGATCCTAAAGGAATTTATCATGATTGAAGTTCTAGAAGGCTGTATATATCTGAAGAGAGCAAAACTTTTCCTTTGAGCTGTCACTGAAAAGTTTGGAGTGATGTCTACTTCAAATGGAATGCATACACAGAGGTCTTGTGTGTCTGTCTCAATTGCAGGAGAATGAAAATTCCAGTAGAATCCTCCAATAGCCCATTATCTGTTTACAAAGCATATTGGGAGATTTTTTTTCCTTCAAATTTGTCCTTGAGTGTCTTGAATATAAAAAATGTTTTATTAATAAAAAACATTGACCACTTGTGGCATGTAATTTCTGTAAAGAAATATCTACCCAGAAATAATTCCAAGTAGAAATTGCTAAGAAGTCATATTTCATATTGCTATCCTTCACACACTCTTTGTATTGAGTTGTTTTCAGTCATGTCTGACTCTTCACGACCCCATTTGGGTTTTCTTGGCAAAGATACCAGAGTGGTTTACCATTTCCTTCTCCAGGTCATTTTACAGATGAGGAACTGAAGCAGAGTGAAGTGACTTGCCCAGGGTCACACAAATATCATGAAAATATAGTATCTGAGGTTAGATTTGAACTCAGGTCCTCCTGACTCTAGAGCCCACTGTGCCACCCAGCTGCCCATTCACACGTTTTACGTACCAGCTAAACTGGTCTACTATGTAATAGGTTCCGGGCCTTGGCATTACAATTCCTTTTTCTGAACTCTAGTCCAGCATCCCAAACAACTCATGCTTGAGATATGCTCCATACATAAAGTCATTGCTACGTGGCAACATGGATAAACTGTTGGACTGGGCTTCAGAGAAGACCCAAGTTCGAAATCTATTTCACATGCTTAACTGGCCATAGCACTTTGGGCCTGACATTTAACCTCTCTCAGCCTAACCCTCCTCATCTGCCAATGTACGACCTGCCTTGTAGGGTTGTTGGGAGGATTAAATGAGATAAAATAGATGTAGCTCTTTGCAAACTTTAAAGTGCTATGTAAACATAAGTTATTATTATCATTATTATTTTTCATCATTAACCTTTACCTCTTATAACATCTTCTTTTGAGGCTTGACTTGGGTGCTGCCCTATCTTCTGAAGCCTCTTTCTCTCTCTCTGTGTCTGTCTGTCTCCATCTTTGTCTCTCTCTTTCTCTGTCTCTGTCTCTCTGTCTCTCTCTGTCTCTGTCTCTCTCTCTCTTCATCTCTCTCTTTCTGTCTCTCTGTTTCTCTCTCTCTCCTCTCTCTCTCTCTGTCTCTCTCTCTCTGTCTCTCTCTCTCTGTCTTTCTCCATCTTGCTTTTTGAACTTGTACATCATTTCTGGTTTCTAAACACTTTTTCCTCATTTGGCAGTTATGATGTTGATTAGACCTGATTTTTCCTCCTACCTTCCAGCCTGTGCCTTCTCTGTCTCCTTTCCTGGATTATCATCCATCTTGGAAGAATGGTTCAGTGGAATGAGCTCTGGATTTGGACCAGAAGGCCTGGGTTCAATTAATCTCTCCATTCCTTACTGCCTGTGTGAGCACAGTGTGTAATCTCTCCAGACCTCAGTTTTCCCATACATACAATGACAAGATTAGACCAAAAGGTCCTTAAGGTTCCTTCTAGCTCTGAACCTATGATCCTATAATCCTCTATGACCCTTTAAGAATGCAAGTCCTTCAAAGCATTTTCCTACACTCTCTTCTCTTTCTTTGCTATCCTTTCTCTTGAGGATCTCATCTACTCTCTTGGTTTCAGTTATCATCCCTATGTAGGTCATGCCCAAGTTTATTTCACAGTTGTTCAGTTGTCTTCAGTCATATCTGACTCTTCATGACCCCATTCCAGCCTTCTGTGGCAAAGATACTGGAGTGGTTTGCCATTGTCTTCTCTAGCCCATTTTACAGATGAATAAACTGAGACAAACAGGGTTAAGTAACTTGCCCAGGGTCACATAACTAGAAGTATCTGAGGTCGGATTTGAAATCAGGCTGAGAAATATTCCTGACTCCATACCTGCCACTCTACTGTACCAGGGTAGCTGCCCAAATCTATGCCCCCACTTTTTCTGCTGATTTAATCCCTTGAAGAACCAATTCAACTTTAACTGTCCTCTTTTAAATGCATAGACCCCATAGACCCCTTATATATTAGTACTTAATGCCCTGCCACGTCTAAGATCACTCCTACCATTCACTGCCTTGACTTCAGCACATACTGCTAAACAAAGGTGAAGGAAATCATACAGCTGTTCTGGCTGGGTCCACTACAAATGTTTGTAAACGATCTCACCTGGGCCCTTACTGCTACTGGGCAAGCCTACTATACCTCCCTTATCAACTCACTATTCCATTTTCCACAGTGGCTCTTCCAAAGCTTTTCATCTTTCGTCAGACTTCCCAAGGCTCATCACTCCACAGTCTATCTGAGAACTTAACCTCTTATTTTGCAGAAAAAAACCAAGGCTGTTTACGGTGAGTTCCTTCTTTCTCCCCTCTTTCTCATCTCCCTATCACTCAGATGTCTGCCACTATATACACCCCTTTCTCACACGATGCAGTGTCCTCACTCTTACTAAGGCTAACTTGTTCAAGCAATCTCATTCCATCACATCTCCTCTAACAAACTGATCCCTCTGTCATTCCTACTCTACCACTCATTTTCAATCTCTCCCTCTTTATTGGCTCATACCTTTCTGTCTACAAACATAAAGATGATCTATAATAGCTGCCTTCACTTTCTCTCCTCTCACTCTCTTCTTAACCCCTTACAATTTGGCTTCTGAACTTTTCATTCCCCTGAAACTTCTCTCTCCAGTTACTAGTGATCTCTTAGTTGCCAATTCCAATGGTCTTTTCTCAATCCTCATTCTCCTTGACCTTTCTGTAGCCTTTCGACGCTGCTGATCATTCTCTCCTTCTTGCTACTCTCTTCTTCTCTCTGTGTTTTCAGTACACCACTCTCTCCTAGTTCTCTTCCTCCCTATCTGACCACTCCTTCTCAGTCTCCTTTGCTGGATTCTCATTCAGCTCATGCCTCCTAATCACTGGAGTCCCTCAGGGTTCTGTATGGACCATCTTCTTTTTGCTCTCTTTATAATACTTCACTTAGTGATCTTATCAGCTCCCATGGATTTAATTACCATCACTATGCTGATGATTCCCAAATCTCCAGATCCTGCCCCTACCTCTCTCTGCTGACCTCCAATCACATCTCCAGTTGCTTTTCAGACATCTCAAACTGGGTGTCCACCAGACATAGTAAAGTCAACAGGTTCAAAATATAACTCATTATCTTTCCACCAAATCCTCTTCCACTCCTACTTTCCCTGCTAACATAAAGGGCAACAACCATCCTCCTGGTCCCTCAGGCTTACAACTTAAGAGTCATCTCTTGGACTTCTCATTTCATTATTTCTTTTTTTTTTTTTTTTTGGTAATTTTTAAAAATATTTAAACATGCAAAATAAGAAAAAAAGACAAACTTAAATACTAAAATTTAAATACAAAATAAGAAAAGAAAAAAACATTGCCATGTGCACAAAAGAACATGAGAGGATTCAAAATATAAAGCAATAAATTGCAATTTCAAGAAAGCCTATATAATACACACTACATATTGTGTGTACAACTGTTCATCTTTTCTTTACTTTATCAGTTTCATTTTGCTCTCTGCTGTGCACTTTTTACTTTGTTCTTTATTTTCCCAAACCGCCTCCCCTCCCCCAAGAAGGCTACAGTTAAGCATGGAAAGATTATATGTATGTGTGTGTATACACACATACATACATGCATACGTGTACATATATGCACACACAGATGCATATACACACATATACACATAAAAATATACATTTATATTCCTCATTATTTCTTATCCTGCCATATCCATTCTGTTGCCAAGGGCTGTTTATTTCACCTTCATAGCATCTCATGAATATGTCCCCTTTCTCTTCTCTGACATTGTCACCACTTTAGTGCAAACTCTCATCACCTTATGCCTAGATGACTACAATAGATTGCTGGTGTTTCTGACTGCTCCTAGCCTCTCCTTATTCCAATCCATCCTTCATTCAACCCTCACGGTGATTTTCCTAAAGTGCGAATCTGATGATATCATACATATACGCTCCAAAAAGAAAAAAAATGAAACACTAGTGGCCCTTATACCTCACTCCCAGCCACATACTCTTCAGTCCAGTGACATTGACCTCCTGGCTTTTCCACCAGTAAGACATTCTACCTCCCTCCTCTGGGTACTTGCTCTGGCTGTCCTTCAGGCCTGGAATACTCTCCCTCCTTCATTCTGACTACTGACTTCTCTGGCTTCCTTTAAATCCCCAACTAAACTCCCTGCTTTTACAGGAAGCCTTTCCCAACTCGTCTTAATTCTAGTGCCTTTCTTCTCTGATTTCCTTTTTAATATGTGTACACACACACACACACACAGGGACAAAGAGAAAGAGAGAGAGAGAGAGAGAGAGAGAGAGAGAGAGAGAGAGAGAGAGAGAGAATACTTGCCTTGTTTATGTTTGTTTGCATGTTATCTTCCCTATTATATTGTAATTTCCTTAGAGCAGTGATATTTTTGCCTCTTTCTGACTTCTTGACACTTAGCATAGGGGGCACATAGTAGGTATTTCATAAATGTTGATTGGCTGGACACAATTCACCTTGATAGCCCATCAGCATCTTAAACTCAACTTGGCCAAAACAAAACTCATTGATTGCTTCCCCCAAAATTAAAATAAGAATCCTCTCTATAACCTTCAGGCTTCCCTTTTTCTGGTAAGGGTAAAACTATTTTTGTAATTATCCAAGTCTTCAATCTTAGAGGCATCCCTTATCGTCTCTTCCTCATCCTCTTATCCAATAAATTGTCAGTCCAAATCTAACTCCACAACATCTCTCTTACCTGTTCCCTTATTTCCACTCACATGGTCACTAAACAAGGTCAAGCCTTCACGCCTTTTGTCTTGCTGTTGTTCAGTTATATCGGTCTTGTCTGACTCTTCATGACCCCATTTGGTGTTCACTTGACAAAGATATAGGAATGGTTTGCTATTTTCTTTTCCAGCTCATTTTACAGATGAGGAAACTGAGGCAAACAGGATTAAGTGATTTATGCAGGGTCATATAGCTAGTATTTGAGGCCAGAGTTGAACTCGGGTCTCCCTGACTCAGGCCCAGCACTCTGTCCACTATGTCACCTAACTGCCTTTTGCCTAGGCTAATAAAAGAAACAAAAACTTAGGGCGGCTAGGTGGCACAGTGACTAGAGCATTCACCCTGGAATCAGGAGGATTTGAGTTCAAATTTGGCCTCAGACACTTAACACTTAATAGCCAAGTGACCTTGGACAAGCTACTTAACTCCAATTGCCCTACCCCCCCACTCCAAAAAGCAAAAAAACCCAAAACTAATAGGTCTCCATGTCTCCTGATTCCCTCTTTGATCATTCATCTGCTCCAAAGCTGCCAAAATAAACTTCCCTGATCATTTAATTCCCCTGCTCAAAAACTTGAATGCCTTCCTATTGCCATCAGGTTAAAATACAAACTCCTCAGCCTAGTATCGAAAGCTCTCCACAATCTGATTCCAAACTACCTTTCTAGACATTTCATTTCATTATATTTTATTAGAAGACATGAATGGATATGTACTAAAAATTCCAACCAAATTAATTGCTCCACAAAGAATTCCAGGATGTTTTTTTCAAAGGCTATCACATTCCTGTGCCCTTAACTCTACCTATGAGGATCATTTGCTTAGCTTAGGGGACCCATCCCATTGAAAACTTTTTCAGATCCTCCCAACTCATCAGCCTCATTTTTTCCCCCTCAAATTGCTTAGCTGCAACATAACTTGGAGTTACACCTAAACATCTCCTGCCCTAAATTCCTTGAGGACAGGAAAGGCTTTTTACATTTTTGTCCTTTTAGCCATACCTCGAGGTCTTGTATAAGACTGGTGCCTCATTAACATTTGTTGAGTTGAGAAGCCAGTGTAGCTTATAAAACCTATCATGTGTTTCTAGAAATCAATTTGAGTACAAGTGATAATATTAAAAGAGATCTAGGATTTCTTTTTGGGATTTTTAGAAATTATGAAATCCTTGGAAATAAACTGAATATCTTAAATTTGTACTCAGTGCTTTTCATTACCACTCATTGATGGAAGCCTTCCAAACACTTTCATTTTTGTAGCTGGCATCTAACATATTGGCATGCTCTTAGTTAAGATTTAACAAGTACGTGCTGACTTTTTAGTGGTAGAGTAGTACCTTCATTCCACCAATTCCGGTATGTGGTTCTTTCAAGTGATAAAAGAGAAATCCTTAGGTATGGCTGCTGATCTTCCAAAATGATATGTTTTTCATCTTGATCCACATTGTGTCCCACTCAAAATATACTCATTACCAAATAATCTCATCACCTGGAAACTCATCATTATGAAGATTACATCAGGTTTGCTATTCACACTCATTACTACACTCAATTGATTCTCCCCTTCTGATTGGAAGACCAGGGGGCAGGGATGAAATTTATGGAAGTCTCCAAATACCAGTCATCTCTTCATTTGCAACCAGCTGCACTGCTTGACTTTGATCCCATCCCTATTTTCATCATGCCCACTACATGGATATCCTCTGACACTCCCTCCACCTCCCCTTTTCAACTTCCTTTTGGGTAATGTCTTCCTCCACTAGATTGTAAGGTTCATGAGGGCAAGGACTGTCTTTTTCTTGTTTGTATCTTTATTGTATTACACAATTCTTGGGACCTTGTAGGCACTTGATAAATGTTTATTGTGTTATGTTGTGGGAGGAGGGAGGAAGAAGAGGTCAACATTTTACATGTTGTTTTGAGTACTGGTTTATGTAGGGTGGGTGCCCCCAATATGTGAATACTCAATACTATTCAGGCACACATCAAGTCATAGGGTCACAGCCTGAACTCATTTATTTAGAGAGTATATATTTTATGTACCTTTCACACAACAGGCACTCAAATATTTGTTGAATGTATGTTGCCAACCACATTAGACAAAATAACAACTTTCAGGTGATTTATACCTTTAGAAAAATCATTAGTAAAACAATACACTGAATTCTTTGTAGTACTAAATCAGTTTACCTAGAAAGTATTTTTTTCAAAAATACTTGCCAATGAATTAAAGTTCTGAAAAACAATAAGATTTTGAAATTGTGTCTTTAAAATAACTAGTTGATACTAATAATAACAATGACAAATTTATTTTATAAATGTTCCCAACAATATTTGTCCTCTCCAGAATGTTTAATTCTAGGAAAATAACAGAGTGGGAAAAGATTGGAAAGAAATAGGGAAAGATTTAGAGCAAATGACTAGGAAGTTAAGGAAATGACAAGAATGGAGAGTAGGACGCCCATGTCTTACCAGAAGAAAAAGCTTATTGCTTCCATAACAAGAGTTGTCAAGAACAGATTAGAAGAGTTGCCCAGTCCCTAATCAATACCAAGACTACAAAGGTCTCCCAGGATAGGAGAGTCCTCTTTCCATGGAATGCCCGTGAGGCATGCCACTTTGCAGGCGAATATCTCCCCCAATCAACCCATAACCCTTCGTAGTCTTGCTGTCACAGAGACCACCTAAGGTATTTTTGACCAGGACTATAAAGTAGAGAAAGAGGTTGAACAAGATGTTGTCCTCTTCCATCTCTAAGTTTCTATAAGTTCCATCCTTTTTGATGATTTGAATCCCCTCTGCAATGACCCTTTAAAGAAACATTCTTTTCTTTTACATCTAAGATAAACAAGATGGCTTTTATAGACATGAAAAAAGAGATCTTAAAAATAGAAAAACTTGAGGATTCCTGCTGCTTTTCTGATTTAAAAAAGAGGTATAAAATGTTTTCTAATTTGCATTTGTAAGACATCCAGAAATTATAATTGCAGGGAAGTGTAAGTATAGTTCTTACAGATATATTGCAGGACAATATAGGAGTTCTATCTTTAGGTATATTACATAGACACTGATAAATATTTATTTTGAACAGAGCATAATTTATCACAGACAAACATGCAAAATAAATCTAACTCTCCATGCTAACACATACAGTAGGCAGACTATTAGGAGTTAACAGCTCTAGGCTAGGTCTAAGTCCGTATTAGATTCACACATCTTAGCTTTTTCTTTTTCCAAAATCAATATCTGCAAATAATAAATGAGATCCCAGAGGGTTCAGTTAAGCTCCAACCACCACAGAGCAACTCTGCAATTGGTCATTGACTCCATAATGCGGGTGAGTGCCACACGGTAGAACATCTTTAGCACACTATAATAGAAAATTAATAGCGTTCAAATCAGCACTGGGGTTACCCTAAGGATTACATAATAGCTGCGTTGGAACAACCACAAAGCTCCAAGAAGCGGAGAGTGTCATAAAAACCAGGAAGAGATAGAAGAGCACCAACATACATAATTTGTACAGTGTACATTGACTCCTTTTTTTTTAATATCTTAAACAACACAGGTCTGCTTTCTGGAAGTGTTGGGCCAAAAACACTTCCAATAAACCGCAATGCAGAGGTGTCATTAGGACATATGAAACTCATATATCACTGGGCTGTTTGTAGTAAAATTGGAATCCATGAAACTGTGCCAACTTTTAAAGAAATTAGCAATGAGTTAAGCCTTCTGAGCAAGCATGGACTTAATTCACAAATTTAGTGCTTACAAAAATAAGTGAGCTAAATCAAAAAAATACCAACTTTCCACATCTCTTACTCCTATGATGTAAGTCTCCTTTCATCTGTGAAAGCTGGAATGATAACCTGGCCTCCGCTTTTCAGCCTAAATTCGAGAAGGATGGCATCAAAAATGAATAAAGGATAAATTACTTATTTATATTTACATTAGTTTACAGAGCTGGGAACCAATAGCACCAGAGACTAATAAGCACCTTGAGACCAAAAAGCTGGATCCCTACAAACCTAAAGCAATGTCAGAAAACTTCTGAACTGCTCAGCATAAAATATACTTCAGTGAAGAGACAATAGAGTGTGATAGGATATCAATTATTCATTCATCCATTTTTCAGTGCCAGGCAAAGCTGTGGATACTGAAGGGCCCAGAAAGAAAACTTGAAATTCTCATTTCTTAACTTGGGCAACACCTTGAGGGCAAGTACAAAAAACCAAAAACAAAACAAAACCCTAGTGTTTCTAAGCTTTACAAAATCTACTGTTTCATCCCATTACTTGATATTTTAAAAAGCAGATTACCTCAAAAAAAAATCATAAAAACTTGTAAAAACACTAGAACAAACTCAAAGATTCATATAGATTGTTTTTTAAATCATATATATTTATTAGGGATTAATTTGTGTGTGTAATAAAATAACTAACTTCAATACCAAGCAATGTCAGATATATTTACCTGGATTACAATGAGCATTTCTTTCTCAAACTTTAAGAGTAGAGACAAAAGCTTTCCATTCAAAGATCTAACAAAGAAAACATGTTCACCAAAGGCTGAAGTTCCAGACTTACCTACAGGCTGCCACCAACCATCCCAAGCACTTGCCAGAGCTTAAAGCAGATGGCATCCTCGAAAGGGCAGTTGTCTTACTTTTCAGAGTATCGTTTTCACCCATTTTAGCTCTCTCTGCAGCAACAGGGAATTGGGGTGAGAAAGAAAATCCTCTTCATTTCTGGTGTCCTGCCTCTGGCTCTCTTTCAGCGGGTTTATGCCACACACAAAATGGCACCTTTCTTTCAATGCAGAATCCTGCTTTATAGCCCAAGCAAGTGTATTGTGAGTGTGCCACAGAACACCGGTTCCTTATCATGCGCTTGTTAGCTTGTCCAATCTATGGCAATCACTTCGGTCCCAGGGGTTGAAAGACACAAGACGCAGTGAAAAAAGGGAAGCAAAAGCTGAAGAAAGATCAATACTGCACTGTGAAACAAGAAGTCTAGGCTATTTACTTTTCATTGATCTGATGATGCAGGAGAAACACCTCAAACTGGCATTAAATTGAAGGAATACATCTTATGTGTGTTTTTTCACCTCAAGGTCAGAAGGACTCAAAAAGAAATTAGAAGAAACAGAAACTAATCACAGGAGTACAATAAAACTATTAATCCACATTACAAATCCACCAGGAAACATAATTAAATTTCAAGTTGAATGAGGTTCACAATAAAACAAATACTGCCATTTTTTTTCATCTGTTTTAACTTACACCTGGAACAACTACAAAACAGTGAATAAATGGGGAGGGCTGAAACAGATCAAGGTTTGGTGTGAGTTAGAGGCCCAGAGTTATTTTGCTATACTCCTGAAGCAAGACAAATGCCCAAAAGATAATTAGAAACAGGCTACATTTTGATCTCACAAGAAAGGTAAGCAAACATACCCAAGAATGATAGATCACGAATACTTTCCTAATTTACATTACTTGCTATTATTCTTTCAGAATTGAAAATGGGGTTATTTCTAAAGAAATAATAAAATTGTAAAATATTGGAAGAAAACAAGTGAACTTTCCATAATGAAAGGTTAAATAGCACTGTCAGGATTTGGAGAGATCCCTTTAGCTAAAAATCTATATCAGTATTACATATTTTGAAAGATCCCTGAAACACATTATCTAGTATTTCTAGATAAAAAAACTAAGGTAAGACTTTCTTAGAACTTTTTTTTTTTTTTGCTTTTAGTCATATCAGAACTGTAGAATCATAAAACTGTGCTTATGCTTGGTCTACATTTTATAAAAAAAATCCTGCTTCCAATTTGTAAATTTTCATTTTAACCATGGTGATACTGGTTTCTATAAACATGCCACATTTAGCCATGGTACCTATAACAATGTCTCAAAAAGAGGCTCAGGAAGAAATGAACTGTCATAAATTTTTTTTTTCCAATTTTCTATCAATTTCTTTCAGTTTTTCTTAGCTATACAGCCCATGGACATGGAGGTCAGCTATTGGAACTTTGGCGCTTTACTTTTAGTGGTATTTCTTTTTGTTTGTTTGTTTTTTGGAGGGCAATTGGGGTTAAGTGACTTGCCCAAAGTCACATGGCTAGTAAGTGTTTCAAGTGTCTGAGGTCATATTTGAACTCAGGTCCTCATGACTTCAGGGCCGGTGCTCTATTCACTGTGCCCCCTAGCTGCCTCCTGGTGGTAATTCTTTTAACAAAAAATTATTAAATTGTTTCTCAGCCGTTTTCTTCAAAATGTTGCCTCTACGGTTGTGTATATGTAGCTTCCTTTAATGCCCCCAATCTTACTTATAATTCTACTTCTACTTAATAAGTAAATCTCAAAGGATCTAGACTGGAATTTTTTCTGGTGTTAGAAATTAATACTTATAAAGTATGAATTTAACAGTTTTCTAAAATATTTGGCTCAATTTCTTTTAGTTTTTTCCTACTGGGGAATTTGGTTTGGGCCATATTTGTTTTCAGTTTGAATATGATCTGAGAATACATATTTTGGAAATAACAAAACTGAACAATTTGTGTAAAATCTGGGTTGTTGAGTATAAATGAATTACATTCTGTGTTGTAAGAATTTCAAATTTTTGTAGGGCTATCTCTGCCCAAAGTTTACGTTTCTTCTTTTGGGGGAAGAGTACTTATTTGTCTGATCATAACACAGATATTAATATGAAAATATAAAATATAGAACTTACAATGTATTGTAAATGATTGAAACTGACTTTCACATTTGGTTTGTATGAAGTCCAAGCGTGGCCTATAATTGGCATTATTTCTGATTGTATCGCAATCTCTATTTACATATACTTTTTTTTTTCTTTTCAAAGTAAGCTCATTTGGGTGGAACAGTGGATAAAGTGCCAGGCTAGAAGTCAGGAAGACTCTTCTTCCTGAGTTCAAATCTGCTGAGTATCCAATCTAAACACTTACTCGCTGAGTGACCCTTCACTTTCTTCATCTGGAGAAGGAAAGGATTAACCATTCCAGTGCCTTTGCAAAGAAAACTCCAAATGGATTCAAGAAGTTGTTTCACAACTGAAAAAACTAAACATTAGAATCAAGTATGGTTCATATTAAGAATAATATAGTGATTAAATAATTCCTGAAGAGCTTTTAACAGGAACACACACACGCATACACATTTATTTATATTGCTATATTTATATATAGATACATATATACATTTAGGGTTCAAAGTCAACATTAAGGTCAACCAGTCCAACCACCTTATTTTATAGTGAGGAAACTAATGTCAAACATCTTGGTCAAGGTCATCTAGTTAGTAGCTAAGACAGGATTCAAACCCAGGACTTTCTTACTCTAAATATAATACTTTATCCAACAGAGGACCTTGGATTTTAAAGACAAAAGCTTAGCATATTTTCAGCAAATCAGTTGTTTTTATCTAATTTTGATTTATTTATAGAATATTTTATGTTAATTAAATAAAAAAGAATAATTCAACAAATTTTCAGGAAAAATCCTTATAGGAGTTACTTTATCCTACAGATTTAGTTGAACAAAAGCCAATGAGCATTTCATAGAATTATGTCTTTTCAGGATGGAAAATAACATTAATAATTGCCTAAAAAATACCCAAAACAACAAAACCTTGCTCTAGAGTCAGAGAACCTGTATTCAAATCCTACCTCTGATGTTTTGTGCCTATATAGTCTTGGGCTACTACCTTAATCTTTGTTGTTATTGTTCAGTCATTTCATCCATGTGTGACTCTTCATGACCCCATTTGGGGTTTTCTTCACAGATACTGGAATGCTTTACCATTTCCTTCTCCAGGTCATTTTACAGATGAGGAAACTGAGGCAAACAGATTTGTCCAGGGTCACACAGCTAGTAAGTGTCTGAGGTCAGATTTTAACTCAGGTCATTCTGACTCCAGGCCCAGTGTTCTATCGGCTGCACCACCTAGTTCCCCCACTTAATTCCACTGGGCCTCAACTGCCAAATTTTTAACTGAAGAGTTTGAATTGAATATCCTCTGAGTTCTAGATTTGTGAGCCTACGATCTAGTTCAACGTTTTTATTTTGAGGATGAGGAAACTAAAGCACAGAATATATTTACCAAAGATCATGTAGTAGTTAATAGTGGTAATCTTTTGATGGTAAGTTCAGCGGTCAAAAAGCATTTGTTAAGCATTTACTACGCGAAATCAGGAAGATCTGAGTTAAAATCTAGCCTCAGATGCTAACTAGAAATGAGATCCTGGTCATGTCACTTAATCTCTGTTTGTCTTGACCCACTAGAGAAGGAAATGGTAAACCATCCCAGTGTCTTTGCTAAGGAAACCCAATGGACAATATGGCACATGGGGTCACAAAGAGGCAGACATGACTGAACAACAACATATTGGGCACTGTGCTAAGCTCTAAGAATACAAATGCAAGTAAAAGTAAAGCATTTTTGCCCTCAAAGAGCTTACATTCTAATGGAGGAAGACAACACACAGGAGTAAGCTGAAGGGGGCAGGGTATGGTAGAGAAAATCCTGAGAACAACCTGGATATGAATGAGGCATGACTTAGCAGCATGTCCTTCTTAGGTGGAGATTCTGGAAGGAGTCATCCAATAAGGGGAAGGGATCATATGGGACAGTCTAATGTTCTTTATACTGTGCCATATGGATGTTTAAATACAGATATTATTACTGATTTTTAAAAATTTATTCTTTAAATTAAGGACTTAAAAACAATATGTGTGATAGAGGTGGAGGCTGTTGTTTTGTTTCATTTCGTTTCTAAAAAGGTGACCATAAGCCTTTCTGACAGTAGCTGTGAAAGGCAGAATGGTGAGTCAACCTGCTAAGAGGCTACTAGGCAGGGGAAAAAAATCAGAGAATAGACCTCCTGGTAGAAGAGTAACAAAAAATAGAGGTGGTGGGATATCTTAACTCATTCTCAGAGTCTGAAATGAGTCAGGGATCAGGGAAGTGAAAGCACAATAGGTAGGAAGGTTATGCCTTTCTACTTTCTGCCACTGTGGCTAAGGAAAGTCACTCTTCTTGGGTGACAATTGTAACATGTCAAGATAGATGTGATTTCACTGCAAATTTCTACTTCTGATTCTGTTTCATACAAATGCTGAGATTGACTATTTTTTCCCCTTGGTTACATAATTTAAAAAATGTTCAATGCTCCAGTGTCTCAAGAGAGAGACAAGAGTGAAATTATCCTCCCATCTATTTTATGTAGCTTTAAAAAAAAGAGAGAAGAGAAAAACTTCTCATTCTTATGAAATATTATCCCAAAAGACTTGAAGAGTATTTAGAAGACGTGCATAACTTTTATAAGCTCTCTTCTTACACTAAACATCCCCTAAAATTAAAGTATTTAATTCTTAATAACTCTTCTCCTATAAGACCCTAACTCCAGAGTATTCAAAAGGAATTGAGTTCAAACTAGTATATTTAATGAGAGAAATGATACGAAGAAAATATATGTAAAATAATTTGAAAATTTTACATTGCCAAGTGAATGGCAGCTTTTATTATGTATTATTATTGTAATTATTATTATATTCATCATCATTATTTAGTATGTTATCCAGATTAAAATGTTAAGTATTTCTATATATATTTTAAAGATAGCATGCTTTAATTTTTTTTCAATTAAGGGATATTAAAATAATGTAAGCTCACAGAAAC
Organism: Pseudochirops corinnae; assembly: GCA_028646515.1. NCBI lineage: Eukaryota > Metazoa > Chordata > Mammalia > Diprotodontia > Pseudocheiridae > Pseudochirops > Pseudochirops corinnae. The sequence goes on along the minus strand of CM053587.1, from coordinate 19,353,315 downwards.
ATATCATTTCAGTTAGCAAATCCATTTGAGAATGTGGATTAAAAACTGAAATTCACAACAGATTAACCTATGTTTTGGACATCGACCATACACCAACAATGGGGTCATAGCTAATCAGTATCTAACTGAGGTACTGTACAGATCGATTAATTTCACATCCATTACAGGATCTTGAGACAGGAGAAGTTATCTCAGGTCACTTTGCTGATGCTAAGGCCCTTCAGGCAATAAGGGCTCAGGAGACTTTAGAGGAAAAGACCATTAGGAAGTAACTTTATTAAATTTAACATAGTATATGGTAGCACATGGTTCCCAGGTGATTTCCTCTTGCCATTCTTTTGGATATAAACAATGGCCTTTAATTTTTCATATTTGATTCAGTCTTTTTACATAGCCAACATTTTCTTCTCTACATGAAGAATAGGATTGTCCATGCTATGGAGATTGTAAGTGGGCCAATACTGGACCTGCGGCAAAATATGACACCGATCACTGTCATCATCAAATATCATTTATTAAGCACCTTTCTTCCATAGAGTACAATACAGGGCATTGTTTGAAGCAAATTAAACTCTCCCTCCATTTTGGAATTAGTGTCTTAAAACAGACATGGCAGCATAAATAAAAAGGGAATATGATTAAAAGGGAAACAAATGGATAAAGAAGACGTGATGCTAGAAGCGGGGCATAAAAAGACAAAAAAAGTCATTAGGATTGAATTTTCTGAAAATTGCAAAGAACTTTACCGTCACTACAATGTTTGTCTATGGCAAATACAATTACTTAGTAAAACCTCCACCTTAAAACAACACACAATTACTAGGCAAGAAGAAAATGATCATCCTCAACCTCCTTCAAAGTTCTAGAAGACTGTTTACTTAGAGAAGTTGAGTAAATAGGGAGGAGGGGATATATATCTATATCTATCTATCTATCTACCTATATATGTGTGTGTGTGATACACAGACACACACACATAGCATGTATGTATATGTGTGTATATGATATGTATCATAATTACTATAAATTACTATAATTAAACCTCTATATTTTAATGTTTCCAAGCATGTCTTTGAAGGATATACTTTGACCAGTATGGGAAGATAATTTTTCCCCTTTAATAGGCTGAATAAAGAAGTGGTAGGAATGGAGTAGAAATAAATTGGGGTATTACATGCCTGTTCATATTTTGCTACTTTCTGTAATTAAATCTATAGACTTAGAACTTTCATTTCGAAATAAATGCAGTTTTAGTTAAGTTTTAAGCTTTAGTAGCTTAAATGTCTTTAAAAATATCTTTAATAAAAATTGTCAAAAAACTTTTCTTCAAAATAACTATGAATAAGTAATGTGTTGTTTTCTTCATTTCGTACAGGACAAAACTAAGACTGTAAGAGATTAAGTAATTTCTCCAAGGGGAAAAAATAGTCAATCTCAGCATTTGTATGAAACAGAATCAGAAGTAGAAATTTGCAGTGAAATCACATCTATCTTGACATGTTACAATTGTCACCCAAAAAGAGTGACTTTCCTTAGCCACAGTGGCAGAAAGTAGAAAGGCATAACCTTCCTACCTATTGTGCTTTCACTTCCCTGATCCCTGACTCATTTCAGACTCTGAGAATGAGTTAAGATATCCCACCACCTCTATTTTTTGTTACTCTTCTACCAGGAGGTCTATTCTCTGATTTTTTTCCCCTGCCTAGTAGGAATTTGGTATCAGAACTGAAACCAACAGCTATTGACTACATCACTTTTTTTTTTCCACATGATCAAATAAATACAACATAACATTTATCATAGGGGAAGAGACTGTGATTTTATTGTTATAGGGAACTTCTAGATACAGAAATTCCATTTACCAAAGCAGGTTGTCACCTTCTCTGTAATTTATATAGTGTTAGAGAGTGGTTTTTGTTCCACTGATATTTCCTTAGTCCTAGCAGGTGACCCAACTTCTCTGTTCAGTTCATAAAACTTTGAAAGTTTTGGAGTTTATGAGGAAAAGAAGACTCACAGAGAAGATATTGGCAAAGAGCTTGGAGGCTGCACATAACGTGGACAAGATTGTCTAGGTAGAGGTTCTTAACTTGGGGTCTGTAAAATACATATGTATGTATATATTTATATATGTGTATATTTATCTGTCATACATATTTGTGTTATGTGTGTATACAGTTATATAAATATACATACACGAACCTATATATTCAGGTGTATATAGTTTTATCTCTCCTTCTAGATCACTGCCTTGTCATGGCAGAGGGGCTTGCATAGCTTAATGAAACTATGAGCTATGCCACACAGGGATGCCCAAGATAGACAGGTCATGTGGAAAGTTCCTATAAAAGGTGATCCACGGGAGAAAAAAATGGCAATCCACTCTAGTATCTTTGCCAAGAAAACCCCATGGACAGCCACAAAGAGCTGGACACAACCGAATAACAATAGAGGTGTGTTTGTATGTATGTGTGTGTATATATACATATATGTGTACATATACACACATATACATATATATAGTTATATATGGAAAGATATACATACACACAATTTTATATATGTGTGTAGGTGTACATATATACATATATATTATACATACATACATATATATATACATATACATATATATACATAAAACTGTTACAATATACTTGGTTCCCTTTCTAATCTGATGTATTTTATTTAATGTATTTTTTTAAGAATTCTGCATCCATTGGTTTTCACCAGACTTCAAATGAATCCATGACACAAAAAAAGTGAAGAACCTCTCCTCTAGGGAGAGGTCTTCTTATCCCTATCCTCCAGGGAACCCAGAAATTGGAAACAGATGGAGACAGTCCAAAGGGATATTGGAGATTCAGATTCATAAGGTGACAGAGACACATAATTAATCATCACGTGTTTATAAAAGGGGATGTGTCATTTCCACCCCTGGTGGAGTCACAGAAAGCAAAGAGAAGATAATAGACTTAATTAGATATTAACATATTAACAGAGTGATGATCCTTTACAAAGTTGGAACACCTGTCTTTGAGTGAATCAAAAGGGACAGCAAGATTGTCTGAGCTGCAAATGGGACATGTCCTAAGGACTTTAAATAGCTAAATCCTACTGAGAGCTCAGATGAATATAGATCTTAAATAAGAGTGAGGAGGGGATTTCTTTTTCATTTTTCCCTCATCAGACATCTTATCTAGCAATGGAATAATATATATGGAACTAGATACCATATGCAGAAATTGGTTAGTCTCAGGGAAAAGAGGTACTTACCTCACCAAGTAGGATATAGAGAGACATTAATTGATGCCAGAAGTTATTCTGAGGAGTTGGAGCTCCAGAAAAAGAAACTAAAGAGCCAGTTATGGCCTCCAGAAAGAGCTAGTTCTGCCAATGAAGAGTCAGACTGTGGAGAAGAGTAGATCCTGGAAATCCTGTCTAACCACCTGCCAGGCAGAGTTGTTCAACCCAGAGAGATAGTTCATGGGCATTCCATTAGGATGGTGAGTTTCTGGTTGGTGAACAAGCTCTCTTTTCTTGGTGTTGATCATCAGGCCAAATTAGCACAGGTAGCAGAGAATCAATCCATACTGTCCTGCATCCCAGATTCGGAGGCTGCACTGAGTACACAATCAATGGAAAACAAAAAGTCATGCACCAACTCTTCCTCCACTTTAGTTTTGGCTTGTAGCCTTTTCAATTTAAATAATTTACCATCAATGCAGTAGCTGACCTTGATGCCGTTTTCGTCATTGTTAAAGGTATCTGACAACATTGTTGAAAATATCATGCTAAAAAGCATGAGAGCAAGCACACAGGCCTGCTTCACTCCACCTGAGACCATCATCCTTTATCAAGAATATTACAAGTATGTCATCATGAGACTGACATATAATACTGATGAACTTCTCCAGGCAACCAAATTTCTCATGATCTTCCTCACGCCTGACAGTATCAAAGCCTTGGTTGAGTCAACAAACAATGTGTACAGATGTCTGTTCCTCTCCTGCCATTTCTCCTGAAGTTGTCAGGCAGCAAACACCGTGCCAATCATTCCTTGGCCCTTTGTGGAGCCACACCGGTTCTTGGGAAGTTGGTCAGCAGAAGTTAGCACTTGAGCTGACATTTGAAGGAGATCTGGCATTCTGGGAAATTGAGGTAAAAAAGGAGTATATTCTGTTGCAGGATAGGTTTTGGGGGGATTTCTAATGAGAAATCCTTTCTAGGTTCGCGTCTGAAAAGAATTACAGGCTCAGCTGTCTTTTGGTAGATTTATAAAAGTTTATTGATTTATAGGACAAAAGGGGTAGGGTGAGGAAACCTGGCTAGGAAAAGCTCGCAAGGGGCAAGGGGGGAAGTCAGAGAAAGTTTGGAAATGTGATGCTCTGCAGTGGGCAGATGGCCTACTAGAATGCCTACTTGACCTGCCAGAAAAGGCAAGAGCTACAAAGGGCCATCTGCAGAAGTTCTAAGGGCCCCAGGGGCATTCTTAAAGATAAAAAGCTGTCAACCATAAGTTCATTAAGCTAATGAGGTGTACAAAGGTAGAGTTAGGCAGGAACCTGGGAGGAGCCAGGGTGTGGCCAATGCTTACAGGGACATGCACCCTTAACATCAACTGCACATGTGTTTTACCCATAATACACTGGGACAAACAGCAGGAGGGAAGGGGCAGGGGGTGTGGTTTGAGCCCCGAAATGTCATAAGGTCAATCAGTGGTCATAGATTTGAGGTCAAGTCAAGTGAGATGTTCCCATCTTGATTTGCAAGTGGATGGGTTTGGTTTGCTAGGACAAAAGGAGATAGTACCTTGAATGAAGAGTTAATGGTTTGAGAGGAAATACCTCTAGGCTGGTACTTGGGAAGGACAAGTACAGCTTGGGGAAGGGGAGAAACAGTTAAGAAATGTGGCTTTTACAACTTAACACAAAACCAAATTAAAGTTACCCCAAAATATACTACATAGGCCACCCAGCACCTCTTCAATTCCAGTCATGGGGAACACCTAGTGCAAATAAATAGACATAGAAAGTGGAAGGAAAGAAGGAAATAAGCATTTATTAAGTGCCTACTAGTGATAAACACTTTTCAAATATCTCCTTTGATGCTCATAACAACTCTGGAAGGTAGGTGCTACTGTCCCCATTTTATAATTGATGAAAGAGTCAAACAAAGATGAAGTGACTTGCTTAGGGTCACGTGGCCCCAATTGTCTAAATTCAAACTCCTTCTGAGTATACTCACTACGTTATCTACTACACCACTGTAACGATACTAGGATTTGAAGATCTTCCACGCCCCTTGAGCTTGCTGATGTAGCAGGAAGGGGTGGAGCAAGAGAACGCCGGAGCCAAGCTAGTCTCTGCGCGGTGCGGACTGGAAGCGGCGTCAGAGGCAGTGGCTGCGGCTGCGAACTCCTTTTGCTTTGAGCGGGCCAGAATCTCTGCTAAGGACTCCTGCTGAGGACTGCCTGGGGCAGGAACTGCCAGGGGCCGGAGCTGCTGGGACCAAGCTGCCTGGACGCTGAGCAGTTGCGTGTGTGAGGAGAGGAGGAGGTTGCCTGAGGTAGCCTGTCCTGTTTGAAGGCTTGAGGATGTGGGTCTTTACTACTTTGGCCACATGTGCCAACTTCATCACTACTGGGTTGGCTTTGACTTTCTGGTTTTGGG
>CM053587.1:19322609-19347146 GCA_028646515.1 Pseudochirops corinnae | reverse complement strand
AGAGAGAGAGAGAGAGAGAGAGAGAGAGAGAGAGAGAGAGAGAGAGAGAGAGATTTTGTTTTTATAAAAGACATATCTTTTGGGACAAGCAGAAAAATACATTGGAAATGCATAATTTGAAATTTAATGGAAATAAAACTGCCGGAACCCATCAGCTACAACCTGCCCACAAGAATATCATGTTTTTCTTTATGTAAAGTGTTGAATAATTAAGTATATAATGCTTTGAATGTCTGCAAGGATGATTATAATAATTAGCACAAGTGATTCTCCTTGGACCTATATTTTGATGTAAGACAACAGAATGGGTAATTAGATTAAAAAGTTATATATTCAAATAATTGGGATCTTTAACTCAGGGTCAACTCTGCTCAACATATCATTTGCCTATTTAAAAAAGTATCGCCTTAACTTAGCAACTTACCGTCTTCATCATAGCTCATAAATGTTTAAAATTCTGGTGTATACAACGTGAATGCAATTGTGTAATTGCATCCTGCACTGCATAAGCTATGAGAGTCATTGAAATAGCAATATAGGGTCAATGGCTCCTGGCTTATATTCATTTTACTCATTTTATCTTATTTTGTTTAATTGCAAATGCTGAAAAAGTTTGGAAAATGGGTAACACTGAATACTATGCCTTTTCCCATTCCTAGCTTTGTGTTTTCTTATATCATAATGATGTCAAGTGCTGCATAAAAGAAAATGGAATTTAAAAATATTTGGTTTTATCATACTTCTTTGCCTCCCGATAATATCCAATTAGGAGAACAGAACACATTAGGTAGAAACCCTATCAGGTTGTCTCATTTGCCAAAAGAATCCTTTCAACTTTATCCCTGGCAAACTCTTGCATTACTGTTCTGAAGTGTTGTCTGTGTGTGGAGTAGATTAGGCCTTAGGTGAATACAGTTAATTCTTTCTATATGGCTGCTTGTTATGAGACTGCCTCTGACATACATCACATAATGGTTCCCGTTGATTGATCTAATTATATACACATGGTTTTATTGGAGCTTTGTGAGTCTGGAGATACCCATGTTTGCTTAATGTTCTACAAGCACAATTCAAAACCCTTTAGGCTAACCAGGACTGTTTCCATAATCCTTAATTGGGAAAAGTAAGCCTTGAGAATGTTGAAATACCCTGCTTAAATTGAGCTCCAGGGTTGGTAAAGTCACCCATCAGAATTCCCTTTGTAAACACTAAGCTATGTTTTTAAAAATGTCCTTTATTCCCTTATGACTATCAAATTAGCATGAAAGAACATTTTCATTTTTAAAGTACACATGCATATTTTCTGGTGTTTGGGTCAGAGACATTCAAATATGATGTGGGTTTGTGGGTGGTGATACAGACAGTGATTTCATCAATGTGTAGAACTCTTGGTATGGAAGAGTTTTTCACTGATGCAAATAAGTGGAATCTCTGTAACTTATAATCTTAAAATATTTGTCTGGTGATTTATAGTTAAGTGATACGTCCATGTCCACACAACCAGTACCTGTTGGAGGCAAGACTTCAACCACAGTCTCCCTGAATCCAAGGCTGGACACTCTTCATTATCTACTATGTTGCCTTGTAACATGAAAAAAATGTTGCATCCTATTTTGGAAGAAGAAGAAGGAAAAGGAGAAGGAGAAGGAGAAGGAGAAGAAGAAGAAGAAGAAGAAGAAGAAGAAGAAGAAAGAGGAGGAGGAGGAGGAGGAGGAGCAGGAGAAGGGGGAGAAGGGGGAAGAGAAAGAGGTGGAGATATTGAAGGGTCACTTTCTAGTCTAAGTAATCAAGAAATATGGCTAAGGAAGAAAATATTCAAATAACAATTTCTTTTTCAAATGAAACTTCTTATGGAGGATTGTCACTTTTTAAAAAACACATTAAGTTGCTACTGTATTAACATTTTTCCAGGCTTAGGATGCTGCAAATAAGTACTCAATAAACAATGGGGATTCACAGTGGTGCAATTAACTCCTAAGCTCAGGTGAATCTGTTCATCTGAAGTCTGGAATCAATACATAGTGGACACACAGTGATAGTGGCAGAGTGCCTTGAAGGGGAAGAATTTGAAAAGGATAAAAGCCTTGATCACTGGGATGAAAGAAAAAAAGAATATTTTGGAATGGGACAAAAATCAAATACGACCCAGAAATACTGAATCAGTAAGGATTCCCAGAGTTAATGTGTGAGAAATGCTCATTTTAAAATTACTCAGATATAGATGTATCTCTAATGCATCTTCCCACAATTTCAAAACTGTTAAACTCAATCCTTGGTATCTCAGTGGTATTAAATAGCACAGGATCGAGTGAGAAAATTTCTATAAAGTACCTAACACAGTGCCTGCCACATAGTAAGCACTTTAATAAAAATGTTTATTTCCTTTTTTTCTACATAGACTGCTATGTTGGGAGGGGCAATAAGATCCTCTCTGATCAGATCATGATGAATGAAACAATTCCTAGAAAAACAAATAAACAGCAAAAGACAAAGGCACTGATATTAATCCAATATGGAAAACTAGTAAAGAATTTCAGGGTAGCTAAGTGGTGCAGGGGATAGAGCACAGGACCCGGAGGCAGGAGGACCTCACCTCAAATCTGGCCTGAGATACTAACTGTGTGACCCTGGGCAAGTTACTTAACCTTGCTTGCCTCAGTTTCCTCATCTGTCAAATGAGCTGGAAAAGGAAATGGAAAAGTACTCCAGTATCTTTGCCAAGAAAACCCAAAGAGGCAGACATGACTAAACAACAACAAAAATGTCACTTGCTACCTAGGCTGTCACTTCATTTTTTTCTGGGCCTCATTTTTTCCACTTGTAAAATGAGAAGAGTGGACCAGATCTTTCCAGCACTAAATATGGCATCTTATAATCAATTAAGCAGTCTCTAAATAATTAGAGGTTTTTTTGTTTGTTTTTTGCTTTTTTTTGTCTGGGAGAAGGCAGGGCAGTTGGGGTTAAGAGACTTGCCCAAGGTCACACAGCCAGTAAGTACATTAAATGTCTGAGGCCAAATTTGAACTCAGGTTTTCCTGACTTCAGGACCATTGTTCTATTCACTGTGCCACCTAGCTACCCCAATAATTTAGGTTTTTAAAAAAATGTCTTTGCTTCCCTCTTCATTTCTCTGCTTCTTTCTCCATATCTACATAACCCTAGATTAGCAAAAGCACTTTCATTTGAATAGTTAGTGTGAGTTGTGATTCTGCTTTTGTCTGTAATGTGAAAGTATTCTGAAAAACAGAGAGGAAAAAAAATAATTGAGAGAACAGATCCTGAGCAAGACTGAACATTTTAAGGCGATGCTTTAAATCTGTTTTGGCAGTAGTTGTGCTGAAAACATTGGTTAAGTTAACAGTATGAAAATGCAGTATGCGTCTGTAGTTAGTAAGTTTGCTTTCTTATGTGCATAATATGAGCTTGTAATGGAAGTAATGTCATATAGTATTTAACTCTGACATTTAGTGTTTGCCCTACTAGATGGGCTTCCTTTTACTTAAGTGCCATTACTTTTATGTAGTCCATTTTCATTGCATTTAGCCCCATTTTAGTAATAATGCTTGCATGATTTACCAGACGAATGCAATCTTTGCCCTGAATGGCACAGTGCAAGAAAAAATGGAAGCTGTTAAGAGGCTGAATGGCAAAAAAGTATTATTGACCTATGCTGGCAGCCATGTGTTTCAATTATTTTCAAGAATCCATTTGTCAAATAAGTGAAGCGATGTGGGACGTCAAGTTCAAGCTGGGGTTAGTGCCTTTCTACATCTGATATGATGTATCTTCTGTAGCCATTTAATTGAATTACCCAATTTATTTTTCAAGCAACAATGCTCTACCAAGAGCCATGATATTAAACAATTAAATATGAGTTTAAAAGTCTGCATTTTGTGTAGTTCATCATTTCTCTGCAGCAGAGAGAGTGAGCCTAGGGGCCTGCGGATTTCTGATTTGGATACAGTAAAAGCTTAGCTTCTGGGGGAACACCCAAATTGTCCCGAGTGGCAAAGTACTGAGGAGTATAATAATGCATAATGCATATTTCTTTTAGCTGACTAGTGCTACCGTAAATATTTAGAAGATCACTTCAGAGTTCTTGGAGAGATCATAGGCCAAGTGGAAATACCAAACTTCTACATTAGCTCTACACTAAAGCACCATGAGTTTTGGACACAGTCCCATTTTCAGATGATCCCTTTTCTGAATACAGAATCAAGTTCATACTAAAATACTGGAATTGGAAGAGACCTTAAAAGTCATTTAATCTAACCCTTAGCTAGCAGGATTTTCTTTTACAGGAAAGCAGGAATTTCTTTTATAAGTTTTCTGATAAATGATCATTCAGCCTCCACTGGAAGACCTCCAGTGATGGGCAACTCATTACTCCCTAAGATAGACCATCTTGTTTTTGGATACTTATAATCTTTAGGGAGTTTGTCATGTTAAACTGAACTTTGTCTCCCTGTGACTCCCACTCATCATTCAAGTTCCACCCTCCATTTCCAACTAGATGAAATCTAATCCCTCTTCCCCATGGCAGTTCAAGAACAAAAGTACAGCAAAATCATATGAAAAAGAAACTATCATAAAGGGAGTTGACATATTAAAATTGCTATAACATCTGAAGGAGAAAAGAGTTAAATTTCCTATTAACAAGAATTCCTATGTATCCAGGCCCACACATTGCTTTCAAGGTTTAATGAAAAATAAAGTAGTATTCCATGTTTCACGAGGAAACAACTAATTAACTGCTGTAGTTAAGAAGAGGGGAGCATCCAAATCAAATTTGCTTCCCCATGTGCTTAAAAAACATTTCTTTCTTGATTTCATTAAAGGTCTGCAAATTTTTTTTTTAATTGGGGAATTAATTCATCCCTGAGTTCCCAAGTTTTAAGATTTTAAGATGTCTCCTTCTGTTGGCGACTTAGACATAGAGATATGTTTTTGATCTGAGGAGAATAATTACTGAAATGCAGAGAACAGAAGCGACTTATATTTTTTTCAATTAACATTCAACAATTAAATTTTAATATGGTCAGGGAATTGTTCCGAGCCTTTTGTGTGGGGATACTGCACCTTTAATTATTCGCCCTCTGGTGTCGAGCCTTTTCTTCGAGTGCTTCCATAAAAGCTTATTGCAGCTAGTTATTGAGCAAATTAGTACTTGAGTTTGGGTGAAAAATGTCTTTATTAGTCCTAAAACCAGAGTCACTGTGCATTCCCAGAAGGCGCGATTTTGTTTGATGAATAAATCTAGTAATTATCCTGCTGTTAGGGCTGTACCACAAATGTCATAAGCAGATAAACAGAGGGAGGAAGCCTTCCGTAAATTCTCTAATTATCTATGTTGGACTACTTATCGCCTGCAGATGATTTATGAGCGTATTGATATATCCTTAAGTATTTTCATTTGAGTTCACAGATGCAAATAATTAAGGCACTAGTCATTTACCAAAGAAGCTGTGGGTCAGGGTCCTTTCATTATAACACTTGGGCCTGGTTCCTGCTGTAAAATAAGACACAGGTACAATCTTTTTGACCAGAAGTCTCCCTCCAGCATGGTTCCCTTCCATACCTCTTTTGGCTTCGCCATTGCAGGTGTGCTCATAGTTTCTCTCAAAGGAGACTTTTCTCACTTCTTTCAGGTCAAGCAGTGTTCTTTAAAGACAAAAACAAAGTCACCAACTCCATTTTTTAATAATCAGTAACCCCTATCACACAGGCAGAATGGTCGATACAAACTTTGGTAGATGTATACCATAAGAGTGAAGCTAAGGATCATTTTGGAAAACAAAAACAAAAACAATCCTGAAAGCATTTCTGCATGTCTTATTCAGAGTCTTGAGTGGCAGAACAAATCATTTTGTTTAAAAAAACAAAAACAAAAACTTCTTTTCTCTTGAAGAAGTATACTGCGACTTGAAAAGATGTAATGTCTTTCTTCCTATGTCATTTGAATACTTACAAAATATATGTAATACACTAACATCATGTAAATAGTTTCTTCTGAAAACAAGGCACTCGGCCTTATATCAATGGAAAAGGAAACACATTTTTGTATTGGTTCACAAAAGGGAATAAGAGTAGTTCAAATGCCTGGGGAGGGAGGGAAAGAAAGTTAATATTATTTAGGAAAAACATTTCATTTTACATACTTTTAGCAGGTCAAAAGTCCTAAAATAACTATCACTATTAACGTGTATTGAATTGTGATTATTTTTAAGCAAACTATATTAAAAGTGCTTTTGTAGGGAGGTTTTTTGGTTTTGTGTTTTAGAAGGGTCAGGGATTATACTGTGATTCCTTAGAGCAAAGAATTTTAAGCCTTGGGAAGTGTTTGTGGGAGATTATGTCCTGGTATCAAATGAAATGGTATGTGTAAATTATAAATCATCCTATAGATAGGAAACTATTTGTTTACTTACTGATTGGCATTAGGTCTACAATGGTGATGATATGTAGGTTAGAGATACATTCATTGTTTATCAAATTTGTTTGTTCATGAGATAACTTTCAATGTTCCCTCTTGAATGAATATATATCTTGTTGAATAATTGGGAAATAATGAAACCTTTGATCACTTATGATATGTATTTTAGAAAATTAGAACTTTTTAAAAAAAAGCAATTTCATATGAAATACTATGTGAATTTTAGATCACATGGCATAGTGTAAATTGATTTATATATCTACGTATATGGAGCTCTCTCTCTGTCTCTCTGTATCTCTGTCTAATGAAAGGATCTTTGAATCTTGACTCTGCTATTTCTACATTATATGTGACACTTTTAAAACATGGAAATAAGTTTCCTTATCTATGCAATTAAGGGGTTGGAATAGATGCTCTCTTGTCCTAAATATACGGTGCAATATAACTTCGACTACTTCGTGTATTAAAACATAAACTACCCTAAGACTAAATAATGTATAATATGTTTAGAATACAATTAATACTCTTGAAAGGATTAAGAATTGATTCTAATATTTGGAAAACATATCGATCCTTTTGGAGTACTGGTACTTCATAAAATTATGAAAAATGACCAAAAGGAAAAGTATAATTTTATATAACATTACTTACTATATTTTTACTCAAATTATAACCATATTTGAATAAATGTCCCAAAATAAATGTGCCTGAAAATCAATTGAGCAATGAGCAAGCTTTTATTAAGTGCCAAGTGTACCTCCTGCTTTATACTAGGTGCTGAGGATATTCACATTTTCCTAGCCTTTGATGTTGAAGGTAGGTATTCAATAAACAATGGGGATCCAGTGGTGCAATTAAATCCTAACCTCAGGAAAATCTAGTCATCAAAGTCTAGAATCAAGGGTATTCCACAAAGATGTTGACAAAAGTGAGACAATCTTTGTTCTCAAGAAACATACATGTAACTGTGGGGAATACAACAGGTTAATAGATAAGTAAACACATCCTATATTGTCATCAGTAATGGTTAAAGTGAGCAATTGAAAGAATAGAGAAAGGAGGTAGCTCTTGAGCTTAGCGGGAATTGACCTTGAAGTTCCAAGAGGTAGGATGAAGAGAGGGGATATTCTAGGCATGTGAGATAGTCTGTGTAATGGCACAGAGGAAGAAGATAGTGTATCTGATTCAGATATCTCACAGTCAGCAAAGGCAAGGCAACTGGGCCTTCAGAGCTGTTTGACATAGAGGTGGTAAACCCAGTCATCTCAATAAGAGTGAGAAGAGTAACTAGGAGTAGAGAAATATTGGTCAACTGGTTCAATGATGCCTATTCTCTTAAGTCAGCGATTCTCAAATTTTTTAATCTCCAGTCCCTTTTGTACTCTTAAAATCATTGAGGGCTCCCCAAACAGCTTTTATTTTCATGGGTTCTATTGATATTTGGTATATTCAAAATTTTCTTAGAATTCTTATGAAAATGATTTTGACCTCATTGACCCACTGAAAGAGTTTTTTACATACCCCCAGTGGACTGACTAAATTTCCCATTTTCATATTTTTGCTCTTGAATGGAAAAAAAAATGAACATTTCCGTGAGTTATACAACTTTGGGAATTTAATCCCACGTAAACGTTTGTGTTACTTTTCAGAAAAAAAGAAAATTAAATTCTTCTTAAAATGGAGCAAAATTTTCCAAAGCAAAAAAAAACTCCACTTAGAAAACTTTATTTTTAAAAAAAACCAAAATGCTAGTATTTTTGACAATTGGCAATTTGACATGAATTGTTTTTGATGGACACCAATATTTTACATATTTACATTCATGTATCTAGACCCTACGGTGTAGTGAATAGAGAGTCAACCTCAGAGATATGACCTTGGTTCAAATCCCTGCCTCAGACACATCCTGGCTGTGTAAGCCTGGGTCTAAGTCCCTCACTACCCCAGGTTACTCTCTGAGTATGTAAGTTGAAGAGAAAGTGCAGACTCACTCTGGTAAAAAGGAGTTTTCCTTATCTGGCAATTCCCCAGATGGATGAACTTATAGGTCTAGTAGTTCATATCCCTAAATCTGGGCCAGTTTAGAGATGAGCTAGCCTAATTCTTCCATTTTTGATGAACAAACTGTGGTCCAGAAACTAGAATCCATTTTTTCTTTACTTCCAGGCTGATACTATTTTAATCCAAATGTAACAAACTCACAAGTTGAAAGGTCACAAATGTGGAGCCCCAACCAGATTAAAACATAATTGGGAAACATTTAAAAATGAATTAAAATAAAATAGATATTTGCTAATGTGTGTTTTTCTAAGTCAGTATGGCATTTCTATTTCCATTAAGTTTGACACAACTGGATTATATAATATTCCTTTGTGGGTGATTATGGTTCTCGAAAGATATTTTTCTTCCAATCTTCATTTTCTCTTTTTAAAATTATATAAGTATGGAAATTGGACAAACACATTTAACAACTCTTATTGAAAGTTTTAGAGCATTAACATAAAAAACATTTTAGCTGAATCCTCCCCTGATGTTGTGGAACAAACATGTCAAAATTCCCCTTTCCCATCAGCTTTTAAAACTTTTACTTGACTCTACAAACTTTTTAAAAGTCACTCCACATCTATTCTCCTTTTCACATCAACACCCAGAATACAAAGGAAAAACAAAGCAACCTCTACACTCACTTCCAGCCTCTCACTCACAAACCCTTGTACTCCGACTTTCCTCTCTTCTGTTCCTAGAAAACTGCTCTCTCTGAGATCACTGATGAAACGCAGTATTTCCCAACTACCTCTAGTATCAAATATAAAATATTTGATATTTTATGCTGCAGTTTATTGGGCAAATGGGGGATATGGTTAGACCAAAAAAAAAAAAAAAGACATTGGCAGCTTTGCAGAGGATGGAGTCAAGAGAAAGTTGAGGCAGGTAGACTAAATTGGAAGCCATTGCAATAGGAAGACAAGGGTCTAAATATAGGGGGCAGCTATGTGAGTTAGAGAAAGGGAAACCTATAAAAATATTGTAGAGATAAAAATAAGATTTGACAACTGATTGGATATGTGGGCAGAGTGAGAATGGAGTCAAGAATGATAACTAGATTGGAAAGTTGAGTGACTTAAAGAATCAGAATAGGGAAATTTGGAAATAGGGTGAGTTTGAAGGGAAAGATGAATTCTGATTTAGATGTGTTGAGTTGAGATGTCAACAAAAAATACAAATAAAAAGTCTGTTAGACAATTGGTAATGTGGGACTGGAGTTCAGGATATAGACCAGAGCTTGATATATAGACCTGGAAATCGTCTGCATGAAGATTGGAGCTGAACTGATGAGAGATGGTGAGATCAACAAGTTAGAGGGAATAGAGCAAAGCAGCCCAAGACAGAGATTTGGGGAACAGCCACACCTAGTGGGTGTAATTTGGGTGAAGATCAGAGGAAAATGAGAAGGAATAATTAGACAGTTAGGAAGAGAACTAAAGGAGGATAGTATCGCCAAAGCCCAGAGTAGAGAGAGTAACCAATAGAAGAAGGTGATCAGCAGTGGCAGATGCCACAGGAGTGTCAACAAGGATGAGGAATGAGTAAATTAAGAAATCATTGGTGACTTCAGAGATAGCTGAGTTGAAAATCAAATTGCAGAAAGTTTAGACAAGAAAGAGAGAAGAGGAAGTAATAGTTGTAGACTACTTTTTCTAAGAATTTTGTTGATGAGGGGAGAAGCATTATAGAACAATAGCTAAGGATGAGGAAGACTTAGTTGTGCTTTTAGACAGCAGAGAAAGAATGGTAATATGTAGTGACTGGAGATGAGATAAAGAGATATTAGTAAGAGGCAGTGAGTTGGCTCAGTGGATAGAAGACTGGAGTCAGAGTCAGGAAGAAATGAGTTCAAATGTGGCCTCAGACCTATACTAGTTGTGTGACCTTGGGCAAGTCATTTCACTCTGGTTGTTGGGGGAGAAGAAGATAATGAATCCAATTTGCTGAAAAATATGAGAAGATGGAATCATGGGAATGTGTAAAATGTGTGTATCTGGCCAAAAGGTCAACCTCTTAATCAGAAATTGGAATTAAGAAGGTCGTAGTTGAGAATGATATCAGGTCAATATGAGATGAAGAAGAGGAGAAGAGAGAAGTCACTTCAAATAACTTCAAATCTGTGTGTGTGTGTGTGTGTGTGTGTGTGTGTGTGTGTATCAGAGGATGGAGAGGAATAAAAGATACTATCAGAGCTCTGAGGGGAGAAAAAAGGGAGCAGTCATTGTGCTAGTGGGACTGTCAATAAATTTGAGATAAAAGGATAGCCTCACTATAGTAAGGACCTAGATGATGACCCAGCTAGCATACATGAATGAATTCCTTTAGTTCTATTCAACAGCAAGTAAGTAAGGGTGAAGGGGACAAATGATTGGAATAATAGAGTAGTAGGATTTGAAAGATCTGATGGCACTGAGACAAAGGGCAAAGGATTAAAGAGTGGAGGATAGTGCAGAGTTGAACTGGTTTACCATGGGGTAGAGACTGGGAAAGGGAGAGAGGATAGCTATGGCAGGGTGGGTGGCTAAGAAAGTACTATTGATTGAAGGCATTTAAGATCATAATAAAGGCAAAATATTAATATATCATAAGAATAGATTACAGATTAAAAGGTTGTGTTAGGGTAGCACCTCATCCAGGGCTATTTTTAAATTTCTACTTTCCCATGCTGGGCTCCAGAGATCAGTTGATCACTTCTTTCAGTGTCCTAGGGGTGGACCTAAGCAGTTGTGAGATCTCTAGCACTATTTCTTACAAGCCCTCTTCTGCTTTATATTCAATTCATATTAGTTAATACCTTTGATTGATTGGTTCAGTAGAGGTATCTAGGAATTTTCAGGTTGATTCTGTAACTCAGTCAAAGAGGCACTCTTACCAGATAAAGATATGGCCTAGAACATTTTATTAGTTATATTACTTGGAGCTTAAGGGTATGTGATCCCTTTTAGGGATAGCTAGGTCGCACAGTGGTTAGAGTACTGGGACTAGAGTCAGGAAGATCTGAGTTCAAATCTGACCTCAGACACAAGATTCTGGGCAAGTCACTTAACCCTCTTTTCCTCAGTTGTCTTATCTGTAAAATAGGTTGAAGAAGGAAATGGCAAACCACTCCAGGATCTTTACCAAGAAAATTTCAAATAGGGTCACAAAGAATCAGACATGATTGAACGACAACTGAACAACAACATATCCCTCTTACATGAGGATAAAGGAATTTTGGAGGCTTGAACATGGAAGTGAAATATTTTGTAAGATTAGGTCATCCACGTATGGAACTAAGATGGAGTGGAGAAATAAGTCATGGGAGCTAAGTAGATTAAAGAGCTAGTAGGTATCAGTACATTTGAAGGAACACCAACATATATTTTGTTGTTCACTAGTAAAAGGAGGTGAAGTGGAGGGGAAAAATGTGAGACAGGTACTGAAATTATTAAGAGAGAATGTGTTAGGAGTTAGTAGAAAATGGCCAAAAGGATCTGAATTGGGTGATAAATTTGGACTGAGTGAACCTCAGAGGACGAAAGGTTCCTGAGTGATGATGGTAGGAGAGATTAGAAGTGGTAACACGGACCAATATGCATTTGGGACCCCCTTACAGGTACCCAGTGAGTAGGGAGTATAAGAGAAGTTGTAACAATATTGGAAAGGATGGCAAGAATGAAATGTTAAGCTGGGGGAGTCAGATGCCAGAAAGTGGCAGAGTAAAAGAAGTATGAAATGAAAGAAGTATATTGATTATACAGTAGGACTTGAGAGGACACAAAAGAAAAGGTGGGGAGATTTGGAGTAGGATATTACTAGCAGGACTCAGGTGGATAGAAATAAAGGAATGGAAAGCTGGGGTTGGAGAGGGCATTGCCCAATGGCAGTTGGGGTTTCAGTATTACAGGGTACTACTGAGTAGAGCACTGGAGAAAGAGGATGGCAAGAGTTTTGCTGGTAAAAGCAAGTGATTAGAATGTGGAAAATCGCCCCTGGATCCAGGCCCTTGAGGTGTTAGAACAGTCTTCAACTGGTTAATCTTGAGATAGGTTTTATAGATATGTGATGTATGTCTGGAAATCCCATCAGGAGACAGGAGAGGGCTTCCTGGAGCCTAGGCAGGAGGCAGGAGGTAGTGTGTCCTGGGGCATCCAGACACCTGGCCTGAAGCGAAACATTAAGCAGAGCCTGACAATGGTGTGCCCTGGGGGCCTCCTGGGGCCTAGAAAGGAAACAATTCAATTCTTGTTGAATTGAACTGATATGTATTGATTGTAACTGGTCCATAAATCTTAGAAACATACTCCCCAGAAGACGCCTCTATCTTAGTTTTTTTTTTTTTAATAAATAGCAAAAAAAAAAAATTAAGAGAAAATATCTTCAAATCTCAAATTGCCAAAGAAATAGTAAGAAATATAACAATTTTGTTCTTTCTTTTACATATTTTCTTTGAGTATGAATTCTGACACATGGTATCAGCAGAACTTTGATTCAGCAAAAGTATGTCATCCCATTTCCAAAAGGCCAGTGACAAATTATGTGATCCTTGCATCTTCAAAACCAATGTCCACCACTGAAGAGGCGCCTAGGGGAAAAACGTGACAGAAGTAAGTACTTTCTTCTAAAAACACTCACAACGCTATTGTAGATGGCAGAAAGGCATATGAAATGGACGAAAAGTCAAGCAAACTTAGGGGGATTGACTCAGAAGATCCAAAGAATATTTCTCCACTTCCATCATTTTCTCTCTCTCTCTTTGGGATTGGAATATTAAACCTTAATTACCTGACTTTCTGCCTCTCTTCATTGGTCTTTCTTCCTTTTTCTTGTACTCTTGGAACTATAAATAGGTATTAACATGATGAAAACAATTGCACTTGGCAAAGAGTAACCTTGTATAGGTAAGTAGTTGTAATAGTAATTCCTAAGCAAGGAAATAAGGTCTTTCCTATGAAAAATTTTACATGAAAACGATTCCTTCACACTAGTATCTGTGGACGAGAAGAATAATGTGGTGTTTCTATAAACAAACATGTACACAAATGGTTCTCAACCTGTGGGTCGCGATCCCTTTGGGGGCTGAATGACCCTTTCACAGGGGTGCCTAAGACCATCAGAAAACATCTATTTCAGATGGTCTTAGGAATCAAGACACCGTTCCTCTATCCGTCTCCAGGTAGGTCTGCCCACATGCAGATAAGCCCACATATGAGTATTAAAGGATCGTGCGTGGCATTAGGAAGGTTGTGAACCACTGTGTTAAAGCATTAGTGAATTTGTTGTTGTTCATTCATGTCTGACTCTTCATGACTTCATTTGGACTTTTCTCAGCAAAGAAACTAGAGTGGTTTGCCATTTCCTTGTCAATTTTATTTTATAAATGAGGAAAATGAGGTCATCAGGCACAAGTGACTTGGCCAGGGTCACATAGCTAGTGTGAGGTGAGATTTGAAGTCAGGTCTAACTGAACGCTCTGTCCACTGGGCCACCTAACTTACTCTATTAATTTACTAAATGTCGACAATTAAAGAATGAGAGAGTGAACGAAGAACAATATACAGCTGGAGACATTAAGAAGGAATTTACTATGTCCATATAGGATATGGTCATTGGATAAGTTGTCACAAAGGAGAGGTATAAGCCAGACCATGAAGGATAAGTAGCATGTGAGTAAATAGAAAGGCAAAAGTGGGTGCTGTATACTCTCATGCTGTCCCAGAATTCCAGCCTGAATATTTGTTTGCTGTACAAAATTATTTGTGAATATAGTGAAAAATACCCAGGGATGTATGTTGAATGAGCTGCATGGGAGTCACTGTAGAGCATCCGCATGGTCAGGTTTATTCCAGGATTCCTAGGGCATCCACTGTTGTGTTATAATAATCCACCAGTACTTATGCTCTGGACGTTTTAGATGAAGTGACAGTATTTTTTGACTTTTTATAGTCAAATCTCTGAATGACTAAGGTGGGGAGGTGCCACCAGTAGTTTTCCTGGGGACAAACATTATAGTGGCTCCCCAGAATTCTTGTGCCTGTGCTCAAAAGTGTCTCACTCTTCTGATCCGTGCCATTTCAAAATGAGTCCAGCATCATTGTTCAGTGAAGAAGCCCATGATACCGAGTCTAGAATATTTCTAGCTCCATTTTGTTGCTGAGCATGAAATAAAATGTAATGAGGAAAGGGCTAAAATGTATCTGAAACAAATTTACGGAATGGTTGAAATACTTGCCCAGTGTACACAGAGCCATTGTGTTTTCACAAAGGAAGAACACAGAAGTGTTCTTCCTTTGGTTTCCAGTGCCTGAAACTGGAGACATATCTTAGAGGAGCAGATGCACAGCAATTTGTGCTGTGTAGGTATTAAATCACTGTCAAAAGCTCATTTTTATTGGTAGTAAATTTACTTTCAAATTAAGCACAGGGAAGAAAAAAAAATAGATGCTAGAATTTAAATTGCAATACATCACCTTACCAGTGGTCATGCATATAATCGTGTCTGGAGAGCTTATTGTAATATTACCATAAACTGAGTCAAGGCATACCTACCCACAAGGATAAATGCAGAAAGGTAGGCACTTAATTCCCCAGCTCCCTACCCAAGTGAACATTTTTCAAAAGACCCAGCTTGCTGGAAACATTGATTTTTTTTGTTTGCTATTGTATGATTCATAGATTTCTACCTACATACAAAGATTTGGGCTCATTCCAGTAAGCATGGCTCCATTAGATCCCATAGGTAACCACAGCAAAAACCTATGCAATATTCCTTGATGGTATGAAAGTAAATGAGAGTTCAGGAATACAGGAAATTATAAGTTTCAATTAGCAAGATTACTTTTTGTTACATTTGACAATGTGTCATAGAACCTTAGATATGAGAGGTAGGAAAGGTCTCAGATCATTTTGTCTTTCCCTCTGACAATACAAGGTCCTCTGTCCCCTCCGCCCCTCATTTTTCTTTCTCTATAATCTTTAGTGCTGCTTCCTCCTCACTGTCCTTGAACCAGGATACGGGAGCTTAACTCAGAGAACTAGATGTGCAACAATCCAAAAGGAAAAAAACCTAATCACAAATTTAAAAAGTATCTTTCTTTATTATGTCTCCTCTGCAAAAGCTCTTTATAAATCTGAACTGTATTTACTGGAAAAAAAATTATAATATCTTCTTTTTTAGGGCAATTAGGGTTAAGTGACTTGCCCAAAGCCACACGGCTAGTGTGTGTGTCAAGTGTCTGAGGCTTGACTTGAACTCAGGTCCTCCTGACTCCAGAGTCAGTGCTCTATTCACTGTGCCACCTAGGCACCCTGAAAAAAATTATAATATCTTAATGGTTTCTTTGGGCAGCTCTGTAGTACAGTGGATAGAGTGCTGGGCCTGAAGTTAGAAAGACTCATTTTTCTGAGTTCAAATCTGACATCAGACACTTATTAGCTGTCTGACCCTGGGCAAGTCATTCAACCCTATTTGCCTCAGTTTTCCCATCTAAAAATGGGCTGGAAAAGGAAATGGCAAACCATGCTAGCATCTTTGTGAAGAAAACACCAAATACTCAGAAAAAGTGACTGAACAACAACAATGGTTTCTTTACATTTTTTTAGAACTTTCAAGCATTCAGTTGAATTCTATTGACAATTGTTCTGCTTATCTTGATTTGAAAGGTCCATTCTTATGGAATTCTCACATATACTTTAACCAAAATATCTGATCAGTCCCATAAGGCTTCAGAATTGAGTAATGACTACAGTATAAAGTGAATCTTTTCTTACCCTGATATATAGCAATAGAATCTTGACCTTGATCTAAGCTTGAAAAATAATATTATAATGATTATTTTTTCATTCTACCTGCTTTTAAGACTTAAGACTTCCAACACAATACTGTATTGGAAAAGGTTGTTAGATATCAAAAGAGAGAAAAATAAACATCTAATTCAGGCATTTTACATTTCAAATTCAGATAAATTTCAGGGGATCTGTGAACTTGGATGGAAGAAGATGAGTTTTTCTTTTCCACTAACATTTGGTTTCTTTCGTAACCCTGTGTTTTTTATTTTTTAGACATTTAAAAACATTATTCTGAGGAGACCGTAGGCTTCATCACACTGCCAAATGGAGTCCATGATCCAAAACAGGTTAAGACCTCCTGATCCAACCTAAATTGAATCACAGGTCTCATCAAAATACATATGTGTGTATATGTATACATGAATATGTCTCATTCTATATATTTATATATACTCTATCTCTGCATATATACATATTCTCTCTCTCTCTTTCTCTTTCTCTCTCTCTCTCTATATATATATACTTCTATATAGGTAAATTGAGATTTATGTTGACTTACACATACATATATACATATACGTATATGCACATAATATTTTTATGTTGCATGACTCTATTGGCATTAGAAACCCATGATAAGGAAATAACTTCTACCAATTTAGGTAAGTACCTGCTATGTAAATTCTTTCTTGTTGTTATTGGTTTTGATCCTACATGACTGACTTTATTTTTTTATTTTATTTTTAATTTATTGAATAAAACAAGCATTTCCTTAACATAGTACAATAAAAAGATGATTACACACGAAACTTCAAATTTACTACAACTTGCTTTTTCTTTCAAATATACAATGAAATTATCATGTAAATATATATTTTCCCTCCCACCCTCTCAAAGCACAAAAAGTGACTTGCCTAGGGTCACACAGCTAGTGTCAAAGGTTGGACTTGGAACCAGGTCTTCTCATTTTAAGGGAAGTTTGTCTATCTCTAGGTAATGCCAACTCTCTCTCTCTCTCTCTCTCTCTCTCTCTCTCTCTTTCTCTTTCTCTTTCTCTCTGTGTCTCTGTGTGTGTGTCTCTCTCTCTGTCTCTATATCTCTGTCTCTCCTCTCTTTCTCTGTCTCTGTCTCTCTCTGTCTCTCTCTCTCTCTCTCTGTCTCTGTCTCCTCTCTTTGTCTCTCTCTGTCTCTCTTTCTGTCAGATATACATTTATATGTGTGCATGTGTGAATATGCACTAACAAAGCCGATCCCAATTTCCTCTTGGATCAAACCAGAACTTAGTGAAAAACAAAAAAAGCTTATGCTTTGGAGTAGGGAGTGATAAATGACACAGGCATCATATGAGAAAGACAATCTTTACTTCAGTCTATGGGTCATGGGGAAATGTCAGTGTGTTGGTTTGGGCTTTGTGATCAATATATTTCCAAGTATTTACTAGTTTCTTTACAACCTAAGAGAAGGTGTGCTGAGTACTGTGCCAGATATTAAGAGATTTCTCAGAAATGCCTTCATAGGGGGCAGCGCTAGTAAGGAGGAAACTTGTATGTAATTTATGTAAAAAATAGCCATGATCTAAAGGAAGAAGCGTCTCCTTAAAGAGGAAGGCAAAGTTCTCAGACTTATTCTAGAACAGTGGTTCTCAACCTTCCTAATGCCATGACCCTTTAATACAGTTCCTCATGTTGTGGTGACCCCCAACCATAAAATTATTTTCGTTGCGACTTCATAACTAATTTTGCTGCTGTTACAAATCGTAGTATAAATATCTGATATGCAGCATGTATTTTCATTGTTACAAATTGAACATAATGCACAGGTTGAGAACCGCTGTTCTAGAGGAATAATTCTCAGGACATGGTAGTCAATTGAATGTGAGAGGTGTAGGGTGATATATGGGGAAATCTCTGAGAATACTGAGGCAACATGGTTGGGCATATGAGGAGTGAAGGGCCTCTACAGGTGTTTGAAATGTTGGGAGGGGAGAGGGAGAGATAAGGAATTCAGAATGCTTTCCACTTTCAAGTCTCTAGTAACACATGGGCTAGTAAATATTCACACATATACCATGAATGACCATTCACAAAGGAAAAAAAAAACCTTTATCTAGTAATTTTTTCTTAAAATGATTATGCGAGATGAAGGGTTAATGATTGGAGGATAGGGTCGAGTAGGCAATCAGAACATAAGTTTTTTTTTCTTTAGGCATATGTTAATTTAATTGCAAATTTGAATTATTAGTTATGGGATTTCTAGAACCTCATAGACAACAATGACAACAGCAATGATAAAAGATTCTAGGATGTGAGAGGGAACCCTAGAAAAGGAAAGGGCACTAGTGGATGGAGAATATCTACAAGGTTGCAGGTAGGAAAACGAGCTGATTAGAAAAAATAGCTTGCTCTTTGAGATGACCACTTCTTCTAAGAAATCTGGAGAGAATAGCAAATAGCACAAATTTAGGGAAATAATCAGAAGGTGATTTTGTATTAATGCTTCTACAGATCACTTTGCTTACCTAGAGGGAAAGGTGGTATTGAAATATAAGATTCCATATAATATACAGTTCAATAAATCAAAAAGGGGACATTAATAACAACATCTGTTTAGTTGTCCTTTCATCTCCTACCCTGCTTTAAGCAGTAAATCACCTTTGGCTTCCACTTGGCTATTTTTGAATCATAAAATTGTAATTGATTTTATTATTAGAGGAATTTTGTTTCCTTTTTTATTGTTGGTCCTCTTTTATGACCTCTCTTAACGGACCTTGTGGAATATGTATAAAAATGAACTCATGTTTGACCTGCTTTTTATAATTCCTTTCATGTCTATTTTTCCCTATATTGATTTTATGTAAGTCTTTATTGAGAGTGACAAATTTTGTGTGTGTGTGTGTGTTGATAGGGGAGTGGATTTTTGAAATAGAAATTTGGTTTTTCTTCAAGTCCATTTCAAATTTTACAATCAGAATGAATCTTTGAGTCCACTCCAAAGTTACTTTTGGACTAATTATGTACTCTGTGTGTGTGTGTGTGTGTGTGTGTGTGTGTGTTTGGAGTTAATAAGCTCAGATACTAGGGGAAAAACAGTGGAAAGATTATGCCACAGATAATTAATAAAAATCAATTAGTTTGTTAATGAGTACTCTGTCAGTACCCAAGGTGGTAGAAACCAGCTGGGGGAAAAATCAGTATCCCTGAATAGGACATTTAGAATGCCTAAGTCCTGCTGAGAATTTGAGAGGAAATAACTATGAGAAATAGTACTTGGGTTAAAACTGGCTAAATTTCCTCTTGAGGTTGCAAGTCCATCAGCTAATAAATCTAGTAAAAAAGCGATTCACCTTTAGTATATGCTATAAAGCATTTTCTGATGCCTTAAGTACATTGCTCACTGCCCTGTATTAAAAACAAAACCCATAGTTGTAAATGTCAATGACTAGGATTGTTAGAGCTCTTGCATCTTTCTTGTGTTAGGAAAAAATCTGGAAACACCCATTACCTCTTAGATGACTTTTTACATTTAGAAATCTAAATGGCACAAAGTCAAACAGGAGCTGACTGAAAAGTACAAAATATGTCTTCAAACATTGCCTGGATGAAAAAAAAAAGAGGAGTCCAATTATAATAATCCTACATTTCCATATAAGCTTTTCTAGCAAGAGAAATCTGACTAATGGTTAATTATATTCTTCTTTCTCCCTTTTTTTTTTTGTTCCATTATGTTCAAGTTTAGATTAACTAGAGGAAATTACACAAAAGAAACTGCATAGGAGGATGAATTACATAAAGACAAATTAGGTAAACTTAATTGATCATGGATTGACTCCCTTAAGATTTTCCATGTCAGGTGTCTAACATAATCAAAATCATGTCACTTATCTTAGATGGATGATAGGAAGATAAATATGTTCCTGAAGACTGATAGTTCACTGTGTGTTTGTGTATCAAATTTTTGCTGCAAATCACTTCGGTGAATCTAATATTTACTGTGAACTTCAGTATGACTGTGAGAGGGCATCTCTGCAAAGTCTTAAGGATTGAGTTGCAACAATTACTATTTATACAAAAGTGTTCCAAATTGTGTGTAGTGGATTAATGATGTGGAATATGGCGCGCTTAGAGGCTACTGCCAATTTCCCTTAATAACTCCTCTTGCATATGACTTATAGTCCCAGTGGTGAAAGCTCATTGATTTGCCTCATCGTAGAATCTAACCAGTTAGCTTTCAGAAGCAACGTGCTTCTCTAATTATCTGCAAAGTTTCTGGATGGGCAGTGAGGAGAGAGAACGCAAGAGCAAGTGGAGAGGCATGCAGAGATTGAAGATGGAGAAGAAAGAAGCTAGCTTTTAAAATGATTTCAGACTGCTTTATCCAAATTACACATGTTAACCCTTTTCTTGCCATCAGTGTCTCCTTTTATCTACAGAATTGAATATAATATACTGAATCATATTTAAAAGCTACCTTTGAATAACTGGTGAAAATAGAGCATAGAGAGTTCTCTACAAGTACAGGCATATGCATTGTGTTTATGTATGTGTGTACATATATATATATGTAGAGACACACACACATACATACATAAGTAAATTGGAGCCTTCCAAATATTCCTTTAAATATCATGATATTTGATCGCCTCTATTGTACATTTGTGATTACCTAGAAAAGATAAATTTTCTCATTACCATAAATTTACTTATTCTCCCTCAAAATGCATACATCTTTTGAAACATTCTCTATTCTTCATTTAAAATACAATTATACTTTGTTTCAAAGTGTGTTGAGGAGTAGAAAGCATCTCATTCATTTTAAGAGGGTTAAAAATTCTCCTAGTACAAATGGAACGATTTTCATTGGCAAGATGATGTAGCACTAGAATCTATTTGTTGGTAGATTTATAACTTTCTATTTAAAGTTCACTATTTAATCAAGCAATTAAGTAACATTCCTGGCACTTATTAACTACTTGATTGACTTTTTCATCAACTAAGAGAAGTATTTTGTTGGTATTTATTAGTTCTAGAAAGCCACATAAGGCCAGAGAGACATACTGACATGGCATATGGAATAGTGTGTGTGTGTGTGTGTGTGTGTGTGTGTGTGTGTGTGTGTGTGTTGAGGGAAGATGTCATAGACTCTAAAAAATTATATTTTTTGAAGATTTATACTTGAATACATATTGATTTGTATATATTAGATGTAAAAAGCAAAATATTCTGGAAGCATTCAAATTAAGTTAAATTTTTACCAGTGTATTATTTGAAATATTATTGAAATCCCTAGAATTTCCCAAATTTTAATTTTTTGAGTTAAAAATAATCTCTGACTTTCAAATGATATGTTTTACATATCAAGTCTTCTCCACACTCACTTGCTCTACAGTGATCAGAAAATCATAAGTGATGTTTTTCTATTAAATGAGAACTATGATGAAAGAATTGAAACTTTTTTGGCTAAACAGTCTAGAAGCAGTAAGGGAGGAAAAATATAGATTTTTTTGTGTCTATTGCAGCATTTAATGATTAAGAGACCCATCATCATTTTCATCATCACCATCTTTGCCTCCATATTAGAATATACCTTTGCCACTTGTGGTGCAGGTACAAACTCACTGAAGAAAGAATTGATCGTATCAAATAGTCTTTTTTTTCTCTGATAGAGCTGAACCATTGATTCATTTCATCAACTTTTTCTACTTCCCAGTTAAGACATTTCAGATCAAATGAGATTCACTCTGTGAGTTGCATGATCACACTCTTTTATCCATTATCCTTGCTGCAGGATCCTATTCAGTATCTTTTCCCAGAATAGATTAGTCTCCAGTATATCTATCATCACTGACCTTTTGTGGAACTCATTTGATCATACTAACCATGTGGAGAGGCTTGGCACATTGTTTCTAATGAATGCTGGGTAAACTGAAGCTTTTTCTTTGGAATTTTTTTTGTACTTACATTCTGTCACTTAGATCTTTGTGGAGAGACATATTGGATCAAACATGTCTGATTTTGTGGGATTATCTTCCTAGATCAATAGCATTTGGATACAATGAAAACAAGGAGGTAGCTTTGGTTCGTTTTCTTCCCATACTGTTACAATACCGGTTTTTAAAAATTACTTATTTATTTGTGGTTTGTTTAGTGGGGAGGGGAGTTGGTTAATAAGACAGTTTTTTCACTATCTTCACAAGCTGCATATGTAAAGCCTAATGAGCAGTTTTCCCTTCAAATCAACTTTGTCTTATCAATGTTTGTGTCTAAATCGCTGTAGCTTTTCTTACAGTTATGGGTTGGCATAGATGACATAAGAAAAAATCAAGTATAAAAAGCAGATTGCTGAGGTGATCACCATCAGTTATGATTTTTTTTTCTAACAAAGGCAACAGAGCAATGTGATTAGCTCTGCTATGCAACATATGTGTCATTCTTAACTCCTAATTCTCTCTCATATGTTGCAAGCCTGTGTGCATGGGAGCATGGTAAAAACAGTAATAGGAAAGTTTGAAAGGAGGTAGGGTTTTTTTGGGAAGATAAAGAGTGAAGTTTTGGATGTGTTGATTTTAAGGTGTCTAATGGGCACCCAGTTTCAGATGTCCAATAAGTAGTTGGAAAAGTGAAACTAGAGCTCAGCAGAGAGGTAAGGGCTGGACAAGCAGATCTGAGAATCATCAGCATGGAGATAAGTGATCCATGGGAGCTGATGAGATTACCAAGTGAAATCGTATAGGAGCAGTGAAGAGAACATAATATAAAGCCTTGTGAAATACTTATAGAGTCAACGGGCATGATCTAGATGAAAATCCAGCCAATGAGAGGGAGGTAGTCAGATAGGTAGGAAGATAACCAGGGCAGAATCGTGTCATGAAGACCCAGAGAAAAGAAAGTATCAAGGAGAAGAGGGTGATCCACAGCATCAAAGGCTGCAGAGAGGTCAAGAAAGATGAGGGTTGAGAAAAGCCATTGGACTTCATGATTCAGTAGAGATCCGTAGTAACTTTGTAGAGAGCATTTTCAATTGAGTGATGAATTCAGTAAACAGATTGTAGAAAATTAAAAAGAAAGTGATAGGAGCTGAAGCAGTGGCACATATAAAAGATGGCCTTTTCAAGGTGTTTAGCCAAAAAAGGCAAGAGAGATACAAGACAATAGTATGAATAAAAAGATCAAAAGAATTTTTTAAAGATGGGGATGTGGGAATGTTTGTGGGGATCAGTGAAGTAACCCATTTATAGGGAGAGACAGAAGATAAGTAAAAGTTTAGGGATGATAAAGGGAGAAATCTGCAGGAGAAGTAGGGCAGCAACAGAAATATTTATACAGGTAAAGGGATTTGCCTTAGCAAGAGGCGGGCCACTTTATCATGTCAGACAGGGACAAACACAAAGATAGTGTCAGAAAGTCCTTGACTTAAAGGAACTTATATTCTTTTTTTAAGAAATAGATCTTTATTGATTTTTTTTTTGTTTCTTGCATCATTATAGTATTCCATGTATGTATCCTTTATTATTCTCCCAGAGAGCAATCCCCTATGACAAAAAATATTTTTTGGAGAGGAAAAAAAGTCAGAATAAATGACTAATACTTTGAAAAAGCTTCCTTTTTTGAGTCTAATTTCCTTCTAACTTTTTTACATGTATTTTTTTTTTAATGTTGGCATTTTTTCCATTTGCATTTTTGTAGTTACTATCTTGTTTTCTTGGTTCTACTTACTTTATGCTGCAACATTTCATATAGATCTTTCTATGTTTCTCAATATTCTTCATTTTTTACAATTTCATTACATTTACATACCATAATTTTTTATCCATTTTCCAATAGATGGATGTGTACTTTGTTTCCAGTACTGAATTATTCAATTCTCAGCACAAAAAAAAAAATGTTATTATTAAAATTTGATGTATATGGATTCTTTCACTTATTGATGACTTCCTTGGTGTACAAACCTAATAATTGAGTCTCTATGCATTATTTGCAAAATTCCAAATTGCTTCCCAAAATGGTTGTTCTAAATCATAACTCCTCCAGCAACATATTAATATGCCTATCTTTCTTTTAGCAACCCCTTCCATGTTGACTGTTGTCATTTTTGTTTATTTTAGGGTCAGTTTTTAAGGTAGGAGGTAAAACCTCATGGTTGTTTTGATTTGCATTACTCTTATTATTAGTGATTTAGAGCATTTTTTTATGTGCTTATAAGTATTTGCAGTTCTCTTGAAAACTTTTTTTTTCATTTCCTTTAATAATTTAGCCATTGGGAAATAACTCTGTGCGTGTTATGTGTGTATACAT
>CM053587.1:19299907-19322109 GCA_028646515.1 Pseudochirops corinnae | reverse complement strand
ACTATCTATATTTCTTATGTAGAGAGCCTGTTCCATTTTGTGATTAATAACTATATCAGCATATTTATAGTTACTGTAGGCATTGTGAATACTGCATTGCTGATACAACCACCTTGCTGATTCTAAGTGGGCTTGTGTGAATGTCAATTCAACTCAACCACAGAGGGCTACAACCATAGCTGTTTCCTGTATCAACCCGAATAGTCCTCTAAATTAGAGACCATTGGCAATATAAGAGACTTATCGAGTCTAGAATACAACTCCTTAAACCTTAATGACCTTCCAGATTTGAAAACCATGCCTCTATCACTGTCTCATCCTGGAATTTTGTTCTACCCATAAGGTTTCCTTGCCTTGAAACATATAACCACCTCTGCATCCTTTTCAACCTCAAATATACCTCTATAAGGTTTTCCCCTTCTTCCATTGACAAATTCCTCCTGGGATCTCAGATCTGTAGCTCTATGTGATATAGAAGACATTATAGGTTAGAGTGTCTCAGGATTGATGATGAACTAGAGTGTAAGGGCAGAAGGTAAAAGACATTAGGAAATCAGTGGGAGAAGAAATCACATTGTTGACCTGTACAGTTGTAAAAAGCCAGACCAGGGCGGGTGGCTAGGAGAACAGCTGTGTAGAACATACAGCTGTGTAGATCATAATGTATAGACAAGAACTGATATGGAAAAGATCAGGAGGGTTTTTGTTGTTGTTCAGTCATCTCTCATTCTTCATGTCTCCACTTGGGGTCTTCTTGGCATAGATACTGGAGCAGTTTGCCATTTCCTTCTCTAACTCATTTTACAAGTGAAGAAACTGAGGCAAACAAGGTTAAGTGACTTGCCCAGGGTCACACAGCTAGTAAGTATCTGAGGTCACATTTGAATTCAGGAAGATGACTCTTCTTACTGAGAGGTGGTGTAAGCAGAGAACAAACTTCAAACTGTTTGTCTTGCCTTGACTTGAAAGAGTTTTGGATTGTGCTGATGGCACACAAAAATGAATGCGTTCCAATCAGATAAGCAGCTAGGGCACTCAACAAAGCATACTCACTATTATCATAGAAGAGACAGGGCAAAATGTTCCTGCTGCTGCTGGCAATGATTTGGGACTCAGCTGGTTCACTTTCTGCAGTTGAATAAATATGAAAGTAGATAATGAACTAAACTTGTATCTTATCAAGGGTTTATTGAAATGACTGTTTATAGCCAGTCACTACTATCACGTTTTGTTGACAAACAAAATAGTGCTGGGCTGAGGAATACACAGAAATCAGAGGTTAAGAAAATATGATTGTTTTAGCTCCCTTAAGGTCTCCCTTCCTGACCCTCCAGGCAACCTTGCAGACCTCCTTAAGGCTAGGACACTGCTCCCTATTGCTCATACCTGTTAACCTTTTAGATGAATCCCTCAGCCTCCCCATCCCATGAAATTGGTCTTACATTAGTACTACTAAGAAACCAGGATCTGTTCACCAAACCTCCTCGGAATCATGGTGCATGTTTTCCCTGGGGCAAAGTGAGAATTCACATCACCTAACACCAAAATACAGCATGATATACCGAATGAGAGCAAGAAAGAGACATAATATGGATGAAAAGCTGGGGATAGAGAAGACAGACAGACACAGAGAAAGAGTATGATGTCTATAACCACTGAGCAAAGGAGAGCAATGTAGCAGTGGGCAGGGGAGGGAAAAGAGCCAGATTGCTCAACCTCTCTTTGCTCCTCCTTCGCCCTCCTACTAACTCATAGCCTAGATGATTTCCCAAAATGACATTCTCTGGCATTATTCTGGGATGAATTCTCTTTCTCTCTCTCTCTCTCTCTCTCTCTCTCTCTCTCTCTCTCTCTCTCTCACACACACACACACACACACACACACACACACACACACACACACACAGAAACACACACACAGAGACACCTTTTTTTGTGGAGTGAGGGGGTCTCTGAGCTCCTAGCCAGCACCATTGCTTTTGGCAAAACACCTCAGTGTTACCTGTATCTTTCTTTTCTTTCCTGATTCCTATCCCTCCAAAGCCTAGTTTCTGCAGTATTTCTGTTAAGTACTACCAGACTGGCAAGTGGCAGTGATTAAAAGTGTTTATGGAAACAAAGGCAGTATTTAAAACAAAACAAAACAAAACAAAAAGGTAAATAGATTTGCCTGTGCCCAAAGGGAAAGGCTTCAACTCTCACCTCCCCACCCAGCCCCCCCACCCCAAGGAGCCTGAAGGGAGAAAGGAGAAACAAGATTCCTTCTGAAGGTTTTGTAATGGAGAGAGGATCCAGCAACTGAGTGAGTGAGCACTGTTCCTGACACATCTTATGTGTGAAGGATCTAAGCACCCTCAGTCCTGTGGTCTTGGTCCTGCTCCCTGAGTTGGCTGTCTTTGCCTGAGTTTCCAGTATCTTGGCCACACATGACTTTTTTCAGCCTCCCTGTCTAGAGTACCAGGTGTGTCTTTTATTTGCTTTGTCTGGACTTGGGTTCGGCTCCATCTCTAATTTTCACTTAGACTGATTTTGAAATGTCACCCTGGGGATATGGCTTATCATTGTTCACCTATACCTCCCTTTCTAATTAAGGCGCTTTCTTTTACCTCATAAAGGGACCAACTTGAAGGGGCGTTAGTTTAACATCTCATTAAAATTCTCTCCTCTGTGATTAGGTGCTGGGCTTTCAAGGAACACATTTCTGATGCCTAAGAAAGAGAATAGATAGTTACAAGTATGGAGTCCTGTACAGATCCCCTCTTGCTATGCTGCTGAGGGTTAGTACTATAAATAGTAATTATCACTCCCTAACAACAATTTCCTACTAGGTACCTTTCATGAAATACCATTTAGCAAAGTTCTGTTTTTATTTCCCATCTTTGGAACAAAAGTAAAGGGATATAGGATTGAATGTAGGAAAGGCATGGGGTGTCCAAATGAAGGCTCCGTATGTATCACCTTCAAATTATTACTAACAGATTTGAATTAAACCAATTATATCAAAATACTCTGGTCTAGACTTTTCCCAGTTCAATAAGCTGAAATAATCCTCCAATCCCCCTCCCACCACCAAAAAAGTTTAGTTTTAATTTTCTTATTTAGAGAGACAAATGTATCTCCACAATGATATAAGTAGGAAGGGAATAAGTGCTTATATAGTGCCTATTATGTAGGAAACAGGATGCTAAGAACTTTAGAAATATCTGATCCTGACAACAAGCCTCCCAGGAAGGTTTTACAATGAAGAAACTGATTCAGAGGTTAAGTGACTTGCCCAAGGTCACGCAGCTAGTACATGTCTGATTTGACATTTGAGCTCAGTTCTTCCTGACTCCTGGCCAGCCACTCTACCCACTGTGCCACCTAGCTGCCTATAAATCAGAAGAAGCTGTAATCTGATTTCTTTAATCGAGGCAGTACTGTGCCCACCACAGCTATTAGTGATCTTCTGATGATAATCTGCCAAAGTGACTACTTCTCTAGATAATTGATGACCAGAAAAGAGCAGCATCTTAAGCCCAAGAGAAATTTCTATATGACTATGAAAACTATTCCCATATGATCTAATGTATAAAAAAAGAAAGATAAATAAAGCCACAAATACTCAATTCATTAAAATGGAGATTCCCAAAGTTTCCAGCTAATTGAAATAAAACATTTTATTTCTTACGGTACTTTCACCTGACACGTAATAAGATTGCTTTTAAATCTTCAACAACGCAGAATCAGACTTGAGGTCTCTCAGAGCAAAAGGGGAAAGGAGTTCTGAATTCCTCAAAAAGTAAAATGTGTCTATTTTTTCAGTTATGGGAAAAATTTAAGAGACCATTTCAGTTTATCATACAGAGTTGCATCTAAATTAAAATCAACATGAAAAATTACATAACAGATTATGTTATGTCCAGTATAGATCCAGTATAGACTGTTATTGTCCAGTATAGATAAATAAGGTAGAACTACAGCCTTAGAATGTAAATAAGCAACGCAGTGACCTCTGCATAGTGGAACCATACTTATCTCATAGAGACAGATAGCTTCTTACAGACAATATGAGAAGAATCCAGTTTCAGCTTTCACTTTGATAATTATGAATCATTATCCATTCCAAGAGTCTGATTAGATCAGGAGATGATGTCAGAAACAAGATAATGTCTCCTTTAGAAAGATTCATCAATGTAATAAAGAAGACAACTCAATGAAAGCATAGCATATGACATAAAAGCAATTAATGTAATAGGAAATTAATGATGGTGGAAGGTTGCTGAGAAAAACTAGACGATTTAAGCTAAGAAGGTCTAAAGAGAGAAAGTTCTGGAAAATCATCTATCACAAGAGTTCAAGACATAATCTCATAATCAAAGAATTTTTCCTCCAAAAAGACAATTCTAAAAGTTAAATGATGTCTTTGAAAATTTGGGCAAACACAGTGCCCAATAACTTTCTTCCAGGATTTTGGGGAGCTGACTCCCAAGACCAGCAGTAACAATCTATTGAAAATGAGTGAGGTGAAAGTGACTTCATTCACTCTGAAGTAATTCTGACAAATGAGGCGAACACCACTCAATCAGCAGACAAAACAATGAGGCAAAAATGGTCTGCCTGCAGTGAAAATTAATGAGGTGAAAATAGACTGCTTCAAACCATATTCAAATCTCATGCATTCCAAGTCTGGTGTCCTCTCAAACCAATATTGCACTTTGTAGAAGCTGGTAGACTAGGGACAAAAACAGCTGCAAATTTGAGAGTCTAATTGTACTGAAAAAACACCTGGGAGTTTCTGCAACTGCCAGTGTATGGGAGAATCAGGCTAGATGTTTTTTTCACGTGGACATGAATATTTAGAGCATGTGATAAGCCATCAGGAGACTTGAGCCCTGGATCTGCCACCTGAGAACTAAATACAGCATTAAGCACTTCTATGACCGAAGTTTTGCTTGTCCCTAAGATGAGAGTTGGACTAGATTTGCCTTTAGTGTCTTTTGCAACCTGAAGGTTGGGTGATTCTTTGATGAGGTGCTGTGGGAGTGGCAGTTGACTGGGGCAATGTCTTTAAGAAACCTAAATAGAAACTTTTTTTCAGGCAACCCTAGAACTTCCCTGTTTAAAATGGTCATGTCGCATTTTGCTACTTACTCCATTACTTTTAGTTCCTGCAAAGGTGGGAAAGGATGGAGCTCAAGATGATGTCTATTTGTTCATTTTCTTTCTTCTTCTAAGGTTGAAAATTTTTGTTTCATGTTCATTTCTGATCGGGTCATGCAAATCTGTCTACTTCTTAGAAGTTATTTCAGCTACCGATTGAGCAATTTCATCAATTTGACACTTTTTCTTGCATTTTAAGCTTTGCGATTATTTATAGAAATTGCAATGTAATGAAAAAGCCAGAAATATTAGATAATAATGATTATGGAAGTAATTGTATTTATGTTCCCATCACTTTGTTTTACAAATATTTTCTCATTAGATCCTCACAATAACCTTGTGAGGAAAGTACCTTTTTTTGTCTTCATTTTATAGTTGAGGATCACATAGCTAGTAATTGTCTGGGGACTGATTTGAACCCAAATTTTCCTGATACCAGGCCCAGCACTCTATCCACTGTGTCATTTAGAAGTTGATGAATCGCTGGGAATAATTAAAAACATTCCTTATATGTTGTGGTTCAATTGTTCAGTAGTCTCTGACTCTACATGACCTCTGTGGAGTTTTCCTGGCAAAGATACTGGATTGGTTTGTCATTTCCTTCTCCAATGGATAAATGTAAACAGGGTTTAAGTAATTTTCCCAGAGTCACACAGCTAGTGAGTGTCTGAGGCAGAATTTGAACTCAGGTCTTCCTGATTCCTTATATACTAGGTATCTACAAACAATCGATACTTTTAGAGAGATATTTCATAAAGGTTGCATGATATACCTTCATAGGGATTGTAGATGGATATACAGATTCCAGACTTCTTTGCAAAGGATAATGAGTGCTTTCTGAATTAGATCAAAGAAATGATAAACTTGAATTCTTTGATCCAACTCATATTACTATATTTACCATTGAGAAAGAAAAAGATAATTCGGCATAACTTTTGCATTTGGGAAGAAAAGTAAGAGTTATTTTCCTAACCAATAAAAATTAAATTAAAAAAAAAACTTCTGGTATAACCTATTACATTTTTTCCAGTTTGCTTTTAACAAATTAAAT
Organism: Pseudochirops corinnae; assembly: GCA_028646515.1. Classification (NCBI taxonomy): domain Eukaryota; kingdom Metazoa; phylum Chordata; class Mammalia; order Diprotodontia; family Pseudocheiridae; genus Pseudochirops; species Pseudochirops corinnae. Next base: position 19,315,916 of record CM053587.1, on the reverse strand, counting down.
TATATAATCAATGATAAGCCCAAATCATAATATAGGAAACCTATCTTCCCATGTGAGGCTTGAAGCCTGCCTTCTTCAGGCTCATGAAAACACTTTCAAAGAAGGGAATTAGATGAAATGAAACTAATTCTCCCACACATGACTAGTATTTCATCATGGAAAATACATGGGAATCAAATCTGGAGCATTAAAGGTCAAGCAAGGACCAATGATAAGGTCTACTAGGTATTTTTTTTTAATTTAAATGTAAAGAATTGAATCACTCTGATTCTAGACTTTCAATGAGCTTGAATGCCTTCAAATATGAAGGACCAGACTGGAAATCTGGCTTTTTCCTACAGACTGTCCACAAAGAACATCATCTCTTGCAGTTTTAGTAAAGTTGTGCCTAGTTACTAGCCAACTAAGCTATATTGAAACTGGAGACTCATGATTTTTAAAAGAAGGAATAGCATACCTCTTTACTTCATTTTTTTTCCCCCAATCTACTATATATAGATGGCTGTCACTTAAGAGCATGACATGGCCTTCTCACTTTCTTAAGATACTATGTTCAGTCATTGTAACATCTTTTTCAAGAAACTAAACAGCAAGTTCTAAAAATTCTTAGAGGAAGCCTGAAGCCTTCTTTTGGATTTTGGAAGCTAAAATGAAAGAGATGTCATTTCAATTTTGTTATACTGGTGGAAAAGTAGCTGTCCCAGATGTTTTCTGAATTCCCTTTTTGGGAAATTATTCTATCGGTGTTAGAAGCCACAGTGCTAAAGCCTCTTATCTATAGTTGCTATTCTCAGTTGATTGGTGGTATTCTAATAAATTTCCACTTCAATGAATAAAATACACTGATCCAATAGGACTACTATTCTTTAAATTAGTTTTACATTAAAATCACTGTGCTTGAAAATATTTTAATAACATTCTCCAGCTTTCCCACATGTGATCCTTGAATGGCATTTTACAGTGTACTCAGGTTGATGATTTTACTTGTTGTTAACTTTGTCTTTCCTTCATTTTGAATTAGGAAATGAATTTACTTTTAATTCTTCTGAGGGATGAGACTGATCATTTTCTTCTTTAAGGGCAAGAAGGAAATTACCAGAATGTTATATTCCCATCTTTTTTTTTTTAAATGTAATTTTGTTTTTTCATTGAGCAAGCATTTATTTTCCCTCTTTCTCATGTCTCCAAATGAAAAGAAGAAAAAGAAAAACAGGTCTTTGTAACAAATAAACATTGTCAAGCAAAACAAATTCCTATATTTCTGCATCCAAAAATGTAAGTCTAACTCTGCTTTTGGAATCATGGTTGGTCATTCCCTTGATCAGAGTTCTTAAGTCTTTCAAATTTTGTGTGTGTGTGTGTGTGTGTGTGTGTGTGTGTGTGTGTGAGATAGAATGTTGTTATTGTATAATTTGTCCTACTAGCTCTATTTACTTCACTCTGCATTAATTCATACACTTCTTCTCATATATAAACCATTTTCAGTTTTTGCTGAAACCATCCCTTTCATTACTTTTTATAGCACAATGATATTCCATTACATTGTGATACTGTTATTTGTTCAGCAATTACTCAGTTGGTTGGCATTCCCTTGATTTCCAGTTCTTTGGAATTAGGAAAATAGCTGCTATAAATATTGTGGTGAATGTAGGGCTATTTCATCTTTCTTTGATTTCCTTGGGTTATAGTCTAGTATTATTGGGTCACAGTTTAGTCACTTTTAGGTCATTGTTCCAAATCACTTACTAAAATGGCTGAATCAGGAGCAACTAGGTGGTACAGTGGATAGAGTAGCAGCTCTGGAGTCAGGTGAACCTGAGTTCAACTCTGGTCTCAGACAACTTACTATCTGTGTGACCCTGGGCAAGTCATTTAACCCTGGTTGCCTCCAAAAATAAAATAAAATGACTGTATTACTTCTGTGGACATGAACTCTGCAATGACTATACTATATACTAGAACTTTCCTTCTTCAGATGGGAACAGGACAATGGAGTTTCACAACAAGCAAACAATTAACAGAATTTCTGAGGCTCAGAGCTGCTTGACATACCAGTGATCTTTTGCAAAGTGGCCTCCAGGTGAACTTAGAGATGCTGCAGAGGCCAGACTACCCTTGGATAGCTCAAGGTGGCCTTGAGCAGCAGTTGCAGACTCAGGACTTTCCAAACACCTTACTCACTGATTTATGGTATCTACAGATATCTTCTCCCTTAACCCCTCCCTCCCCTTCTGAAAGTTTCTAGAAACTATATTATCGGGGTGGCTAGGTGGCACAGTGAATAGAGCACTGGCCCTGGAATAAGGAGGTCCTGAGTTCAAATCTGGCCTCAGCCACTTAATACTTACTGGCTGTGTGACCTTGGGCAAGTCACTTAACCCCAACTGCCCTGCCTTTCCCCCTCCAAGAAAAGAAAAAAAAAAAGAAACTATATTATCTAACCCCTTTTCTCTCGCCTTTGAGCAGCTGAAGAATTCTCTCTAACTCTCTGCCCTCTTATAGCATCTTCTCACCCCTACAGGCCTTTTCTCAGACAATAAATGCATTTAATTGTTGTATTAGACTGCTTCATTTCAGGCCCCTTCATGGGCCTGGGGGTCATATTTTAACCCTTCATAGCTCCATGAACATTGCATCAATGTGCCTATTTTCCCACAGTCCTTCCAACATTTGTCATTTTTTTGTCAGCTTTGCCAATCTGATAGGTATGAGGTGACATCTCAGAGTGGCTTTAACTTGCATTTCTCTAATCATTAATAGTTAGAAGCATTTTATCATATGGTTACATATAACTTGGATTTTTTCCCTTTAGAACTGCCTGTTCATATTACCCCTAAGTTCTTAAACTGTGCATATCCTTTGACTTACTGATGCCACGACTAGGTATATACCCCAAAGAGATCACAGAAAGATGAAAGGGAATTATGTGTACAAAATGTTTTGTAGCAGCTCTTTTTAGGGAGACAAAGAATTAGAAACTAAAGTGGAGTATTTATCAATTGGGAAATGGTGGAATGAGTTGTTTAATATGATTGCAGTGCAATTCAATTGTGTTATAACAAATAATGAAGAGAATGCTTTCAGGGAAACTTGTGAAGATTTTTGTGAGTTGATACAAAGTGAAATGAGAAGAATCAGAAGAACAACCTATATAATAACAACAATATTGCAAAGACAAATAACTTTGGAAGACTTAGGAATTCCTGAGAAACAGTGACCAATCATAATTCCAGAGAGTTCATGATAAAATATACTGTCCTCCTCCAGATAGAGAGATGAGGTGATAGACTCAGAGTTCAGATTTTGAAGGTTTTTGTTCATGAATTATGTGGTGAGGCGGTGGCATATGTGGCTAATGTGGGAAGTTGTTTTGTTTTACTATGCTTGTTTCTAACAGATTTTTCTTGCTTTCTCAGTAGGATGGGGGCATGAAGAGATTTTAAAATTCATGAAGTCTGGAAAGGTAGAGTGTGGCCAAATTGTGAAGAGGTTTAAATGCCAAGATGAGAAGCTTGGATTCTATCCTAGAGGCTGTGACGATTAAAAAGCTTTGGGAGACATAATTTCTGGGTATTTTAATTATTTTAATAATAAGGCCATCAGGTTATTAAGGTAAAAGATGGTCATTTGGCCTTCTCTCTTAGACCAAAGAGCCCTAATGGTAGTTGGGTCGCAGTTTATATATTCTTTGAAGGTGTTCCTGAGGGATGGCAATCACCTCAGATTGGTTAACACAATGGGAGGTGTGGGCTTTATTAAAATGAAAGTTTTGTGGTATATGACTTAGGTCCCTCAGATCTTGGTCAAAGAGATATCCATTTCCATACAATGGGAGAATCAACCTTTCCCCAGACCTGTCTGAGCAAACACAATGGGCAGGAATACACCCTTTAACCCAAACTTAGAATTTCTTCTACTGTCTGATTAGATCTTGAGCTCAGCAAGTCTCTAAGAGAGATTTCCCACACTGGCTGATTTCTAAATGAGAAAGTAGAAAAAGGGAAAATCCCTGATCCTAATACAATAATTAGTTATTAAATATTAGAGAAATACTCATTTCTCACAAGGCAATATGGAAGCAGTGAACGTTCTTGAAAATATCTAGACTGGTATAATTTTGTCAGCTGTGTGGAAGACATATTAGGCAGAAGAGAACAACTTGGGAGCAGTATACCTTTCCAGCCTTCTTGTGGCACCATCAGCGCCAGTCACCACAGCTTAAAACCAGTCATTTTTAACTCTCTCTTCCCCCTCACCCCCAAATCAGTTGCCAAGACCCATCAATTCTACTTCCACTATATCTCTCACATATACGCCTTCATTCTGACTCACATTATTATGCACCTGGTTCTGATACTCATCATCTCTCCCCTAAGATTTTATGTAGTTTTTTTTCTTTTTCTGTGTTCAGTCTTTCCTCTCCCCAAACTATCCTTCACTCAGCTAAAACATAGAATGGTTCTAATGCACAGGTCGGTTCATTTCCTTTTCCTTCTCAAAAACCTGAAGTGGCTCCTTATATCATGACAACTCATTAGCCTGAAATTTGAAGCTGTTGTAATCTAACTCCAAGCACTCTTTCCATCCTTATTTCAAACAAATCCCCTTCATGCAGTCAGCTGCAGTCAAACCACACCATTGTGATGCAGCTAGACCCAAATTCAAATAAGACCTCAGATGTTTATTGGCTGTGTAATCCTCAGGCCTGCCTCAGTTTCTTCATCTATAAAATGGAGATAATAAACCAGGATTATTGTGAGGATAAAATGAGAAAATATATATGTAGGTGTGCATGTGTGTATATGTATATATACACATACACATACATGTATGTATGTACATAACGAGAAAATATACAAAATAAGAAAAATATAGTACTTTGCCAAACTTAAAGCTGTATATACATATTATTATTATCAGGTTTGGCATCTCTTACCTCTTACCTCCACACAAAGGGCATCTCCCATGGAAACAATATACACTTCTATTGAATACCAATGCCATCTCTCCTTTTGAAATAATTCATTGTTCATTCTTTTTAGTTGTGTTCAATTCTTTGTGACCCATTTGGGGTTTTCTTGGCAAAGATACTGAAGGTAGTTTGCCATTTCCTTCTCCAGCTCATTTTACAGATGAGGAAACTGAGGCAAACAGGTTTAAGTGATGTTCCCAGGATCACACAGCTAGTAAGTGTCTGAGACCTGATTTGAACTCCACTCTTTCTGACTCCATTCCCAGTGCTCCATCCACTGAGCAACTTAGCTAGCATTGATAAAGTTCCTTAATTTTTACAAAACACTTTGCATGTTATCCCATTTGGTCCTCACAACCACCACAGGATGTAGGAGCTATTATTATATCTTACAGATGAGGAAACTAAACCTGGGAAAGGTTAAATGACTTCCTCAGGGCCACACAACCAGTAAGTATAGAGAGCAGGATTCAAACTCAAATCTAATGTTCCACCCATTGTGCCATCTAGCTGCCTCCAAGCTAACCTTTCCTTTTCCTCCAGGCTCACTTCAGATGGAACTTTCTCCATGTTGAATTCCCTCATCTCCCTGGGTACAAGTAGTCTAATCCTTAAATTTTCTGCTTTAGCTCTATTGCATTTTATAATATATTATACTTTTTACATATGAGCACAATCTACTCATTAGGTTTTCTTTTTGAAGAAAGAGGCTATGTAGTTTTTCAGATTAAAAAAAATTATCTTCTGTGGCACACTGCAAAAAATTTACTTACAATGAATTGGGTTGAGTTGAGGGGCAAAACTAGGACCAGTGGCTGAAAGTTTGGAGAAGATAAATTACATTTTTAACATAACAAAGGACTTCTTGATAAATAAAGTTGCTTCATGAAATTGACCATATTTATTAATTAAGTCACTCATTCATTCTCTAAATATTGAACCCCTGCTACTAATAAGGAACTCTGCTATAAGCAATGGGGAATACAGAGATGAATATGGCATGATCATTCCCCTCAGGAAGTTGACCATTTAATTGGGGAATAAAGAAAGAATGGAGGCAAATAATTACAATACAAAGCCAGCTGTGTAAGAATCAATTAGAAGGGTACCAACAAGATGCAATGGGGACATCCTTCAAGAATTTTGTAGAAGGGATTCCTTATTTTGGATTAGAGATTGGGCTAGAAGATATCTAAATTCCCTTAGACCTCCAACATCCAGTAATTCTATTAGCTACAGGCACTGAAACACTTTTAATTATTCACAAAAATGGGGGAACAAAAAGTGGAATAGATAAGACCAAATTGCTAATGAGCCAAAAGCCATCTATATTTGATTCATGGATACATTTTTGGGGGGGAGGGGGAGAATCAGATTTACCTCCCTAATTACATTAGGCAGCTAAAGCTAATATTAAAATTAGTTCTCATTTCCTGAGACTGCATATACCAACCGACTGTAATGAAAAAAACAGTTTGCTCTACTTTGCAGTCTGGGACTCAAATATTCTTGTGGATAATAAGCAAATTGGGTTATCCATGTATGACAAATGAGAAGTGATATGTACATATATGTTTGTATATTTTTGAACAATAAACTGACATACTTGATTCATTTTTCAACAAACCTATGATGGTTTTTGTATACGTATGCACGTAGGCACACACCAATAGAAAGAGAGAGAGAGAGAATCTAAGAGAACGCATTAAATTGTCTCTTAGATAACTGGGAAATGGCTCAACAAATCGTGGTATATGAATGTAAAGAAATATTATTATACCATAAGAAATGACAAGAGACAATTTCGGAGAATTCTGGGTCTTATGAACTGAGAAAGAATGAAGTGAACAGAACCAGGAGAACAATTTATGCTTAAAATGCCATGGTTAAAAGAAGAAATATGAGAAGACACCTTTTCTTGTCCCTTTGCATTTGTGGGATTCTACAGGTGTGGAACATTCCAAAAGATTTTGAATTTTTAATATAGTAATTGTTTTGCTGATTTTTTAAAAAATCATCCTGTAATTTTTTAAATGTGTTGTCATAAAGTATGGCTCTCCAGCAGAAGAGAGGGAAGGATAGAGCAAAATAATAATGTAAAAGACAGGAGATAGCAATAAAAATCTATTTTACAAATGTGGTTATACAGGTTGTAGACTGGTATCTAAACCCATACTTTTACATATGGAAGCACTACATACGGAATACCACTATTTTCTGAAAAAACCATAGTACTGAAATGTTTATGTCTTTACATTTCCAGTTTATTTTTCTTTGTGTTACTGGGTTTGGTTTTGTTTTGGTTTTTTTCATTTAATTATAGGGAAAATGAAGACTTAGCAGGAAAGAGAATTAGAGCCCTTGGAAGGTCCAGTGATAGGTATAACATCTGAAAAAGCATGTGGCTATAGAATCCAGATGAGAAATGGGGCACTATTGGACTATTTGGGCTCAGAGGGAGGCCTACTTCATCTGTTGCGTTTTCCCAGGTCTCAAAGAAATATAAACAGAGACAAATAGATGATATAAGTAGGTCACACATTTGGTAAGAGAAGGATTCAAAGTTTCACAAAGACATGATAAAGGAAAAGAATTCTCAACTATGCGTGATTACTAGAATATTTCCAATTTATTTTTTAAAACTTCCTTACCATATGCTGTGATTGAAGATCTTTTATGAATTAAATATAAATTTCCGGACAATTACTAAGTTCATTGTTAAGCTGAGCCCATTAGTCAGTATGGCTTTTTTTTTTTTCCAGATTCATGTTAAAGAGCTGATTTAATAATAAAGGACCCTTCATCACCAGAAGGTTTAACAACTTTGGGTAGATTTAGCGCCAGAATTTAAAATGAACATATATTTTCTGTAGGCCATAAGCAAGTTCATTTTTATTATGAGTCTCTCATGGCCATTCTAATCTCAGAGCATAGATAGCTTTCATAAAGTTTTAAAATATTCTAAAAGAATGTTTAATAGCTAAGGGAGTGAGCATTCTCTTAAGGTGATGAGAGTTTGTAGCTAAGTTTGATCATAAGCTTTAATGAACATTGAATTATTTCACTTAACTTATATTTAGAAGCGTTGTTTAGATCATGATCTAGGATCCAATGAGAGTCTCTGAGGTTGACTGTTCCAGCTTCTAAGAAGTCGAAACTCCTCTGTCAGAGAAGGACTCCACAATTGTTCAAATCCAGGGTTTCTGAAGTTGTGTGTGTGTGTGTGTGTGTGTGTGTGTGTGTGTGTGTGAGATGAACACATTTGGCAGTCAGTTGAAACCTATGGATCACTTCTCAGAATAATACTTTAAATTGTATAAAAGACAGTACAGAGAAACAAGAGAAAACAACTACCTTGAATGAGTTGTCAAGATATTTTAAAAAAAGACAAAAACTTAAGTTCATGGATCTCAGGTTAAGAACACCTGACCTGTTGCTACCAGTGAGGTAGGATTGGGGGAGTTCACTCTTTTGGTAAGGTAGACTCTCTAGCATCTCAGACCTTGGGCATTTGTGAGCCCTGTTCAACCAAGGAGCAAAAACAAAGAGACAAAAATGGTGATACTTTTTTTGTCTTCCTAGAATGAAAAGATGAGGACAAAAGGAAGTACAGATGATTAAATGTTTGCTTTTCATCCAAGTCCCTGTTTGATTACTTAACTTGTTAACTGATGGTAACAGATGTTCTGCTGTTAGAAATATTTAATTTGATTACCTTGGTATAGTCAACAACTACCACTGAAAGACTTGACCCAAAAGTAAGGAATTGTCTTTTTACGTGTTTATGTGCCTGTTTTTCAATATCCCTCTCTATCCAACCAAATGGGTCTCTAAGCCTTTGCATACATTGACCTACAGTCTGAACCACTTCCCTTCCATCCTCTGTCCTAGCACCTCTGGTCAACCACCAGAATTATGCATTCTGACTTCCATTTTTTCCTATCTCTAAAACTGTGGACTTTCTCTCTCTGCTTTTTCTCCTATTAAAAGCCATTTCCTTTGCTTTTTCTGCCAGGGATTTTGCATTTTGTGGAATGTGGAAAGCCTACTCCCAGTATTAGCCCTGTTGAGAGAGCAGTCTAAGGAGAAAATAGTAAAAGTAACATGACAAAGCAGTATAGAGTCTTTTGTGAGTTGTTCAGCCCTATACAACACAAGTAAAATAATCAGAATATTTTAACCTAGAGATTAGCACTTTTGTTTTTAAAGGAAAAAATCTCCATTTTTTTTAGCCTTCCCTTGTCACAATATTTAATTCATACCTGACTTTTAACTACTAATTTCTGTGAATACTCAATCATACATTATTGCTGATCTGGCCATAAAGATCACAAAGAGGAGAAATTCCAGGGATGATCAAGCAAATTCTGTGTTTGGATTTCCAGTCCGACCCATTATCTAGAGACTTCAGTGATTCTGATTCAAATAGCTGAATCTAAAAACCAACTCATAACTTTGCCTTCAAGTTTAAATAAAAATGTCTACTCTACAAATAGAATCAATTCCACTGATCTAGGGAAATATGTAAATGATGTACTTTTGAATGTACATGTCCAAATACATTCATAACTTCACAGATTCAGACTTACAATGTCCGTAATATCCTATTCTAGAGTTATAATATTCAATAACTTTGTTTTGACTCATTGTTAAGAAAGGCACATACTTCACCTTAAATATTTAAAATCAAACTAAAATCATGTAGGCTGTATCATGTCTAAATATAATAGGGGTGTCCTATTTCCCTAGGCATTAATTTGGCTTCTTTAGCTGAATAAACTAGTCTCTCTCCTGGAAGGGAACCTCACCAATTATCCCTTTATTATATTTTTATAATAACAAATATTGCCTTGTGCAAGATTTCCCCATTAGTATTTTATATTTAAGGCACATAGACGGTAAGTTGGATTCCTCAAATTCATCACATTTCACTGATTCAATTAGTATAAATAAAATAAAAATCTATAGCCAATCCTATAAAAACCTACTTTTGCTTATGAAACTGGCTACTTGCACATTGTCGAATGTACATAGTAAAACTGTGCATAAATATAATGGAAGCTGACATTTAGTATTTTGTTAAACAGAGTAGATCATGTGTACATGAGAATGTTCTTCAGCTTAATTCAGCCTAACATAATCATGATTTAAAGGCCTTTTAATGTAGCTATTAATAAAAAATCCAAAACACCATACCATACTTAGTTGCTAGCATATGTACTGCGTCACTAAACAGGATTGTGTTGTGCATGTCTATGTACACACACGTGCGTGTGCATATCTGTGGATTGGTGTATGCACAAACACATGTGTCTGCACACACATGTATGTCTACATGAATATATATTGTATAAACGCAATATACAACAATGTCTCTACATATGCATTTTTATATATGTGAGTGTATGTGTGTATTCAAATGTGTGTGTCTGTGTATGTCTGTGTGTGTGTACGTGTATAAATTGGTGGCATACTGGTGGCAATTCTTAAAATGGTATCCTGGTTTCCTATAGGGTAAAGAGGAATCCTGTCTTTGAGTAGATTCTAAAGATAAAATGCACCCAATTCAAATGCATTTCTTCATATACATTGATCTTGTCTTTGGCTTGAATTACAATGCATGAGGTAAAATTGATTTTCACGGTTAATGAAGAAAGGTAATAAAAGATAGGAGGAGAAACTCCATGGGAAATGATAGAAGGGCTAAGGAAGGAGTGGTGCTTGTCCTTAGGATGTTTAAATAAATTCTTCATCTCCACCCATCACCACCCCCCCAATGCACTGCACTACATACCCACACACACAGCAATATGTGTATATATGCATATATACATTTATGTTTCATACATGTAGTAATCTGTATGCACATATGTGTATTATTGTGCAATATGTGTTTATAGACACGTACAAATGCATGCCTTTGGGTGGATGCACACAACCCCACTACAGATATAGTGTCATATGTGTGCATTGCATGTATGTACATACACCCAGATGTGCAATACATGCATATACACACATGCAAATATGTGCATACATTCTCAGGAGTTGCCATGTGGCCAAGAAAGTCCTTGAACACTGAGCCCTTGTGGATGGGAAGTCACATGAGAGAGGAGGGCTGGGTAAATTCACTTGGTTTGATCTCTCCGAAGTCCACTGAAGGACATGCTCTTGTAAATAATGGGGAACGGCTATATGGTTAACACAGGCTGTGGTCGCTCATTGAGATAATGACAGATTGCTTTTAAACTTACCCAGCAGTGGATTGAGATGAATGGGCTGTTTGGCTTCTTACTCAGCAGTCCTGTATTTTTTTTTTCCTTTCTTGGTTTATCACTGCATACTTTTCACATCCATAAGGGAGATTAGTGTTCTTTGGGAAATGGAAATTGTTAATACACATCCATCAACAGAAAGCAGAATGAACAGAGATAAACACTAAGAAGAGCATATTTCATTTTTCATCAAATTCAGAGAGAAAATTATCTATTTTTCATTCAATCAATGAATGGCTAAAAATACCCTGAACTTACAACAGTTCCTACTTGTGTATAAACACAATTCATAAGTCTTAATTCATTAGACTAATGTGTTTATAAGGCAGTTGAAATGTCAAAGCGCTGCTGGATTTAGTATAAACTTAAATTCCATTACCTGGCAGCCATTAATTGCTTATGGAGCATAGGGATTCTTCCCAAGGGTCTTATATGTTTCCTTTTGTCATTTTGCTAACTATTCTGTCTAGACGAACTTAAAGCCCTTAATCCACCATAGGGATCAATAAACTGCACAATAATTCAGTCCTAATAATTAGCTTTCACTTAAACACAAATGGTCATTTCATTGTGAACTGCAGTACAAAATGATAATGAAATAATTAAAAAGACAGATGAAAGAGTGACTTAATAGGGAAGAGGCCTTACTGTTCAATTAGAGACATTACCATTCAACCTTTTTATTACTGCCACAACCTTTCAATTTTTTAAAAAATAATACTTCAAGCTATGCTCATTTAACACATGACAGTACCACTATTACATGCATGGTCTTGTGATATGAACCTTACTCTCCAAGACGGATGCAAAGCAATTGTCTACCTAAAATTATTAAGATGGTGAACATTTGATTCTAAGGTCTATAAATTGTATATAAATCACAACATGGTATTATACTGGCTGCTCAAATAAAAAGTTGTCCAGAGCCTTCCCTAATTTTGTTTTTAAACAAGATAAGCAGTTCATGGTCTCTTGAAACAGCTTTAATATTATATTTATATAGCCATTTTCCCGCAGAGTATTTCCCGGTATATTCTAAAGAACTAAAAATTCCCCATATTGCTGATCTAGCAGTTTAGTTCTAAGTCCAAAAAGGTACAAAACTTCATTAACCTTTTAATACAGTCTCACGGATGTAGGATGCCAGATATGTTTGAATCTTCCTGATCAAAGTGCTGGCCTAATAGCAAAATCTTTCACTTTACCTTTGGCATGTCCCACTTTCATTTTAATTTCTACTATATCTTAACATGGCTAGAGCCAGGCTGTGCGGTAGCCTTGCCGGCAGTGAGAGACTTCTATAATCAATTTTTGCAAAGCCTGCTGCTGCACTTTGCTACTGGCATAGGGGATGGTGCTCTTGGGCATCCCCAACCTCTTCATCACTGAGGTAGAACTCTCAGCTGGCTATAGTGGAACAGGAAGCCTTAGTCCCATTAATCCTGATCAGACTTAGCAGGACATAACATGATGTTCATCGCAGATTGGACCCATATGAATTTCTGCCCAAATAACAAGGAACAGGATCTTTACATCAATGGATGACTGAGATCTGCGAAAAGACCAAGAAACTAAGCAGAGTGTATTCAAACTACAATGGCAGAAACAGGGCAACTATAGATATATCTTTCTGCTTGTGCTTGAGATAAATCACTCTTTTTTTTTTTACATTTCTTGTGGCACCATGAAATGAAAACATCCTGTAAGATTTTACATGATCTATATTAACTTGCATCAATCATCCAAATTAAATGTGCAATGATACACATTAAGCATTATGGCCAACAAAAATGACAGGACTGACTTTGTGACATTCTGGTCACTTTGGACAAATGGACAACCAGTGTCTAGCTAGAAAACATGTCCATTCTCGGCAGTGTTTTCATCAATAAAAAACGTAGCTCAGATATGCAAAATTGTTTGAAGGGTCAGAAAATTAAAATTTTATATCTACATCAGGCTGAATACATTCATGACCCAATACATCATGCCTCATGGTATTCCTAGCCCTCATTTAAATAAACAAAATATGACTTACACTAATTTACTTTCTACTTGGCTTTTGTAAATCTTAAAACATTTTTAAATGTTGTATTTCCCATTATAATGTGAGTTCCCTTGGGCCAGGTACTATGTTCCTTTTATACTAGGATGACCAACATTTAGTATGTGGTAAGCTCCTAATAAATGCTTGTTAGTGGATTGATATTCCTATACAAACAGTTAGAGAATGTGTATTCCATCCCATTGCATTAACGTGTTTGTGAGTTTGTTATTGCTGTTCTACTGAGTATAACATTCATTCAACAAACCATTTTTTAAGTGCTTACAACACACAATGTATACGATGTGTCCAAAAAACCTTGTTGGAAATCTTTTCTCTATCACTTATTTTTTTTTCTCTTTAGGCTTAGCCAAGCTGTGGGACTTCTGCTTCCTCATCAGTAAAATGGAAGTGTTGAATTAAATGTCCGCTAAGGTCTTCTGAAGCTCTAAATCTATGATTCTGTGATGCTATGATTCAATTCATAGGATAAGAGAATTTTTATCTGAAAATAACTTCTTGTGTAGGAGTGTGGAACCTGAGGCCTCAAGGCCGCATGCAGCTTTCTAGGTCCTCTGTGAAATCTGGATACTGTCAAAGGGCTGTAGTTGAGGACTAGAGGGTCACATGTGACCTTGAGCTGCAGATTCCCCACCTCTGTATCTAGTCAAACTCCCTCAATTTATAGATGACTAAATAGCTTTTTAATAGTCACATGGGATGTAAGCTAGGATTTGAACGCATATTCTCTAGGTTCAAATGCAAGGCTCAAGTCACTCACTATACCAGACTATCCCTAAAGCTGTGAAAAGAATAGAATATGGAAGCATTCTTGATGTTTCCCTGACCCATAAACATGCTGTAGTTCATGAGCTTGGGATTTATGTATGAAGTAGTAATGTTAAAAAAAAAAATACAACGAGATTTCATGAGGGTTTTTAGTGGAATGTGCTTTGAAGTTTTTCTTCTCTTCTTCTATTTTTACTGCATATAACATCCCTGTGCAGGAAGTAATTAAATGTACTAGATATTTCATATAGGATCCGGGAACTCTTTTCTTCCAAAAATTAAATAAAGCTATTTTTAGAAAAAAAAAATCACAAATAGAATTTTTTTTTTTGTCTTTCCCACCTAGAGTACCCAAGACTTGTGTTTACTGAACATAGTTCAGAGTGCACATCATTCAGATGCAGCTTTTTCAACCGATCATATTGTCAAGAGCTTTTCTACTGGCTTATGAAAAGTCCTTAAAATTATACATATGGAAGTTTCTCTCTAATTGCCCACTTACCAATGAGGGGAAGCACCAGGGACAAGAGCACTGGGGCTCGAATCAGTAAACCTGAGTTACAATGCTGGCTTTTACAAAAACTAGTTGTGTGATCGTGGGCCAATCACTGAATCTCTTTGTGCCTATGTTTTGAAATCTTCAAAATATGGATGATAACGCATGTTACCAGTCTTCATAGTCCTTGGAGGAATTAACTTTAAAGCACTGTAACACTATTATAATCAGTATCAGGGGTGGTGTCTTCTATGGATATCTCAGTACTTCCCATAGGAATATTAAGAAGCATGAATGCTTCTTCCCTGAGGGGCTGGTGAGGGCAGAAACATGTGGTACTTTCAAATATCCACTGATGGCCCAATGGGATTGAAAACTTGGAACTTGGTATTACATGTGGGAAAATGACCTTTGATCTCAGAAATAGAAGAACATACAGGGAAGTAGTTGAAGGAAAGGAAGAAAGCTCAAAAGGGGGGAGAAAGGAAGGAGACTCTATTCTGAAGATGAGAGGGGATTCTACTCATAAATATTTTTATGTGTGAAGAGAAATGGTCAGGAAAGGGAGATGAGAATCTTACACTGGAAGAGACCTGCATCATCTGGCATCTGAAAAGTCTATTCGCCTCAGGAGAGGGGAAAATTGACCCTGAGGTCAACCAGCACATGGAAGAAATGGGAAAACATGGACATAGCAAAAACTTTCCAGATGAATGTAAAAAACAAAGATCAATAAGAGAAGGCATAAGATCGTTGATTGGCTGCATAATTAGAGACAAGGTTGGGGAGGGGCCCTATCATGGGGCAGTGTCCTATCTGTCACCTGTGATAACTGTCATTGTTATGGAAGTATGGCACAATGAAAAAAAGAAATTCACCGAACAAGCCCAATGAGACAGTGGCAAAGCTCCTAGAGGTAAGAACCTACAATGCATATGTCCGAAGCTTTGACTGCATGAAAAATACAGGGGGAAAACTAGAGCCCAGATAATAATAGGGTCATGAATCAAAGAAAGAGGCCTGGAGTAAACATAAAAAGAAAATGGGTAATGAAGAATGGGAGAGACATCCTTTTTGTGAAGGGGTGCAGAAATAAAATTTTAAAACTAAGGAATAAGAATAGCTAAAGGGGAAGAGAAGAGGGAACAGTAGCAAATAAAAGGAGGAGAAGAAGGGTGAAGGGGAAAGAGCCAGAGGGAATAAGGCTACCTTTAAAAAAAAGATGAAAATAAAGTAACGGAAGAAACAATACTGTATTTACAAGATAAAAGGGGACTTAAAATTGAAAAACTTCTGCACAGTCACTTTAAGGTATCTAGGATAAGAAGCAAAGTGGTCAAATGAGAAAAAACTTTTGAATCAAATTGATCTGATAAGGGTTTAGTATCCAAGAGACACACAGACAGACAGATAGATAGATAGATAGATAGATA
>CM053587.1:19287145-19299407 GCA_028646515.1 Pseudochirops corinnae | reverse complement strand
TATTATTTATTTTATTATTGTCACACAGGATTCATTTTCATTTTATACTTTCCTATATTGTTTTCCTCATTCTGCTTATATCATTCTGTATCATTTACTGTAAGTTCATTTATATTTCTTTGATTCCTCTTTTTGCAATTTCTTACAGAACAACAATATTCCATCAAATTCATGTACCATGGTTTATTTAGGCATTCTACAATCCATCTCTCTCCCTTCTCCCACCTTATGTCCAATTCTTTTCTATCACAAAAAGTGCCGCTATGATTATGTGGTATGCACGGGAATTGGTTAGACTTTGGGTATACACCTAGAATTGGGATCTCTAGGTCAAATAGCATAAATATTTTTGTCTTTTTGTCACAAAATTCCAAAAAATAATTTTTCTGATTGGTTGGCCCAATTTATAGCTCCAATAAGACATAGACTTTCCAAAATGGCTTATTCGTATTTTTTGTCATTTTCATCACTTTGCTGAGTTTGAGGTAAAATCTGAGTGTTGCTTTCATTTTAATTTGTCTTATTAGTTTTGGTGAGAAATCTTTCATGTGTATAGATGGTTTCTATGCTTTTCTGAAAACTTCTATCTCTCACAGAGTAAATAGGCAAGCATATATAGGGTGATCAAAGAAAGCTAGAACCTCTGGTGTGAGGGCTTGCCAAGCCTTTTTCAGGGCTGCTCATCCATCTTTAATATCTGCCTGTCTCCCAACTCTCACTTGTGGTTCCAAGAATCTGTATTATGTGCAGCAACCATACTTGGGCAAAACTGTCTTGGCAGATGGATTCAACTAGAGTGAACGTAACCAAAAGGCCTCAAGCCTGTAGATGAGTTAAGTGGGTATTTACCCTAATCATGTGAAGACAGAATGGGGGGATAAGAACAATTTGTTCCAATGGCCAGGAAAGCAACTAAAACAGGCATTGAGGAGTGCTTAGAGCCTGGTCAAACAATGAAGACACCAAGTTCATGCACTGTATCCCAAGTCATTGCCATCATTGTCATTCTGACCTTTGTCTTGCCACTGGAATTCAATGACTCTGGAAGAGAGAGTGAAGCTAAGGACTTTGCTCAGCTCTGCCTCATTTAAATTCAATTCATGCACAAGTCAATACACCATCCTGTGATATCATTGGTCCTCTTCCAAAACAAAGCATATACAATAATTCTGTGACCTTGAAAAATCATTTAACATCCCTGAGTCTCAATTACCTTTCTTTAAAATTAAGAAATTAATCAAAGTGGTCTCTGAGGTCCCTTCTAGCTCTACATATATAATCCTTTGAACTCTTTGCTCATATCCTTTGATAACTCACCTATTGGGAAAACTCTCTTGGTCTAATATGTTTGTTTTAATTCCCTATATACTGGGAATGCAATCTCTTATCAGAGATGTTTAATATAATTTTTACCACAATTGATAGCTTCTCTTATATTGGTGGCATGCCTGATGCCAGCACCCTGATAGTGCTATTTTAATAATAGAATTAAATGTTGCATTGAGCAATAAACAAAATATTTACTTAGCCTTAATGTAGGAAGAATATGCAATAAATAGAGAATGGCACTTAGCTTGAGAAGATATGTGCCCTTCCCATCTCTGTTTGGAAACTCATCTGTTCATTAGGGCAGACTATGGTGACTGGCATGGTTATTAGGCATATACTAAATCTGAAGAGCTCTAATCTCACATGAAGAATTTTCTATCCCTAAGTGACCAGGAAGAAAGTAAACACAGCTAAAGAAGCTGTGTCAAGGAAGGCACAGCTTGAGTGTTTCATTACCTATATACCTCTTACCTTACCTTACCTTACCTTACCTGGTCTCAATCAAGTTCCAGCTTTGTCACCTTTTAGGGAAAACCTAGGCTTAACCCATATGGCAATAGCAATGGCAATATCAGTCCATCCATACCTTATCCTTGCAGCATGAATATGGTTTATCTAAAACGTTCCATGTCAAGTAATCAAAATTATATTTTAAGATCACTGTCCCTTGTTAATTAATTAGGACCACTCAGTAAAGCACTTCTAATGAGAGCTATTTGTGTGAGCCTTAAGCATTTTAATTGGAAGAGACTTGATATCTTCTAAATGGTAGTTTCTCTTCCTCATTTAAATTCCATTTATGTAGTAAATCAGTATCCACATTTTGGAGGATAGGAAAAGGGAAATAAAACAAACTTGAAAATGATATCTATTAAAGAATATTCTGAACAGTGATGGAGAACTCAGGTAGGAAGGAAAGTGGAGATTGCTATACAATTTTGGAGTCTGCAGCTAGATTGTGTGTTATTACAATTGCCTTATGATGGAGGAATGGATTAGTGGTAGCACTTCTTAAGATGGTTTGACATTTTCTTCATTTTTCACAGAAGAAAATCATCTCTGGAATGTATTAGGGATATTCTTTTGCTTTTCAGAGGTTCCAGAATTTCAGCCTTTCAGGCAAGGAAGTTATCTGTTGATTTCATCTTTGGATTTATATTTTGAAATTGTGGAGCATTATAATTGCTTGAGTAGGTAAAAGCAAGAAATAGGCAACATAGAGTGAGAATCTGATTCCTTTACTGGCATTCCATTTATTCTCATAATTATCAAAGTCTGTTCTTTAAGGCAGTAGCCAGACTTCTGTGAAACTCTTCTTTGTACTAGTGGCAATCAACTCATACAAATACCAAATGTGCCGATGTTTGTTCATGGCCTGAATTTCTGATTTAATTCTCAATTCTCTTGGATATAGCACCATTAAAATAGCTATAAAGCATGTAAGTAGGTACAATAAATAAATTAATAAGATTGGTTTGGGGCCTTTTGTTCAGTACTTAATATATTGTGGTGCCGGACATCTCTAAAATTTCCTACAATCTGAACATATTTAAGAATTTCTATCTCTACAATTATGAAAAATACTTCCAATGATTTTTCTTCCATTTAAAAAAAATATGTTATCCTTTAGGTTCGAGTTTTTTTTTCTATATTGTTTATAATATACAAAATAATTTGGATAGTTCTTACTTTATAATATCTTTGTTGCCTGGAAATGTATTCCAATGCCTTTATATTGTTGTTTCTTATTTTCCTTAAGATTCTAGACCTTTTTTTTTTCCTCCAAATAAATTTAATTATTATTTTAACTAACCCTTATAGTTATTTCTTCATTATTTCACTGGTTTGGTATTATATCTACAAATAAATTTTGGTAATATAATCATTTTATTGTTTTGCCTCAGAAGACATACAAGCAATGAAGACACTTTCAGTAATATGTATTCCACTATTTCTGTAAATAAGGCTTTATAATTATATGTCTTGAATATGTGGTAAATTGATTCCCAGGTAGTTTGTGGATTTTGCTACAATTTTAGATGAGATATCTATTGCAAGTATTTTCTGTTGGTTTTTGTTATTTTTTATGGAAATTCTAATAATTTTTGTGGATTTGATTTTATCCTGCTACTTTATAGATTCTATTCATTCTCTCAACTCATTTTCCTGATTATTCTTTGGGATTTCCTAAACAAACCATCATTTCACCTACAAATAAGGATAATTTGATCTTATCTTTGCCTGTGTATTGTCTGCATTGCCTTTCTCTTGTCTTCTAGTTATTACCATTACAATATTCCTAGAATCATGCCAATTTGTGAGAATAGGGGACATCCTCACTTTATCCCTGTATTTATTGTGAAAACTTCTAATATTTGTCCATTAGAAATTATGTTAGCTTTTGGTTTTAGATATATTCCTTTGATGATATTAAATATACCCATAATTATTAAACTATTTAGTGTGAATTAGTTTAATTTTACTGTTTTTTTTTTCCTGAACCTAGTAAGTACAATTGTGGTTTTATCATCTTTATATACTTAGCTATATGTCAATTATTTTCCAAATGTCAAAGCATCCTTATAACCCTTAAACCCAACTTACTCACAGTAAATAATTTTTGGACACATTTCTGTATTCCTTTTGCTAAGATTTTTTTTTTAATTTGCACCCATATTTATTAGTGATATATGTGTATTTTTCTTGACTTTGTCATTTTCTTGTCTGTTTTATGATATTTGTATTATTAAAAAGACTTTGTAGTGTTCTTTCTTTCTTAATTATAGATATTCATGTATATACCAAAGATATCAATTATTCTTTAAATTTTTGAGAGAATCCACTTGCAAATATCTCTGAAATTTTTTCTTTAATCTTCTAGATCCTTTTGCCCCTTGATGATTTTTCTTCATTCTTTTTTATCAGTCAATTTCATCTTAAGGCATTCTTCTCTTCATTGGCTTTTTGGGCCTCTTCTGCCATTTGTGTTAGTCTGTTTTTTGAGGTGTTACTTTCTTCAGTGTATTTTTGGGTCTCCCTTAGAAAGCTGTTGACCTGCTTTTCATGATTTTCTTGCATCATTCTCATTTTTCTTCCCATTTTTTCACCCACTTCTCTTACTTGACTTTCAAAATCCTTCTTGAGCTCCTCCATAGCCTGTAACTAATTCATATTTTTCTTGGAGGCTTATGATGCAGGAGTTCTGACTTCACTGTCTTCCTCCTACTCCATGCCTTGATCCTTTTTTGTCCCCAAAAAAGGATTCTATGGTCTGTTTGTGCTTCCATTGCTTGCTCATATTGCCAGCCAATTACTTGACTTTTGAGCTCTTTGCCATGGTAGAACTCTGCTTCCATAATGGAGAGATCTATGTCCCAAATTACTTGGGTTTTTGCAGTTGCCAGAGCTATCAGGAGGGTGCCCTCTCTCCAGACCCCACAAGCTCTGGCTCATTGGCCACACACCCCAGTACCATCACCCAAGACTTTGATCTAGATCCAAGCAGGTCAAAGCAAGTGTGATTGCCCTCTAAATGGTTGCCTGGTCCCCCTACAATCTGCAGGCCAGGAGCTCTGGAAGCAGCCATGCAGCATGGCTGCACATCCACGTTGCCTCCATCACTTCTTGCCCTGGGGACCCAGGCCAGACCACTCTCTTTTGTCCCCTTCCCCTCCCTTTCCCATTCCAACACAGTTCCACACTGACCTTTTACTTTGTCTGTGGCATTTATGGGTTGAGAAGTCTGGAAACCACCACAGCTGCTGGTGATTCACTCTTCTGAAGTCTGCTCTGGCCACCATTGCTGAGGGCCACCCTGGAGGCAAGAACTGCGCAGCTCACAGGGAACTGTGTTCAGCTCCTAGCTTGGTGCAATAGACCCTTCCTGTATACCTGCCAGGCTTCCTTCAGCAGGAGATTTGTTTCTCTATGTCACTTTGTGAGTTCTATTGCTCTAAAGTTTGTTTAGAGTCATGTTTTACATGTATTAGAAGCAATTGGAGTGGGAGCTCACACCAAGTTTGTGCTTCTACTCCACCATCTTGGCTCTGCCCCTCAATCAATTTCATTTTAAAAGAAATTAAGAGAACAATACCTTAGAAACACCAGAAGAAGTTATGTTATTGCTTAATCTATTCAGGAATTGAGTTATGAAAGATGAATAAACAAACAAAAAATTCCTACAATAAAACCCAAGACAAAAACTCAGAAAGGAATAACTCTAAAACAGCTATAAGCAAAACGTCAAAGGGATATATAGTTTGTCTACATGATCAACTGAAATTTTTATGAAATATTAAGAAGGTATTTGGAGGGAAGGAGACTATTTTTCTGTTACAAAGTGTTACAAAGTGTTAGTTTTCTATTACAAAGTTGACAGTGTTAGAAGAAAGATTTGGAAAACAAATGAAAGCTTTAGAACAAAGACTAGGAGGAAAATTAACAGTTAAATACAAGATGTATTAAATCTTATCCAAGTAATAGGCTCCTTGAAATTTAAAATGGGGGAGCCAGGATGTTGGAAAAAAGGCAGATACTTGCCTGAGCTCTCCCAAATTCCCCTCCAAAAAACTTTAAATAATGCTGCAAAATAAATTCTGAAGTGCAAAACCCACAAAGGGATCAGGTAAAACAATATTCCAGCCCAAGAAAACTTAGGATGTTGACAGAAAAGGTCCCTCACACCAAGAATAAAGTGGAGTACACATTGAGCCCCAGAAAACCAGCAATAGGATTTGGGAGGAGGGGATGTGTGACTGAATCAGCCATGATTGCAGCTTCTATAACTCCCAAGCCACAAATCGTAAGGAGGTCAATAAAATTAATAAAAGGAAGATTACAGGGTTCTCTTTGTTGGCACCGGGGAATAATCCCAGGCTGAGAAGGAGCACTAATACACCAGAGCTTGCAAACTCAGGGAGTGGAGATAATTTCCAGTCATAGTTCCAGGATGGAAAAGAGTGCTTGTTGCTACTCATAGACCAGAGCATACACCAGGAGAGTTTTAAACACACCTCTTTGTAGATCATACTGCCTTGGAAGAACTGAAAAGTTACAGACCCCCACAACTAGTACTTAAAACAACTGAACAAAAATACTTGAAGCTTGGGGCAGTACTCCCTCCATCCCCGGAGTAGAGAGCCCAACTTTAACATAAAGTCAGAAGTTGAGAAATGGACTAGAAAAAAAGAACAAATGACAAGAAAAAAAAATCCTACCAGAGAAAGTTATTATGGTGACAGGGAAGATTAAAATTCAAACTCAGAAGAAGACATCAAAGTCAAAACTGCTGAATCTAAAGTCTTAAACTTTGAATTGATCTCAGATCCACAAAGAATTCCTGGAAGATCTCAAAAAGGATTTAAAAAATCAAATAAGAGAGGTAGAGGAAAAATTAGGAAAAGAAGTTAGAATGACGCAAGAAAATCATGAAAAAAGAGGCAACACTTGGTAAATGAGGAACAAAAATACACTAAAGTAAATATCATCTTTAAAAAACAGAATAGGCAAAATGGTAAAAAAGAGACACAGAAATCTATTGAAGAGACAAACTCTTTAAAAAGCAAAATGGAATAAATACATACAAAAATTCACTGAAGAGAAATCCTTGAGAAATAAAATTGACCAAATGGAAAGCAAGGTACAAAAGCTCACTGAAGTGAATAATTCCTTAAAAATTAGATTTTGGCAAGTGGAAGCTAATGATTCCATGAGATATCAAGACATTAAAATAAAATGAAAAGAATAAAAAAACAGAAGAAAATGTGAAATGTTTTCATTGGAAAAGCAACTGACCTGGAAAATAGATATAAGAAAGATAATTTAAGGATTATAGGACTACTAGAAAGCCATTATCAAAAAAAAAAAAAGAGCCTAGACATCATCTTTCAATAAATTATCAAATAAAATTGCCCTGCTATTCTAAAACCAGAGGGGAAAATAGAAATTAAAAGAATCTACCAATCTACTAAATTGTAGCCAAATTTCAGATGTCTTAGATCAAGGAAAAAATGTTGCAAGGATCCACAAAGAAAAAGTTCATCTATCATGGAGCCACAGTCATAATAAGACATAATTTAACACTTCTACATTAAAGACTTGAAGGGCTTGGAATAGATATTCCAGAGCAAAGAGGAGCTAGGATTATAACAGAAAACCACCTACCCAGCAGGACTAAGTATAATCTTTCAGGGGAAAAAGAGACATTCAGTTAAATAGAGGGCTTTCAAGCATTCCTGGTAAAAAATCAGAGCTGAATAGAAAATTTATCTTTCAATACAAGACTCAACAGAAGCAAAGAAAGGTAAACAGGAAAGAGAAATCATAAGAGATTAAATAAGATTAATCTGTTTGTAATCCTACATGGGAGGATGATACTTGTAACTTCTAAGAACTTTTTTTCATTATAAGGAAGTTAGAAGGAGATAGATAGGCAGAGGGCATGGGTATGAGTTGAATATGATGGTATGGTATCTTTTTAAAAAATTAACCAAGAAAGAAGAATTTACCAGAAGAAGGGGTAAGGGAGAAGGGAGAAGTATAATGGCATATATTACTTCAAACAAAAGAGGCACAAAAGAGATTTTACAGTGGAAGGGAAGATGGAAAAATGAAGTGGAGCACTTGAACCTTACTCTAGTTGAAATTGGCTAAAAGAGGTAATAACATATACACTCAGTTGGATATAGAAATACATGTTATCCTAGAAGACAGTAAGAAGAGGAGAGGATAAGAGAAAGGGGAGCAGCTGATAGTAGGGAAGATAGATTAGAGGATGGACAGAGTGAAAGAAAAGAGAGAACAGGGTAAACAAGAAAAAGGAAAGGGGCCTATATATACAAAAATATTTATAGCAGCTCTTTTTATGGTGGCAAAAAATTGGAAATCAAGGGGATACCTATCATTTGGAGAATGGCTAAACAAGTTGTGGTCATGTGATTGTAATAGAATATTATTATACTATAAGAAATGATGCACAGGATAGCTTCAGAAAACCTGAAAGACTTACATTAACTGATGCAAAGTGAAGTGACCAGAACCAGGAGAACATTGCACTCAGTAATAGCAATAATGAATGATGATCAGCTGTGAATGACATAGTTATTCTTAACAATACAGTGATCTAAGACAATTCCAAAGTATTGTGAAAAATACTATCCACTTCTGGAGAAAGAATTGATGGAATCTGAGTGTAGTTTGATGCATAATTTTTTTTCACTTTCTTTATTTTTCTTGCTTTTCTTTCTTTCTTTTTCTTTCTTTCTTTCTTTTTCTCTCTTTCTTTCTTTGCAATGCGGCTAATATGTTTTGCATGATTTCACATGTATCATTGATATCACATTTTTCATCTTCTCAACGAATAGAGAAAAGGCAGGTGAGAGGGAAAGACTTTGGAACAAACTAAAAAAAATATATATTTTTAAAAATGCAATTTTAAAGTACTATTTTATCAACAAAATGTAAATACTCTTTAAAAACAATAAAATAATCAATGATCTAATTTGATTATTTAAATGAAAAACTAAACCAAATTACTAGTATCAAAAAACAACCAAAAATGGAAAATTCACTGCAAATGACACAGAAATGGTGGAAATTTTTAACACTCTTTTTACCAAACTGTTATCTAAGGAAAGTTACAACTTAAATGGAATGAATGGATCTTTGCTGGGAAAAATGTTTAATGTCCAAATTAATAGAGGACTTAACGAATTTCAACAACCCAATTTCAGAAAAATGTATTCAACAAAACCGTAAATGAAGTTAAAAAAAAAAAACCAGAAACTAGATGGATTTACAAATGAATTCTATCAAACATTCAACAATAATTAATTCCAATATCACATTCACTATTTACAAAAATTGGAAAATACCAAATTCTCTCTAAGACAGAAATTCAGTATTTTGTTTTAAGTTTGATTTTTTTTTCTGATTTAGAAGCATGTATTTTCTCTCCACCCTCTTTCTCTTCCCAATTGAATAAAAAATAATAGAAATAAGGTGTCTAACAGACATGCATATTCCCAAAATGTATGCCTCAATTTGCTTTGCATTTTAAATCTAGCACTTCTCAGGCAACAGATGGGTAACATCCTGTTCATCAATTCTCTGGAATCACAGATGGTCACTGTGTTGATAGGAATTCTTATGTCTTTGAAATCTAATGATCCTTGCAGTGTGTTTTTTTTTTTCTTATTTGAATTGCTTTCTTGTTTCTGCTTGCTTCACTTTACTGTAGTTCATGCAAGTGTTTTTGGGTTTCTCTAAAGCTGCCTCCTTCCTCATTTCTTACAACACCATCCTATTCTATTGTGTTTGTATGTCATAATTTGTTTAGCCTTTCCCCAATTGATGGACATTCTCTTTGTGTCCGTATCTTTACCACCTCAAGAAGAACTGCTATAATTTATTTTTTTTTGTACATATGGGTCTTTTCTTTTTTCTTTGATCTTTTTGGAGCATCGATCTAGTAGTTGTGCTGCTGGTCAAATGGTTTACACAAGTTATTAACTTTTGGGGCATGGTTCCAAATTGATCTTCTGAAGGTTTGTACCAATTGAGTTCCTACAATAGTTCATTAATATACTCATTTTCCCACAGTCCTTATTACTTTTCTCATTTTTCTTTTTATCATATTGATCCATTTGATAGGTATGAAACATAACCACAGAGTTAAATTTGCATTTGACAATTAGTGATTTGAAACTTTATTATGTAGCTATTGATAGCTTGGATTTTTCCTCTAAAAACTGGCTGTTCACAGCTTTCAACCATTTATCATTTGCAAAATGGTTTTCATTCTTACAAATTTAAATTGTTCTCTATATATCTTCAAAATAAGGCATTTGACAGAAAAAAATGCTGTAAAACATTTCTCCAAATTACTTAATTTCACTCTAAATTTAGGTATGTTAATTTTATTTGTACAAAAGTTTTTAAATTTTCACATAATTAAATTTGTTCATTCTTTCTTCAGTGATCATCTTTATCCCTTGTTTGGTCATGAGCCCTCCATCTATCCATAGATCTAAAAAGTACATTCTTCTTTTCCCTTTTAATTTGTTTAAGCTATCACTCTTTAGGTCAAAATATCATGTGCCCATTTGCAGTTTATCTTGGTATAGGGTGTGAAATGTTGATTCATGCATAGTTTTTGACATATTGCTTTTTATTTTTTCTAGAAGTTTTTGTTAAATAGTGAATAGTGAGGGCCTTTGGGTTTATCAATGCTAGTCTTCTAGGTTAATTTTTTTTTTCATCAGTAGGCTGTTTGCCTAATCTATTTAGTTCATAACAATGCTATTTTTTAAAACCAATTCTGAAAATTACTTAACTATAGTATAGTTTGTAAACTGGTAGCTGTAGGCACCTTTCCTTTCCTTTTTTTTTTTTTATTATTTCCCTTGCATTTCTTAACCTTTTTTTCCCCTCCAGGTGAATTTCATTATTATTTCTTCTAACTCTGCAAAGCAAGCATTGGTAGTTTGAGTAGTATGGCACTGACTAGGCAAATTAATTTGAATAGAAATGTCATTTATATTATATTAAATTGGCCTACCCATGGACAATTAACAATTTTACAGTTATTTTGGCATGTCTTTTATTTGCGTGAAGAATGCTTTGCAAATATATTAAAAATAATTCCTGTAGGTGTTTTGGCAGGTAGACTGCCAAATATATACATATTTGTAGTTATTTTAAATGGAATCTTTCTTCTCCTTTTGAGGGACGATATACAGAAATGCTGCATTTCACATGGACTTTTTTTTGTCTTGGACTTTGCTGCTTATTGTTTCATTTTTTAAAAATTGACTGAGATTTTTAAAGTGCACTAGCATCTGCAAAAAGCAATGATTTTCTTTCTTCTTCAACTAGATATATTCTCTTTATTTTTTGTGTCTTCCTTCTATAAGTGACATTTTAAGAGTATATCAAATAATGATGGTGATAAAAAAAATAACCTTGCTTTATCCCTGATTTTATTGCAAAGACTTCTAGTTTATCTCCATTATACATATTATTGGTATGTGTGTGTGCAGGTGCACACGTGTGTGTACATTGCTATTTATATATGTAAATAATTTTATATTAAGGAAATTTTTTTTGTTATTCCCATTTATTCTGATGTTTTTTAGTGTTTTATGAGAATGGACATTATGTCTTGTCAAGGTTTTTTTTTCTTCATATATTGATATAATCATATAATTTCATTATTATTATTATCATTACTATTATCTATTATGTTGATAGTTTTCCACATATTAACTCAATATTGCATTCCTGGCATAAATTCACTTCATTATAGTATATAATCTTTATCATTTGTTGTTCAAGTCACCTTTCTATTATTTTATTTAAAATGTTCACATAAATGTTCATTAAGGGATATTATTCTATAGTTTTCTTTCTGTGTTTTAACAGTCCTTGTTTATGTCTCAGGACCATATTTGTGTCATAGAAAGAATTTGATAAGAGCCCCTATTTTGCCTTTTTTTTTTTTCCAAATAACTTATGTAATTTTGGAATTGTTTTTGGAATGTTTGGTAAAATTTGCTTGTAAATCCACTTTTTTTTATTCCTTTTGGGAACTCATTTATGGCTTCTTTGATATATTTCTCTAACATTAAGTTATTTGTCATCTATTTCTTTGTTAGTCTTGGCACTTTATATTTTTGTAAATATTAAATCATTTATTTTGGTTCAAGTCAAGTCAACAAGCACTTATGTAACTATTATGTGAAAGTCACTATGCTAATCACTCTGGGTACAAAGAAAGGCAATAAAAAAAAAGTCCCTGTTCTCAAGGATCTCCAAGTATAATGAGATTATCAGGTTGTCAATTTAATTGGCATATAATAGGGCAAAGGAGTTTCAGAAATCTTCATTATTTCTTCCTCAGTTGATGTTAATTTATCCTTTTCATTTTGATAATAGC
>CM053587.1:19255895-19279381 GCA_028646515.1 Pseudochirops corinnae | reverse complement strand
TATCTTTTTGATCTCCTATATCCATTGTTTGGTTAAGAATTCATCTTATACAGTAAATGAATGAAAAATAAAGCATTTATTAAGTTATTCTAAATGCAACATGATGATGGTTTTGTTAATATCTCTAAAATTACCCTATTTGTTTAGAGCATTAGGTTGGACTTTTTGTTACTCAGATGGCAAAGAAAACAAAGTAATGCTGATGCTAAAAAAAAAAAGTCTTCCTACCTCCTAAAAGAGAATTCATTATAGTCTACATAAAATATGTACTATTTCTAACATAACAAACTTTGCCAATATTTGTTATAATATCAAAGGTAAGTATTCTTTGAATATTGGGTGGAAATCACTAGTATGTCCATTTGGCCCAGAGATTCCCACTCCCTTCCCTTGGCCTTTAGAGCTTTTAAAAAAAATTAATTAAATTTTATGTTTATTTTTAGTTTGTATCATTCATTTCCACAATATTTTGAGTTACAAATTTTCTCCCCATCTTTCTCCTACCCACCCACCAAAAATTCAGTCCTGCTGTATATCCCCTCCCCCAGTCTGCTCTCTCATATATCCTCCCCCATCCTTCCTCCCACTTTCTGGTAGAGCAAGACAGATCTCCATACTCCAGTGCCTTTAGAACTTTTTATGGCTTTTAAATATTTCTTTTGCTAAGATTGGATTATTTAAATTATTTCTTTTTACATTAATCTGGGTATTTTATATTTTGTAACTATCCACTCGTTTCTTTTAAGTTACAATTTTATTGCCATGTAATTGGGCAAAATATTTTCCAATAATTTCTTTTGCATTTGATATGAATTCTGCTTTTTTGCATTTTTATCTTTTTTTGATCCTCCTTTTTTTCTCTTTTAGAAAAAAATAGCCATACTTTCTATTTTATTCATTAAAAAGATTCTTCTTATTTTACTTATCAATTCAATGGGTTTTTAATTCAGTTTTATTTATTTTCTTTTATTTTCAGAATTTCTATTTTTTTCTGTTTAGTTGGAATTTTGTATTTGTTTATTTTGTAGTCTTTTTTTTTTTGCATGCCTAATTCATTGCTCTATTCCTTTTCTGTTATTTAAAGATATGTTTTCACTTAGGAACTGCTTTGACTGCTTCCCAAAAGTCTGGATATTTTATCCCATTGTAGTCATTTTCTTTGATCAAATTATCTATGGTTTCTGTGTTTTATCATTTGACCCACCAATTATTTAGGGTCAAATTATTTAGCCTCTATTTTTTGAATACTTCTAACAGAGCTCTTTATTGATTGTGTTGTCATCAGTAAAGGATATTTCTAATATGTCTGTTTTTCTGCATTTGTTTATCAGGTTTTTATGCCTTAACACTCTGTGATGCAGTTTTTTATTTGCCTCTGCTGGTGCTAAAGCTCCTGGCTCCTCAGAAGGCAAGGGTAGTCAATATTGGGAAAAGAAATTCTTCCTGTCTGTGGCAAGCCTTAGAAGCCAAAGTCAGGACTTAGATAAAGGTTTAGATAGTGTACTCTAATTAGGGCCTTTTGGTGATGCGCCTAGCAGCTTTGCATAAGGCCAGCTCCCTAAAAAAAAGACCCCCTAGGGTTACAATTAAAAGAACTTTTGTCTGAGACCCTGACTTCAAAGCCTTTTTATCCCCCCCAAACTTCAGATACCTAAAAGACAAGTCCCTTACTAGATTATCCATCCTGTGTTGGTTCCAAGGTACAACATACTCAAGACAATGATTACATCTAAACAAACCTAAGATACTTTGAAGTCTTATCTCTTTTGTATCCTCTTTGTTAATACCTTTGAGAATGCTAATTGACCTGTTGGTGCCCAGAAAACCTGACTTTATCTAAAGTTACTTCCAGGAACTAACAGGCTTAAGAGAATGATAGTAAAACCTGAATCCTTTCATCTTTCTATATAAACATCTTGCTCCAAAACCATTCAATGGAATTCTTCCCTGAACTACCCACATGGCCTTGTCACTTCTCTCTCACATCTCTCATAATACTTAGTGTCGGACACTAAGTAGCTCCTAACACCTGTCAAAGTCCTTGGCACTGTCAAATACGTCAACATTAGAAATAGGTATGGTTTTATCAATGGAGATGACATTTAAGGAAATGCATTACCATCTGCATTGCTGTTGTACCCAAAGGACCACTGGGACTTTCCATCTGACATAGCTGAAGTCTCCTACATATGCCATCACCTTTGTTAGCAAGCTTCTTCAGAGCATCAACCATTTTGTCAATCCATTTATACCCTCAATGCCTTGTACTTAGGAATAGACTGATAAATTATTTGTTATCCATTCATTCACTCACCGCAAAACTATAGCTCAACAGGAACATATTAATAAAATAAGGGATATTAAAGATTAATTAGATAAAATAGATAATTTCAACTACATGAAACAAAAAAGATTTCTGAAATTGAAAAAAAAACAACTTTTCTCCAGACAGATGGATTCTCATCTCCAACTATCTTTCAGGCATCTTTAAATGAATGTTCCACAGAAATCTTAAACTCAACATGTCCCAAATTGAACTCGTTATCTTCCTCCCCAAACTCATCTTTCCTCCTAACTTTCCTATTACTGTTGAAATAACAAAACCCTTCCAGTCATCCAGACTCAAAACCTGAGTGCCATCTCAACTCTTCATTCCCTCACCCCCCAATTTCAAGCAGTCATCAAGTCTTGTTATTTCTACCTTTATAACATCACTTTCACATGCTCCTTTTCTCTGCCACCACCCCAGTGCAAGTCCTCATCACCCCAAGACCGCGCTATAATTTTAATCTGCTCTTTGGTCTCTTTGTCTCAATTTTCTCCCCACTCTAATCCATTCTCTACTGCACTATCAAACTGATCATTCTAAAATGTGAATCTCTCCATACCACCTTGTCCCATTCAATCAATCGCAGTGGCTCCCTATGATTTATATAATTGATCTACAATCAGACAATCAAATACAAAATTATCTGACTTTCAAGAGTTTCAGTATCTTTCCTAACTTTCCAATATTATTACACCTTATTCCCTTCCAGGTACTCAGTAATCCAGTAACCCTAGCTTCTTTGTTTTTCCTTCCACATAATGTTCCATCTCCTTCTGAACACTTTCTTTGGCACTTCCCTCTTTCTGAGCTTCTCTGGCTTCCTTCAGGTTTCAGCTTTTGTCCCAGCTTCTGCAAGAAGCCTTCCTCAGTTGTTAACATTAATGTCTTCCCTCTGAGATTTCTCCCAATTTTCTCTGTTTATATTATTTGTATATACTTCTTTGTATGTTGTCTACCCCCATTATAATATGAACTCTTTCAAAGCAGATTTTTTTTTTTTTTGCCTTTCTTCATATCCCCTGGGTTTAGCACAGCGCCTGGCACATAATAAATGTTAAATGGCTGACCGAAAAAAACCAATGATGTACCTAAGATAAAAAATGGACTCAATTAAAAAAAAGACCCTTTGTAAAAAATATCTTCCTTTATCAAAGATATATAGAGATAACAAAGGGAAATACATAAGATCAAAATACATTCCCCAATAGATAAATCGTTAAAGTATATAAGCAACCTGTTCTTAAAATATTGCAAACTATGAAGCACTGTAAGAAAAAATGAACATAATCAGAGAAATATAAAATGAAATAAGACTCAGGTTTCACATTTATACCCAGAAAATTGGCAAAGATGATGAAAGATAGGAAGTCAGTACTGGAGGAACTATAGAAAAATGGATACACTAATGTACTATTGGTAAAGCAATGAATTCATCTACCTATCCATCCATACTGAAAAGAAATTTGGGATTATGCTAATAAAATTACTAAAATTTCCACAATTTTTTTTCTTTTTGGAGGGGGGAATGCAGGGCAATTGGGGTTAAATGACTTGCCCAAGGTCACATGGCTAGTAAGTGTTAAGTGTCTAAAGCCAGATTTGAACTCAGGTCCTCCTGACGCCAGGGCAGGTACTCTATTCACTGTGCCACCTAGCTGCCCCAATTTCCACACCTTTTGACCTATAGATAGCAGCATTGTACCCCAAGTACATCAATATAAAAAGAAATACTATATACAGAAAAATATTTAAAGTAACTTTTCATTCCAGCAGCAAAAAAATGGGGGTGAAGGAGAAGCAGACACATAAATTGAACCATGACCAAAAGATTATAGTACATAGTATGTTTTTGTGCTATAAAAAATTTATGGTTATGATGAATAAACAGAAATACAAGAAGACATAAAAACAAATGCAAAGTGAAGAAAAATTACTTACACAATGAATACGAGAAAATAAATCAAAAGAACAACAAAGCAATCAAAACTGAATTCTGGGAAATTACAATGAACAAGCCTTGCCCTAAAGAAATGATATAACGTAGAACCTCTCCCTTCTTTGCAATGGTAGGGATCTTTGGATGTGCTATACTGCATGAAAGTCAATTTTTTTTTTGATGTGTTGTTAGATTTACTACAATGTTTTTATTCCTCTTTTTTATTCTTTAGCTAAAAAGCATCTTTCTGGAAGGGGAAAGTGGAAGTGAATAAATTGGGAAATATAAACAATCTTTTAAAAAAAGGTATTAGTGTAATTTACTTTTTGCAAAGAGAGGAAAATGTTAAGAGAAGTTGAATATATTATGATAACTACAAGGGGGTTGGGACAGCTCGAAAGTTCCCAAAGTAGAAGGCAGTGGCAAATTCTCTGTTTCCTAAACTTGCCAAGAATTTAGGGAAAGGCTAAAGATGATTTCTACTTCATTGTTGTTTTAACTTTTTAAAAAATATTCTTGTTTCTAAGTCTGTTATATCCTCCACTTTCAGTTTCTTTATATAACATAGATGAGGAGAGAGAAAAATGAATGTTCTTGAAGAATTTAAAGTAGAATGAGCTTTTTCTTCTTCTCATGATTTGACTTTTATATGCCAGGTGCTGTGTTGAGCACCAGGAGCACAGGAGGTCCTACTGGTATCTCCATTTTAGAATTGGGAAAATTAAATTTCTCACTTGCTCAAGGACATGGAGCTAGCAAGTGCCTGAGGCTGGATTTGAACTCTCATCTTCTAGACCTTAGGTCCAGCACTTTTACCCATTTTACCACCCCCTGTCTCTAGAAAACTGAAAGTTCGGAACAAAATCTCTGTGACTGTGAGGTGACAGTAGTTTTTTTCCTGATTTCACTCTGACTGGATTATTTTTTTTATTGTATTGTACTTCCTAGAAAGTAAATTAAAGAAAACATAAATTTGTTGTAAAAGGAATCAAAAGCAGACTGAATATGATAAATAA
The DNA here is from genome assembly GCA_028646515.1 of Pseudochirops corinnae. Classification (NCBI taxonomy): domain Eukaryota; kingdom Metazoa; phylum Chordata; class Mammalia; order Diprotodontia; family Pseudocheiridae; genus Pseudochirops; species Pseudochirops corinnae. Next base: position 19,274,100 of record CM053587.1, on the reverse strand, counting down.
TTTTAAGTCAATGTCCTGGTTATGAAGTTTTTAAGAAAAGAAGTTTCCAATAATGCACATAGGTTGCATATATTTATAACATGACGCAGCGATGCTGCCATCAGTGTTTATCTTTGCGTGTTTACATTTTACTTCTGGCAGTGTGTTTGTACTTCCCAAATCAATAGCTATGTGTTTTCTATTGTAAGTACATTTTCAACCAAAACAAGATTATTCTCCTTCTCTGTACTAAATACAGAAGTGTTTTCCCTTGACATCATGGATTATTAACTTACATGAGTACTATAAATTCCCAAACAATTAATACTATGAGGTGTTTAAGGGTAGCAAAATACTCAGAAAATTTAATTAGATAATAGGTGCCTGAATTATTGGGATGTCCATTTATAATTCGATGAAAATATTCTCACAACCATCTATATTGTCTAATATCTTAGATGCCATGCCATTGCATTTGCATTTTGGTAACAAAAGACTTCATTTTCTTGAAACATGTTATGGCCTGGCCTCATTAATTCAGAAAAAAAGAAATACAATTAAAGAAAGTCTTCAGGGGTTCTAAAGTCATCTGAATTTTGTGTAAGTTAATGACATGCAGTATTATTAGCTTAACTTAATCCTGTTACTCTGCTGGGTTATATAGAAACTATTCATGTTTTAATGTAAGAGTTTTACTGTAATTCCATCTCTGTGTGAGAAATTTAGAGCCATGACACTGTTGTACACAGAAGCCATATGGAAATAAAATGCTGATCTCAAGTCTTAGAACAAACATTAGCGGGAAAACTACAACAAACTTTTAGTACTTCGACCTGAAATGTATACCTTCTATTTTGGTGGAGGACTTAAAAGTTAAATACCATCTCATTGGCTGAACACATACGGCCAATTTAGCTGCCTCGGGCTCAGTGACTTGTGTTGTGGAATTTGAACAGCTTTAATACCTCTGCATCTGACGCTTTCGTTGTATAGCTTACTTCTACAGAGGAGAAGAAACCTGAAGATAGATTGATAGAGTTGAAATCTATTCAGTAACATTTCCCCCTTTGAAAAGATATACCATTCATTGTTGTGATTATGTCAGCTGCCTCTGAACAATATAAATTGGTCATACTTATTTTTGGTTATATGAGTACCATAAAGCAGATTACAGCACAGTTTCAGACTTGCAGAGTTTCGTTTCATAACCCACCAACATTTCTGCTTTGCACTCCAAATCACAAAATGCCAGGACCTCAGCACTATGAAGTTACAAAGTTTTGCCACTGGTACCCTATAAAGCATTCCTTGAGGCTGCTTGCTTGTTCCTTATTGTTCCCTAGAACAAGAGAAAAGAACAATGCTATTCAACAGTAATTGAATATTAATATGGATAAGTGAAGTTCCAAACTGCATTGTCATATTAATGAGTAAAGGTTTTCTGAAGTGTGATCAATTTATTGATTCCAGCATGTAAGAATGCTCCCTTTGCTCAGGCAGCTTTCTTTTGTTACATCAAGAACGGTAATTTTATTGAAAAAAAAAAAACACAATAGGAGATGATTGATTGTCTGCTTTTGTCATGGAGATGAATTACTGTAGAATTCATACATGAAAAATAAAAGCATTGTTCTATAAATTGGTCCTTCATGCCTTGTTCATTTTTGTTCATTGTTTGTAGACTCTGGCATAAGCTAATATTAAATAGGATTGTAAATAAAAGTATTTTGCTGAAATAAAATCCCTTTTCTCACTAATGAAACTGAGCTTTAGGAAATCACAGTGAGTTGCCAGGGTGCTACATTTAAAACGTAAAATTTAATCTGCGCCAAAAGCTAAGGAGTAACAGAAAGTTTGCATAACTATCATCATCTTATTAAATTAGTAATAAAAGTGCATAATGAAAAATGGAAAAAAAAACCTTTTTATTTAAACGTTAATGGAAAAGCAGCTCACAAGCAATGCAAATTAAAAAGAGGTGCATTTAATTTTAGACAGTTGAATAAAATCTATTAAGTAAAAATATAATTGTCAGTAACTGTTGAATGACTTCAATAACTTTTTAATCAAGAATTAGAATCATGACTATCAAAAGTTACAGGGCACTTAAGAGCAGGAAATATTAAAATATGAATAAAGTTTCCTCAGCTATTATGTCTCTAAAACAAGCAAAAATCTCACTTTTCAATATATTAATGTTTGCTAACTTTGTATTTGCTTCTTGGGTTATGTTAGAGCCATGGATAATATTTAACATGGTTAATCAGTTGTTTTAGTCTGCTTGATTCTTAAACAAATCCTAATGTCAGTGACAATCAGATCTCTCCAGCCAGGCTTCTCTCAGTCTCATTCATTTTCCTGATGCACTGCTATTTGCTTGGAGAAAGAGCACTTCATTCTGGATACAGCTATCACCTGGTGTTTGCTAAATCACTGTGAAATTCTTGCAACAGCTGTTTGTTCCTGGGGAAACATTCACTTCATATTGCTGCAATAAACTGATCATTGCCAATTAAATGCCCATTAATTGTGTAAGCAAGGATTACTGCCAGATGTTTACATTAGAAAGAAAAATATCCTTTGCTATTTATTTTCCACTTATAGCCATCCCTTTTCATGTAGATAATTATGGGAAATAGTGGCTTTTTTTTTCATATGCCACAAATTTCAATTTAAGAATTAATAAAATAATCTCTCTAAGGGCTAGATTGAACAGATAATAGGCTAGTATACATCACTACATATAATGAAACACATAAACTCTGACAGGATAAATCTTTTTGTATAAAAAATATGCCTCTACAGTTGTAAAGTGACTCGCATTTCCTAGGCTTTTTATTTGCTGAAGTTAATTTTTCTCCTATAATAAGTTCTCTTTATTTTCCCATCATTGCCTTATTTGATAATAAAACTACATGGATATGTTTAGAACTGACCAGCTTACTTTCAAAGCCTATTCCACTCAAGTTACAAAATAAAATGGAACAGGAAAGAATAAAAGGTATCTACACAAAACAGAAACTACTGATGCTTGTACATCTTTTACCTAGGTACCACTAACCTCATAATATGTCAGTAAATCTTATTATATAATTCCAGTTCTTCTTGAGTAAACAGCAGTGATGAAAACAAACACACACTTAATAATATGCTCAGTGTTCCCAAATAATTTATTCCTCACACACAGAAAAGGGGAAAAATGCAGTTAATAATAATGAGTAAATTTATGATCCCCTTTCTCTTCTAAATAATATCAAAAGTTTATAAAATGCTTCCATGGCAATATGAAGGAATAAATTATGCTTTTGAGATGTGAGTGCTGTACTTGAATGAAAGGCATATATATTGCCTTGAAATGGTGCTTTGCTGCTTTTAAAAGAAAAACCAAGAGCACACACTTTATCTCACAGAGACCAGGGCTCCTGACCTTGGTCTCCCCATACCTGGATCAACCTTGAGGAGCTTAGGTGGAGCTCTGCTCCTGGGCCCAAGGGAACCACACCCCCTCTTTGGAAGGTGACCGCAGGACACATTCTGAGCTCTGGAAGACACTGAGCAGTAGCATCTGGCTCCTTCAATATCTCCACAGGCAGTTGTAATGGCATCTTTGAAGTTGTCTCTGCATCTGTCACTCGCTTAGACTGCATATTGACTGCCCCAGCTGAGCACCATTTTGATTCTTTGAGACTTTGAATAGTGTAATCTGTTTAAGAATAAGGCTCGGGAAAATCCCTCATAATATGCATACACAAGCTCTTTCATGGAAAAAAAGGGGGGGTCCTCATTCCCTTAACTGGTATTTTTTTATGCTGAAATGATGCCAGCCTTTGAGTTAATAATACAGCCTACAATTACATTCCAGCTTGGCGGGTTTTTTTTTTTTTTTGTGAACCTGTACTCAAAATCACATCTTTTCTATTTTTTTAAAAGCAGCATCATAGAAATAAACTACTGGAGAAGAGGGCCTCTGTATATGCAATGTGTGCATAATCGTCTTGGCATGTGATTATAAAAGAGATCTGACCAGTGTCAACTCATTTTGAAAATCATTTTTGATTTGACAGATCAAGTGCAGCCGATAACAATAAAGAGTGATTTGACTCTTAGGAAATAGTAGTTGGATTGCTATTGGCTTTGCATCTAAACCATTAAAGCACTTTCTCACAATTAAGGTGTAATTACTCCACTCTCAATACTTTCAGCATACCCCATAATGTGAGCAGTACTTGTTCTAATATTAAGGAGAGCTTCCCAGGTATGGCAGATCACTTCCCAAATTATAATTAAGAATAATAAGCATCACTGTCTTCAGAATTGACCCAAATCAAAATTATGTTTTGGAGGTTTGTCTTTACTGCTCAAAATCTTCTTTCTCAAACCTTCCCATTGTAAAGTGTGGATTGTCATCTGTTCTATTTACCTGTAACTTTAGTCCTGACTAGTCTTCCATCTTACTTCATTCATCCTTTTCCTCAAACTTCCATATATGTTTAAAGAAGCCAAGACCTGGTTATAGAAGCAAGACTGCACAGTTGTAAACTATTCCACCTGACCTTCCAATGTTGCTAAATCTGCATTGGAAATTCTAGAAGGATCACAGTAATTGATATGGCTCCACTATTTCCTGCCAGAAACTTGATGGGAACAGGGAGATGAAAGGAATTTACTTATCTCCACTTAAATGTTTGAAGAGCTATGAGTAGTTCCTATATGGATATAGGCAGTGTGATTAGAGGGGGAAAGTGGTTTTGATAGCCACCGAAGGGACCTTTTCAGGTATCTCTAGCTGTGTTCCTAAGTAACAAAATTGCTGACAGTATGTTGAGTTCAAGTATTTTAAATGGGTATTCTCCCAAATGAGGGACACATTTCCTTCGCAGAAGAAACCCAGGCATCACAGGGCACCTTCAACCTATAACATCCAAGTAGTGGCAAATAGTTGCAAAGTCAGAGAAGACTGCCATTTGTGGAGACAGAGGGGAAATTGAGAATGGCATAGTGGCTCATGGGGAAATAAAACCTTGAGAGGTATTCCAGCCAGCATGGAGCCTTAGCACAGTGAGCTGTCCAAGGAGAATTTCCTTAAGACTAATGGCAGAAAGAATCTGGAAATTGTACCTCCTTTCTATAAATGAATTTACCCTTTATATTGACTCTATTTTGCTCTACCTATGTTTTCCTCTTGTATTTATGGTTCCTGGTATATTGTAAAGAATGGATTGGAGTGAGACCAAAGTTGTATTTCCCCTAACTCTGATTATCCCCAAACCTTAGGCACAGAACTTGAGGGAGCCCCTGAATTGTCTAGGACATATGATGCAGTTTAAAATAAAGAACACATTGGCTTATGATTTTTTTTTTAATGTATAAGCTATTTTTTTAAAGTGTTCCCACCCTGACACCATGAGCTCAAACTCCTATCAGTGGGCAGGTTGACTTTAGAAAACTGTAGATCAGAACTCCAGGGTAAGACTAATTATACTGTCACTACTGAATAGGAAATTCTATCGATTTATTTATGTTTGATTGTTTGTTTGTTTATGATTACTCTAATGAAGTACAGCCCCCTTTTCAAGATTTATAGTGTTAAAGAGTTTCCTGGGGTCACTGAGAGATTGAGTGATTTACCAAGGGTCACCCAGCTAGTATAAATCAAAAGCAGGACAGTAACTTAGCCCTGACCATAAGGGTAGCTCTCTATCAACTATATACAGCATGCTACTTGGGGAAAAAAGGAATTCGTGTGTTTTGTAAAAATTCAACCCCACTCCCTCCCTTCCCCCACACCTCCTTTACCATCTGCAGTCTGGGTTCACTCTCTGAACTTCCAAAAGAACTGGTTAGGTGGGATTCCCAGAGGGCAGTAACTATTTCTCCCCCTTAGATTTCCAGTGATAACCTTGATGAACTGGAGTTGTCTAAAATAGTCACTCACAAGGCCCCCATCTGGCATATTCCTCAATGATTTCTAGCAAGCCAGAATTAATTAACTATTAGAAAGGGTTATCTATTAATATAGTATGGTAATTCAGTTGTTATAGACATTTTCCCCTAAAAGTCTAAGGTATACCCTCCCCTTCCACAAACAAGGTCCTTGGGGAGAGTGGCTTCAAGCTTACAGAACGCTTGTGACAAAGGGGTAATTTACGGGAGTCCTCATCATGTGCCCCTTGTGTGATAGTTCAGGTGCCCCTGTAGAGTTCAGAAGCTGCCTTTCCTTGGGGTGTTTAGTTTGTACTCAGGAAGAACATCCTAGAATGGAGGGCTCAAGCTAATAATTGCCTTAAAACCCCCAAAAGGGAGACGTGGCCTGCCTTGCCTCTTTGGATCCTATAAATCAGTGGGGGAGGGGAAGACCTAGACGGTGATAATGACCTCAGAAGCCAGGCAAGCTCATTCTCCCTTCAGGGCTCAAGTACACCTCCATGGACTGGTGTGTCTCTCTACTGCTACCAGCTCAAGCTCCATGATGTATCGTCTCCGACTCCATCCCCAGTGATTAGTACCCTAGTATTCTCTAGCCAATTAATATCAATTAGATTTTACAAAGACATATTTATTGAATAAATGATGACGATTCAAAATAGGAATATTTCTCCCAAAACCAGAAGCAGACTCTCCCATATACCACCTTAGTCCATAGGGAGAGTGATCTCAGACTTAAAGTGACTGCTTTAAAGCCCACATGCCATGGCACAGTGAATAGACTGCTGGGTCTAGAATCAGGAAACCTGAGTTCAAACCCTCCCAAAGGTACTTAGTAGCTAAGTTACCCTGGGCAAGTCACTTAACCTTTTTTGCCTCCATTTCCTCATCTATAAAATGGGGATAATATCAAGTGAGCTAATAATTATTCCTTACACATAGTAAGCCTTATATAAATATTAGCTATTATTATTAAGTTCACTTCTAAAGGTTTCAAAGCTGTCAGAGAAAGATTTTCCACTTACTTGCAGAAACCAATGTCTTGGGGCTGCTGTAGTTCTGATCTGAGTCAAGCAGCCCCTCAGATCTTTGGTGACCTGAAAACTCTGGCCTGGACTATGTCTCAAACCAGGTCTCTTCTTGAAGCTCACCAGATCACAGCTTAGCGATTCTTTCTCCAATACGTCTTTGCTGGAAGGAGGAAGGAAGAGCAAGGCCAGCACAGAAACAAGACCTTCTGCTCTCTGATTCCTGGTAAGCTGTGTGTGACGGGCAGGTGGCTGATTCTCTCATGTAGAAACTCACAGCAATTACTGCCATCAGGAGTAAACAGAGCAGGTGTGATGGGATCAATATTTACCAGAGTTCCCTCTTACTTCTGTGACATGTTAGGATAGTTTTTCTCTAAAAGATAACAAAGTAGTTCCTGGGGTTTGATAGGGAAGAAGGGGAAGGAGGTTGAGGAACAAGGTCAAGTTCTACTTCTTTTGACCTCTGGACAAATTGATATGGATTCCTGGTTACCTAGGGTCATAAAAAGATATTTGTTTGGGGCCCTCCAGACTTGGCAGATGTCCCAAGACCATGTGAGTCACCACCCAGTGCCTGCTCATGAGATGCATTTGTATACAAGATGGGGATGGGAATGGGGCACATGGATTGGTGATATCTACCCAAACTAAGTGCTAAAATATCTTTTTTTTTTTTGCTATTGCTGAGTATGCCTTTTCTCAATTTTTTTGTCTGACTTTTCTTCCATGCCGCAGGAATCTTGTTATCCAGAAAACTTCATCATTTTGCAAGATCCTATCAGTCTTGGGACTCCATCTATCATCACCCTCTGTCCCTCTAATTAGGGCAGCTAGGTAGTGCAGTACATAGAGGAGCAGAGCCTAAAGTCAGGAAGACTGAGTTCAAATCTAGCCTCAAACACTAAATAGCTGTGAGACCCTGGACGAGTCATTTAACCCTATTTGCCTTGGTTTCCTCACCTGTAAAAATGAGCTGGAGAAGGAAATGACAAGAAAACCCCAAATGGAGTTATGAAGAGTCAGAATCAACTGAAAAAAAAAGTCCCTCTGATTAGAGAGTGAAGCCACGAGCTCCAGAAACCTCCAGTGAAGGAGGAAACTCAGCTTCAACGTCTCATTTCTCATCTGGCTGCACCATTTTGGGACTTCTTTCACTTTACTTCATGCCCCACTCTTGTATAACTTCACCTACCATTCCCTTTCCCACCCCTTTTCTGTCTTTCATGTGTTTCCTTCCCCCATGAAATTATAAACTCCTTTAGGGTCTGGACTCTTCCCTTTTTTTGCATTTGTTTACCGTACCTGGCACATAGTAGGAGTTTAATAAGTATTTGCTAGCAATCAATTATTTTTAACCAGTGAAAGACCCATACGTGCCTCATTTCTCCCAGCATCAAACTTGACTTAACATGGTGCCAATTTGACTCAGGTCCACTCTCAACAGTAAGTTGAATCATCTGCTTTTTTGTATGCATGCTCAATTCCAGGTTTAGAAGTAAATCTAAAAGCATTCCTGACCAGTAAGTGGACTGGAAAATGGTCACAGACTATCTGGGCATGCTTTGAAGTCTATGTGGGGCTGAGCACAATGTACATGCTTATGAAAGCTGAGCTTTCATTGGCCAGTACCCCATTGTACAGTCCTGGTTTTAGAGCAAAAAACCCAACCCCAAACAGAAACAAAACAGGTATCTTTTAAGCCCTTCCCTTCTAGGAGCTTACCATCTAAGGACAATTAGTAATGGTAATCAGATTACAATGTTAGCTAGGCAACATCATGGCATCTGTAGGGGACTGCCCCACAACAGATGTAGAAGCCATGGGGTATCGAAAGCTATAAAAGTCAAAAACTATGGCAGAGGAATTACAGTTTCTGGCTTCAGACTCCAGAGGGCATCAAGACCTGGCAGAAATAACATACATCGCTCCTCAGCTGCCAGTGCAGCTGATTCGAGTTAGGGAGGGTCCTCATCCCACTGCTGCTACTTTTGTGATTCCCACAGCTACCCCCCCATGCCATAATGCCACAATATTTCACATTAAATCGATATTGCTTTTTCCCTGAACACCAAGAGCTTCTTACGGGTTGCCTCTTTCATTTTCACTATATCTCTATAAGGGGCAAACCTCATTCTTACTTTAGGTGCAGGTTATTTCCAGATCCTTCTCACCAGCCTGTCTGCCTCAAGGCACCATTCTTCTGAAATGGTTTAGATATGCAGGGTTCAGGTATTGGCAAAAAAAAAAAATCTATACTTTCAGTGATGCTGATTTCAACGGGTATTTTGGCAAGCACTTGAGGAATAGTTGGCCCTAAGTGGGAAATGGATGGTTTATCATAGGGATCTTTGCAGATAATTTACTCTACAAGAGTAATTAGTGGGAATAAGAAAATGTTCTAGGCATCAGAAGAGCTGGTTGAAGAAAGTTAGAAAAATAATGCAGGTAATAGACACTAGGAACTGAAGGCAATGACTTGACCTTCTAGGTCCTTGGGTATTGCCTTTTGACTGAGTCCAGGTTTTGCAGAACAAATCCTTTTATTAAGGGAATTTGTTTAGAAAAGTTTGGATTCAGTCAAAGGGCTGCACTTGAGAATCTAGAGGCCACATGGGACCTCAAGGCTGCAGGTTCCCCACCCCTGTTTCAGATATTCTAGCGTAATCTAGAGGGCAACTTGAGAGAAAATGTTCAGACACTGAGGTAAAAGGGGGAAAAAGTTATTCACTTGGGGGTTGCTATATACTCTGAAGAGGATTTTAATGTGAGAGAAGACCCATTTGCTTTGTCTTTAACAAAAAAAAAAAGAAATGTTAAATTCATGTATTTTTTAAAAATTCAGACTGGTTTCCCACTTGTGTTTTAATCATTGATCTCTAGATTTTCAGATGTTTAGAACTCTGCAGGGTGTGTGAAATATTTTGAACTCAGGTTGCACTTTTTTCTTAATTTAAGAAATAAAATAAATATTTCCATAACACTGAAGAATAGAAAAAAGAAAGATGAATACACATGAAACTGCAAATCCATTATGTACAGCTTGCTATTAACATATAAAATTGGCTTAGGATAAACCAAATCTAATCAGATATGTGCATGTTGGTCCAGATAGTAACCTGTATTTTTTATACTTTGGGAATGCATATGCTCAGTGCTGGAAGGAAGGACTGATGAAAGAGATTGGTAGCCCACAATCATCTTCATGGAAAATTCTACTGATCTAAAGAGATATAAGAGTGACTTTGGAGGTAAAATACCACGTAAAACAAATTCTTTGTAAGGCAACTAACGAGTCCTGCTTCTAAGGTGGTTAAGGTCCAGAAAACTGTACTAAGACCACTGAGACGGTAAGGTATAGTGGAAAGAACAGGCAACTGGGAGTGAGGTGCCTTGAAATTAATTAATGAATTAATGAAATTAATGAAGTCAAGAAGACCTGAATTCAGATCCAATCTCAAGTAATTCTAACCATGTGACCCTGGGCAAGCCGCTTAACCTTTCTTTGTCTTGATTTTCTCATCTGTAGAATGTTGTGGGATTAACTAATAAGTAAATAGTATAAATATATAAATCAAATAAGATAATACATAAAAATAAGTGCTTAGCATAGTGTGTAGTATGCAGTAGGCGCTACATAAGTGTTGTTGTTGTTACAACCAATAACCAGGGCTAAAGGATAACTATTATGTTTGGCATAAGAACACAAAGTAAAGGGGCTGGAGTGGGGAAAACAGTTCTCCATAGTGTAACCTCTCAGAACTGACCCATGCTGCAACCCCATTGAACTTGGATACCAGGTTTGTCCTTTCACACTACCTGGAAAAGGACCCAATACAGGTCTGAGGGATAGCTAGAGATTCCATGCTTTTGGCCTACAGAGGTAGAGATCGCAGACTGTTCTCCTTGATGTGGAAGAACAGGATAGCTAGATACAAAATAGTTAACTCCAATAGTTGGGCTCTGCTGTTACTACTAAAAGCAGTGTGTTTCGGGGTGTCTAGGTGGTGCAGTGAGTAGAGCACCAGCCCTGGAGTCAGGAGGACCTGAGTTCAAATACATCCTCAGACACTTAACATTTACTAGCCATATGACCTTGGGCAAGTCACTTAACCCCAACTGCCCTGGCTTCCCCCCTCAAAAAAAAACCCAGTATGTTTGATCTAATATTGTGTTTCTACAAATTATACATACACACATATATGTATATATATACACATATATACATACACACATATATACATGCATAGACATATATACACATATATATGCACCTTAATGCACACATATACACATAAATATATAAATACATGTGACCCCTAATATATATACCCACACATCCCAATTTATAATTATAACAGACTCTAATACACATACACATAATGAAGAGAGAGAAAGAAAGAGAATGATAGGTTGGTAGATAGATGGATGGACAGATAGTGGACACTAATGTATATAATACATACACACATATACAGATATATGTGGACATACAGAAAGAGAGAAACTCTAGCTCATATATATATGTATATATGTATATGTATATGTGTATATATATATATATATATATATATATATATATATACACACACATGGAGATATCGTGTGTGCGTAGCCCTCATATACACATACCTTTGGTCACCATGCTTACACTGGGCAAACAAAAGTGGAGGGATCAAAATATATCCATCTCAACTAAAGGAAAAGAAGCTCAAAACTCCAAAGGACACGTAACAAAACTACTGCGGCTTCTTCGTCGGACACCACCATGACCATCATTACAATGACTACCAAATAGTTGGAGTTTATAAAACATATTCACATATGGTACACATTTCATTTTTAAATTTTAATATATTTTTGCTTCGAATCAACAGATACAAAGCCATGAGTACACGCCAGCCTTCCACAAACTATGTTCCTTAAAAAAGAGTTGAACAAAGCTGCTTAAAAAGAGTCTTTACTATTAAATCACTTTCTACTATGAGAATTTATCATTTGTTGATAGGAAGGAAGGACATGACCTTTACTGATTTGCTTGCCACGTTGCCTACTCTTTTATTGTACTTAAACTACTCCAGGGGCTCTTGGGGTCGGTCATTCAAGTCTGTCTTCTGTGGATCTAGTCTTGAATCGGAGGTTTTTCCTTCTTGTCTGGAGTTTGCTTCTCGTTTTTCTTTACACCATAGTATTTATGCATTGCATGTTGCTCACTTTTCCTTACTTATTTCAGAAATATTTCCATCTATTTTTCCTCAAGTTTTCCCCTATGAAAGAGTCTTTCCTTTACCCTTCTCTGTTATTCTTTTACATGAAAAGTCTTTGCAAAACGCTACCTGAGTCATGGATTAAGCTAACTGACAAGTGTAGCAAGGTAAATCGAAAGCCTAACCATATCAGCTGGCTGTTCCTTTGTCAAAATGTATTTATTAAGTCAACAGGCTTCTATTAAGCATCTAATATATACCACACACTGTGGTAGATAGATAGACAAGTAGATAGATAGATAGATAGATAGATAGATAGATAGATAGATAGATGGATGGATAGATAAATAGACAGACAGACAGACAGATAGATAGATAGATAGATGGATGGATAGATAAATAGACAGACAGACAGACAGACAGACAGATAGATAGATAGATAGATAGATAGATAGATAGATAGATAGAGACAGACTGATTAGATAGAAGATAGATAGATAGATACATATATACATACATACATACATACATACATATATACACAGATAGATAGACCATATAATGTATACCACACACTGTACTAAGCATTGTGAAAGGACTGATGAACATGTAAATATTGGTGGGAATGTAGGCCACTAGTCCATCCAAAGGGGAATTTTGCCACTAGCCTTGGGCCAGTGCTCTCCCACCACGAAAGGTTACAGACATACATCCTGTTGTCATTCTGTTTACAGATCTGAAGTTTTCTTAAAATGATTTTTGAATGATTTTTTTTCCAATTCCTTTTTCAAAAGTCTTTTTATTCCATCCACTTGTACCAAGTCTAGTGGCATCAAGGCAATTGAAAGATAGTCAAAGGGCTTGAGAACAATTTGTTTGCATTTTTCTACAGCAGTAAGGGCATTTTTTTCCATGACACAAACATAGTACACATATTCATTCTTAGGTTTTGTATAAATAAACCGTTTTGTTTACTTAAACTTCAACTCAACTATGTTGCATCACAAGATCTGATCTACTAACATACAGATGTTTATAAATAATATCAAGGTTTTATTTTTATTTTTTTACTTTTGGGGGTTTGTCTTAAAGTGAATAATACAAGTTGTTTATTTCTCATTTAATTGTTTTATATTTGACCTTGGCATCTAAGGCATAAAGCTTTGCATTACATATGAAAAAATTATAATGCATTAGAATAAAAAATATGATTGATAACATTCAAACTCTCTAGCAGCTTTTTTCCCTCCTTCCACAGCAAATAGCCTTGGGGACAGTGTATGCATATTGTTAGGACACCAATATGTCCCAGCTCAGGCCCAGAGGGATCATGTTAAGAAGAGAGACATTAATTCAATCACTGAAGCCCATCACTCTCAGTCTTCTTCTTCTGAGTTTGTCTGATAAAAGCCCATGATTGCTATGCTTTTTGTAAAGTAGGCAGCTTTCTACTGGATGAAGCCACCAGTTCATTTCTGTCAGGTTACTAAACAGCTGTCAAATCTTGACTATGATAGAGAGTAGCTATAGAATCATTTAAAATAATCATATAACATCTGAAACAAAACTTTTTAATGTAATAAAATTGTTCTTAAATTGCAAATTTGTAATATTCCATTTAGTTCTATAAGCTTTTACAAACAGAACTCTAAAAATTGGTTTAAATCTATAGAATTGTTGAAGTTCTGTGAATGCCAGAAATCATATTTCATCCCCTAAGCCTCTTCTCAATCCAAATGCACATTTTCTATGTTACTCTTTGGTGGACAGTAGACCAAGGAGATTCCAACTTTATTTCATGTCTTAAGAAATACAATCTAAATTATTTGCCTATCAACTTAGTTTACTGATTCAAATAAGAATAAAATCACTATACTACTGAATATCCCTTCCCCCTGCATTAAAAAAAGCCAGAATGTTAAAAATAAGAATTATGCAGTTCATGTTGCTCAACTTACACTTTAGTAGCCAAAAGGAAAAAAAAAAAACTAAATAAAAAACTAAGATTTAATGACAAAAATCTACTACTCCAAACCAACTAGCCTCAGCCACTTGTGGTTCTCTGGAGACCCTATAAGGGCTCATCAATTAAAATAAAAGAAAAAGATGAACAGCTCATGTCAAGATGGCTATTAATGGTCAGGAGTACAGCAAGTTACCCAGTCCTAGCACTCTCCCTAGTGAATAGAAGAGCTCGGTATCTAACCGACCATAATTCACATCATTTGGCAGCTTGGAGTCTCAAAGGTCCAGGATAAAGACTGCAGAGAGTTCTAATGTCAGAGACTGCAGCCAAGGGTCTTCTTCGGGGGCAGTGCTGAGAAGTCAACTCCAACAGTCAGCCTAAAAGAAGTCACAATGACAAATACGTGCCAAGTATTCTTATTTAATGTCTAAATATTTAAGGCCCAAGTCCAAACAGTTATTTTTGTAAAAGTAGCTGAATAATTTTTTTAAAAACTTTCTTCAAATTATAGGATACATTTTGGATGCTTAAAAATCCAACAGAGAAAAAGGAAAACATGATTATATAATTACATTCATGTTTTCAATATAGTCTCAGTTCCTACTGCAGAAATGTTTTATTACATCAAATTATACCCTGGGGCATGTTCTCTGTTGTTTTTAAATTTTCACTAAAAAAAAAAAAAAAAAAGAAAATTAAAGCCTGTTGTCCTAGCCCCAAGATTTCTCTCACATGTTATATATAGATATAGATATAGATAAATAGATGATAGATAGATAGATAGATAGATAGATAGATAGATAGATAGATACATACATACATACATACATACATACATAGGTAGATGGAAAGATGGACAGATGGGTGGATGGATGGAAAAATAGATGATAGATGGATGGATGAGTAGATGGATGGATAGGTAGATGGGTGTTCCCACAACTTTCATAAATACAATACTGCCTTATGTTTCTTCCAGGATACTAGAATACTTTGTGCACAAAATTATCCAATGAAGGGCTTGGTGGTTAACTGCAAAGTAACTACAGATAAGTGTAAAACCCAAAGTTAGGTTTTTAAAATACATTTCTCTCCAAGCTTCATTCCTGACTTTCTCTACCATATCCAGCTCTGGATACTTCCTTCCCCTCAACCTTCCTCTAATCTCCTTTTTTGTGTGTTGTCTTTCCCATTAGAATGTAAGATTCCAGAGGTCAGGAACTTTCTCCTTGCACTTGTATTCTCACTGCTTAGTACAGCACTTGGCACAAAGTAAGGGCTTCATAAATGCTGACTGACTAATTAATTAAAAAAAGAGAGAGAGATTGCCCTCTTTTCAGATTCTCCTGAAAGCAAAGTAAGCTGAGTATGGCCTGCTATCATCTATTCAGTCCCACATCCTTTCTTCTAAGTTCACTTTGACATATAAATAGTTACTAGCAATAAAGAGTGTGATTACTATGAGTATAGCAACAGATGTGAAATTCCACAGGTGTCAAACGCCTCTAACTTTTCTTCAATGATCATCTATTCCAGCTCCACTATCAAAAATAAAGGAAATAAAGCATGGCGAGAACCTTACCTAAGGTCACACAGTATTTGGGTTGGAATTTGGACTCAAGTATTTGCAATAGACTTCTCTTCCTGGCTTCAGAAACTAGCTGTGTGATCCTGGGCAAGTCATTTCACCCTGTTTGTCTCAGTTTCCTTATCTGCAAAATGAACTGGAGAAGGAAATGACAAACCACTCCTGTATCTTTGCCGAGAAAATCCCAAATGGGGTCACAGAGAGTTGGACATGAGTGAAAACAACTGAACATGAACACATTTTGATTCCAAATCCAGTGATCTTCAATTATGCCGTGAAGACTCCATTAAAATATCCCCATACATTAATAGAATTTCCTGAGTTGCTAACCACCACCACCACCAAATCTCTCCTTTCTACCTACCCACACATACATTTAAAAATCATCTGATGACTGACCTGGTGAATAAGATAACCATATTCATATTCATATACTCAGTGCTTGTGTAATTAAATTGGATAAAAATACATATACTTTATATTGCTATCTATTATTGCAATATGGTAAAAATTATTATGACCAAAAGGGCATTTTGATATGAATATTATTTCTGTCAAAATTAGCCCAAAAGTTCCCCTCAAAGGGATTAAAATGCTTATTCTAAACTGAGAGAGATCAGAGCTCTATGATGTTTAAAAAATCAATTGGATGCAGTTGTTGAATAGTCAAAGTTTGATGGCTGCAAATGTTGAAAATAAGCTTTGTGAGTTTCCTCCTAATTTTCCAAATATATGACCAATTTGTGCTAACATGCAAATACACTTTGCAAAAATATAATTTTGAAGTACAAACTATAAAAGGAAAGTGCAAAGTTAAATTCAATTTTAAAATTGACTTGGCATGTTGCTTATTTTTATTCAAAATCAGAACTAATAATAAGTCAGCAATAATTAAAGAAGCTCACTATAGATTTTTCTCAGTTCAAAAAAGGACAAGATCAGGTTCAAAGTTCATCATTCCTTAATGATATCTAGGTATTGGATCTAGTGATATATATTGATAGGACAACACAAGAGGAAGGTGTACTTTATTTAAAGTGAGAATTTCTCATTAGCAGCTTCTGTAAGAAGCTTTGCTAGATCTTCAGAGCAAGTTTCCCAGTTTCCAAATTAAGGTAAATCTATTGCACATTGTGAGAACTTGAAATATTAATGGTATAGAACTATTATTTGCTCTGGGGGAGAAAAAGCAGATTTCAAGAAACTATTCATTTCATTGTGGGGGAAAAGGGAGTTGACCCTGCATAGATAGAATGGAATGGGGACTTTGTCTGCCTTGGAGTAGTGTGGATTGGTCTGAATCTAGTCAGGACCACTTCTTCCTTCTGTCCTCTCCAGTACCATTTTCCCAACCAATTCCCCCTTTTCCTCAATCTAAAATTATTAAAATAATAGCTTTGGGGGGAAGACAATTGGGGTTGAGTGACTTTCCCAAGGTCACACATCTAGTAAGTGTGTCAAGTGTCTGAGATCAAATTTGAACTCAGGTCCTCCTGACTCCAGGCCAGGTGCTCTATTCACTGCTCCCACCTAGCTGTCCCAATAACAATTTTTTTTTTTTAAATAATAACCAAAACTTTTAATTCAAAGAATGAAGTTCTCCCTAGTAAAATTACAGGGTTCAATCAATGGGTTCTAGAAGATTCAGTATGGGTAAATCAGGGCCCTTTCTGGAACAATGACAACGATATTGAGGAAAAAAACAATTTCTACTACATATGTGACTGACCTTATTATTGGTGAAATTATTATTCAATTATCAGATAACAGTGGTGATGATCCTTTGCTTTAGAATCTTGTCCTCTAGCCTTCCCAGCCTAACTGATCTCCTTTCCCCCACTCTGTCCCATTTTTTTTTACTGCTACATGACTAATTCTCATAGTTTACCCTCTGTAACTATATCATTACTTTGCTCAAATATCTTCTGTGGCTCCCCATCACCACCTGAATACAATACAAATGGCTCAGCTTGGCGTTCAAGCTCAGTCCAACCTGTCTTTCCAACCTTATCTTGTAGTATTGCCTTTCATTCATTTTCACCATTCCAGCCAAACATGAGACAGCTAGATGGTGCAATGGATAGAGTGCTGGGCCTCGAGTCAAGAAGATCCGAATTCAGTTCTGACCCCCATCACTCCTCAGCTGGGATTCTGAGCAAGAAATTTAACTTCTGTTTGCCTCTGTTTCTTCTTCTGCAATGTGGGACTGATAATAACACCCACCTCCCAAGGCTGCTATAAGGATCAAATAAAATATAGCTGTAAAGTGCTCAGCATGGTGCCTGGACACAGTGAGCGCCATATAAGTCATAGCTATTATTATTATTATTATTATTATTAATATTCCTGTTCTCATCTTACTCTCCCTCATCTCTGTGTAATAGATTCACTTCTGTTATGGGAATCTAAAGATCTTCCCTGCCCCTAGGCCCTTTGCTAATGTGGCTACGTGACTCTGAGGACCCTTGGATATTTGAAAGTATACTCTGTTCCCTAATAGGCTGAATGTGGTCAT
>CM053587.1:19237693-19255395 GCA_028646515.1 Pseudochirops corinnae | reverse complement strand
ACTTTTCACCCTGAACTAGGTAAATGATATGTTTGATTAAAGTGAGATTGTTAACCCATTTTGAGTTGCTTTCCTTTAGAAAAGCAGATCTAAGAACCTGTGCTAGTAGCCGCCCTATGTATGCTAGGGTGCTTGCTGTTACAACTTCCATTTTGTGGTTAGAGTTGTTGCTCCCAGAAGTAAAGGTAATTATAAAAATATTGGGTACCCATTCTCCCCTGACTGTTCCTTTCCTTCTTCAACCCTGGCCTTCATGACCAACACTTCTCAGCTGCTCTGGCCTCTCTCTTCAGCCACAGCCACTTTGCCCAGATCCAAGGCTTCTGTCCCAGGACCCAATACTGAGGAGACTTCTATTTCTTCTCTTCCTTTTCTAGGCCAGCAGACCTCTACAAATGATGCAATTTTGCTCAGTTTTTCAAATTAAAAGAAAAAGTAGGAAATTGGTGAAAAGGAACCTTTATCCTTGGTGGTTTGTTATCTGTTCTTCATCCAAAATTATACCCACATAAAATACATAAACATATATCCCACTTTTTTCCTTTACCCGACCATCATAATATGATTGCTTCATTTGTCCTAGATATGCTTGACCTCAGCATGCCCCTGTGGGACAATTTTAGGCTATTTGTCACATTGGAAGAGAAGGCAGAACACCTATGAGTGGCCTGTGGTAGACAAATCCTAAGTTCACAGCCACATACTCATAGCCACTTACAATATCTCTGGCCTTCAAGCCAAAGACTTCCATTTATGGAAGAAAAGCTTAGGATGCAACAGAGAGACAACCTCAGCAGGATTGAACTCTCCTTATGGATTTAATCACCATCAAAAACTATAGTTATTAGCTAGTTGTACAACATCATTCAGAAATTATCGCAATGTGTAATTTCAGATGAATTTCTATTAATATATATTTCATGTCTTTAAATAATTTGTATTAGGTTAATTTTGTTCCTATACACAGATTTTGATTGCTAGAAATCCTGAAGAACAAGTTGTTACCTTCACAAGTATATACACTCACACACAGAAAATGTGAATGAAAAGACGTACTAGAGTTATAGGTATGGACACCCATAAATGTGCACTATTTGTACATGTATGAAAGTTAAACTCTGTCCCTGGGACAATTTTTCAATCTTGTATGTATACAGATGAGTAAGGTCTTTTGTAAGCTTACAACTTCCTGCTGAGTCTTAGCCATCAGAACATGCCTGTACTAGGCCAAGTTTCATTTCTAGTTCATTTCAATTAAGGGTCTGTAATGTAATTACATAGCACAGGAAGGATCTGTTGATGTTGTGAATTTGATTTTTAATAAGATTACTGAACACTCTAATGTGACTTCATAAGTTTGAAAATTCTTGTTAAGTAATTATCTGCCTATGAATGGTGAGGAAATAACTCATTTGCTCAGTTACTGGGAATTATGACTGATAGCAATGGCTAAAATGCTACTTGTACTGAAAATTCTAGAACTGTGCATGTGGGTCAGACTTTTCAGGCCCATTTGAAGAAAATGGTTTTTTAACTTCTCTGACCTTTATGGTGTTGCCGCTAAATGAAAAATTTTACCTGATAAAGTGTTTCAGCCCTAAGCCAAGTATAAACACATTCATTTATGTGC
This sequence comes from Pseudochirops corinnae, assembly GCA_028646515.1. Classification (NCBI taxonomy): domain Eukaryota; kingdom Metazoa; phylum Chordata; class Mammalia; order Diprotodontia; family Pseudocheiridae; genus Pseudochirops; species Pseudochirops corinnae. Next base: position 19,253,765 of record CM053587.1, on the reverse strand, counting down.
CCATACCAACATCTATTTTTATAGAGCAGGTAAGTATGTAGATGCCTGACTCTGATTGTGAAAAATGTTCTTATTTTAAAGGTATTTTCTTCTGATTTTTTTTTTTTTGGCACAAAAGGCGATTCCCATGAAGTACCCCACAATTCAATTTCCCTGAAACATCTGAGAAAATATCCTAATAGAGGTACAGCAATTAGTACAGTGCTATTTTTTTTCCTTTTTTTTTCAGTTTATTCGTTGTTTTCAGGAAGGCCAATCTGTAATTTAACTTTAAGGATCTGGTACCAATATCTATCATTGTATCTCACCCACACTTTGCTGATTTTTGCTGTCAGCAACATTTACATTCTTATTGTCACTCTGAATGAGAGTTAGTATGAGGTGATCAAGTTGTCCTCAGAATCAGGAAGACCTGAATTCAAGTTTGCTTTCTCACACACATTGTCTTTGTGACCCTGACCTTGTCACTTGACCTCTCAGTGCCCCAGATATAGTCCTCAAAACCATAACATACAAAATAGTTGCTTCTCTGGGTTGGTAGAAAGAGATTCTTCACTCTCTGTTCCCTACACCAAATAAATAATAGGAATAGTTCCCCCAAAATCATTTGGTATGGTATTCCATTTTGCCCTATTTCCTTCACTCTGCATTACTTCATTCAGATCTTCTAATATGTTTCTGAATTCTTATTATTACTAGTTTCTTTTGGTACAAATGTATTCCATTATATTCATATGTAACAATTTGTTCAGCCACTCAACAAGTATTGATGACATATTTTGTGTTCAGGTTTTTGCTCTTATAAATGGTTCTGCTATAAATAATTTCATATGTTTGTTCTTAAATTAATAATGGAATCTCTGGATCAAAGGTCATAAGTAATTTTGTAACTTTTCTTGCATAATTCTAAAGGCTAAACTTTTTTTTTTCAGTGAGACAATCAGAATTAAGTGACTCGCCCAGGGTCACACAGGTACTGTGTCAAGTGTCCGAGGTCATATTTGAACTCACTCCAAGGATGGTTCTCCATCCACTGAGTCACTAAGCTGCCTCTCCAAAGATTATTTTCCAGTGTTACTAAGGACTGAAGAGTGAATATAGGAAGAAAATCACTAGAATCACAATATAAAATACGTATAGAAATAAAGTGTGTTTATATAACCTTACATAGGTTAATTAATAAAAAGTTCCCTCTAATACAAGTATTTATTAAGCCTTTAGTATATGTTATACATTATGTTAGGTGCTGGAGATACAGTATTTAAATTACTTGGAACAAGCAATAATTTTGATATGGTTTCAATTTTTTTTTATAATGATAGCCATGTGTGTGTGTATTTCTACTGATTTAGATAGATTCAGATTGTCTGACACTGACCTAATGAAATTTGTTTGGGATGTTCTCCCCACCTTCCTTAGCTAATTCTCTGTCAGTTGAGTATAAATTTCATGTCTTACATACATGTTTCACTACCCTTTCATGTTGTTTTTAATTTTTTTGTTTTTTAAAATGAATATTACTCAAAGGGAAAGAAAAAAAAGAGTTTTACCCTGTAATGACATGCATGAGCAGCTTTCCAGAAGAATGCTACTGTGAATAGCTTTTAAGGTTCTGATTATACAGTATAGTGAACACTCCATGTATTCCATAACAAATCAGAGCAAAACATTCACAGAAAATCAAGGTACAGCATTCACAATGTTACAACTTATCACAGAAAATCACAATATAGTATTCACAACAGCTTATCATTAAAATGGCCAGATAGTTTCCACCATAGTGGCTACAAAGATTTGAACAAAGAACAATCATCTCAAAGTGCAATAGTCAAAGTCTTCCAATCATGGGGCACACTAAGTTAACTCAATCAGTCACTTTTTCAGCAATCAATTACTAAGTATCATTAATCACTAAGTGCAGTCATTAGAAAATTCACAGATCCTCCACCCCTAGGTCACTAGTAAACTACAATTTCATCAGTCAGTATACAGTATCCAAGTAAAGTCTTCTTTCAGCTTGACTCAGGGTGGTTTCTCAGATTCCCTGGATCTCATTCCATGGGGATCCTACATGCTCCCTACATGAATCCAGCAAACAGTCACCTGGATTCAGAGGCAGAGAGCTCCCAGGTCCTTGTCCAGTTCTCTGAGCAGTTCCTGCTCCATATTGGAGCTCACAATGTCTAGTCCATCTCAAATTCTTAACAATTTCTGTTCCCAGGAATTCAAGGCTAAACCAAGCCACAAACAGACAAAGTCTTCACATTCTGGTAATGCTTTATCAGTCTTCTGCAGCTCTTTCAAAAAATCAAAATCACCTTTTCCATGGCGGGGAAGAAGAGGGGAGGGCCTGGGCTCCTGGGCTTCTGGCCTTCTGGCCTCCTGGGCTCCTCTTCAGCTTCCTCCCAGCAGCTGCTTCTGCCTCCACAGTGCTCCAAGAAATTCTGACCCTTCCTCTCTGGGGCTTTTCCTTACATACACACAGCATTAGCTATTTCCTGTTTCAGCCAACCCCTCCCTATTACATCAGCAACAGGAGAGAGGAGTTCATACCTCCTGTTTCTTTCACAGAGGTTTAATTAATTACTAAGTGCTAAGTACCTGCTTACTTGCCAATACAAAAAAGGGTCTTTGGATTCAAATTACATACCTTGATCCAGTCATTAGAATATGCCTATAGGTATAGCAACAACAGTAATGCATGAATAGACCAAACAAGTATGTGTGTGTGTGTGTGTGTGTGTGTGTGTGTGTGTGTGTGTGTGTGTGTATATATATATATATATATATATATATACACACACACACCTATCTACCCTGATAGTTCATTTTGCTACTAACACTCTTTCTTTTACTCCTTTCTTTCTTAATAGCCCTTAAAAGACAGTGCAAAACATGGGCTGGATTGTACACACATTTTCCATATGACAAATATATACATTATTATCTGATGTACCTTGCTGATTAAGGTGAAATGTGTTCTTAGGTTTTAGTTGTATGAGTAGTATAATAAATAAATGATAAGATAGATAGATAGATAGATAGATAGATGGATGGATGGAGAGAGAGAGTGAGAGAGTGAGAGAGAGAGAGAGAGAGAGAGAGAAAGAGATAATAGGTTATGTAACAAAGCCTAAAATTGGCAAGTCATACTAACTGATGTTACCTCTTTATTACAGCAGGGATTTTTTTTTTCCCTTCTTTACTAACCTAGGTAAAGTGATTACCAACTTCTTTACAAAGTTGAATTAATCATGATATAATATAATAATATAGGAACTCAATTAGGAGACAGTGTTTTGGAAAGAATTCAAAATGAAATAAATACAAATAGAGTTAAACAATATGGCAAAAATAAATTTTTATTACATGCATATTATATGAATTGGAATACAAGAGAGTATATAAAACTATTGTAATAGAAATGCCACTTTTGCAGAATGAAAGTTGAGACTAACTGCTTAAAAATATGATGCTTAAGAGCAATGTATATAAATTTTTTCTAATTTATTTTTAAAAAAGGGAAAGGTCTATGACATGAAATGTATCTCTTCCCTCATTATTTAAACAAAATATTTTCCAATAAAATTCTTGTCATTAGTAACGCAACATTTTCTGTCTTTTTAGAAAAATATGGTTTTATGACATGATTTTGGTTCCCAGATATGTGAAAATTTTATATTGTCTGTAAGATGTCTCATTGTTAGGAAAACTTTATCTTCATTAATAAGTCAATAAATATTTAGCAATGTAGGCAATTAAGAGAATTCAGCAAGGGGAATGCTTGAACTCACAGGATAAGGTAGAGCATTAGACGATGGGATAAGCAGAATATTAAAGCATAGCACTAAAATGAAAGGTAAGGTAAATTATGAATACACGCTATTAAAATCAGGAGTGGTCACTAGAATATCACAGATGTACTTTGTTTTGCTTTGTTTTTTAATTTATTTATTTACTTTTAGTTTACAACATTCAGTTCCACAATTCCTTGAGTTCCAAATTTTCTCCTCCTTCCTCTCCTCCCCCCTCCCCACCACTGGCAGGATGCAATCTGATATAGGTTCTACAAATACCTTCACATTAAACGATAGTCAAGTTGTAAAGAAGGATTATAACCAATGGAATGAATAACAAGGAAGAAGAAACAAAACAAAACACAAAAGAGAAAGAGCAAGTAGTTTACTTCAATCTGCCTTTAGACTCTGTAGTTCTTCCTCCGGATATGGATAGCCCTTTCCATCATGAGTCTTTTGGAGTTGTCTTATAACCTTGCATTGCTGAGAGGAGCCCAGTCTGTCAAAATTAGTCATCACAGATATAATGTGTCTTTAATTTTGTACAAAGTTCTCCTGGTTCTGCTCCCCTCACTCAGCATCAGTTTATATATGTCTCTCCAGATTATCATGAAGTCCATCTGCTCCTCATTTCTTATAGCACAGTAGTACTCCATTACTTTCATATACATAGATCTACTTTGTCAGCTAAATAATGAAGTTCCTTATTATATGAGAAGGTGGAGAGGGGACTCAGGCTTCCAGAAGCTATCTGGTATAATAGAACACAAGACTGGAATTTGGAGAATGAATCCTTCTCAGTTTTGCCAATAATTAGCATGGCAAGTGGACTTGGACATTGTCTTTATGTCTCAGTCTTCTCACTCTGATATGAAGAAATGAGATCTCATGATTGCTAAGGTCCTTTCTGGCACAAACATTCGATTCCTTAAAGAAGTCCATGGCAGTGTGTGTAGGGAGCAGACACAAAACCATGATGAAGCTTAGGAAATAACACAGAACTTTACTAAAGAGAGCCAGAAGAGGGAGAAAAAAGTCCTGACGTTTAAAATCTATTTGAGTTCTAGGAGGCAAGTAGGGACTCCTCTCCATCTGTTCCTTGATGATTAATGCTTTATTATATCATGAAAGGGACAAATATGAGCTTACGTCATATCAAACTCATAAACTATTGTTCTTTCTTTTCCATTAAAAACATAGACAGAAAAAAATTATCACTTTTCTGATGATTCATAAATTAGCCAGAAGCATCCAGCATCTTGTGATTCTCATTAAGAAACCCAAATCTCTCAGCAGTAACCTCTAACCGCAAACATTTCCACTAACAGAAATATTCCATCAAAAATAAGTTTTAAAATTTTGCTTATATTATATCTACAGCTTTGTTTTCTTTAATAGTATGCTTTTTATAGATACAAGATGCAGCAGTGCTCATTTTGACTCAACACTGATGAATTAATGGTCTGACTTAATAAAAATAGCTCCCATTTACATGGCATTTTAAGGTTTGCAAAGCATGCTGTTGTTCAGTTGTATCTGACTCTTTGTGACCTCATTTGGGGTTTTCTTGGTGAAGATACTATAGTGGTTTGCCATTTCCTTCTCTAGTTCATTTTTACAGATGAGAGAAACTGAGGCAAACAGGGTTATGTGACTTGTCCAGGGTCACACAGCTAATAAATATCTGAGACCAAATTTGAATTCATGTCTTGCTACAGGCTCCAGGCCTATCTCTCTATCCACTGCACCACCTAACCAGTTTCACAAAACATATTGCCTCATGTGATCCTCACAACAGGTCATTACACCCATTTTGCAGATGAGAAAAAAGAGATTAAAAAGATAAAGAATGGCCAGTGAGGATCACACAGCTAGTAAAGATTCTAAATCACAGTAGCAATTAGAATGGTACTCCATGGGTTCAAGCAATTGAGAAATGAAGAGATTTAATCAGTTTTTTCAACTCATTTCAATTCCTTTATTTGTCAGTAAACATCTCTCTAAATGAACATTTATGTGCTAACTCTGCACACATGCTAGTGATAAGAAAAGAAAACCCACCCACAAAATTTATTTCTCCAAAAGAGATTTATTTAATGGATATTTTTACAACCAACTGGAGACAAGAGTAGGATGTTGCAAGTTTTGAAATCTCCCTTCAGATTGAGAAGATGATATGGATGCTTCAAAGACAGCTTCCCAGGTTTTCCTTGTCCATCTCTGATATATGTTAGAGCCTTCTTTTCCTGGCAGGGGAGGGGGTGAGGTAGGAGGTGTCATGGATTATGATTGCTCAGGAGACAAGAAACAATCTACGACCTACAATTCGAGAACCATGCTTATCTAGGAAGGAAGGAAGGAAAGAAAGAAGGAAGGAAGAAACGAAGGAAGAAAGGAAGGAAGGAAAGAAGGAAGGAAGGAAGGAAGGAAGGAAGGAAGGAAGGAAGGAAGGAAGGAAGGAAGGAAGGAGGGAGGGAATGAAGGAACGAAGGAAGGAAGGAAAGGAAAGGAAAGGAGGGAGGAAGAAAATAAAAATTTATTAAGTACTTGTTATGTGTCAGTACCCACCAGGTGTGTTAAGCCCTTTACAAATGTTATCTTATTTGTTTTTTAAGAATAATAATTTAAGGAAGAGTATGAGAGTATGGGACTGTACTCCCGGTATATTCTCAAGCTTAGCTAAAGGGAAAGACATGGCATTCAAATTATTAAGATGTCAGGTGCTATAGAGTCATCTAGATTTAGAGGCACTTTATCTGCAAGATTACTTTTTGGGGGGAAAAGTACTTCTCAGCTAGTTTTAGGGGTGAAAGGAGGGGCGGGGATAGAGGAAGGATAATTAAGATGTAAAAAGCTACCAATTGACATGGCTAAACCCTTAGGGAATAAAGAAGTAGTTGCAAGAGACTGGCCTTGGGTCCTAGAATCAAAGATCTTGCAAAGGTCCATCTGTTTCTTGTTTTGTTTGGTTTGGTTTTTTCAGATTATAAATATAAAGCACTAATTCATTAGACAGAATATACTTCCAATATACAAAAGTCCTTATACGGTCCTCATTACCAATTATACATCCTATAGCAAGCAATAACTATTCATTTACATTCCTGAGAAGTAGAGAGGAAGGTACTTAAAATTACAAGAAGCAAAAGACATCAATATAATAAGTATCATTGAAACCATAAGTCACATACTGCGAAATAAATCCTGGTAGTTATAATTTAATAGGACCTACCACAAAGCTTGAGGGGGGATTTGAATCCTGGTCTTCTGTTCTATACGGCAGCTAGGTGGCACAGGGGATAGAGTGCTGTGCCCGGAGTCAGGAAGATTCATGTTCCTGGTTCAAATCTGGCCTCAGACACTTCCTAGCTGTGTGACCCTGGGCAAGTCACCTAACTCAGTTTCCTCATCTGTAAAATGAGCTGGAGAAGGAAATGGCAAACCACTCTGGTATCTTTTGCCAGGAAAATCCCCAAATAAGGTCACAAAGAGTCAGATATGACTGAATAACAGCTTCTGTTCTGTCCAGATCTCTGTCCATACAATTAGATAAAGCATCTTGATTATTTCTTACCCTTCAAATACATTTGGAAATAGACATTAGTGACTATCAATACCATCAGTTCCAGATATACAGAATAATCTTTATTTTTTCATATCCTTTCTTATAAAACTTTGAAATCTGATTACCAATTCATTATAAAGTTTCAGTCTTGAAAACCCCTTCTGTGACAGTTTTTGCAGCTGTTGTTGTTGGGTTTTTTTTTGTTTGTTTGTTTGTTTTTTCCTGTAGGGGAAGGCAGGGCAATTGGGGTTAGGTGACTTGCTCAAGGTCACACAGCTGGTTAAGTGTCAAGTGTTGAGGCCAAATTTGAATCCAGGTCCTCCTGACTCTAGAGATGATGCTCTATTCACTGTGCCACCTAGCTGCCTCTGGTTTTTGCAATTTTATCCTTCTGTTAATGTATCAGAAGCAGCCAGGTAGCACAATGACTTAGAGCCCTAGGCCTACTAGAATCAAGAAGACTTGAGTTCAAATCCAGCCTCAAACACTTACTAGTTGCCTGACCTTTAGCAAGTCACTTCCCTCTATTTCAGCTTTCTCATCTGTAAAATAAAGATTAAAAATAGTATTTACCTCCCAGGATTGTTGTAGAATGAAATGAGATGACATTTGTAAAGCACGTAGCAAAATGCAGGTCACATAGTAGGCACTTTAGAAATACTTGTTCCCTGCCTTCTTATTAAGAAACTTCATCATTACTTATTGTTTTTGAAGAAAACCCTGCTTGGGATTTTCATTCTGGCTTTTTAAAAAATCTTTTTTTATTGTTTCAATCTGATATTTTTTTTTTTAAATCTTTTGTGCTGTATATTTTGACAGTTTATTAAGTACTTTTTTCAGGGTGAATTAGAAGTAAAATTATCATTACTATTATTTAGAGATGTGTTCTAGAATGAAGAGCCCTGAAATAAAACTATCTTCAATCTTATCTCCTCTTCGAAACCCTTCAGAATTCTTTGAAGGGATTTTGCTACCTTGACTTTGGGCAGGTATTAAGCTTTAATTGAAATAACCTTTAAAAATTAATATCTAGATATTGTTCCCCTTGAAATAGCTTATCAAAAACTGATCATAGCAGCTTCTAATCCAAAGGCCTTTTATTCACAGCTGAAACAACTTTACTTCTCCCAATACAAATTCTTATCACATCTGCTCAGGAAAGAAAAAAAAAGTCTGATTCCCCTAAAGTATTCTTTAGGCAAGATTGGCTTCTCTCTGGATTGGAGAAGAAAGTTAAGCAATGAGATCTTTCTCGGTAAGAAATATAACAAGACTACTCGTTATTTTTGTCTAACGTGCTCTCACTACTATATCATAATTATCTAGGAAAAAGGATGGAGGCAGCATCACCAGCCTCTGAAACAAGAAGCTCAAAGTCCTGACTATTATAGATCAGCCTTGGAGGTTTGCGATAAGAAACCTCTCTACCTTCTGAGGTGCGATTTGGCTTTAGATGCTACTTTTGTTTTGTTTGGGGCAGTTAGTGGGACCCCATCCAAATAAAAAGGCAGAATTAATCACCAGGTAGATTAAAAAAAAAAAACACAGCACTATTTAGGGTTTGGGGGTCAAGGGATAATAATGAAAAACTCCATTAAAATTATACAATACCAAGAAAATCAGAGGGCAGTGATTAGCTAAATTCTTAACGAAACTATTCTTTCCAGTCAGAGAGGAAACAAACAAAAAAAATTCTTGTAGAGCTACTGGCAAACTGCTCAATGATGAACATTAATGCCTTAGAAGTAGGTGGGACAGCATGGTGTGGTGGAGAGAGAAATCAATATGGAGAAAGAGAATCTGGTTTCAAACCCAAGCTCCGCTTGCTTCCTCCTGGTGTGACCTTATTGCTTAACCTCTCTGGGCCAGTAGTAGCCTGTAAGACGCTTTCCATGAGCAGCTAGACAGTGCCATGGTGCCAGAGTTCCACAGCTGGAGTCAGCAAGATTTCTCTCTCAGTTAAAACCTGACCTCAGAAACTTTCCAACTGTGTGACCCTGGGCAAGTCTCTTAACCTTTTTGCCTCAGTTTCCTCATCTGTAAAATGAGCTGGAGAAGAAAATGTCAAAGCTCTCCAGTACCTTTGCCAAGAGAACCCAAAATGGGGTCTTTAGAGAGTCAAACACGACTGAACAACAAGATGCTTTCTAGCTCTAACTGTAGGATCTTCTCACCTCCCTCTCTACCACAATTTCTAGATTTAGATTGTACAGAACGGGGACATTATTTTAGACCTAGAAGCAACCTCAACTGGTCCAACACTCTTACTTTATAGATGAAGAAGCTAAGGCACAAAAAGATCACACAGCTAATTGGCAGGAGAACACGTTTTCTGACTCATTTGAATACTTTTTCCACTTCATGTTGCTTAATATAGTTAAAAATTTCTTGAGAGAGAGAAAGAGAGAGAGATTCTACAGAACAGAATCAATAAAAATATATTATGCCAGAAGTTACCCTGCACATACATTTTACACGGCTGCTTCATAGCTATCTATATGAAATTTTGCTTGTTTTTGTCTTAAATCAAGTGCTTTCACTTTAAAGAGTACCTCATTACTTAATAGTAAGTAATTGCTCACATATCGAAGAGCTCCCCCCCTTTAACTAACAGGTACACACTGACCCCTAAGATGCACAATGGAAATGATGACCTAATTTGCATAGCAAGTATATGAAAGGGTTAATATTGGGAACAAACTTAGGGCCAAAACAGATTCCAAAAGTTGCTGATGTGAAGTACTCAGTCTCCTGAGGAAACAACATACCGGCTGCACCATTTACTTGCCAATTAATCCAAGGAGCTACATCACCATTAGTTCAAGAAGGAGACGCTTGCTTGCCTGCTTGCCTAGAGGTAAGAGCTAAGTTTGCAGCTGCCAAACAGCAGGACAGCAGAAATAAATGGGGGGAGAAATTAGGGCTCAGAATCTAAGCATTTCATTTCCTTGCCTTTGCTTCAAAGAGAGACCTAGATGTCAAGCGACTGTCATATTTGGTGTAGTACACAGTAGGTTCATTTATCACAAGAGCCTCCAAAGCGTAAATAAAATAATTCTCTGAACATGTTTAATAAAATAACACAGGCGATAGGCAACAGAATACAAAACAACTCTAAAAACTCAAAGATGCATCATGCAATGGAGTCAGGTCTTTTTCTTTTTGCAAAGAGATGCCAGGCTTTTATATGTTAATTCTAAAAGTGTTCTCTGAGTAAAGGCATCAAAAGAGACAGAAAAGGTAAGCAAACAGAACTAACTTTCCATGGACAAATTCAGATGTGAAAGGCCTCCTGCTATTATGGTAGTAACCATAAATTAGTAAAGCTATTACCCGCTTACCATGATTAGGATATTAGTATCTTGTACACTTGGGCAGTGGGTTCCTGTTTTTCTCATGTCTGCACCAGGCTGTCTTCAGAAATCTGTAATTGCTACATGATTCACTTTACTGTAGGGTTTTTCCATGTATGAAATGAGGTGGTGACATTGCCCAGATTTGATTTTGACATAGAGACATTACCGAGCAAGTCATCCCTGTTAAAGGAAGTTAATTAAGAACACTCTACATATTCTCTATGGAAAAGTACAGAGTGGTGAGCCACAAGAGGAAGGCCAACTATGGAATCAAGGTAGCAGCATCCAGCTAAGTCTGCCATATCTCAACTCTCATTCTCAAACCTTACTCAAAGAAGCCACAGGAGGGTTGTGTCAAGATGTGAACCTAAAGAAAGTTCTGGAAATTATAAGTGAAAAAATACTGAAGCAAAGCAGTTAGATCTTCTCCCTTACATATAAAGCTGGAATATTTCTGTAGAGTCAATAGTCTATTTTTTAAAAATACCTTGTAATACCGCCGGATCTTCTGTGTGTCTCAGGGTGATGTTTTGCTCTCGTTTTAATCTTAAGTAATACTCAATTGAGGTAGCATGGTACAGAAAATAGGAAGCTAGCTGTGGAGTCATGAAGACCTAAATTCAGGTACCTACATGTGCTGATTAAGCGATTCTGAACAAGTCACTTAAACACAATAAACCTCAGTTTCTTCAATCCTAAAATAAGGAGTTTGAACTAGATCATTTCTAAAGTCCTTTCTCCCTCTGAATCCCACACTCTGCACGTGTTAAAAAAACACCCAACAAGCAAAGCATTATAATCGGATATACCTTTTTTTATTTTTTAGAGCAGGACAAGAATACTGAGGAATCAATATCCTAATTTCTAATACCCTACAATGTTTCCCGAGAGTGCTTTTCACTCCTTTTTTCCCCCTATCAGTTAAACCATAGTGAGGAAATGATGGCATAGGTCAAAGGGAAAAAGTGATTGGAGAAGCTGGAAAATGGGAGCTAGAAAGAGAACAGGATGTGGTAGTCGGGTGACGTGAGTAACAGAAGACATTTGAGTGAGGAAGAAAGTACAGTGGGAAGAGGTAGAAGTGAATGACTCGGGCTTCTGGTTACACTCTCAGCTATTTCCATAAAGATGTTAAATTGTCTCCTCTGGGCATGATTCATCTGTGTCAAATTTAAACAAAGTATAAACAAAGTTAAAAACAATGCTGATGAAACAAATTTGGGTGACAGACATAGCTATAAATATGCAGCCTTAAAATAATTATTGTGGTTGGGAGAAAAGATATATGATTTAGGAAAGAGATCAGAAACCAAATATTAAAAATGCTTATGTATTTGCCAAGAAAACCCCAAATTAGGTTACAGGGAGCCAGACATGATTGAAAATGACTAAACAACAACAAAATCATATATACACACAAGTATATGTATGTATATATATACATACATGCATGCATATATAAAATATAACATGTTATATATATTATGTATATCATATATCATATATTATAGATCTATTATATATCATATAACACCTAAATATATCATATATAGCACCTACATAAAATATGTCATATATGTGAGGGTATATAAATATATGTGTGTATATGTGAGTGCATATGTATGTCTGTATAATCTCTCTGAGAAGGGAGTTAGTTGGAAAGCTTTAAAATAAATATGTCAGAAGCAAAATGTGCCCAATCAAGGAATGAAGCAGATAAATACCCAGTCCGATGCCTTTTGCTGGTATCCCCATGGCATTCAGGAAATAAGAGCCTTTAAGGAAAATGAAAATTATAGAATTCTGGAGCTAGAAGAGAATCTTAGAAATCATCTGGTCCATCCCCCTTGCTTTACAAATGATGAAATTAAAGCCAAGTTGACTTGCTCAAGAATTTGTACTAGACCTCAGTCCTATGATTCCCAAGGCAATGTTTTTCTTACTGTACCAAGGGCATTGATTTTTTTTTTTTATTTTGAGCACAGTGTTTCTGTAATGCATGGAGGAGGGGACAAGAGGAACTGTTCTGAGTAAGAGTGTCAGACAGTATCAGTGGTATATGACCTGCCATATAAAGGGCTTTCACAAAAATCTGGTTGCTTCCTTGAACAGCTTAAAAATATAACCCAACTATGGCTCTCCAAAGCTTAGCCATATAATCCTTGCCAAATTTTTCAACATTAGAGAATAGATAATAATCATCATCACCAAGGCCATTAGCATCCAGTTTAGGAAATATCCTTAGTAATTTGTACTCTGTGATTTGCTATACAAACGTTTCAAGAATAAACCATCATGTTGTCAATTAGGTTTGCAAAAACATTTTGTATATTATGGATATAATGCTTCTTGTTGACTAAGGTCTTTACTCCATTGTTATTGAAGTAGCAATTCAATTGGCCTAAGTCCATAACAGTTCTTCATAGTCAGTTCCTTCATCTCCTTAATCATTATAGTGATTCTTAATCTGAACTCTCTGTCTTCTCTGATAGGCACAAAAATGAGTTTAGTGAGACTTATAGAGCAATTTCATAACACATGATATACAGGTTTCCCCACAGGATTGCTTCATAGCTGTCCTTCTCAGGGTCTTCTTCCACTCAAGACACAAATGAAGAGAGAATAAGGGATAAGTAGGATAAAAGTCCTTGAAGAAGGGACATTCAGGGAATCTAGTAGTTTGACTCACAAGTTTCTTTCATGCTCAATGATCCAGGGACTGGATTTTAATCTGGACATTGATTGCTTGTTTCAGGGTTTCTTCTTCCTATTTCTTGCCTAATGCTAATAGTCTATACCCAGTGACATTAAACAACACATATGGAATCCTCCAGAATAGTAAATATTGGGGGAAGAAAAGGAAGAAAGGGAAGAAAGAAAAAAGGAAGGAAGGAAAGAGAAAGAAAGAAGAGAAAGAAAGAGAAAAAATTGAAATAAGGAAGGGAGAAGGAAAGGAAGGAAAGAAGGAAAATGAAGAGAAAAATGAAAAGTTGTCGGAAGGATTATGGAAGGACAGGTACACTACTGCACTATTGGTGGTCCAACAGTTCTGGAAAGTAATTTAGAGCTGTATTTACAAAGTCCCTAAATCATGTATACATTTTGATCATACACACGGCTACTAGGTCAAAAAAGATCAAAGCCAGAAGGAAAGGACAAAAATACATAAAAATATTTTGTAAGAGCACTTTTTGTTGTAGCAAACAGGTAGAAACGAAGTGGATGCCATTACCTGGTGAACTGTTGAACAAATTATGGCATGTAAGTTAAATACGGTGTTGCAGAGCTTTACCAATTTATACTGTCATAAATGTATTGCTGGGTGAGACTTTAGAGACCAATAAATCCAACTCTCCCATTTTACAGATGAAGAAACTTAGGCAAGGAGAGAGTTAATGACTCACTTATTGTCAAACTAGTAAGAGTCCTTATTCCAAGTTCAATGCCCTATCCACTAAGGCCATGCTGCTTCCTATGACAAAAGAGAAAGACTAGGAGGAACTTCGGAAAATTTACCTTAATCACTGTTGAGTGAAGTGAACAAAACCAGGAGAGAAAAAAAAAATTATGATGTAAAGTAAATCAGTTGAAAGATTTTAGAACTGTAATCAAAGCAATGACCAGTCATTAATATAAAAAGCAGGTGATGAATCATGCTTCCTCTCATAAAAGAAAAAGGTGATGGCCTTTGGGTACAGAGAGACATAAATTTCGAAACAAGTTATGGATTTGTTTTGTTTGATTATACTTACCTGTTACAAAATGAGCCTTTTATCTGAGGCAGGGTAGAGTTTTCAGGGCGAAGGAATAGGGATGGGAAAAAAAAAAAAACTAAGAAAAATAAGGAAAGATCGTCAATGAAATGTTTAAAATTAGACATAAGGGAACAGACAGAAGTTCTGGGAGAGATGTAAGCCAATACGGTAGCATCAGTACCATGTTAAATTTACTATCTACTTAAAAAGGAATACATCAGTTCTCAGTTTCTTATACAATCCTTTCTTTCATTATTTGCTCTTTGGGAATTAATGAGGAGACAGTCCTGCATATGGAAATGTTTATGCCTGTTAATATTTGTTAAAAACAACAACAGGTGTGGACTCTAGTGTAACAAGATGAAATTCCAGATGTCATTGCCTGAAGTTGTTTTCAACAAACTACTGCTCTTATGTATAATAGTGCTGAAAATATTCATTAAAAATTTTTAAAACTTCAGGGATTCATGATTTTTATACCAACACAGAACCAAACTCGCTACCATTTAGTAGACATTTTTGTGATTTTCATGGGCTGAAAAATGTGTCATGCTTCAGTCTTCCTGATGATGAGTTTCTCCAAACCAACTGGGCTGGTTCTCAGACAAGAGGCATAAATTCAATTGATCATCAGGTCTATTCTTGAAGCCTTTTCATTCTGGTTGTATCTGCCAGAGCTTGTTTTCTGATGCCATAACTGAAAATAAATTTGCTTTAGATTGATTTAAATGAAGAGATGAATATATGTTTTTTATAGTCCTATCCAAAATGTGTTGGGTATCAAATTGAAAGTATTCAATCTCCTAAGAAATTATAACCTAATTTTACAGATAAGAGTGATGAAATAAGTATGAAATAAAAACACTCATTCAAAAAAGAGATGGGGGACAGTTTTGATGAAAAAGATCAAAAGTAAAAAAGGAGGAAGTTAAGAATGATATAAGTAAAGAGCTGCCAAGTTATTCTATTTTCAGTACCAACTAGGTAAAATTGATTATCTTATTTAATTTATGTGGAAAGTTTACATCATTGATACAAGTCATAGAGCTAGAGATAAGACAGTCTTACATATAAAACTTGAGATTTGGAAGCTGATGAGATCACCAAGAGAGAAAGGAAAGAGCCAAAGATGGTATTTTGGGGACAAACCGAATTTAGGGAGTGAGGAAGTATAGAAGCTAACAAAAGAGAAAGAAGAATGGTCAGAGGTGGGTGAGTGTTATCAGCAAGCACCCTAGCATACCTAGGGCAGCTACTAGCACAGGTTCTTAGATCTGCTTTTCTAAAGGAAAGCAACTCAAAATGGGTTAACAATCTTACTTTAATCAAACATATCATTTACCTAGTTCAGGGGGAAAAGTCAGCACCCTGAACTTCAGAGAATACAAACAGAAGTTACAAACAAATGGAAAAACAGATCAGCAGACAGCTTCTAGCATCTGACCATTACATCAGTTACCTATTCAGTTACCAGAAGGGGAAGCACCAACATCTGGGTTTTTCACAGCCGGGGAGCTCAATGGCTGCCCAGAGTCTCGTCTGGCCAAATCACACAACTCTTCTCAAAGTGAGCCCCCAACCAAAACCTCACATCAGGGC
>CM053587.1:19210948-19237193 GCA_028646515.1 Pseudochirops corinnae | reverse complement strand
CACTGTCCTTCACCAGCAGGTGAATCTGTCAAAACAACTTCAAAACAGACAAAATACCGGCATCACAGCCATGCCTCCTCAGTTCTTGGCAGCTCCAGGTGGCAGTTCTCAAAAGTCCTGGGCAGCACCAACTGGCCCTCAGCAGTCTCTCTCAGCAACTCAGGCTCCATGATACTGGATACTGCTCTCCCAAAGTCCTTCTGGCCTTCTCTAGGCTTGGGCCTCTCTCTCAATTCATGGCTCCTCCCAGTTCAGCCCTCTCTCTTCACATCAACAAGTCCATCCCAAAAGGGGTATTCGCAAGCTCTGGGTTTTAACACTCAACCCATAAACCAAGCCAAAACAAGGGGATCTCCAAATTCTATTACCATTACACAAGGTCACATGATTAGTAAATGTTACATGTGTGAGGTTAGATTTGAACTCAGGTCCTCCTAACTCCAGGGCCAGTGCTCTATTCACTGTGCCACCTTGCCACCCCTTCACTCTCAATTCTTTAAAGAATAATGTATGTAGTATACATAGTAACTCCACTTTAAACACTGGATAGAATTTGCCTGCAAATTACCCTGGATGTGAGCTGTTTCTTCAGTAGTCCCTTTGTGCTTTGGTCAATTTTGCTTTGTGACACTGGATCATTTAAAATCCCTCTTTCATGATGTGCTCATTTGGGTTTATATTTTTGCAAATATTTCCATTGCTTTTAACTTCTTAGATTATATAGTATGTTACTGCATGCTGTAGGTTCTTTTAATTCTTTATTCTTTTTCTCTTTTATTCTTTTAATTTTTATCTATTTATTAATGTTAATAATTTTTCTTCCTCTTCTTTTTGTTCAAGTTTATCACTTTTATTTATTTTTCAAAGAACCAACTTTAAGTTATGTTTATGCATTCCATATCTTGTTTTCTATTTTTTATGTTTTTCCTCTAATTTTCAAGATTTTCTCTATTTGCTTATTTTGGATTTGCTTATTTTTCCATTTTTACAGTATTTTAAATTACATAGATAATTTTTCAATGTATGTTTTCAGAGACATAATTTTTCTTCTTAGGACAACTTTAGTTGCATCCCAGAGCTTTCGGTATGTTGTCCCATGTATTTTGATGTTAGTATCTTATGAATAGTTCTTCCTGTCCTTACTCTCATCAGTACCTTTCACCTAGGTACTAATTATCTTTATCAATTTTTCTTTGAACTGTTTATTTCTCATGATGTCATTTTTACTCTTATATGTAGGTCTGTGCTTATATTCCTTGATGGAGAGTAGCCCAGATGGAATTCCACATGCAATGAAATGAACGACTTGGATCTTCAGGATTTAGCTAAACAACTACTTTACTACAAAAATACTCAGTATAAATCCTGAAGGAGTTAAAAGTATCTTACAGGAAGATTTTTTTGAGGTCTCAGAAACCTCCTGCTTATTTCTTATATGTTCCCTTGTCCCATCAATCCATAGGTGATTTTCAGGTTAACTCACCTGGGAAAGAAGTTAACTTTAAAGCAGTGGTCCTCAACCTTCTTAATGCGGCAACCCTTTAATACTCATATGCGGGTATATCTGCATGTGGGTGGACTCGCCTGGAGACAAATAGAGGAGCAGTGTCTCGGTTCCTAAGACCATCAGAAATGTGTTTTCCAATGTTCTTAGGCTACCCCTGTGACCCCTGTGAAAGGATCATTCAACCCCCAAAGGGGTCGTGAGCCACAGATTGAGACCACTGCCTTAAAGCTTTTGTCTATTTCATGATGTTAGGACCCATAACCACCCTTAAGGAGAAGGTGAGTAATTAGGGACAAGTAATTCTAATTGTCCAAGGACTACATCACAGAATAATAGCCCTATATTAATCGCTATTTTGTTGTACTTGAGTCTTCACAACATGTGTTTAGTATTTCTGTATTTTTGCATTCATTTATAATTTCTCTGTGGTGTATCGTATGACCTATTTTTAAAGGTGCCATGTTGTATTGAGAAATAGATTTTAAATGTTCCCATTCACAAAATGACATGTCTTCCAGTTCTTAATTCTCCATCAGGTTGTTTTTTTTTTGTTCTATATTTATTTTTGTTGTTTTTGTTTTTGATAGATACAGCCAATTTTGAGAGAGCAACATTAAATCTATAATTGTGCCATGTCTTTTTTGAGTTGTTTTTCTTTCTGAATTTAATTGTTATTCCATTTAATGAATACAAATTTAGCATTGATATCTGTTCACTGTATATGGGTCTTTGAAGTAGAATGTAATTTCTTTGTATATCCCTCTTGCTATTGTAGAATTTTACTTTTACAATACTTGATAGCACGCTTCCAACTCCTGCTTTCTTAGAATCATCTGAAGTGTAGGAAATGTTGATCTAGCCTTTTATTTTCATTCTACATATGTTCACTTTTCAAATATTTCTAGTAGTCAGATTATTGTGGTTGGTTTTCTTATCTATCCTAT
The DNA here is from genome assembly GCA_028646515.1 of Pseudochirops corinnae. NCBI lineage: Eukaryota > Metazoa > Chordata > Mammalia > Diprotodontia > Pseudocheiridae > Pseudochirops > Pseudochirops corinnae. Next base: position 19,234,742 of record CM053587.1, on the reverse strand, counting down.
CATTTGGCTCTGTTCCATTGGATTGATTATTACATTCATATTTAAAATTATTATTGTTAGGCTTGTATTTTTCTACATTATTTCTTTCATGTTGATATTTCTTTTATCCTCTTTTAAGTCAGTACCTTGTCTCCACCGTTAGTTTTACTTGTGCTACTTTGACTGCCTCTTCCTGTCCCTACTGTTTATCTGCCTTGTCTTTTCTACTTTGAATTGACTGACATGGCTAATTCTTCTTCTTTTTTTTTTTTAAACTTTATCTATTTCTGAAACTCTTTTGATCTTTCTCTCTCCCAGTTAAATGGACAGTTCAGAATCTTCCTTGTCCATATCTTCCCCAACCTCTTGCTTCAAGTATCCATATTCTGTCACACCCTTTTCCAAAAAGTTTACCTTTGTCCTCCTCATTATTTCTTTCTTTTTATTTTTTTTTAATTAATGGGCTGTTCTTTTTGTGTCCTTCATAAGGGTAAAGATTGGTGATAGATAAATAGACAAATGATAGAAATTCTAGAGATGTAGATAGAATACTGTATAAGAAAGAGATACAATAATGTTTTTATGTGTCATTTATAAGGGCTTCTCCTTCTATCCCACTTCTATATCACTGCATTATGAAACTTACCTGATCTGTATCTCTTCTATTAGTATGATCTTCGGTATTTCTATCATATGTAGATTTTATGCCTCTCATATTCTGTGATATTAGATGTTATAAACCTATTTTTGCTAAACTGCATTTCAATTTTCAAAAAAAATTCTTGTCAAATAAAGATTTTTTTTCCTCTTGTAATTTATGTTCTCACATTCGTCAAACATCAAGTTATGGATGTTATTCAGCAAAATTATTTGGCTGTTTCTGATTCTTTTTTTCCTAGGCTGATCCATTGATTTTTTAAAAAAAATTTAATCAATATCAAAAATTTTGAAGTATTATTATCCCTATTTTTCTATTTTAAAAAAATTCTCTTGATGTTCTAGAATTTTATTTTTCCAGATGAATCTTATTATTATTTTGTCTACCTCTATAAAGTTTTTAGATAGTATGAAGTCTACAAATAAATTTATGTAGCTTAATCATTTTTATGATATTTTATAGTTTAGGCCTGAGCATTGCCTATTTCTGTAGTTAGGTAATTCTTTATTTCTCTGAGGAGTTCATAGGACATGCTTTTAATTCCCTCACCCTCCGATCACCCTCTCCTAGATCTTCTCTAGTTTATCAATCTACTTCCTAAAATGTGATGTTTGGTATTAAATACTCAACATGTAATCAGCCAAGTCAGACTGCTAACTCAATGCTGAAGTCAGTATTCCTTCTCCCATAGCTATGTTGTTCTCTGTATTCCTTTTCACCTTTCAACATCTTTATTTTCTGTCCCTGTTTCACCTCGTGATATCCTAAATCTTGAAGATTCTTTCCCTTTTAAAAAAAAAAACCTTGTATAAATGTATCTCTTTTTAGAATATGAACTTCTAAATGCTTGTTGAATTTTTTATTAGCACAAAATATGGAGTTTATCACTTCCTTCATCCTAGATTATTTGACCATTATAATATAGATTTAGTTTGAATTAGATTTGTTTTCTTTTTGTATTCTACATCCTATCAATGATTCATTTTAAACTAGCAATCCACTGAAACACTGTACTTGTGAGGTTGATTTTATTAATCAGAGAATAGGATTTTAAATTCATCAGTTTTGAATTTCACATTTTTAGCTTTGATCCCTTCTTCAAATATGATAAGATTCTTCTTACATGGTGATTCTGCTATCTAAAGATTTAGCTTTTCTTCCTAGCTGTGTGTTATATGGATATTTAACAACATGCCATCCTTACCTTCACCCAAATTATATAAAAGAGACAAGGACAGATCCAGGGAACTTTCTTCCAGGTCCAATCAACCAATTCTGATGCAACTTAAATTATCACCTAGCCCACATTATTCTATCTTGTCCATAAGGAGAGAATGGCAGACTTTGCAGAGTGCATTACTGAAATTTCAATGAACTGTACTTGTCTATAAGATTCCCTTAAGCTATTAGTCTAGTAACAGTTGGTGGGTTGTTGTCCTTCATTTTCAAAGAGGACCAAAATGACATCACTATGTTGGGGTCAATGTATAGTGTGTCCAACTGTAGCTGATCAGACCAATACAAGCTCAAAGGACTTTAGCACAGGTCAGGCTCAAATATTCCATATGAACATTTAGAATGAAGATGTCTCTAAGATCATATCTCATTTCTTTTGAGCTCTTGCAATTCTGCTTTGATGATAGAACACAGTTCCTTCTTGGATGTAGGAATGCTATTCTGAGCAGTTGTATCACCAAGACAATATTCACAGCACTGATGAGCAACTATGAATATGCTGGCATAGTTCTGAATCACAAAAATATAACAGACTCTCCATATAGAAGACAGAAACAAAAACATTTATTTAGACACCAGAAAGCCAAATCCCAACACCAAAAAACCAAATCCATCATAGCAGCAAAGAAGTTAACACACCCTATCATAGCAGGGAGCAACAACATCCCAAAACCTTCCGCCTACTCAGGTCTTCCAACAAACAAACACTCACAAAAGTAGCTGTCTGCTTGCCTGCATCCTCTCTCTCCCTCTACCCTAACTTCTCTAACTCTTTTACTACTCCATCCCTTCCTGCTTCACCTGTTCAGCAAACTCCTCCCACCACAGACTCATGAGACTCAGACTTCCATGTGACTCAAGCAGATCACATGGGCCTGTTAATGGATGGGATAGATCTTCCCATTAAGCAAAAATATATTAATAATACAGTAGTCCTGTGCCAGTGTCTCCCATATCTCACAATTGATTCCAAAGTTGTTTGGAGAGACCTTGAGATTGTCCTTGTATCTCTTCTTCTGAACTTTTTTGTATTTCAACCACAGGGGAGCTAGGGTTGGGTTAGGTGAAGCAGACAATTTTTAGGGCACCCTTTCCAGCTTCCTCCTCGTGCTAGGAGGTGAACAGGGCAGTCCTTAAAAAGGCTTCTCAAACTCATAAGGGGCTGCTGAATCTCATTACTGCTTCAGTCCAGTGAGAAAATGTACCTATATCTTGGGATGCTTTTGTGCAGGGTTGGCACTACAGCTCTCGGTATAACCAGATCTGTTGATTTGTCACTTGCTGGTCACCACAGCACTTCCAGGTAGATAGAAATGATAAAATGGTATGTATGGGTAATGTCCAGTGACTGGTGCATAAATTGGACTTAAGTCAGGCAGAATTGCCTGAAGTGTTGGGCTTACTCTTCCCTTCCAGTCATCAGAGTCCGGTGGCAAGACAAAAGTCAAGATAACTGACGGTGGTTCAGTAGGTATTGGATGACCTTGGTGTCTTCAATGTCTGACCAAGCTCTAAGTGTTTCACAGTAGGTATTGGATGACCTTGGTGTCTTCAATGTCTGACCAAGCGCTAAGTGTTTCACAATCCCTGCTTCTGCTATCCTTGTGGCCATTGAAACAAATTGTTCAAATCTGCCTATTCCAAATGATTTCACCCTGCCCCCAACTCACCCATGGGTTTGAAACCCATCCATTACTATCAACCTGGTTTAGCTCATCTGTCAAAATGGCTTTACCAGGATGTGGCTGCTGTGCATATTGCAGCTTCTTAGAGTCACAGCTGTAAGTTGGGAGACGTGGACACCAAAGATAGAAAGCAGCCTTGAAAAGGGTTCAGAAGCCCTCACACCAGAGGTACTGGTCTTTCCTTAATACCCCATATGCCCCATCAACCTAGTAATAATTTCAAAAGGAAAGTGAGATTGATCCAGTATATTCTGTTCTCCATGAAGCCATGCAGACCTTCCAAATGTGCATAGATTTTCTCTTTAATTCAGGATTTTTGCCAAGAATTAAGGTCAAACTCATAGGCATATAAATTGAAGACACTACCTTCCCACCTTTTCAACTAAATTCAATAAACATTGAGGAAGTGCCTACTATGTGCTAAGCACTATCCTAAGCACTGAAGATTTTAAAAAAGGCAAAAGAAAGGCCCTGCACACAAGGAGTTTACAGTCTAATGGGGGAATCAATGTGCAAACAAATAAATACAAGGCAAGCTTTATGCAGGAAATAATTAAGAGAAGGAAAGCATTGTAGAAGGAACTGTAGAAGGCAAGGTTTTACTTAGGCAAATTTAAGAGGCCAGGGAAGTCAGTAGGCAGAGTGGAAGACTGAGAGCATTCCAGGCATGAAACACAACCCAAGAAAACGTCTAAAGTCAAGAGACCAGTGTCACTGGATTGAAGAGTACATAGCAGGAAAATACATAGTGGGCATAAGAAGATAGGAAAGGTAATAATAGAGTACTGAGTTATGGAGAGTTTTGAATACCAAAGAGGACATTTTATATTTGCTCTTGGGGACAATAGGAAGCCACTAGAGTTTATTGAGTGGGTACGGAGGTGCATCTATTTTAGGAAAATTACTTTAATGACCAAATGGAAAATTAATTGAAGTAGGGAGAGACTTGAGGCAGGCAGATCCAGAAATGGACTATTACAGTAATCGATGAAGTGATGAAGGTCTGACTACAGTTGTAGTGGTATCCATGGAAAACAGGGGGGTTATTCAAGAGATGTTGCAAGGGTAAAAAATGACAAGTCTTGGATGTGGAGATGAGAGATAGTGAGGACTCTAGGATTACTCCTAGGTTGCAAGCGTAAGGGCCTGGAAGGCTGGTGTTGCCATATATAGTAATCGGGAAGGTAGTAATGGAGGAGGCTTTGAAGGGAAAGATAATGAGTTCTATTTTGAACATATTGCATTTAAGATGTCTACTAGACATAGAGTTCAAGATATTTGAAAGGCATTTGGAGATGCAAGATTAGAGGTCAGCAGAGAGATGGGGGCAGGAAGGGTAGATTTGAGAATCATCAGCATAGAAACGGTAGCTAAATCCAGGGAATCCGATGCGAGCAGCAAGTGAAGTAATGTAGACAGAGAAGAGAAGAAATACAGGACAGAAACCTGAGGGACATAAATGGCTAGAGGGAAGGATCTGGAGGGGTATCCAATAAAGCAAACAGAAAAGGATGGGTTAGATAGGTAAGAGGAAAACCAAGAAAGAGTGATGTTTCAAAAACCTAAAGAGAAAAGAGTATCAAGAAGGAGGGCATGATCAATAGTGTCAAAAGATGCTGAAAGATCAAGGAGAAGGAGAATTGGGGGACGGGGGGAAGGCCATTAGATTTGACATACAAGAGATCATTAATAACTTTGGAGAGAGCAATTTTGGTGGAATGATAAGGTCAGAAACCAAATTGTAAGGGGTTAACAAGAGAATGAGAGAAGAATAAATGGAGTCACCTATTGTAGATAGCCTTTATGAGAAGTTTAGATACAAAGGACAGAAAAGAATTAGCATAATAGTTAGCAGGAATGGAAGGATGGGAAGACATGGGCATGTTAATGGGGAGTAAAAAATGAGCCAATAGAGAGAAATTAAAGAAGAAAGGAGAAATTAAAACAAGCAGTAAAAAGTGGTGATGATCAAGAAAATCAAGAGAGGGAAATCAAGAGAGGAGGACAGTGTAAAATTGAATTGGTTCACAAGATAGGGAGAAGAGGAGAGTAGTTAGTGCAGGGGAGATGACCTAGAAGAGAACTGAGAGGTCTAGTGAGGTCATGATAAGGATGAAGAATAGGGTTAAAAGCTAATAGTTTATGTTTAAGAATTTCAGAATTCTTGAATATAAAGGTGGTATATTTGTGGTTGATGGCAAGACTGAGGGTTTGACCCTTTTATATGTGGCTGTGGGGTAGATGAGTAGTTCATTGGAGGAGAATAGATTGAGGAACTAAATAGTTAGAGTATTTGAGGCAGAATCAATATGTATGTTGAAATCCCCTAGTATGAGGGCAGGAGCTGGGGAGGAGAGAAAAATTGTAAGTCAGATATTGAACTCATTGAGGAAAGAAGAGGAGTAACCTGGAGGTAGAAAACCACTTCCATGACTTTTCTGAGTGGTAAATATGAATAGCACAAACCTTAAAAGAAGAGATTTTACTGAGTGAAGAAGGAAGGGGAATAACCCAGAAATGGTAATGAGGAATAAGGTGTATTCCAACTCTCCCACCTCAACCAGTGAGACAAGTAGATTGAGTGAAGGTGCAACCAGTATTGGAAAAGGTAACCAGGGAGGCAGTGTCATCAGTGGAAAGCCAGGTCTCAGTAAGAACTACTAGATGGAATGAGGGGAAAGGGAAAAGATTTAAGATATAAGGAAATTTGTTGCCTGTGGAACAGGCTGGATGAAACTTCAGATAGGGGGTGAGGTGGTTGAATAGGATAGGAATGAGGAATCATACAGTAGGGAGTATTAAGTGGGGTTTGGATAATGATCTCTAGTGGTTCAGTGTCACTGGAATGTGAAGGGGATGCCCAGGTGTGAGAGTACTCATCATTGAGTGGAGGCTACCATTCCTGTACTCTCAAAGGAAAGGCACAACAGGAGGTGAAAGGCCTGAAGCTGAAAGGAGGGTGGTTTTTCTTTGCACAAGAGGTTCACCATCTTCACACTGGAAGATTTTGCTGACAGCAAGGCTTTCCTCAGAAAAAAATGCTGTGCTGAGCAGGAGATGGAAGATTGAGATACTAGGGTATCCCTACCCCTAGCCTGAAGTCTTCTCACCTGAGGAGTCTGGCTATATAACAGCAGTAGGAAGTGGTAAACTGCCTGCATTGATGGAAAACTCTTGGCCTGGCCTCTAGAGGGCTTTTCTTGGGGTACAAATTAAACCCTAGTGCAAAGACTGCCAATAGAGGCCATCATTTGTAAGGGCTTTCCCCTCCAAATATCTTGGGATATAGAAGTGACTTGGACTCACTAATGGTACTTTGGTGCTTTCTATTTTTTCATATATGGTTGTTTTAATTTGTTTTAATTCCCTTTTTGTTCTTCCCAGTTCAAATATCATTCTCATTAGTATTCTTTCTTTCTTCCATCATCCCTTCCTTTCTTCCTTCCTCCTTCCTTCCTACCTTCTTTCTTCCTTTCCTTCCTTCCTTTCTTCTTCCTTCTTTCCTTCCTTTGTTCCTTCCTTCCTTTCTTTTTTTCCTTCCTTCCTTCTTTCCTTCCTTCCTTCCTTCCTTTCTCAAACATTTACTGGTAGAGATAATAGAAGCCAAATGAGATTTAATTAGTTTTGCCTTATGTTTATTATCATTATTCTATATTCTCTGAACAGTAATCCTATCCCTACATTTATTTTCTCCTTTCCCCCAACAAAGATCTTTTGAAAGACTACCTGTTAAATACAAGATCAGAGAGCTCCCTATTTTCAACCCCATTAGTCTACAAATGCCTCTCTGTTTTCTTCCTCCTGATGTTTGTGGAGGAATAGATATAGAATAAGCACTTAGAAGAATCTTCTTATAATCAGGTATCAGTTGATAAGGTAGTGGAGGCTATAGAGTAGTGACCAGGGTATTAAAAATCCTTCCTTCACTTTGCTAGTTCATATTCATACAAACCTTGTTCTGCAAGTTGAAGGAAGAGTTGAATATTTTAACCTCCTATTCCCATTCAGTGACCTTTACCAGGATTTTCATAACAACTATAGTAAGGCATAGAAGAAAATGAGGATGGCCACCAGTGTATTTGCATATAATCCCCATGTGCCTACACAGACCATAAAGCCTACTCTGAAGGAAAAATGTCAGATTTTATTGTTGTTGTCCTGGGAGCTCAGTGGCAGCAGAAACACATGTACTCTGACGCTTTGCCGAGCCACATTGGGTATGTTAGTGCTGCCTGCCTTGGAAGCTGCTGATTCTGGTAGAAATAAACAGAGGGAAACAAATGGATGGAGCTTCTCTCCCCTTTGAACTCAGAGAATGTGCAGATCTATATTTATTTGACTATAGTCAAGTAAAAAAAAAAAAACCCTTTGTGTGACATATCAGAATGTTGGACAGAAAGATAAGAATATTTGTGTCTTCCTGGTTGTGTCACTGATGATCTGTGTACATCCTTGTAGATGTCTCTCCTACCTCTACTTTCTCACATTAAAAATAAAGGATGTATTTTTGTCTATTTCATGTAGGCTTTAAGAGGCTTCATGAAATATTTGTCATATTCTACTCTAAGAAATGGCATTACTCTATCAGGTTGCATTATGGGTGTTAACCTAACCACCACATGGCTATCATAGATTGTACAAATTTCTTTTCTTGAGTATTTCATTTTGAATTAAGAGAGCTTGTTCCTCATTTAAAATGTGGATTTAATCTTTCTGTAAGAGAAAGTTCCAGAAAAGGCATTTGAATTCTCTCCTCTCTCTTCAATTTGGGAGCTGGTTCTATAAAAGGAAATATTTCCTACAAAACCAAACAGAGAATGCCAAAAAGACTAGTAAAGCAGTAGCAGTCATGCTGATCCTACCTTTTATATCAACAACAAGAGGAGGGGGAAAAAAAAACCTTGATGCTTTCAACCATTTTTGAATATAAGAAAGCAGCTGGGAACTTGAAACTTCTTTCATCACCTCAGGGTGCGACATGATTATTCAGGAAAAAAAACCAAATTGACTTTATAACTTTGGAAGGATACATTGACAAAGAATGAAGCAGAAATGAAAAACTGTAAACTGTGATTCCCTACTTGAGCAGCCCATATGATTCACCTTGAACTCAAAAACATCTTCAGTGCCACCAGGCTGGCGCCATGGCATCTGTGAGAGGAAGGATCCCATAAGTGCATGAACATGGACAGCTTCAATTGTCTTTTGTATTTGCTTTTCCCTTTATGGAAGATCTAAGAAAACTATTTGAAAGTGATATAACCCTCCCTAACTTATCTCTCATAAGATACAGATTACTTTGGATAAAAAGACTGTTTGAATAGCTTACTGAAAAGAATGTCAAAGCTTTAACAATACTAATTCCTAAATCCACAATGCAAATCATGGGATAAAAACTCAGGTATACCTGGCTTGAGCTAATCCACCTGAACAATTTCCAGGGGCCCCCCTCTTGCTCCCACCAATACCTGAGAAAGAAGAAAAAAACAGTTGGAGAAATGTCTTCCTGCCCTTATTTTTCCACATTAATCTTTTTTTATACCTTAGAAATGCCTAAAATGTTTCATTGCCATAAAAACACTAACCATTAGTCTATACAAAACCCAATCATTTAAAAATCTGTCTTTGGCAATTGAGATACTGAGTTAAGAATCTCAGTATCTTTCAACATTTGCTAATTCCTAGGTTAGATTATTTTTGTTTAATAGCTATTCCTGTCCATGGGAAATATTATAAAAAGAAAACAACTCTCTGCAAGTAACCAAGACTATCAACTCTTCAAATATTTAGTGATTTGCATGAGAAAATGCTGAGTGATTACCTGAAATAATTTAATACTGCCCTCTAGAGGCTCTATTATATAATAAAATTCACTTCCAATATATTTTCAAAAAATTAAATTTCCCGAGATTCAACAATATATCTTGTCGAGATGCCCCATAAACATTATTGACGTGAATTTTTAAAGAGTAGCACCGGGTTCCTTTCCCAGTAGACATGAACCTGTTGTACATTCGACCAAAGTAAGATATGTAGTAAAACACAGTGGGATATTAAGAAATGAGTCCTGTGAGCCTAGATTTTATTTTGAAAAGTATTAAAAGGTCAAACAATTAAACAAAAGAATAAGGCATGAAATAGAATCCATTATTTTCAAATTGTTCTTCTGTAAATTCCTGAAATAAATTGAAGAGAGGTCAGGAAAGGACAGTGAAGCTGAGAGAAACAGGGCAGGAGAAATAAAGTCTCATTAGCATCAATTAGACTGAAAAGAGAAAACTAGAAGTTCTTTCCTGAGCTATGGACATGGCACCATGACCAGTTATTTGTTTGGGGTATGAGTATATGAAGAGGTACTACAAAAGATTGACTTCTTCATGGATAACTGAAAAAAATCCAGCAAAGAGAAATGTAGTCTCTCCATAAGGACTTTTGAGAAATATTCTTAAAAGTGAAATATATACTACAGTATAGTACTAGAGATTTCTTTGTTCCTTTTTTTTCTTTAATTTTTATAAGTATTTCTTTTTTCTCCCTCTCCCAAGTGAATAAAAAAAAGGGAAAATCTTCATAAAACATAGGAATGCTATAGCTAAACAAATTCTCACTCGGCATGTCAAAAAATAATAGTGTTTCTCATTAGGCATTTTAGGTCCATCACCCCTCTGGAGGGGGGAATGTTTTATCTTCAGCTCTAGAATTATAATTTATCATTACAATGATCAGAGTCCTAATGTCTCTCAAAGTTATTTTTTTTAATGTTGTTATCATTGTATAAATTATACTAGTTTTGTTCACTTCACTCTGCATCCGTTCATAGAGATCTTTGCAGTTTTCTTTGATACTGCCCATTTCATCATTTCTTATGGCATAATAAGAAATTTCATTCACATACAATAATTTGTTTAGCTAATCTCCAAAGGGTGGGCACATCCCTAGTAAAAACAGCTGTTATAAATAGTTTTATACATGGTGTCATTTTCCTCTTTCTTTGATCTCTTTGGGTAGAGGCCTAGTAGATCAAAGGTTATGGACAGTTTAGTAGTTTTGGAGATATAGTTCCAAATTGTGTCCTAGAATTTTGACCAATTCACATCCTACCAAAAATGCATTAGTGTGCCTGTTTTCCCAAAGTCCCTCCAAAATTTATCATTTTTCTCATTGTCATTTTTACCATTTTGGTAAGTAGAGTTACTTTAATTTGCATTTCTCTATTTATTAGTGATTTGGAGCATTTTTTTCATATGGTTGTCAGCAGTTTGGATTTCTTCTTTTGATAACTGCCTGTTCACATTCTTTGACCAATCATCTATTGAAGAATGGCTCTTAATCTTATAAATTTGAATTAGTTCTTATATATCTTGGATAAGAGACCTTTATTAGAGAAACTTATCACAAAGACTTTTTTCCCAGTTACCTAATTCCCTTATGATTTTAAGTGCATTGCTTTCATTTGTGCGGAATGTTTTAATTTTAAATAATAATAAATCATACATTTTCTCTTCTGTCATCCCCTCTATTCTTTGTTTGATTGTGTACTCTTCTTCTATCCATAGATCTGAAACCCAATTTCTTCCTCTCTTCTTTAATTTGCTGGTGATATGACATTTTTGACTGTGTATCCATTTTAAGTTTATCTCAGTAGATTGTATGAGATGTTATTCTATTCCTAGTTTCTGTGTTAGCTTTTCATTTTTCCCAGCAGTTTTTATCAAATAGATCCTAGAGATTTCTATGAAGATGGAATAACTGTGAGCTCTTCTATGCAGTGCCTACCTGCCACCCTCTTGTCTCCAGATAGGCTGCCATTTCCTCTTTGTTTTAAGGGTTTAAGCTGGACACTTCAAAGTTCACCAGGGATGATGATATTGCTGCCTTCATTATTAACATTGCTCCTGAATGTGCAAAGCCAGCTTTGTAGGAGACAGTGCTCCTCAGATTGCTCTTTCTTCCATTGCTGAGTTCTCTAGATACTGGTGCATGCTGGTAGGTATGAACTAGAAAGTCAGCTTCACAGAGATTAAGGTCCAAAGCAAAATCAATATTCTGACCCTGAAGTACCCACTGAAGTACCTCATTACCATAGACTTGGATGACATGGATAAAATCTAGCACTGCGCCTTCTACAATGAGCTGCATAGGGCCCCTATGGTGTTGCTTACTGAGCCTCAAAGCTAATAGAAAAAAAGATGGCACAGATTAGGTTTGTGGCGTTCAATACTGCAGACACATACATTGTCACTCAGACTGTGCTGTTCCTATGTGCCTGTGGTTGTACCAGAGCCATTGTGTTAGACTACAGTGATGGTGTAACCCACATCCTTCCGTTCCCTAATGTCCTTCAATGGAACCATTCATACTTGTACAGAATTGCTGTATGTTGGTGTTTTTAAGAAATCATAACAATAGAAGAAAAAGACATAAACCAAGATACAGTTAACATATAGCACAGACTAAGCAAACATGGCATTTTCCCCCAAATTAGACAACTCAAAAATCTTGTTGTTGTTTTTTTTTTTTAAGAATCAAAAACTCATCTACCAAGATTCTGTTCTTCCTCCTTCCATCCTCCATCTTGACCTGGCTAGCTGTGACCTGACAGACTACCGCATGAAGATCCTCACTAAGAAAGCCTCCCACATCTGAGAGGGAAAGGATGTGTGACATCAAGGAGAAGCTGTTTATGTTGCCCTAGACTTTGAGCAGGAGCCAGCTCTTCTCTGGAAAAGATCTATGAGCTTCCTGATGATTGCATTATTTCATTTGAAAATAAGAGGTTTGGGCATCCAGAAGTTCTCTTCCAATCATCTTTCTTAGGTATGGAATCCTGCTGTATCCATGAAACTATCTTCCAATCAATCAGGAAATGTGATATTAGCATCTGTAAGGATCTGTATGACAACATGAACCCAGGCATTGATGGCAGGATGTTGAAGATTACACAATAGCACTATGATAATTAAGATCATTGACTCACCTGAGCTCAAAGTAAGACCTCCACCTCCCAGGAGATGTGGATCAGCAAAGGGGAGCATGACAAATCTGGGCACTGTTTTGTCTAATGCAAATGCTTCTGAAAGGACTATTATATATTTGTTGCTTTGTTTTGTTTTTGCTTTTTGTTCAAAGAGATGAAATTGATCTAATTTAATTTGTTGATGTTATTTGGGGGTGGGGAGGGTGGGAATATTGACTCAGGATTTAAAAACTTGAAGCTGAATATAATTAGTAGTCTAGGTATGTTGGAGGAAAATATTACCAAATTCATATAGTACATTTTTATAACTTTGCACATTTAATATATTTTAATGGTAATTCCAAATATTAAATAATAATTTTTATATTGTTATCTGACTCTCAAGGCTGCCTTGTTCTACACAAAGTAAATAATCCAGACAAGAGAGGGAAATGGGAGAAGGCAGTAGGATTATTTCTATGTCAATTTTGTAATTAAAAAAGTTGTATCTTCTGTCTTAATACTTGGTTCTTCTTTTTTTTAGTTGTTGGGGCCATAATGGTCCCCTCCTTTACTTCCTTGTCTCCCCTTGTATAGATGTGAGTCAATGGTTTTTATAGCTTCTCCTACTCTATGAGATTAGTACCAGTATTTAAGGGAGGAGAATAGCTTTACCTATACACTGACTTAAGACCAATTCAAAAGAATGTAAAAAATGAAGAAGCAAGGAAGAAAGAAAGAAGGAAGGGAGGGAGGGAGGAAGGAAGGAAGGAAGGAAGGAAGGAAGAAAAGGAGGAAGGAAGGAAGAAAGGAAGTAAGGGAGGGAGGAAGGGAGGGAGGGAAGGAAGGAAGGAAGGGAGGGAGGAAAGGAATTAAGGGAGGGACCGAGGGAGGGAGGAAGGAATTAAGGGAGGGACTGAGGGAGGGAGGGAGGAATGAAGGAAGGAAGGAAGGAAGGAAGGAAGGAAGGAAGGAAGGAAGGAAGGAAAGGAGGAAAGAAGGAAGGAAGGGAGGGAGGGAGGGAGGGAAGAAAGAAGGAAGGAAAGAAAAGGTAGTAAGGACGATAAAGAAAAAAAAAATCTTTACATTGCTAAAAGCTAAGAAAATTTATAATATGTTATGGATGTCTTTTATGTGATATAGATGTAATAGGAATGTCTAGAATTGAGGTATCTTCAAAGATTCCATTGTGTAAGCAATGACTAAATCAATTCATCCAGTATTTTTTGTCTACCAACTATATACTAGGCATTGTACTGTATGCTAGACACTGTTGTACATATATGTGTGCACATGTATGTATGTATATGTGTATGCATGTGTGCATATTTATATGCATGTATATCTATCCTCAAAGCACTTATTTTCTTTTAACAATAAGGAAAAGAGTGGAAGAATTGGGTTCAAGACTGGTTCTAGGAGAAACAATGTAGGACATGAGTAATAGACTACAGAACAGGAAGAAAAAAAAAGGAAATGAAAGGAGTGGTGCTGGGCTGGGGCTACATGTGCATTTTTCTCTTCTTGCTGCTTAGTCAGGTCTGATAGATTTAGCCTGGTCTTAACCATGTGTAAATCTTTCTCCTTGAATTCATGAGTATAAAGGAAAATAAACATGACCCATATCCATACACACACACACACACACACACACACACACGATCCAGTGAGGCATGCCACACAAGACTAAGTGTTAGACTGACCTACTGACTCATTTTTCAAAATGAGAAAGAAATAGTCACCTCTTTGAGAGCCATAAAGAGCTTGGTATCACATATCGGAGCATCCTCTGGTGTTAAATATAATGTATAGATTCTGGGGAGAGCATGTCATTGTCAGTATTAGAACTTCATTGATTAATAAAATCAAGAAAGCGAGTAACAGCCACCTCTGTAGTTAAAGATGTAACTATTATTCGTAATTAAAAATAAAATAATTCCTCCTTTTTATATGTGATAAAATTAATGACAGGTTGAAAATTGGGACATTGTTGGCAAAGGGAGAAAGGGAATATCCTCTTACTCTAAAGACTTGATCATTTGGGAGGACAAAAATATTGCCATTAATTTTGATTTCAAAATGAAAATGAAATGTTTTCCTCATAAGACTGAAAGAATTGTGATATTCAATTTTGAAAATACTAATATAATTCGTTTCCTTTCTCTTAAACACATAGAAAGTTATTATTTAGAAATAAAACATAATGTTCATTTCTGACCACAGGAAATATTAGAAATTTTTAAATTGAAAATGCTGATTGTTATCAATACATGGCAATAAATTATCTAATCTTCTGAATAATACAATCATTTTTAAAGAAAGGGAACTGCTTGTTGAAATAAATTACTACACAATTGCCTATAAAATATACTAAATTCCATCATTTTTCCATCATGTTATTAGTAATCAATGATCTTTTTTCCCATCCCCAAGAAGCTTATTTTTCTGTATAACAGTGAATGTTTTGCAAAGACTGAAGTCTAATTATAGAAATATTCAGAGTCAAAATGTGTCAAAGATAAACCCTTTGCATTAACTACAGGTATAATATTTTATGAGAAAAAAAGGTTTATCCATATCAAAAAAAATTTTCATTGCTACTCAAAAGGTATATTAAAGTTCACCAAGGCCTCTAGAGGATCATTAACTCAGCCCTTTCATTGAGGAAATTCTTTTTTAATTTTTCAATTTTATTCTATGTTTAACACTGAAAAACATTTTTGTAGGCATTCATATAAATGTATATGTATACTCTGTTTCCAGGAAAGAGCTAGCTTATCAAGACAAATAACTAAGAATATAGAATTTTAGTGTTTTGCTAAAAATAATTCTATGCAAATGATTCCATTTGAAAAGAAAGTTTAATTTTCTGATTCTTACCATATGACCAGCTTATTTCCATTTCCATTAATACATTTCTTTCATGACATCTTTTATTCTACATATCCTTCATAATTTCATCTTTATTATTTACTGAAATCTGCTTCCAACCAACACATGCCTTTCCATTGCTCTCTGAGTGATATACAATTTCAAATCCTCAGAGACTAGTTTTTCAAGAATCATAGCCATATAGAACACCAGTTTGGAAAAAAAAAAGTGGAGATATGTACATATATACATGTATGTGTATGTGTGTATACACACATGTACTTTATTGTTCAGTCATTTTTCAGTTACATATGAGTCTTTGTGACCCCATTTGGGGTTTTCTTGGCAAAGATACTGGAGTAGTTTGCCATTTCCTTTTCCAACTCATTTTAAAGATGAGAAAACTGCCCACATGTATACATAGTGTCATAAATGATACTACACACAAAACATGGTGCAGATTACTGCAGAAACAAATAGAAAAGTAATACAGCCTCTGGTCTCAAAGGGTTTACATTCTAATAGGAAGACAGCATATATAGTTTTCAATTGCGAGTTAGATTGAAAGATCTTGTAGTCCTTAGAGTGTAATGGCAAAAGTGATGGAAATGTGTATTCCATAATGTGATTTCCATTTTAAAAATCACATTGGTTTCTTGATAGTGAATCCTTTGCCAATGGCAAGGACTAAGACTTTTTTTCCTGGTCTTCTGTAGAAGTCTTTACTGTGGAAGTGAGGGCTATAGCACCTGAAGAGATATTGTCAGTTCACATTTCCATAAAGTAACCCTTCCCTCGACTATGGATTTGGGAGACAGGTTGGAAATAGTAATTGGCATTTCTAGTAGTGGGTTTTGTTGGTATCTTCTCCAAAGGAGTGGTTTTCCTTGTGATGCTGCAAAGTCAAGCTGCCAACAGGGTCGGTGGTTTGCAGGTCACTGTTGTTCCTTTGTTCTCAAGTTCTTGAGCATGGGATGTTAAATTGTGATCTATTTGGTATATGCCGTCTCTCAACTTTTACTCAAGGTCCCATGGTGTTTAAAAGCTGGCTTGTACACATGCACATATATAGCTATAAAATGATAAACATTTCACTTTGCTTATAAATTCTGTTTCCCACAGTAAATTAAATGCACACAGCATATGTGAATATATGTATCTTTACACATACACACATATATATACAGGCATTCATGTAAATTTCTTTACAAATTTTCATATATTATATATAGGTTTATTAATTGATGGAAACCAAAGTTATAAACAATTACAAATGGTCACCACTTTATAAATAACCTTTACTTAGAAAATAATGACCACATGAATGAATTGTAAATAGACATAAGGTAGTAAAAGGAATGGTGGTTTCCCTCATTCCAAATTTAGGACATTGTTTTTATATGTAAGAATTTTCAAATCTCATGACTCTGCTTGGTGTTACTGCTCCAGGACAAGTCTGTCAGAACACAATTAACAGTTAACAGAATAAATTTAAATCTCTTAAAATATTTGATACCTAAAAAACTTCAGAGGAAATATTTTGGCTATTCTGCTTCCCAAAGCCTATGATCGGGAGAATTTTGAAAACAGATTTGAAAACAAACAAACCCAAAACACATACACACATATGTAATTAGCTCAACACTTACACAAGGTATCCAGTATATGTCCAAGAATAGGGAGCTATATTGAATTCTTTGGAAATGAGTAAAAGCAAATGATAGAATTGTTGTTACATCTAAAGATGTCTAACTTTTTTTTTTTCCTGCAGTAAGAATTCAAATTGATTGCTTCTCTCAACAAAATAGATTACCTCTAAGTGGTAGGTTATAGCATTGGGTGGGAAGTGGGGGCAGAATTGTTCTTACTCTTCCTAAGAACATTCCTCCCACAAAATGGAAAAAAAATAGTTTAAATTTGTATTATAATATCTTAGAATAAGGAATCTATTTTAAGTTAATGTATTGATATTTTTCTAATTGACCTTTATTTTGTCACAATGTTTTTCTAAAATTCTAAGTAAAAGGATGATTTGTAAGTAATTTTATTTACAGAAACTATTAAGCTTGAATAAAACAGTATACTTTTTTCAGGCAATCTCTAGCCAGATAGAATTACCTGTTTGGAATAAAATTATATTTCTGACTATAAGTACAAAAGAAAGTGAAGTAAAAGACTGCTTTAAAAAAAAAAAAAGGAAAAAATTTACTGGCAGACATTTTGCTACAAATCTCTAGGGTGCGAAATTTAAAGGCAGAAATTTGAATGACAAAGCACATAATTGGCATAATTATGAAAGAGGCTACACATTTAAGACTTTATGTTGGAAAATGACTTGATGCCTTAGAACACCTTTCGATATTTAGCCCAGAGATTCATAGCTGGGATTCATGCAAAACTAGGGCCAGATGTATTGAATACCATCCCAGTTATTCATGGTATCCAGGATGTTAGACAACACTTTACTGTCTCTCTCTCCTGCTTTTCATTGATGTTAGATTTCTCTATTTTAGTAATATGTGAAATAAATTGGCTACCTTCGTAATGATTCAAACAACTTTTTAAGAAAAAAAAAATCAATGTGTGAAAGGATCAGGAAAGCAAAAACTTTCAGTTCTCAAAAAATCTGTGAAGATTATAAAAACAATGTGTCTGAAGAACCCGAAACTGATTGTAGTGAAATCTAAATAGTCTAATCTTCTGAGCTAATGTTCCATGGGACAAAAGCCATATTCAACAAAGTGGGAAGCTATGAGCTTTTTTTGTCTTCAACTCATTTTTTGAGTCTTTATACGCTTACACAGGATTTGGGGAACACCTAAATTTAGAAAACATGATGATTTTTCTTGTTCTATTATACTATTGCCAGGACTTTTTCAAAATGATACACATGAAGAAATGCTGGATTATTCTTTTAAAAAGAGCTCAGCATCTTAGAGTACTTTTTGAAACAAAAATGGAAAATGTTTAAAAATTGAATTCATTGTGAAATTGGTGATTATTTTTAATACATTGTCACTTAGAAATTTTAATCCCAAGTATTAAAATATTTTGAGCAAACCAAGTTGATTTTTTTACTTTCCTAATCTAATAAATACAGTATAAAGAAAGCATGGCCAATTAACAGGATATCTGAAAAGGATCTGGGGGTTTTAGTGTCCTGCAAGCTCAAGATGAATCACCAGTACAACAGAGCAGCCAAAAAAGTACAGCTGATAAATTCTTGGCACAGCTAGGTCACCCTGTGGATAGACTACCAGACCTGGAGCCAGGAAGACCCCAGTTCAAATCCTATCTCAGATGCTTACTAGCTATGTGACCCTGGGCTAGTCACTTAAGCCTGTTCACCTTAGTTTCATCATCTATACAAGAAGCTGTAGAAGGAAATGGCAAATCATTCCAGCATGTTTGCCAAGAAAACCCCAAATGAGATCACAAAGTGTCAGACATAACTGAAACAACTGAAAAACAACAAAATTGGACCTTTGACTACTTGAAAAAGCAGAAGGAATGATAGTTCCAATATATCCTTTCTTCCTCAGATTACATTTGCATTATTGTGTTAGCTCTAGGCACCACATTTTATGAAGACCATTGATAAACCAGAGTACATCTAAAGAAAGGTAGGTAGGATGGTGAAGGGCCTCAATATCATTGAGTATCAGAGGAAAGAAAGAGGGATCTTCCTCAAGGAAGAGAAAGAACAGAAAAAATGGTACTCTCTTCAAGTATCTAAAGGTTTGTCATACTGAAGAGAAATTTGGTCCTTTTCACTTGTTCCACAGCACTGAATTTGGAGCAAAAGGTGAAAGTCACAGTCCCAAAGGTTTCAGATTTGTACAAGGAAATTTCCTAATGAGCAATGCTACTGTACCTTGTGTGAGGATTCCCCGACACAAGAAGTTTTCAAGGAGATTCAGAGAAGTCAAGCTTGTGGTGCTGCAAAAGGTCAACAAAATTTTATTTCATATAATGATGCATAGTTTTGATTTCTTCATGAAAAAAACACAATTTTTGACAATTTATCAATTGGAAAATGACATTCTTATAATTTTGATAAGGCTTTCTATATAGAGATTTGAGATCTTTATCCTAGAAATTATATATAAAAATTTTTCCAAATATTCTGCTTTCTTTCTAATCTTAGCTACATTGGTTTTATTTGTACAAAAACTTTTCTAATTTAATGCAATCAAAATCATCCATTTTACATCTCAAAATATTTTCTCTTGTTTATTCATATATTTGTCTCCTATCCATAAGTCTGATGGGTAATATGTTCTATGTATTCTCATTTTCTTATGAAATCTCTCTTTGTGCCTAGGTCATGTATGTATCCATTTTGACCTTACCAAGAAATTATATTCTAAAAGGAAAAGATATTATACAAAAGGAAGTTAAAAGAGGGGGAAGTAACCATGCAGAGGAAGGGCAGAGAAATTAGTGGAGAGAGTCAGGAGGAATGAGAAGTTGAGAGAGCCCAGAGAGGAATGAAAGAAAGAGCATAGCTGTCCTGGGGGTTCCAGCTGGAAATCACCAATAAGAAAAAAGAGACACAGGAAGATAAGCTTACTAGAGAAAGGTGATAGAGCTTCCAGAATGAGCAGGCTGTTGGAGCATAGTGACAAACGATCATTTTAAGACTGAGAAGGCTTCTTCAGGAGGGTGGAAAAAGAAGTCCAGAGAGTCAGAAAGCCAGAGGTGATTAAAAGTCGCAGCCCACGGAACCTTATAATTCTCCACTGCCTTCTGAGTGATATTCATTTTTAATTCACAGAAGCCCATTTCGTTTCATGTCTCATTGACATGCAGCAACACAGATAGAATATTGGTATTAAAAGAAGGGACTTTGCATTCATGGGAAGCTTGGGGTCATTAAAAGAGCTTTGCTCCTTATTTCCCAAAGGCAATCCAGACCTCCTTTATGTTATGATAAAGAATTATTCATTTCATATTGTTTCATTTTCTCGTGTTTATGTCTTTCTCCTCCAGCTAGACTTCAAGTTTTTTTTGATAACAGAGGTTGTGTTTTATTTTTTTTTTCTCACCCATAGCTCTTAGGATCATATCTTACACACAGTAGGCACTCAATAATGTTTGATTACAAAGTCTAACTATACAACATAGTCATACAACCTTCTGAAATAAATATGACTTTATTTTTTATTAAAATCAGTATCACTCCCTTCAAAGTAGTCACCTAGGTGGGGGAGATAAGTTAAAAACTTAATGGAATGAGTCTACCATTGTAGAAAACAGGGACTTGCCTTCAGAGGCAGTTTGAAAAACCACACAAGAAAATCAGGCAGCACTTTAAAGCCGTATCTTACACATTAGCATCCTTTCACCTGGACATTGAAAATTTCTGTTGTAAGCAGTTTTCTTCAACTCCTTTCTCTCCTCTGGTTTACATCTTGTTCTTTATGACAATAAGCGATTTTTCTGGAGCGTTCCTCTTATTCTGGGAGAAAACGAGAACTAACTTGGGTCGTTTGACAGTGAATAATACTGGTCTATGGCATTTTTTATTTGCTTTTGACCCCTGCCACCCTCCATTGCCTCCCTATCAGGCCCCCTCCCTTTTCCTACCCTTTCCTCTTAGTACTTCTTCCCTCCCTTCTAAACTCCACCCCCTTTTTTTCCCTTTTCCCCTCCTACGGATTGCAAGACACATTAGATTTTTATACTCAACAAAGTATGTTATTCCCTCCTTGAACCAAAACTGATGAGAGTAAAGCTCTTACAATGTTGATCTCCCTCCCTTCTTTCCCTCTACTATGTTTTTGTACCTCTTCATGTGGCATAATTTACCCTTGTCTACCTCCTCCTTTCCTCTTCTTCCATCACAATCCCTTTGCACCCCTTAATAAGGTTTTTTTTTTCCTCATCACATTAGTTAATTTATACCCATACACTCTATCTAGGTATATCCCTTTTAAATGTCATGATAATTATAAAATTCTCAATATTGATAGGTATCATCCTCCCATATAGGTATGTATACAGTTTGCTGTTATTGAACAAAAAGCTCTGTGTATGTGTTTGTGTGTGTGTGCATGTTTTCCCTATTTACCTTTTTTATGTCTCTCTTCAGTCTCGCATTTGGAGATCAAATTTTCCATTGAGTTCTGGCTTTTTCATCAAGAAAGTCGGCAAGTCCCTTGTTTCACTGAATGATAATCTCCTTCCCTGAAAGACTATGCTCAGTTTTGCTACATAGTTGATCCTTGCTTGTAGTCCCAGTTAATTTGCCTTACAATATATCATATTCCAATCCCTCCATTCATTTAATGTAGAAGCTACTGGGTCCTGTGTAATCCTAACTGTAGTTTCACAATATTTGAATTATTTCTTTCTGACTGCTTGCAGTATTTTCTCCTTGATCTGAAAATTCTGGAATTGGGTTACAATATGCCTTGGAGTTTTCAATTTGGTGTCTCTTCCAGGAGGTATTCAGTGGATTTTTTCAATAACTATTTTACCGTCTGCTTCTAGGACCTCAGTGCTGTTTTCCTCAATGATTTCTTGGAAGATGTTGTCCAGGCTTTTTATTTATCATGACTGTCCAATAGGCTAATAATTCATAGATTATTTCTCCTGGATCTATTTTTCCATGTTTTTTTTTCCTATTTAAAATTTAAAATTTCTATTTAAAATTTAAAATTCTATTTCTATATAAAAATGTTTTTTCTATGTTTTTCCATTGAGGTATTTTACATTTTCTTCTATTTTTTCATTCTTTAGATTTTGACTGATTCCTTTTTTAATTAAATTTTGTTTATTTTGAGTTTACATCATTCATTTTTACAAGATTTGGAGTTACAAATTTTTCCCCATCTTTCCCTTACCCACCACCCCAAAACAGTGATCCCCCTGCATACCCCTTCCCCCCAATCTACTCTCTCCTATGTCCTCCCCCATCCCTGCTCCCATTTTCTGGTAGGGCAAAGTGGATTTCCATACCTCAGTCCTTGTATATCTTATTTCCCAGTTGCATGTAAAATAATAATAATAATAATAATAATTTTTTAAACATTTGATTTTAAAACTTTGAATTTCAGATTCTTTCCCTTCCTCCCTCATCACCCACCCTTACTGGAAAGATAAGCAATTCAGTATAGGTTGTGCATGTGTAGTTACACAAAACATTTCCATAGTGGATATATTGTGAAAGACTGATTATATTTCCCTCCATCCTATCCCACCCCCCACTTATCCTATTCTCTACTTTGACAATGTCCTTTTACAGAAGTGTGTGCTTCTAACTACCATCCCCCCAAACCTGCCCTTGCCTCCATCATCCCCTCTCACATCCCCTTCCCCCCTACTCTCCTGTAGGGCAAGATACCCAATTTAGTGTGTATGTCATTCCTTCCCTAAGGCAAATTCAATGACAGTAAGGTTGACCCATTCCCATTTGCTTTCTCTGTTCTTCCCCTCCATTGTAACAGTTATCCCTTGCCTCTTCTGTATGAGATAATTTACCTCATTCTGTTTCTTGCCATCTCCTTTCATTATATTCCTCCCTCACCTCTCAATTTCACCTATTAAATACCATCCCTTCCTATTCAATTGATCGTGTACTCTCTGTCTATGTATAAATATATATACACAATCACATATGCATTCATACACATACATACCCTCCTATATAGACATATATATACATATATATATATATACATATATATATATATATATTCCCTTCAACTATCCTCATACTGAGAAAAATTTCATAAAGTACAATAATTTTTTTATGTTGCCATGTAAATAGTTCAACTTTGATAAGTTCCTTATGATTTCTTTTCCCTGTTTACCTTCTCATGTTACTTGTATTTGAATGTCAAACTTTCTATTCAGCTCTGGGTTTGTTTGTTTTTTTTTCATCAAGAATACTTGAAAGTTTTCCACCTCATTGAATGACCACATTTTCCCCTGAAACACTATACTCAGCATTGCTGGGTAGGTGATTTTTGTTTTTAATCCTGGCTCCCTTGATCTCTGGAATATCATATTCCAGGCCCTTCAATCTCTTAATGTAGAAGCTACTAGATCCTGGGTTATCCTGATTGTGTTTCCACAGTATACAAATTGTTTCTTCTTGGTAGCTTGTAATATTTGCTCCTTGATCTGGGAACTCCGGAACCTGGCTATAACATTCCTAGCAGTTTTCTTTTTGGGATCTTTTTCAAGAGGTGATCGGTGAATTCTTTCAAGTTCTATTTTGCCCTCTGGTTCTAAAATATCTGGGCAATTTTCCTTGAGAATTTCTTGAAAGATGCTTTCTAGGTTCTTTTTTTGATCATGGCTTTCAGGTAGTCCAATAATTTTTAAATTAATTTTTTTTAATTTTATTTTTGTTTACATCATTCATTTCCATGAAATTTTGAGTTACAAATTTTCTCCCCA
>CM053587.1:19159211-19210448 GCA_028646515.1 Pseudochirops corinnae | reverse complement strand
AAGGAAGGAAGGAAGGAAGGAAGGAAGGAAGGAATAAGAAGGGAAGGAGGAAGAAAGGGAGGAAAAGAGAAAGGGAAAAAGAAAGAGAAGAAAAGACAGAAGATAGAAACAAAAACACAAAGGCATAGTCAGAGACAGAGAAAGGGAGAAAAGGAGAGATTTGGGGAGGTCGAAAGAGAAAGACAGAAAAAAACAGAGAGAACATTTTTCATCTAACATACATAGTTCTTGTTGACCCCATACTGGCTCTTAGTGATCATCTCTTTCCTTTTAAATGCTTAAAAACTACCAGATTAATAATCAGTTCTAGAATTTTACCAAAAATGTATCTTCTTTCCCTTTTGGGAAATGCAATGTATGTCTCCAGTCTCTTGCTGTTAGTTTTCTTTGTTAGGATTGAGGAAACACTGACAGTTCGCTTTTTTCACCACACCTATTCTCTGAGTATCCTGCCTTCAGTACTTACTGCATGACCATGTGTAGTCTCTTGACCAGGTCAAACCTCAAGCTCCTCATCTGAAAAGTAGAGATAATGATATCCATAGTGCCTACTTCACAGCATTGTTACGTGGCTCAAATGACTTAATACAGGCTCTCTTAAAACTTGTAGTGCAATTTTAAGCTCTAATAGGCAGCGCTAAGATTTTTTTTTTTTGGACACTATATATTAATGACTTTTGAAAACATATAGTACTATATATGTCACTTATCATCACCATTCTCATTGTCATTATCACCACTATCATTGAGTCTTGTCATTGTCATTGTTCTCATACTGAAATGCATGTTGAATGAGCCCAGTAACTTGACGTCATTGATAATACTTAAATATCCCCCATTTATCTTGAGCTCAGTTCCTGGCTAACCATTTTTATTCTGTCCTCATTCTCAAGGATATTCTTCTTTGTAGAGAAAACTAAAGCAAAGTAGAGTTGAATATGTTTTCTCTGTCATGTGTTATCTTCCAGTCAGTCCCAAGCAGGCATCTTATCATTTCTTGATCTTTCCCAGACATAGCTTAGAAAGCAATTTTGGTATCAATAGCATTTATCACAGGCATCAGATCATGCTGGGCTTATGCCTTCCTGATACTGTTCTTTCAGAAGATTATTACTTCTTTGTTTATTGCCCTCACTCCCATCACTTGCATATAATCTTTTAAACTTGCAGTCCATTGACAATCTCCTTGTGTAACTATATCAGTTCCTCTAGATTTCTCTCTTTCCCTTCCTGATCAGGATCAAGGGAAGCTATATAGTCAGTATCTATTTCCCTAAGGCTCACACTATTAGGAGCCCACTTCCCTCAAACCAGAGATCCTACCCAAACTTATATGAGCCCTTCTCATTTTGTCTTCCTGATAGCTAAGCTATATATATCCTGTGGCCAGTATTATAACCTGACCTATCACAGACTCCATGATGGAACCCCATAGGACTTCTCTTGGCCTTAGCTTCTTCATCAGTAACATGGAGGGGCTGGATTAGATCACCTCAGAGGGGCTGGCTTAGATCACCTCTGAATTCTTTCAGTTCTAAATCTAGGATTCCATAATTATTGCTTCTAAATCTGAATCTATTCCAGAATAGGAATTCCTTTGACTACTTACTATATCTTCTACTGCTGAGCACATCTTATTCCACTGGAAAGAATTTTTTCTGCAAACACTTTTTCTTGGGGATGCTATTTTTTTTATTGACAGATTTTGTATTTATATCAAAATCACTCTCCAATAAATAACTTCCCATATCACATCCCTCAGCACAGTATCTCCCTTTTAAAAATGATTAAGCAAAACCAGCTGACATGGTGAATACAACTGACATAATGCTAGTTAGTTTCAAGAACAAAACAAAAAAAGTCATCGCCCCCAAATAAAATAATTGTAGGCATTTATTAAGTAGATCAATTGAATAATGAACATTTACTAGGACCTAGGAACATTCCTAGGAACAAGAAAGGGAGACCCCTAAGGAAGATTTGGGAAATCAATTTTCTCTGGCATCAAACTTATTTCTGATTCTTTTGTACCTTCTATGGATCAACTTAAATCACCAGAGCTCTTAATCCATGACCTTTCAAAAATGCAGAATTCACTGAAACAGTCCTGAAAAGAAAATATTCTCCTATGGAATTTAGAATCTTGGAATCTCTGTGGAAGCTGCTCACAGAGGAATCACATTTACATTACTGAATTGGGCCAGTTTATGGAGGTCAATCATTACCTAGATGAAGGCATTTTCCTGAACTCTGAGAAGTGGGAAAGAAAAAAATATTTTATTAAAAAGTATCTCCTGTTGGAAGAAAAAAGTTATCTTAAATGGGAAAAAGAAATTGTGTGCCATGTCCGTCTTCTAACGGAGAAACTGGATGGTGGCTTGCTCACATGCATTTCGTTTAAACAGAATCAGTGACTTAAGAGTGTGATTCTAGGTTGCCTATTTCTGCTTATACATTGGAATACATGGCTACAACTGCTAAAATCCTGTTTTTTCGACATGAACAGATGTAGATAATGTTTACTGCAGACTTTGGGTGTTTGTATGGGTAATGCACAAAAGATCATGAAGTATTTGAAAATGGTAATTGTCACACAAAGGAGAAATCCCCAATCAGGAAGTGCCAAACCAAGGGAGTGTGCTTGCCCCTCCCCTCCCATCCCAAAATAACCTGTTTGTTCCTTTTTGAAATACAGTTCAAAGACTTCATTTCTTTAGGAAGTATCTGTGTCTCTTCATAAGTGTGCATATTTTACCAGTTTTGAAAGCATATTAATATCCTTTGTGACTTCAGTTAAAGTAAACAGAAATAATTGGAAGGTTGACAGTTGAATTATTAGAAGACTTTACTTAGTGTGAACATTACAACCTGAGCACCAAAGAAGATGCCATTGGTAGTGATTTCATAGAAAATTAAGAGGAATATAATATCTGTTTTTTCTTGACTCCTTCCCTTCAGAGAGACATTTTATTTAGAAAAGGGTGTGTGTGTGTGTGTGTGTGTGTGTGTGTGTGTGTGTGTGTGTGTGTGTGTGTGTGTGTGTATGAAAACAGGGGCATATTAAGGGAAAATAAAATCATCTTTTGAGTCATTCTACTAAATAATAATTAAAGATTTGCTTCATCTTTCTCTTATATTAATTAAGCAACAAAATTGAAATTATTCATCAATAGGGAAAAAAAAGCACAAGATAGTATATTATGTTTTCCTCTTTCCTCCCCCCACCACCACCATTTCATGGACTGATTTAGAATTCCATCTCCCCTTATCTCAAGTCCTTGGTGAGACAAATACTTCACAGACACCTCCAGAAAGTCTCTAGCTTACGTCACAGCATCAGTAAGCTTTTGCTGCAAGTTAAAAGAGAGTACATTGAAGTAACAAATCTCATCCTTCAAAGACCAGAAACAAGTTTTTATTTATTTGTCTTTGGATATATCTATTGTTGTTTCATCAAACATCTGACCATCCTCAATAATTTGGCTTGCATCTCTTCCCTGAAACCTTTTCAAACTGCCTTGACATAGCTACAGTCAACCTTATCATACCATTTTTTATCTGTCCAAATATCTTATCTGTGCATTGATTTCTGCATTTTTGACAGCAGAATTTTTCTTCTAATGTTCACCTCATTCAACTGTAAGATACTTGAGGGCAGAATCTGTGACAAGGTGTAATATAACCTTTTTTCAACTGTCTCAAAAAAACAAATCTTAGGAAAGGAAATTTACAATATTTTTAAAGTCCATTTGCAACAACATGTGCTACCTCTCCCCTGCTTTCCTCTCTCCTTACATCTTATGGTAAAAAAACAAATCAAAATTATCCTTTAACTCAACTGTCAAAGCCAGTGTTAAATGACAGATCTTGCACGGTGTCCAGAAAATGAACAAAATGGGGATATATTGCTTCACAGCAAGAAGAAAATTATTAGGGGCCTTCCACAGAGCACACTCCATTTCCATGGTTATCAAAAGCATAATTCTGGGAACCATTAACAGGACTATGCAGGATGATCTTAGTAGAGTTAATACGTGCCATTAACAGTAAGGGAAGCATGTCATTAGGAAAAAAAAATGCTCACACATATGTACCTGCTGGCACATCAGAGGCAGCAACTCTGAGATACCATGTCTCAGTTAATCAGTTTCAATACAGGGAAATTTGTAGGATTTTTACATTCAGAGGAAAATAATTTTGCCCCCATCATCCTTCCCTTCTCTTTTCTATCAGTGTAAGGTCAGAGGGCACGGTGTAATGATCTGATGCTAGGGCAGCAATGCATGCAAATTCATGCTTGGGAAATGCCTTTTGATGATGATCTATGAAGGCATCTTTTCCTATGTTGACTAACCCTAAAAAGAGCTCATTGTGGATTAGAAACCAGCTCCCACACAAGAACTCCCTCCAAACTGCTTTCCAGAAAGAAGCCAGAGATTTTCATTCTGAGTGGTTTGTTTTGAGATGCTTAGAGTATTTTCAGAGCTAAAACAAGCACAGATGGAACTAGTTACATTTTTTTTTAATAAACAGGCACTCTAACATCCAGGTATTTCAAAAAGGTGATAAGATTTTTTTCAACGGATTTGCCAATTTAATTCATACTAATGACATTGAGTTAGAGATAGCAATTGTTCTGGAAGTAACCATAGAGCTTAAGTAATCTCTTTGAAAGTCTACATATTCAATGGTGCAATACAATTCCCCACAATTTTATTGCAGCATATGATAAGGATTTTAGGGCTGTCTACACTAAGGAAAACCCTCCTTATTTTGGCAGGGAGTGAATGGGTGCATATGGTTGTAGGCAGCTGTATCTTAATAACATAACTGGTTTTCCCTCAGAAATAGTTCTGAGTTTCAGAAGGAAAAAAAAAAGACATTTCTTATAAACAATATCCTTCATTTTTTAGTGGGAACTCCTCATCAAAGGTCCCTCGCCAATATTCTTAGATTGAATAATTCCCTTCTGTTTCCAATCTATCTATCAGCAACTTGAGGGAGAGGATATAAGTTGGTATAGGGAGCTCCAGAGAGAAAACTCCCTCTCTTGGTACCTTCTTTGTAACTTTAGTCTCAGTGAGTTACCTGAAAACCAAGAGGTTCAATAACTTTCCCAGCAGCATGTAGCCAGTAAAGTTCAATGGCAGGGCTTGAACTCATACCTTCTAGGTTTCAAAGTAGGATTTCTATCCATTGCACCATGGCTGCCCCTCTTCAGAATATTTCAGACTCCCCATGGAGAATTTCCTTAATAGGCCTTTCCACATTTAGTCCCACCACCAAATAGAGCAGTGGTTCTCAACCTTCCTAATGCCTTGACCCTTTCATACTCATATATGGGCATATCTGCATGTGGGCAGACCTGCCTGGAGACAGATAGAGGATTGGTGTCTCGATTCCTAAGACCATCTGAAATATGTGTTTTCTGATGGTCTTAGGCAACCCCTGTGACCCCTGTGAAAGGGTCGTTCTACCCCCAAAGGGGTCGCGACCCACAGGTTGAGAACCACTGAAGTAGAGGCAATCTCCAGGAAATTTGTTCTAAATATCTTCTCAGGAGCACCCTATGTAAAATGAAGGGAAATGTCCTGGATGATTTTGAGCTCCAATTTTAAAGAAATAAGATTTATGATCCTATGATCATAGTTCTCAGAACTTTGCCATATTATTGAACTGAATTCATTCTCCCTCCATTTTATAGTTTTTTTATACAGGCAAGAGACAGAGACAAAAAAAAAAAACACCACTCCCCACTCCCAATGTTTTGATTCCATTCCAATGCATTAGCTAGACATACGTCTTCCATATTGATATGTCCTTAACGAAACAACAATGCATAACTTCCTTTAAATTATAGTGTAATGAGATCGTGGAGTCAAAATGGCAGAGCAGAGGCAGGAACTCAACTGAACTCTCCCAAATTTCCTTTCAAACAACTTTATAATAATGCCTCAAATCAAATTCTGGAATGGCAGAGCCAACAAAAAGTCTGGATGAAACAATTTTCTAGGCCAATACAACTTAGGAGACTGACAGGAACAGTTTTTCCCAGCAGTGTGGTGGTTGTCAGGTCCCAAGCACAATGCTGAGCCCTGGCAAGCTAGCAGCAGGCTGTAGAGATGGCTCCAGCATATTTGGTAGTTTTCAGTACACAGACAGAAAGAGGTTAGGAAAACTGGTCAGGAAGAGGACAAAGAGGAACCTTTGCATGTTACACTGCCCAGAACAGTTTGGGATGAAGTTCCAGGGCAAAAAGAAGTGCAAGTGCTTCCAGCCACAGGAGAACAGGAGCCCTGGTTTCAGTTCCAAGGCAGACAGGAGCACTAGCATTTGCAGCCACAGGAAAGCAAGGGGCCAGAGTTCCAGGGTGGAGAAGGGTGTTTGTGGTCTCTCACAAGGGAGTAGGGGCCCTGGTCTCAGTTCTAAGGCAAAATGAAGTATCAGCTCTCAAAGCAGGAGGAGATCAGGGGACTTGGCCCCATTTCTAGGACCAAGAGGGGTGCTAGCTATGGGGGCACAAGATCCTTTTCTGGGTAAAGACCAGAGCACAGGACAGGGACAAGAAGGGTGCTAGCACTTGTGGCTATAGGATAGCAGGAGATGTGGTTACAGTTTTAGGATTAGGGGAAACACTAGTACTTGCAGCTGCAGAGGAACAGGGATACTTCCTGGGTGAAGACAAGAGCACAGACCACAAAAGCTCTGCCTACTTTATACTACCTGGGAAACATAAAACTTACAGAACCCATCTTCTTCCCATCTACCCCCCAAAAAAAACTAAATACAGAAGCACTAACATGAAAAACCTAAAAGCTTGGGACAATGCCCCCTCCATCTTGTGAGCAGAGTCTAACTTTAACACAAAGTTAAAATCACAAAATAGACTAGAAAAAATGAGGGGAAAAAAAAAAGAACCTGACCATAAAAAGCTACTGTGATTTGTCTTGCATTCTCGAAGAGGACCACAGCATCAGGGAGACGATATGACTTGCAGTTGACTTTGATTTGAGTGAGGGGGGGTCATCCAAGCTTTCTTCTCCACAGCCATTTGAGTCCAGTGACCAGATATCTATCAGGACAACTGGAGATGGCCCATGATACAATGGTAGACCTTGGCCCTTTTAAGCGAAGATCTTTTCAGGTTCTCGCTTTGAGTGAGGAAATACCCATTCAGTGAATAGGTCTCTTCAAGAAATGAGTCAAGGGATTGCCCCTTTAATTTTAAAAAGTAATAATACAAGCTGGGAGGGGAAGACCCTCAGGGTTTCTGGCCAAAAGAAAAAGTTACTATTTATACTCACTCAGAACAAGGAGGTCCCAAAAAAAAACCATTAAGTAGTGCTTGGACAGAGATCTATTGTTATCTAATCCATTAGATTCTGAATGAATTGATCTTAAGGCTTGATCTCAGTGAAAGAAATCTCACCAGTAAACCTCAAGTTAACTAGTCAACTTTTATCCATCAAAATTTGCCTTCCTTTGGGCACAACACCCTCAGGGACGGAGAGGAAAGGAGGGCAGGGGAGGAGAGGGGACGAGAGAGTAGAGGAGACAAGACAAGCTGAATTGCCAACTGGGTCCCCATCCAGGCAGCTCAGACAACTCATGGTCCTCTTTGAGAATGAAGGGCAAAGCACAACCTGTGAGAAAGAGAAATGCACTGGGAGAAAAGGGAAGGGAGAGGAAGAACAGGGAAAATTATTTCACATAAAAAAGTTATAAAAGAATGAACTTTTTAGAATGGATGTGAAGATGGCAAAGTAGTGAGCAATACTTGAACCTTACTCTCACTACATTGGCTCAAAGAAGGAATAACATACATACTGGGTCCGGCACAGAAATCTATCTTAAGCTATAGGGAAGTGGGAGGTGAATGAGTTAAGAGAGGTGGGGAGTTGAGGAGTGGGACAGATAGAAGGAAGATTAAGGAAGGCAGTGGTGGAAACAAAACAGACTTTTGAGGAAGAATATAATTAATTTCATCAAAGAGAATCAAAAAAATGAGAAAACATCCCAAAATTTATGAGATTCACTCAAAGCATTACTTAGAAGAATATTTATATTTCTAAATGCTTATATCAATTAAATAGAGAAAGAACAGAACAATGAATTGGCTGTACAACTAAAAAAACTAGAAAAAGAACAACTTAAAAATTCCTAATTAAACATCATATTGAAAATCCTGAAAAGGAGATATTAATACAATTTATTTTTTATTTTTTATTTTTATTTTTTTGCTTTTTGGAGGGCAATTGGGGTTAAGTGACTTGCCCAAAGTCACATGGCTAGTAAGTATGTCAAGTGTCTGAGGCTAGATTTGAACTCAGGTCCTCCTGACTCCAGGGCCAGTGTTCTATTCACTGTACCACCTAGCCACCCCATTTAATACAATTGAAAAAAAAAGAAAATGATTGAAATAATAAATAAAACTAGGAGTTGGTTTTCTGAAGAAAAAAAAAACAATAACAAAATGATAGACTATTGGTTAATTTGATTTTAAAAAGAAAGAAAAGAAAACAACATATCAGAATCAAAAATGAAAAGGGAAAATTTACCACCAATGAAGGCGAAATTAAAGCAAAGATAGGAACTAGTTTGCCCAATTGTATGCCGATACGTCTAACAGCCTAAGTGAAATGGACAACTATTTATGAAAATATAAATTGTCTAGATGAACAGAAGAAATAGAGTATTTAAACAATTCTATCTTAGAAAAACAATTTATTGAACAAGCCATAGATGAGCTCCCTAAGGAAAAAATCTCAAGACAAGAAGGATAAACAAGTAAATTCTAACAAACATTTAAAGAGCAATTGATCCCAATACTATGGGAACTATTTGAAAAAATAGTCAAAAAGGGTCCTATCACAATTATTTTATCGTACAAAAATAGTGCTGATGCCTAAGCCAGGAAGAACCAAAACAGAGAAACAAAACTACCGACCATTTTCCCTAATGAATATTGATGCGAAAATTTCAAATAAAATACTAGGAAATTACTGCCATATATAGCAAAGGCTATACACTATGATCAGGATGGAGTACTGGTTCAATATTGGGGAAACTAGCAGCAAAACTAAGAAAAACAATGAAAATTGTATGATTATCTCATTAGATACAGGAAAAGTTTTTGATAAAATACAATATTAGTTCCTATTAAAAACACTAAGAAGCATAAGAATAAATGGAACTTTCTTTAAAGTGAGAAATTGTTATCTGTCTAAAATTATCAGCAAACATTTTCTGTAATGGAGATAAGCTAGAAGTCTTCCCAATAAAATCAGAGGTGAAAGGAGGATGCCCATTATCACCACTATTATTCAATATTGTTCTAGAAATTGCTAACTATAGAAAGAAGAGAAGAAAAAGAAATCGAAGGAATTAGAATGGACAATGAGAAAACTAAATTGTCACTTTTTTCAAGTGATATGATGGTATACTAAGAGAATCCTAGAGAATCAAGTAAAAAAAAAAACTATAGGAAATGATTAATAACTTCAAAAAAGTTGCAAAATGTAACATAAACTCATAGAAATAATCATAATTTCTATGTATTACCAACAAAGTCCAGCAATAAGATATAGAGAAATTCCATTTAAAATAATTTCAGAATTGTTGGTGGAACCATGAACTGATTCAACCATTCTGGAGAGGAATTTGGAACTATGTTCAAAGTGCTATAGAACTGTACATACCTTTTATTCAGCAATAGCACTGCTGGGTTTGTATCCCAAAGAGATTTTCAAAATAAAAGGAAAAGAACCTATTTGTAAAAAATATTTATACCAGTTCTTTTTGTGTTTGCTAAGAACTGGAAATTGAGGGGATACCAATGCCAATGATTTGGGGAATGATTGAACAAGCTGCAGTATAGGATTATAATGAAGTATTATTGTGCTATAAGAAATGATGAGTATGCAAAGTGAATTGACCAGAACTAGGAGAATATTGTACGTTAGATTTCTTTCTTTTTTTTCTTCCTTTCTCCCTCTCTCTTTTTTTTTTTTGTTCAACTCTTCCTTCACCAAATGACTAATATGGGATTGTTTTACATGATTGCCCATGTATAACCGATATCAGATTGCCTGCTATCTCAAAGGGGGTGGAGGGGAGCAAGGGAGAAATATAATTTGAAACTCAAAACTTTTTTTTCAAATGTTGGAAATTGTTTTTACATGCAATTGGGGGAAAAAATAAAATGTTATTAAAAATAAAATAACTACAAGAAATATAAAATACTTGAGAGGTCTTCCCGCCAAAACAAACTCAGAAACTATATGAACACAATTACAAAACACTTTTTACACAATTATGATTATATATATATGTAATAAAACAATATTATAAGTCAGTTACAAAAAATAGGAAATATATACTTATGGGTAGGCCAAGCCAATGTAATAAAGATGACAATTCTACCTAAATTAATTTCCTTATTTAGTGCCACACCAAACTAATTATTTTATAGAGGTAGAAAAAAATTATAACAAAATTCATCTAGAGTATAAAAGGTCAAGAATATCAAGGGAATCAATGAAAAACAATGTGGAGGAAGACAACTCAGTAATACCAGACCTCCAAATGAATCACAAAGTGATAATCATCCAAATAATCTGGTACTGGCTAAAAAATAAAGTGAAGGATCAGTGGAATAGATTAGGTACACAATACGACCAGAGTAATCTAGTGCTTTTTAAACCCAAAGATACAAGATTTTGGGGGCAAGAACTCACTATTTGACAAAAATTGTTAGAAAAATTGGAAAGCTATTTTGACAGAAACTAAGTATAGACTGACATTTCATACCATATACCAAGTTAAGGTTAAAATGGGTGCGTGATTAAGACATAAAGAAAGATATCACAAGTGAAGTAATGGAGCATGGACTATTTAACTGTCAGAGGTATACATAAATGAAGAGTTGATGACCAGACAAGAGACAGAGAACATTACAGGAAGTAAAATGGATAATTTTGATTACATTGAATTTAAAAGGTTTTGCATAAACAAAACCAATGCAACCACGATTAAAAGGAAAACAGGACACTTGGGAAATTACAAGTTTCTCTGATAAAGGTCTCATTTCTCAAATATATAGGGAACTGAGTCAAATTTATAAAAATAAGAGCATTTCCTGATTGATAAATGGTTAAAAGATATGAACAGGTAGTTTTTCGATGAAGTAATCAAAGCTATCTATAATCCTATAAAAATGCTCTAAATCACTATTGATAAGAAAAATGCAAATTAAAATAACTCTGAGGTACCACCTCATATACATCAGATTAGCTAATATGATAGAAAAGGAAAATGATAAATTTTCTATATAATTGTAGAAAAATCAGTTTTCTGATGCAATATTTATTAGTAGAGCTGTGAATTGATCCAACCATTCCAGAGAACTATTTGAAACCATATCCAAAAGACCAAAAAATAATATATATGACTTTTGACCCAGCAGTACCACTACTAGGTCTGTATCCCAAAGAGATCAAAGGAAAAGGAAAGAGACCTACATGTGCAAAAATATTTATAGCAGCTCTTTTCTGGTGGCAAAGAATTGGAAATTGAAGGAATGCCCAATCTATTGGGAAAAGACTGACCAAGTTGTGGTATAAGATTGTGATGGAACTCTATTGTGCTATAAGAAATGATGAGCAGAATGCTTTAAGAAAAACCTAGAAAAAGTTATATTATACAAAGTGAAGTGAGCAGAACCTGGAACACACTGTACACAGTAACAGCAATATTATACAATGATCAACTGTAAATGACTTAGCTATTCTTAGCAATACAATGATCCAAGACAATTCTGAAGGACATAAGATTGAAAAAAATGCTATCTGCCTCCAGAGAAAGAGTTGATAGAGTGTGAATGCAGATCAAAAGATACTTTTTTAACTTTATTTTTCTTGGTTTGGGGGGGGAGAGCTATTTTCTTTTGCAACTTGGCTAATGTAGAAATGTTTTGCATGACTGCACATGTATAATCTATATCAAATTGCTTGCCTTTCTGATAGAGGGGGAGGAAGGGAGTCAAGGAGGGAGAGAATGTGGAATTCAAAATTTTTAAAAACAAATGTTAAAAAAATTTACATGTAATTGAGGAAAAATAAAATAGAAGACTAAAATATAGGAGATAAATAAATTATAACTTACTATGAACTTTATGTTTTCCTTTCCTACATCTATCATGTCTCTCTTTAATTCACTTCTCATTCTCTCTCTCTCTCTCCTAGGAAATAATTGGTGAATTAATTCACAGTAAAGCATCAGAGTGCCAGAGAGTAAAATGTTATCCATTTCAAGTGATACATTTACAATTTAACAGGATCTTCCAGAAGACAGGATCCTAACCCATGGTAGACTGATCAAGGCAGGTATCATGAACTCTTGGGCCTCTCTCTGTCTATGTGTGATGTAGACTTGGAACAACAGCATTCATTTTCATGTAAAATGCCTCCAGAACACTCTCAAACTGCTGTCTTCAATACCATAAATCCCTTTTGATTATACTCTTATAGATTCTCTACAATGATTTCTTCTAAGGAAAGTGGTCTGGCCCAGAGGTATCAAACCCTGCTGATAGCCTGAAAAACACCCTAAACAGGCACAAACCAGATTAAAATATAATTGGGAAACATTTAACAAAATAAAAAAGAATACAACATAGATAATGTTAATTTGTGGTTTTCCACATCAGTATGTGACCAGCAGAGATCCATTTCTATTTGATTTTAATATAACTAATCCAAGAAGGGAGTTCTTAAAACTTTTAATGTTCCATTGGAAGTCTGTTGAAGCCTATAGACCCTTTTCTTAGTATAATGTTTTAAATGCATAAATAAAATACATGGGCATTATAAAGGAAACAAATTATGTAGTAAGGAAGGGAGAGGGAGGGAGGGAAGAAAGGAGGGAGGAAGAAAAGGAGGAAAGAAGGAAAGAATGAAGGGAAGTAGGAAGGAAGGAAGGAAGGAAGGAAGGAAGGAAGGAAGGAAGGAAGGAAGAAAGGAAGGAAGGAAAGAAGGAAGGAAGGAAGGAAGGAAGGAAGGAAGGAAGGAAGAAAAGAAAGAAGGGAGGAAGGGAGGAAGAGAGAGAGGGAGGGAGGAAGTAAAGGAGGAACAGAGGGAGGAAGGAGGAGAGGAAGAAAATAAATCAGCATGTTTTAAGTGTCTTCTATGCACCAGGCACTGCACTAAGTACTTTCTAATTATTATCTCATTGATCCTCAGAATAACTCTGCCATCAATATCCCCATTTTATGTGAGGAGATTGAGACAGATGTAGTTGAAGTGAGTTGTCCAGGTCACAAGCTAGGAAATATCTGAGCATAGATTTGAACACAGGTCTTTCTAACTCCAGGCTCAGTGCTCTATCCACTATGCACCTAGCTGCCACTAGGAAATCTATGTCTTCAAGTGCCAGCATCAACGCTTACTAGCTATATGACCAAGGCAAGTCATTTAATCTAAGACCTTTTCTATAAAATATGTAAATAATATTTGGAGTGCTTGTCACAGGCCTCATGAAGAAGATGCTTAAGAAAATCTAAAGAGGGGGTGGCTAGGTTGCACAGTGAATAGAGCTCCTGCCCTGGAGTCAGGAGGACCTGAGTTCAAATCCAACCTCAGACACTTAACACAAAACTAGCCATGTGACCTTGGGCAAGTGACTTAATCCCAACTGCCCTACCTTCCCCCCTCCAAAAAGCAAAAAAGAAAAAAAAAGAAAAAAGGAAACCTAAAGATCTGTAGAAATCTGAAGTATTATTATCTACCTACTATTTTCTGAGCAGCAATGAAGACTATCATTAGAAAAAATCCCTATAACCTACATATTAAAATGATTCTCAATATTCAGAATTATTCAAGTTACATAGAGTGGACTTACATTCTATCAGGACAAGGCTCTGACCTTTTGGATCCATCACTCCATGGAAAACAAATGCCCAACAAAGGAAGGAATGGAAAGACTTGGGGCCACACCAAAGGTATCACAATGTCTTCACTCCCAAAAGGGGCAAGCCTTGATGTCTGCATTTTCTGGATGACCACTGGAAAAGTCCTCCCAATGCGCCTATCACACATAGTGTCCATCAGAGTAAGCTGAGCCATAAACACACTGCACATGGAAGTCACACTGTGGAATGATACACTTTGAAAAGGTATTTGTTAAAGGAACAGAAAACATGATTTCATCAGAAGAAGACTTCCATCTTCACTGAGTATAGGCTTTGTATCCCAACTTAATAAATTTCTAAACTGTTTATGACTGAAGTGATTAGGCATTACAGCTAATTAGCCTAAGTTTTTCTTCAAGGCTTACTTCCCACTTTTACTCATACAGCTGAAACAATTAGATTCACCAAGAGAAATGGGCAATGTCTTTTCATACCATATTTCCCATAACACTTAGTTTCCTGCTGCAAATCATTAAACAGTCAACAGATGCATCTTGTTTTCAGTTTCCACACATCTTCAAGCAATTCTTCTTGAAGGGCAAAAGTGACACGGGTTTGTGTGTGTGGGTATGCTGCCATCATTTATCTTGTTTTGCCCCCAATTAGAACTGGAGGTTATTAAGAAAATTGTTGTGCTGCTGGTGAGCATGTTCCAGACTCCTTCCAGTGGCAAGTATCCTGACAGTCAATATCAAATGCCATGAAAGGTCTTAGGGTAAGAAAGAAAGGCGATTTAAAGTTCACTTTATGAACAAGGCAATGACTGATTGTTGATAGAAACGATAACGTAAGTATTCCCATTAATAAGGGTAAGGACCCAACAGTTATCATCACCTAGGAAACGACATAACCAGCAGTGTTCTAGAGTTGACAAATTATTGGAAAGTTTCTCCCACCCCCACCCCCACACACAGCACTACCACCTTTTGTTTCAGCAGTAAAATATAAAGCAAATATATTTTAGTGACATGATTTTTTTTTTTTCTGGCACCTTTCCATCGCCAGTTCCATTCATGCAGAAAAGGGATGAAATTCCATCATTCGAGCATGACATCTCAAAATTCAAACTTAATGAGAGCTTTGGCAGCTTCTGTCGAAGGCAGACAGTGATTAACAAAACACTTCAGAGTACAAGGCACAGCAGTGCTCAAAGAAAACAGTGATGATCTCCACTTAATTGTAGAAAAGCCCAAAGCATCTGCCAGCAGAGGAGAGCTGGAGCCATAAGGAGCTATTGCTCAGATAGGCTGTCATCTCCAGAGATCAGCAACCATATGCTCAGCTCAAGCACAAACTCCAAAGAAGTTAATTTTCTGACAAAATACAGGGATAAATATGACATTCAAACAAGTGTGCTCACTCATCCTGAACACACGTTCATCTGCACATATCAGATTTATGCATCGTTTAAACACAAGCAAATATAATTTGTTTGAAACACAAACATTGCTGTATGAGCACAGGTATAATTAATCTTTGTCCGCTCCACAGGTTCTTACGTTCCACTGCTTAACCGTGCTTAGTACAAACTTTGAACGAACAGAATGGTCACTTGTTGCTTCCTACCTGACATATATGCAGTGAAACACATACTAAGTTCTCTCTCTAGAACTCTGGGCACAACATCATCTGCCCCACCCAAGCCAAAGAATTATTTTGGCTGCTGCTCAGCAATAATAGTATGTCTATTTCTGATTGAACTATAAAAGAGAGACCTTGGGCAAAACCTGTGTAGGAAGTAGCCTTGATGAGAAAGAAAAGGTCATTTTGTCTAGAAGCCTAGGAACCATTTGGATAAAGTCACTGGAGAAATCACTTACTGGTGCCCATGGTCATTGCTTCCCGCTGCTGATAATTGAAAGTGTCAGATGAACAAACATACAAAGTACCTAGTAGAGCTAACCAAAGGGGAAATGGTAACCCCAAACAAACAAAGCACATGTCACTCTAAAAGGGAAAAAAAATAGCCATGGAAAAGCCCAAGCCTTTCTGTCTTTTGTAGGTAAAAAACCCTACCTAATCTCTGTTCCGAAAAGCAACATGAAGCATCAGATGGATCAGGAGTGGCACGCACTCAACTGTGCATGCCTTGAAAACAGGTGTTAGATTTACCATTTGCAAGCTAGCCAAATAGCAGCTAATTTTTCAGAAATGATCAGCCACACTCAGGGAAAAAAAAAACCAAGTCACAGGTAAGTTAACAGTGGGCTTATCTGGTGTCAAAGAAACCCTGTCCTCATTAGCAGGACAAAGGTCCATTCTCAGTATCTCTCCACTCACTCATCATTAGCATTTTTCCCTATAATATGCTGACATAAAGATTTGTTTTTTCTAAAATTTTACAAACTTCCTTTATGATGTAAAGAGCAATGGAAAATGCCACCATCAGCATGCCCATGTACAAGCTCTGTGGATGTGCACACATGTGTACCCTGAGCTAAAAGCCTCTGACAATAGCTCTGGCCAGAAGTTTTGGCTAATTTGCTACCTTGTGATTTTGACTTGTAATATTGGTTCAGCTTAATTGAACTGTGCTCTGGACTAGTGTCTCGGAGAACTAGTTTGTGGTCTGGGAATGAAATTGAGCACACGGCAAAATGATTAAAACATTTTCAAAACAAGAGAGCTTTGGCAGTGGAAATTTACACAGATAAATTGCGAATGGAAAATGACTTGACTTTTCAGAATTTTTATTTTAGAACTTAAATGCCAAAGATACCATGCAAAATAATTTTCTTTGCTTTAAGAATGAGATAATAAAGAAAATGGAGATGTATCAATGAATAAGATGGGGGGAAAGGTAACAAATTTCTCATAGACAAGTGGAAAGCTGAGAAAGAAAGGCCTAAATTCTTAAGTATTAATTTCAGCCCCAGATAAAGAATAAATTAATAATTAGGAAAAAGATATATACAATATTCTAAAATTCTCATCTAGTTGCATTCTACTCCATAACTTTAAATATATGAAGAATCACTTAGCTAAACTTAAAAAAACAAAAAATAAGTCCAATCTTCACCAAGATCATACTATCTATTTTAGCTACTTCCATATTTTTCTCTACTCAAAATTTCCAAGCCAGTGGTCTATATTTCATATATATATATATATACACATATATATAATATGTCCTGTTCTCCTATATGATATTTAACAAATTCATATCCATCCCCACCACTCTCCAGGAATGGGTCTCTCCAAGGTGAACAGAGATGGCCATCTTGTCAGATCAAAGAGTCTTTGCCCAGCCCTCATTTATATGGATTATTTTGTGACAATCGGCACTCATGACTGCTCCTTACTTGAAACTCTTTTCTTCCTTTGGCTTCTGAAAAACTTGGTTCTTTTCATTTGTCTGATTTAACTGTTGACTGGGCATTCTCCAAAACTAAGACCTCAACTTTCGGCTCTTTTTTTCTATTTATTCTCTTGGAGAATAATTCTCTTATCAGAGCTTTAACAACCACCTTTTTTGTACAAATGCCAAATCGACATCATCACTCCCAACCTTTCATCCACCCCATAGAACTTCTATCCAATCTGCTACTGACCAAATTCATTTGTGTGTTTTTTCACCCCAAAATCAATACATGTAAAAGTGAATTCATCATCTCCTCCAAATCAACTCCTCTTTATGACTTCCTTATTTATGTTAGGGTCGCCATCATTCATCTAATCACTCAGACTTGAAACTTCACAGCTTTGACTTTTCCCTGCCCTACATCTTTTATATTCTAATTAGTGACTCATACCTAGCAATTTTTACTTCAAAACATCTCCTTTCTAAAATGATACTTACATCACATCATTTTCTTTATAAAAATCTTTCAATGACTCTCCATGTCTTTCAAGAAATATCTCAAACTGGAATATATCTTCCTTCACAATTTGACCTCAACCTGCTTCTTCAGATTTCTCCCCTCTTATTTCCCCAAGCAAAACTGATTCTTCCAGGTTACTCTTCTCGCTATCCTTCAAAAGTCACATTTGTCCCAATTCTACAAATCTATATTATGTTCCCCAATACCAAAAATATTCTCCCCTCTGCTTTTCTGTCTATCCAAATCCTCTCCACTCTTTTAAGTCTAACTCAAATCACATACATAGGCCCAATTCTTTTATATCTTCCATAGCCCAAACATAGAGGTAGTCATATATTAGCCACTCCATAAACAAAACTTTTTAAATAGAAGGAATATTTGGTCCAATCGTTAATGCTTCCAATTCTCTTCTAGGAGATGAGGAAGTGCTAAGGAAAAGTAAAGCTAATAACTAGTCAAGCTTTTTCAGGAAATCAAGGCAGAGAAGAAACTGCAGTAAGTTGATTTGCTGTCTGGCCTTTCTTCCTGTTGCCTTGTATCAACCATGCAGTATTCGCAATGCCTACGGTAACTATAAATATGCTGATTTCCTTATTAATCACAAAATGTAACAGCTCTCTACATGGGGGACAGAGCTAGAGCATCTATTCAAACACAAGAAAACTGAGACCCAAAATCAGAAAGTCAAAGCCATCACAGTAGCCACAGATTTGACACACATAGCTAATGCAGTGAACACCCACATTCTCAAGCATTCAAAACAGAATAGGCTACCTCAAGTAAAGATCCTCCTCTTCTCACAGCAAATGTTCAGCCTCCACACAGCCTGCTCCCAGTAGCTTCTGCCTTCCCACTCCCAGCAGTCCTCAGCAGGAGTCCTTAGCAGAAGTTCTAGTTGGCTCAAAAAGAAGTTTACACCATTGCTGCTGCTGCCGCCACCACTTCCAGACACCACACTGGCTCTAGCTGGGCTCCTAAGGGCTCAGGTTCCTTCCTGCCCCACCCCTTCCTGCTATGTGAGCAAGTTCAAGAGGCATGGAAGAGCTTCAAGTAGAATTTTCTTGATTGTCTTTAAAGAGAGAATTTTTCCCACATTTTCCACTATGACTTTTTGTATTTTGCAAGTTATTTAGTGAATGAGTTGGGAAATGGTAGACCAATACCACCAATAAAAAAATGGATAGTTTATACCATACCATTGTATGCCTCCAAACTCCTCCAAGAAAGCTTAGCCAAGTTGTAGAACACTCCCAGAAAACTAGGTGAATTTTTAACAAGACAAATCATACTTTCAAATATTTCATAAATTCATCTTAAGGAAACACAACTACAACAAGCACTTATCAAGTACCTACTATGTACCAAGAGACTTCTACTCGATATCTTTTGAAAGAACAGAGGTTCAACCCCCACCCCAACCAATATAACCTCATTAGGACCCAGAATCTCAGTTAAACCACTCAATCAATCAAAAGTAAATTAGGTATGAATAAGAGCTTAAACAATTTTGAAGGAATCATAGGGCTTTGGTTCAGTAAATAAAATCAAACATCATCACACTAGAAATATCTCACCATTGGTTGTTGAAGATCACCACTGCTCTTGGATTACCTGAATACATATAGGCAGCTAGCTGATGAAGTGGATCAAGTGCTAGACATGGATAGTTAGGCAGACCTGAGTTCAAATGTGACCTCAGACACTTATTACATGTGTGACTCAGGTCAAATCATTTAACCACTGGCTGCCTCAGTATCCTCATCTATAAAATAGGTATAATAATAGCACCTACCTCCCAGGATTGTTGTGAGAATAAAATTGATATAATATCTGTAAAGTACTTTGCAAATCTTAAAGTGATGTCTAAATACTAAACATTATCAAATATAGCAAGTAAGTTTGGAGTTAGTCTCTTAAATGGAAAAGGAAATGGGAAAAGACTCAAAAATCCAGATGCTAAGATTTCCAAGTCCCTGAAAGGGAGTCACTCTTGGGGAGAAGGAGGGAGTTTCTCCCTTCCCATTGACCACATGAATGGTGAGACTGGACTTGTGGGAGACAAGATGTCCAACTGGAAGTGGAGAAAGATATGCCAAGGACAGAGAACCCAGAAAAGAGAACTGAGTACTCAGAGATTGAACTGACCAGCTTACAACCTCATGATATGTTAAAGATAAGAAC
The DNA here is from genome assembly GCA_028646515.1 of Pseudochirops corinnae. Classification (NCBI taxonomy): domain Eukaryota; kingdom Metazoa; phylum Chordata; class Mammalia; order Diprotodontia; family Pseudocheiridae; genus Pseudochirops; species Pseudochirops corinnae. Next base: position 19,190,480 of record CM053587.1, on the reverse strand, counting down.
ACCTACAGAACCCATCAGCATGAGTTGTAGCATCTCTCAGAAGAAACTGAAGCATCCCCAAAGCAACTCTAGTTGCTGACAACCTCTGTATCAGGAGTCAGACATACTAAGGAAAGGATGATTCCAGGCACCAATCAATGACGGCAGAGATCAACATTTGGATCCCAATCTAGAGCTACATCTAAAGAGACCAAAATTCTAAGGACTCCATAAGGAAAGAAAAGGACATTCAGCTCTAAGCTACCCCTTCTCCATATGGGGTTCACTATACATACGAGTCATTACCATTTTACTCTAAGTTTGGGCCCACTCTCTTGACCTTGTGCAAGGGAAGAGTATGTTCCTGGTTTGGGGAGTGTATCTTTATAGCAACAATCTTTTCCATACCTGCTTGGAAAATATTCTTGCTAGAGCTAACCAAGTCTGGCTACTAACCACTGGAAGCTCCCTAGTCAGGGCTTGTGAGTGACTGTGCTATAAAACATCAACAGTCCCTCACATCCTTCAGGTTCCATCAAGAACCTTGAGTAGAGAAGTAAGCAGGTGTTCTGTGGGTACCTAGACCTTCAAGTGTGGTGGGAGTTAAAGAAGAAACCTCAGAGGGGTGCTACACTTCTAAATCTGATTAGCAGGGGAGAGAGAAAAAAGAGCTACTAAAAAAGTTCTCCTTTCCCATAAAAATTTCTTGTATTTTAATATAATCCTATTTTTCCTTAACTCAGTAAGATTGAGTTACCTTATTAGAAACCTTTCTTATGACACTCCTCATTAATAATTTGAGTTCTGAAAAATTATTTACAAATTAAACAACATTTAAAGTTATTATATATTAAGTACTTGTATTCCAGAGCCAGAACGACCCAATCAATCAATATTTATTAAACTTTCACCATCTCCCAGGCACTGTGCTAAGTATTAGGGATGCAAAAAGGGTAAAAATTAAAAAAAAAATAGTTCCTACCTCAAGGAGCTTACATACTAATTAGGTATAATTCCAAACTTCTTACTAAAATAGTTGGAATAATTCACAACTCCATCAATAGTGTGTTAAGGTGTCTTGTTTTCTGGCAGTCCCTCCAACATTTGTTATTTTTCTTCTTTGTCAACTTTTTCAATCTGATGGGTATGAATTGTATCTGAATTGCTTTAATTTGCCTTTAATTACTAGTGATTTGGAGGATATTTTCACATGGATTTTAATAGCTTGGATTTCTGCCTTTGAAAAATGTTCATATCATTTTGCCTTTCTTTAACTGGAGTTTAGATGAGTCTTGAGGGAAGTTAGGAAGTAGCAATGAGAAAAAGAGCATTCTAGACATAGAGAAAATAAGAGAGTAATATATGTAAATATTATATATAAATAATAAAAATGGTAAAATAATAGAATTAGGAGGCGGAGTTTCATATAAAAGGAATGACAATTAGGCAGATACTCTGTCTGAGAAAGAGAGTAAAGCATGAGAAGACTAAAAAGTTCGGAATGGGTTGTGAAAAAGATTTACATGCCAATAAAAGGATTTTTTTCAGTGAAATTTGGATTTAGTCAGAGGGCCACAGTTGAGGACCTAGTGGGTCACATGTGGCCGTGAGGTCATAGGTTCCCCACTCCTGATTATAATATGGAAGGAGGAAGAATAATTTGGAGGCCATTTCAATAGTTCATATAAGAGATAATAAGGACCAGAAATAGGGTGGTAGATAAGTGAATGAAATAAAAGATATACGTAGACAAAATTTTGTGAAGCTGAAAATGACAGGATTTGACAAGTAATTGTATATGAGGGATGATAGGAAAAAGATGAGGAGGACATGGTAGTGAACCAGGAGGAGGGTAGTGATGTTCTCAGTACTAATATGGGAGGTCAAAAGAAGAGAGGGTTTGAGGAAAAAGATATTGATATGTTGGACGTGGTGTTTGGGTATACAAAAAAGACATGCAATACAAAATGTCCAAAAGACAAAGATGTAGGATTTAAGTTCCGAAGATAAATTAGGATTGGATATATAAATCTGGAATAGCCTGAATAAGGATGATAGTTGAAACTATGTGAGTTGATGGCATCACCAAGTGAGACAGTGAGAAAAAAAAGAATACAGACAAGGACAGAGCCTTGAGGGACACCACTGTTTAGAGGTATGACAAGAATAGAGATACACCAAAGGAGCCTGGGAAATAGCCGTCAGAAAGGTACAAGGACAACTGGGAGAGACCAGGGTCATGAAAAACAAGAGAGGAAAAAGTATTCTCTAGGAAAAGGTGATCAACAATGTGAAAGGCTCCAAAGAGGCTCAGAGAAGATTGAGAAAGGGTCTTTAGATTTGGTGATTCAAAGACCATTTGTAACTTCTGGAAGAGAAGTTGAGCTGAATAATGAAGTCAGAAGCCAGATTGCAAAGTCTTTAGAAAGAAAAAGATAGGAAAGGTGGCCTAGACGTGGTCCTCTCAGAGGAGAGTGGAAAAGTAAGAAGAAAATACAAAAGTGGTCCTGAAGAAAACTAGGCAGGACGAAATCCCTGAACAGAAGAGTTGTCTTGTTTGGGAAAAAAAAAAAAAAAGAAGAAGAAAAACAAACTAGGGGCACCCATTAAACAAATAAGAACCTTTTTTTTTTAATGGTGAGCCATTTTTCTTCTTTCTCTCCTAAAGATTCAAGTCCTCCTGATATTAAGGATTCAAATATTACCTTTTTTTGTCTTCTTGTTCTTTAATACAGCAAACCAAGAAGTAGGAACAAATGGTAAATACTTTGATTATTTTGCTGATCTTTTAAATAATCTATTTTTTTAACTGGAATGCACACACATCCATGGTTTGCTGTAACTACTGAACACTGACATTTCTTATATCCTCGGGTTAGTGTGACATTAACTGGAGCATCAAATTCTGCTATTATCTTCTTTCTTTATTATTTTTATGTATTTTATGCTATTTTTAAAGTCATGCTGTTGAACATGTCAAGATGGAATATGATTAAATCCAAATATCAGACCTTTTAATATGAATACAAATGTCAGATAGCAGACAGAATCTAGTTGGTTGGATATGATAATGTGAAATATGTCCCATGTCCAACATGCTGGGCAGAAAAGCTAATGTTAGAATGTCACATCAGCCAGGCACCCCTGCAAAACCATGAGTGTTAATGCTATCAAAAAAGTCAATATTAAATGGACTCATGAAAACTTGAATGATTGCAGTTAATATTAGGGAAGAAGTCAAGCTATACAGATTTATTTTCTTCACTACTTATAGTCTGGACCTGTAATCTCATTAGGATAGGTGACTCCCAGGGCAGGTAGGTAGCATGATAGAGTGCTGGACCTAGAGTCAGGAAGACTCATTTTTCTGACTTAAAATTCAGCATCAGATACTTCCTGGCTGTGTGACTCTGGGTACCTTGATTGCCTCAGTTTCTTCATCTGTAAAATGAGCTTGGGAAAGGAAATGGCAAACTGTTTTATCATCTTTGCCAAGATCCCAAATGGGATCACAAAGAGTCAAACAGGATTGAAAAACAACTAAGCAACAACAACAAAAAAAAAAAAAAAACAAGGGAATTTCTAGTGAGAAAACTCCCTCTACCAAAGTCAGTCTCTATATAGCCTGCCACTCATAGTCCTAGAGAGTTGCCTGGAACATTAATATGTCAAGGGTAAAATAACCACTAAGTATCTGAATACAGTCTTAGACACCCTTTCTCCTAGACCAACTCTTTCTCTACTGCACCACACACATTATCTATAGAAGTGTGATATTCAGGAAAGCAACAGTTCCCATTTTTCCATAGGACCTCAACTTTCAGTTTTATACTATTAGTCATTACATATCATTAAGGGAAATGTTTTTCCTTGGGTTTTGAATTGGTCTATTAGGTAAGCCTTGTGCAACCTTGAACAAACTTTCCTAGTAACCTTTTTTCAAGCAGGCAACATCAGTCACTCAAGGGGCCAATGACATTCAGTTTTCAATCTAGGGATCAACCAATGATCTAGAGATGCATACAGTAATTAAAACATGTCCTTCAACATCTGACTCAGATGTAGGCAAAGCAAGATTCTAGTGCCCTTGACCTGTTGAAAAGCAACCTTTTGCTTCAATTAATTCTAAGTTTTATTTTTTTGCATTCAGCAGAAAATGATGACACTTAATGTGAGTTATATAAAGACTTGTTTTGCCTTTACAATATCCTGTACTCTGAGCAATGTCAATCTATGCTTCTTTTATTTGGGCGAATCACTTTCTTTCTGAGGTTGTGGAAGAACACCAGCAGAGGGAAGGGCACTTAGTAGAGTCACGGTATATAAATAGCTCTGCTGAGAGCATTACAAAAGCTCTGTGGTGCTATCACACAGCAGAGCCAATAATGCAGAATATGAAAAATCCCTGCCAAGCGCACAGAGAATACAGACAATGTTGTGCCATTTCTCTGATCGGCCGTTTGTTATGTGTTGCAGAGTTTATAGAGATAGAGCCAGGAAAGTCTACCACACCCCAAAGTCTTTCTATTACAAAAACAAAAAGCCTGGAATTGGGGGGAAGGTGTGGGAAGGAAATGAGGCATAAAACCCCAATGAGAAGTAGAAAGATCAAACCCCTACAATACACTCAGCCTTGCACAACTACTCCCTAGGTGATTCCTACCGTGCTTGTCCAAATGATTCAATAGTTGTCCATGTGCATTTATTTAAAACACTAATTGGTTGTTTTTTGGTTTTTTTACCACTTTTGTCTAAACCAGGAGTTCTTGAGGGACTTCTCCCCTTCTGATTCTAATTGTTGTTCATTCATTCAGTCATGTCTGACCCTTCATGACCCCATAGACCACAGTGTTCCAATACTATCCATGAGCTTTCCTTGGCAGAGATACTGGAGTGGTTTGCCATTTCCTTCTACAACTCATTTTATAGATGAGGCAACTGAGGCAAACAGGGTTAAGGGACTTGCCCAGGGTCACACAGCTAGTAATTATCTGAGGCCATATTTGAACACCAGAAAATTAGTTTCCTTGACTCTAAACCCAGTGCTCTATTCATTTGGCCACCTAGCTGCCCCTTGATTCTAATAGAACTCAACAAAATGAGAAACTATTGAGTTGGAGTGACAAGAACTAAGTCAAGACCCTCATTTTATAAGGAATGATAACCTGGGTTTCTCTGTTACAGCACTAGCTCTGTTAGGGGAAGGACTTTTTTTTTTATTCTTTGCATATCCTGTATTATGACTACAAGTAGTAGTAGTGCCTTAATAAATCTTTGCTGGAAGAATAAATAGTTTGCATATATGTTTGCATATATGGCTGAGTGTGTGATATTTAATTACAAATAGTAATGGCAACATTTCTCAATATTCCATCAATCTTTCACTATATTCATTATTTATGAGCCCATTTGAGTTGACACTGAAAAGGAAAATAAGAACTACAGTTACCATGAAACTTCTCCAAATATTTGTTAATTTTCATTTCAAAAGAAACCCTCTAGATAGAATTTGAGTTCCTATTTTAATGAGATCCTTTGTTTTTCATACAACTACATCTTTTATAGAGTTTGTTGTAAGGAAAACATCATTCAATCTTTGCAGTGAATAAATAAGTTATTGTTATTATTAATATATTACTTAAAATGATAGTACAGAACACTACATACTTAAAAAGGAGCTGGTTCATAATACCACCTCCATATCCCCCAGGAAAGGAAATACAACAGCATTAACAATTGCTTTTGAATTTAAAAATGTCTCAGGAGCCAAATGGGTCCAGAAGCTTAGCATCACTTATTAGTGTTTACTATATGAAAGGCACAGGTACCATTCTATCATCTGAGACCATCCTTAAATATACTCATTTCTTTGGGTTTTGTTGTCTGGATAGAGCTATTAGTATTCTAATCAGAATTGGTTTTAGACCTTGTCCTCTAGTGACCATTGATACTTAAAGAAAAAAAAAAACATTATAAGCACATATACATATATGTCCTATATATTCCTGAAATAAATATTTCAGGACCATTGAGGATTTTATTTTTATCATCTGAGTCATTTTCACAAAATATAATAAAAAGAATACTGGAATTGGAAAAGGGCAGCTGGTTGGTGCAGTAGATAGAGTGCTGGACCTGGAATAAGGAAGATATCATCTGGAGTTCAAATCCAGCCTCAGCGCTTACTAGCTATGTGACCCTGAGCAACTCATGTCACCCTGTTTGCCTCAGTTATATCATCTATAAAATGAGCTGGAAGCAAACCATTCCAGTATCTTTGTCAAGAAAATCCCAAATGGAGTCATAGAGTCAGACATGACCAAACAATGATGTGACTTTGAATCCTAGCTCTGCTACTTGTGACTTATGTAACTTGGGAAGGTTAAGTTTGTTGGGCTTCAACTTCCTCATCTATTAAGGGAAGATGTTTACCTAGAAAACCCCTGGTGTCCCTCCTAGGTTTAAATCCATGATTCTATTACATCTATATGTTTGTATTGAACCAGAAAGTTTCCACGGATATTTCATGTGCTAATAGTTCCCATTAAATCTCTTTCAAGAAAGTGTGTTTTATTTTGTGGGGTTCAGTTTGAATAGGTACTTTGCATCCAAAGATCCTGGGAGTAATAATTGCAAATAAGCCTGGGGTTGAAATGGGCTAGTGAAGAGGCCTCACAGGAGCTAGGGAGGGACTCCCCCATCTCTAGCAGGCTCCTTGATCCTCCCACATAAGGCTTAATGCCTTCTCCATTCCTATTGTTGCCACCAAATTCAGGCATCTCTTGTTCACCCTAGTAACCTTCCAGAATGTTGGGCAGTCCTCTGGTACTCTGCCTTTTGATCCATCCTTCCTATTGCTGACACATTAACTTCTTTAAAACACTGATTTTGTCATGTCCCTATCCTGCTCAGAAATCTTTAATAAGTCTCTTCCTTCTCCAGCAATTGACTACAGGATATAAAGCAAGCTCCTTGGCATCAAGGCATTCCGTAAACTCAATAGACACAAGACAATATGACAAATCTTCCCCATCTTCTTTCCCACTCTATCCCTACTCAAATCCTCTACTTCAACAATACTGATGGATGCATCAATCCCTAAGCACCACATGTACTTTCCCATCTCTGTACCTTTGCTCACATCATTCCCTTTCTCCCCATCATGGCAGAAATGTCCTCCTCTACTTCCTTTAACTTAATGTATCTGAGTATTACCTATCCATCAATGTGCATGTTAATTTCATCTTCACTGTGAAGCCTCCTTGATCAGTCATAGCAACAGTGATACTTTACTCCTCTGAGCTCCTCTATATTTATTATAAGCCTACATTTCTGTTAAACTTATATCTATATTTATATATACATATACATGAATATAGTTATATATTTGTAGCTACCTATCTATGTTCATCTAACTACTTTCTTTTCAATTCAAATGTAAGTTTCTTGAGAACAGATATTGTATATGCATTATAATTATCTATGGCCCTTCCAGCCTCCACTTTTCCATTTCTCCTGTTCCTGTTTTTCTTTCTTTTTACTTCCTCTATTAGTTTTTTTTTTCCTTCCCTCTGACCCATTCTTCACTCTTTATCTCTGTCATATTCTCTCCTTTCTTTTCTTTGTATTGTCTCTACCAACTAGAGAGGTAGTTTGCCATAATGGATAGAGAATTAGCCCTATCACACGAAAAGACCTAGGTTTGAGTCTTGCATCTGACACATGTGGTTGTGTGTCTGGGCAAATGTCTTAACTTCTCAGTGGTCTAGTCAACTCCACAAGACTATAGTTTCAGTGAACGTGCCATTCTGCTTTGGTAAAGGGAATATTGTTTTCTAGGAATTTCCTATATATCAGTGAAACCAGAGATTAAGCTCCTGTCCCTCTCAACTTTAATATGCCATGGGTTATTTTTTTAATTTCATTGATCTTTCATATTTCTTTCCCTGCAAACCCCCTTCCTCTTTAATTCCTCCTCCTCATCTCTTCACGCCTGGCTCCCCTTACTACTTTATGACTCAGTTTCTCTACCTCCATTTCAGTATTCCATGAGTCACTTTCCCTTCTTTCAGTTTCTAGTCACTATGCTCTAAACTATAGCACAATATAAGGTAAGTCAATTTAATTAAAACACTTGCTGGGCGCTAGCCTTGGGCAAGGCACCGACGGGCGCTACAGAACTCCAGCTTATCCTCTGTTACTTATTGGAGGGAAGATTACCCCAAATGAACAAAAAATAGATTATTAAACATTTCCTCTTATTATTTTCAAGTATACATAGTGGTTAATAAGTGTCCCAGACTCTGTTGCAGGTATTCCTTAAAAGAGATGGAATGATCTCAGAATTGTCTACTCAGGCATGCAGGAGGCTAATTGCTCATCATAGGTCAATTCTCAATGGGTGCTACACATGTTGTGCCAGAATTGCCAGCAATGTGTGAATATGGCTACAGATATATGAAATTAACAAAGAAGACACAAATGGAATACATCTTTCTGATTCCCTCAGCTTTCTAGGTGAACACAAGGAACAAAGACTCCTGGGACTCTGAGTTGCTACTGTTTTCTTGCTTCAGAAGTCCTATCTCACTCTGTATTTTGCTCCCATAGGTCTGTCACTCCATATCCGCAAAATCATAAGGATCAATCTAAAGAGCAAGACCATATTTTTGACTCTTCCATCATTGATTGCATATCCTGACTGCATTCAATCAGCTTGGGAAATCCCTGCATAGGGAATAACAGTGCACTCAAAATATGCAACAGCCCTACCTTTCCTGCATACCTGTTCAATTCAAGTGCTAATGGGGACAGGGAAGCAGAAAAAGAGAATCTAAGCTACATTTCTTAGAAAAGCTTCTTAGTGCTTTTACAGACAAATGTGGTTCTAAATCTAGACTGTTTCAGAACTGGAGTAAGAGTGGAATCAAGCATATCTTTAGGTTAACAAAATGTTTTTGGGTCTAATTGTAGAGGTCAAAGAAACATAAAATGTTGATGTATAGGGTTAGGGGTGCTTGAGACCCCAAAATACCAATAGGCTGGGTCCTCTGAATGAATTTGACTCAAGTCTTCTCTCAGCCAAAGAAAAGCAAAGTTTATTAAAGATTCTCCATAATGGGTAGACTCTTAAGGAGCCTTGGTATCTGTGATGTTTGCATAGGACAAGCGGCCCAGAGTCATCTGACACAGAACTAGTCTGTGCTAGATAATTCTCAGGTGTTCTCTCTCTTCATGGGGGCAAGATGGGGTCTTATATACAGAAAAGTTGTGGGCAAAATCTAGGATTGTTCTAGAGGAGGAGTTTGGGGAGGGTCTTCAGGAGGAGTCAAATGAGGTTAGATTCCAGTGATGAGAGATTAAGGATGGGAAGTAGCTGGAGGCTACCTGGAGATGAGACAGTAGAGGGCTAGGCTTGTTAAGGGTTTATAGATATTTTGGGAGGATCAACTGTGGGAAGTAGCTGGATAAAGGAGGGCTAGACTAGTAACAGAGATTTGGGCAGAGCCACAATGAAAGGCTTATGGACTCAGGCAAATGCCTCATCAAATGGGAAGATTCAGAGTTCAAGGGAGTTCCCAGAGCCTCTACCTCACCATAATCATTTTCACAAATGGACCATGACAGTGATGGGGATGGAATCTGAACCCCCAAAAGAAAAAGACCATGTCTTTGAGATCTGGATCCCAAAAAGGAAAAGCCCCAGGACTTTCCCATGTGGCCCAGGTCCCTGGAGTTCACCTGGGACAATCAGGCCTTCCCAGGTAATTTACTGACCTTTCATTGTCTGCACCTGGCCCCACCCTTGACCACCACTCACTTAATTCCATCTAGATCCCTTCTATATTCCCACAGTCCTCAGTATAAAAGATCCATTTTGCCTCCATTAAAGTGTTCATATTCTTTAAGAGTCTAGCCAATGGTTCAGATTTAATAGGGTCGATATTGCAGATTTTTTAGAATCATGCCCACCCTTTATCAATGTTCTAATAAACCTTGTCTTTAACTGAAAAAAGGCTTGAGTTGAACTCATTCAGGAAGGACCTGCATGTTGCTATTTTGGGGTCCCCATGCCCCTGAACTTTAACAACAGGATCCTCAAATATGTGTTTATGACCAGAATTGTGGTGTATATTCCAATGCAAGATGCTCCATTAAATGAGACATGGATTGCCTAAAGATGAACTTAAAGACAAATAACTTTCAAACCATATATGTCATTTCTAAGGGGGAAAAACAAAAGCAACCAAATACCAAATTTTGCACAAAATTTTATCACAATCAGATAGTACAATGACATTCTGCTCTCTGAAGAATATTGCTAGATGGAAAACAATGATTAAACAATGAAGTTTAAAGAGTTTGTAAAGTATAGAACATCACCAAAGGGTTACCTTGCTCTTGAACTGATGAATCTTCACAGAGATCATGGTGATGGGGTATAGGCTCTGGGAACCCCCTAGAATCTTACCACTTGATCTAGCATTTGCCTGAGGCCATAAGCCTTCCATTTTTGCAATTCCCAAATCTCTGTTACCCTTCACCTAGCCTAGCCTTCCATTGTCTGTTATCTCCAGGTATCCTTCAGCTTCTTCCCACCCTTAATCCAATTCTCTTGGTTCTTGGAGTCAGACTTCTAGTCACCCCAATCCCATCGAGATCCTCCTTATTCTCCTCCTCAAGACACTCCCTAGACCCCTCCTCCCAGGCTACTAGGCCATCCCTAGATCGCTCCCACACTCTTTCTGTATATCCCATGAAGGTACTCAAATTCAATCTAGCTAAGATTCAACCTATCCAAGATTCAATCTAGCCCACTTGTCAATAGAAGCATCACAAATATTTAGGCTAATTAACAGTCTACCCAATATGGCAAATCTTTAATAAACTTTGTTTTACTTTGGCTGAAAGAAGGCTTGGGTCAAATTCATTCAGGCAGGACCTGGAGTATCAGTATTTTGTGGTCCTGAGCACTCTTAAACCTCAACATTTCCAACTTCAACATTAGAATCATAAATTTATTGCTATAAGGGACTTTAGATGACATTGAATTCAATCTCTTCATTTTATAGATCAAGGAAAACTGAGAGGTTAAACAACTTCTCCAGGGTCACAAAGCCCATAAGTGTCTGAAGTAGTTAGGTGATTTGGTGGATAGAAACTGGTGTCAGTTAAGATCTGAGTTCAAATCCAGTCTCAGACACTTATTAACTGTAACCCTCCACAAGTCACTTAACTTCTGTATCCTCAACTATAGAATGGGGTTAATCATAGCACCTCCCTTGTAGGGCTGCTGTCAGGATCAAAAAAGAAAATGTTTGTAAAGCACTTAACACAGTGCCTGATACATAAAAGTGCTTATTCCTTTATCCCTTCCCTGGAGTGGGATTTGAAATCAGGTCTTCCCAACTCTAAGTCTAATATTAGGCTTACCATACCACCTAGATGCCTAATCCCAGATAGCCCTAGCCCAGACAAAAACTGCCTGTATATTTGTCATTTAAAAGTAAATAACCCTGTGTTAAGTAGCTCTTAATGACGTTTCTATTTCCCTTTTTAGCATTATTGATTTTCGTAACAATTGTGCTCCCTCTCTTCTTCCCTATGAGGAAGATATATTTATCAGCCATTCAAAAGCAAAGTGAAGCCATATTCTGAATGATCTGTACTAACAGTGGATGAGTATTTGGCTAGAACAAATAATCAAGGACAACAAATGCTTTCTTCAGTCATTGCATATGATTACAGGCAAAAGGTTATAAGGTTATATAGGTTACCTGTAATACTGAGTGTTAGAAACATCACCTAACTTAGCCACATAGGGAACTCTCTAGATTGCTTTTGCTAATAAATCTAGAAATTTCCCCCTTAGTACTACCCTCAATGAGTTCATTTATATCTCCATATGTTTTAAGCCTCTGTCTCATGTCAGTGAGATCATCTCTTTTGCATAATCTCAACACTGAGAATACATTGCTACTTTCTTGGATTTATTAATTCTACTAAGTCACTAGATCCTTAAAGCCAATGGCATTCATTCCATTTAGATTCAGTTTAGTAGATTAGGTCTAGTAAAGGAAAAACTTCAAGGCTGAAGTTTACAAAAGATTATTCAGTTTAGCAACTTGAGAGTCCTTGAGGGAAAGGAGAAGCTTATTGATTAAAGGACAAATGATTCTAATGAATGTTATTCATGCCTTTCATTGAAGTGATTGAAAACAGCTGGAAGGACTGGATCAGTATGCAATGACCTGGCAATTTACCAACTGCTACACATGTGGCTTTAAAAGTCCATGACACTCATCACTTGCTTTGAACATGCTTTGTTGGATCTCAGTAAAATCTCGTTTGTTGGCAATTCACCTTTAAAATTAAAGGTTCCTGATTATTTGTCAATAGAATGGTTTGAAGCCAAACCACAAGTTTCAAGAGCCTTTCATCTCCCCTACTTAAATATCTCTCTTCCTGGCATTAAAATAAGATAGTGAATAACTAAAGCCCATTTCACATAAAATTGTATTATTTTAATCCCATGAATTTTAAATTACTTGTGTGTTTCTCCTGTATATAGCTTGCTTTGTACATATCTATTTGCATGCTGTCTCCCCTATTAAATTGTAAGATCTCTGAGGACAGAGATTGTCTTTTGCCTCTTTTCGTATCCCCAGCACTTAGAATATTGCCTGACACATAGTAGGTGCTTAATTAATGTTTACTGATTAATTGACATGTAGTTGTAATCCAATAATGTTCAAAGGCTTCACATTGATTTGAGTACACACCTTCCCAGTCTTGCTCCTTCCTATTGAAATGCAATTCACAAATCTCAGTTCTATTCACTAAAAGTAGCTTGAAGTAAAATCTTAAAATCAGGAAAATTTGCTATTATGACCCTGATAAATACTTTCCCTTTCCAAGGGCCCTTCTAAGCCCTTAAGGCTCCCATGAATTTTTAGTTCCATGGGCTGTTTTCTATTTCTGAAGGATCTTTCTCTAGTCTAGCTGTCAACAATTCCAAGACTTGATATTTATGTCACTACTTCAGAGATCTGTGATTTTAATATTGTGGGTAACTCCCTTCAGCACCACATGTAGGGCGTAGTACACTGAGCATTGGACTTGGAGTCAGAAAGAGCTCAGTTCAAAGACTTTCTTGGGCCTTTATGACCCTGGGCAAATACTTTATCACTGTAGGCCTCAATGAGGTTATGTGTAAAATAATGGAATTAGATTAAATAACCTTGAAGGTCTTTTTTAGCTCTAAATCTCTGATTTGTTATTATTATATCAGATACAACTTTGTGTCATGATAGAACTTTGACCTTAGGATCAGGAAGACCAGAGTTCAAACCTTGCCTTAGATACTTTCTCTGACCTTGGACAAGTTTTTTAACTTTTTTCAGATCCAGTTTCCTCATCTCTAAAATGGGGATAAATATAGCACCTACCTCAAGGGGTTATGGTGAGGATCAAAGATGATATCATATGTAAAGTATTTCACAAACCTTAAGATGTTGTATAAATGCTAATAGTCCATCATTTTGTAGCTGAAAAGCTCATAACCTGAGTCTGAGTTGCTCCATGCATAGTTAGGCTGCACAGTGAACCAATATTATAACCCATCACCAGACTAGCACTGCAAGCTTTTCTAGTTTGGAGAAACCTGTAAGAGCTTCACTCTGCTGGCACAGCCTGTCCTAAAGAACTCAGGGTCCCCTCTGCATCACAGCAGCATTTTAGTGTGGCTAAGGCCAAGTTATTACCTGATAAAGGGTTTAGGCATTATTACCCTCTATATTTAACCTAGGTGGCCTGCCAAGCACCCATTAAATCATACTGCATGGGCAGTCACCGACTCTTTGGGGTAGCTCTGCAATGTCAATTTTATGACTTTTCATCATTGCTTCTTCTGTTAGCAACCTGTAAATAAGTATTCAAGAACCAGTTTGAAGATTCTGGGTTTATGACCAGAATACTGTAGCTGGTCAGTCATTGTTCTGTTGCAACTCAGAGAAAGGTCTGTTTTAGCATTGTGAACACACAGACCCAAACCACACAGTAATATACACATGCATACTTCAAGTCCCAGCTACTATCCCACCTTCCACAGGAAGCCTTTTCCAGTCCTCTTAATTTCTAGTTATTGTTTAGTCAGCTCCTCTGGAGTTGTTTTGGCAAAGATACTGGAGTGGTTTGCTATTTCCATCTCCTGCTCATTTTTTTACAGGTGAGGAAACTGAAGCAAACAAGTAAAATGACTTTCCCAGGGTTAGTGTCTGAGACCATCTTTGAACTTGGGTTTTCCTGACTCCAAGTCCAGCACTCCATCTACTGCATCATCTAGCTAGTTTCTCTCTGTTGATTAAGTTCAATTTTTCCACTATATAACTTATTTGTACATAGTTGTTTACATGTTGTCTTTTGCCATTAGACAGCAAACCCTTGAAGGCAGGGATTGTCTTTTTCTAGGGACTATATCCACAGCTCAGTGCCTGGCACATAGTACATATTTCATAAATGTTAATTGGCTGGCTGCTACCTCATGGAATAGTAAACAAGGACATAGTTAATGCATTGTGAGATACATTAAAGAATTGGAGTTGAAAGCGATAATTCTTAGAAAGCTATACTTCCTTGGGTCTTCCTCAGCTATGATTCGAGGGTATGTTATGGGAATCTGAAGATCTTCCCTGCCCTAGGCCCTTTGACAGGCTTAAGTGGCTCTGAGAATCTTTCCTGATTTGAAAATATACTCTGCCCCCTAAGAGGCTGAATGTGGTCATGTGGAGCCTGTGCCAGGAGGCTTGTTTTTCGGGAATGCCCGTGCCTTGTTGCTTTGTGATTGCACAGTGGGTCAAAAGGGCTGTGATATTCTCTGATCCAGGAGAAGGCTATCTATACCCTGATGTGAGTTTTTGCTTTGGGGATCACTTTGAGAAGAGTTGTGTGATTTGGCCAGGCGAGACCCTGGGAAGCCGTTGAGCCCCCCCGATTTTGAAAACCCAGATGTTGGTGCTTCCCTCTCTGGTAACTGAATAGGTTTGGATGTAATGGTCACACAGTGGGAAGCCCGTCTGATGATCTGTTTCTTTGTCTGCTTGTAACTTCTGTTTCTATTCTCTGAAGTTCAGGGTGCTGACTTTTCCCCCTGAACTAGGTAAATGATATGTTTGATTAAAGTAAGATTGTTAACCCATTTTGAGTTGCTTTCCTTTAGAAAAGCAGATCTAAGAACCTGTGCTAGCAGCCATCCTGGGTGTGCTAGGGTGCTTGCTGATAGAGGCTACATGAGGAAACTGTCTCTGGGACAAGCTAGAGTTGGTGGACAGCTTGGATCCCATTTAAGCACTGATCAGTCACCGTCACTCGTAAGTGTCTAAACTCATGCACAAATAATACAATGGGAAGATGAATAATGTTCTGAGCAAGAAAAATGATCTAGTAGCTGTGTTTTGAATTCATCATTGACTTGATTCTGTCCTGGGCTTGTAAAACACAGCATTTAGAGTGGGAGTATAATTATTGGAGGGTTCTTACGTTCCTCTTCATTGAGCTGAGGATCAATAACTTATGAACTGAGGGGAGAAATGTTCACCAGAGTTAGAAACTTGAACAAACATCAACTTACCAAAGACTGCTGGAAGGTGGAATTCCAGCTTACAGACACATAAAACCAAAGGATTACATACATGGCTCTGGAAGGTTAGCTTCAAGTGCTAGACGCTTGTTAGCAAAGTGCAAGTGTGTCAAAAATTATGCGACTGTTAAGTATATCTTTAGGCAAAGGTCTTCTGGAATGACTTAACTCAAATAGAAATATCCGTGAATACAATCATTAGATTCTGAGAAACCCAGTCTATGAAACAGCCTCCTCAAAGTTGTTTCTACATTGACTTATATACAAGTTTCATCAGGATATTTCTTTAACAAAGTTGCAAATTCAGAATGTTTATTTCATTTTTCTAAATCCCATTATCTAATAGATTTTCTATTTACAATCTTTTTATGAGTTTTAATTTTTATTTTCTGTTTCTTACATCACCATATTTATCCCAAGTATCTTCCTTCTCCTATTCCCACAGAGCCATCCCCTATGACAAATTACATTTTTAGAGAGAAAAAAAATCTGAACATGTATAATATATAATACCTATCGAACTTCTACCTCCACAAAGGGGGTACCTTCTTATATTTCTTCATTTGAGGCCTTCCTGATATAATTTGTTATATATTTTTTGTGTGTGTTAGGTGTTCCTGCTTATATTGTTGTAGTTATTGTATATTATGATATATTGGATATGTTATAGTTATTGTATATTTACAATTTTTTCAAAAAATAAATGTTGTATATGCTGATGGGGGAGGACAGGTCAGGTGAGTATAGGTGTGTCCCAGTAAGTTTTAGGGAAGCATTCTTTGAGAGATGATCGTAGTTTTTGAAAATTATTGGATTCACACACACATTATATATATATATATATATACACATTATATATGCATGTGTATGTGTGTATATATTATATATGTACATATGTATGGGCATATATATTATATATATACATATAATATATATATTATATTATATATATATATATATATGTGGGCAAGGCCTTAAAGAGTCTTCAGGTGATTCCAAAGAAGAAATGGAGGAAATATGCTAAATTTTAGAAGATATAAAAATGGGTCTAATGGACTATAGAAAATTATTTGAATATATTAAATTAATCCATAAGAAGTTTTTTTGAAATACATGATATGTGTCAGGCACTGTTGAAGGTAGTAGAGATAAAAATACAAAAGTGAGACAGTCCTCGCCTTCAAAGACATTCCATTCTACTGGGGGAACCAATAGATGATATATGAATAGATGGATGGATGGATGGATGGATGGATGGATGGATGGATGGATGAATGGAGAGAGAGAGAGAGTGAGAGAGAGAGAGAGAGAGAGATCCCTCAGATACATAGTAGGAGAACTAAAAATCAAGGCAGGTCAAGAAAGGTCTCTAGAAAGGGACAGCATTTGAGGTGAGCCTTGTGGGAAGGTAAGGGATCCAAGAGATGAAGGTGAAGAGAGAGACCATCACATGAATGGGAGATAGGCATGGGCTTGGAAGATGTTTATGGGAAACTGTAAAGTGGCCAGTTTGAGAGAAGAATAGAGTACGTGAAGAATAGTAACGAGTAACTATTTTGAAAATATAGGCTGGAGCCATATTGAAAAAGGATTCAAATGGCACAAAAAGGAGTTTATATTTTAACCAAAGGCCATGAAGAGTCACTTAAGCAAAGGAAAAGCATGGCCAGAGCTGACCTTTGAGATGATCAGTTTGGCAATTTTTTGGAAGTTGTATTGGGGAAAATAGAGTGGATACAAAGAAACCAATCAGGGGGCCATTGCAACAGTCCAGGTGAGACATAATTAGGACCTGGACCTGTGTGCTTGTTTTGTGAGTAGAGAAAAGGTGATAGGAAGGAAAAATGTTGAAAATGTAGAATCAACAAGATTTGTGATTGATTGTAAATTTTGGATGGAGGTGAATGAGAGTGAAAAATCCTGGATGACCCCTAGATTTCTACTCTGGAAGATTGGGTTATTGGTGGTACCTTCCAGAGAAATAAGGGAATTAGGAAAAGAAACAGGTTTAGACAGACAATAAATCCTGTTGGGACATAGTGAGTTTGAGATGTTTATTATATCTCCAGGTGGAGTAGACATTTGTAGATGTGAGAGAGGAGTTGAGGTTTAGATATATAGTTATGAGATTCATCTGCATGGAGATGAATTCATGGAGACTTCTGTTGCTTGTCCTTCATTCTTGGAGAGGATCAGGACATCAGGAAGGTGACACCATGACTTGCAAATGAACTGGATTTAAGGAAGGGAGGACTGTGCAAAGCTACCAGCTTCCCTCTAGAGAAAGAATGGAGAGGGAGAAAGAGAGAGGAAGGGAGAGGGAGAGAGAGACAGACAGAAAGACAGAGAGACAAAGACAGAGACATTAAGGCAGTGTACTGGGGTACATGCATGCAGCAGGATATGGATGATAAATCTCCACCCAAGACTGAAAAGGATCAATCTAATGGGTAGCAAGAGAACTACAACAGAACATCATCACAAAAATCCCAGGAAGAAATAGTAGTTAGAAGGAAAGAGTGACCAGCTCTGCAGAGAGGTCAAGAAGGATAACTGAGAAGCTAAGTACAATCTTACATTCAATTTATGACTGCAACTGGGGAAATAGGCCTGAAGGACCAGATCAAATGACAAGGACAGTGAGTATGAAGTTGATGGAGATAGTATGGGTAGGTTGAGACTTGGAAATTATAAGACCAGTGGCAAAATGAAATTAAGTTAGTGAGAGGAGTGAGACATGACTGAATTACTAAACGACACTAACAAGTGAGAAAATGAAAGAAAAGGCAGCATACAGGCAGATTGTGCTTTCTCCTAAACCATAGACCATGGTGATCTCCCTAGGAACAGAATGTGTTGTCTTTCAGGATGCTGGATTGAGCAAGAAGCCAAGATTAAGAAATATTGAATATTGAGAAAAATAATGACAGTCACATACTTTCATATATGTGACATCTTATTTTGTATTGAAATATCCTACTTTTAACCAATTAGAATGCATGATCATTCCATATTTGAGCCTAGAACCAAGAAATGGATGTTTTTATTTAATGTTCATGAATCCTCCACATCTTAGTTCAGGCAAGTAAAATCTATAACAACTTCATGATGATTAACTCATTTTTTTTCCCAATGTCTCCACTCTTGCCAATCCCTAAGATAGTGTCACATTCTCAACATTAAAATCTGACAACCCAAAGTCAATTTCCATGATATCAACAGAGATTCAACTAACCCATCAGTTCCTTTTGTCTGCTTTGAAGTCTGATAAAGAATGATAGAGATGAGATTTCTCGTGTGTGTGTGTGTGTGTGTGTGTGTGTGTGTGTGTGTGTGTAAGTCCATGGCAAGCAATGATGGTTTTACAGCAATCAATATCACAGAATCTCAGAGCTATGAAGAACTTTAGATACTAGCCAGTCCGAATTGTGCCTGAATAGGAATCTGATCAAACAAAGCCCAGGACAGGCACAATCAAATCTCTAAAGTCCTTCATATATAGAGCAGCTAGGTGGCTAGTAGATAGAACAGTAGATAGTAGACAGAACGCCTGACCTGGAGGCAAGAAGATCTAATTACAAAGCTGGCCTCAGACACCTACTAGCTGTGTAGCCTGGGCAAATCACTGACCCCTGTTTGCCTCAGTTTCTCCATCTGTAAAATGAACTGGAGAAGGAAAAGGCAAACCACTGTAGTATATTTACCAAGGAAACCCCAAATGGGGTCATGAAGAGTTGGACATGACTCAGAAACAACAGCAACCTACGTTACCCATTATCTTCCTAGGCAGTCCCTTCCATCTCTTTATAGTTTTAATTGTTAGGGAGATTTATTCATTCTTTTGTTAGTATTTATTTTGTGTTTCTCTGCCATAGCTCCTAGTTCTGCCCTTTGGCCAAGCAGAACAAGACTAATTCCACTCCAGGAACATAATTGTTCAAATACTTAAAGACAGCCATAGTATTATTTTTCCACTACCCACTAATAGCAACCCTTCCATATATCCATGATACCTGTGTTTATGCACACACACACACACACACACACACACACACACACACACACTGAAGTATCCCCTTGAATAAAGGAAACCTGTCCAATTCCTTTGGCAAATCCTTGAATAGCACTGTAACCTCTCATCTCAGCACTCTGGTTATTTCCTCTGTATGCGTTTTAGTCTGTCATTGCTAAAATAATTCTAATCTTTTAGTCCAGCACTTCTCTCTCTTTCTTCATAGCTTTCCAAAGGTTACTAACAGCCCTCAACAATAATAACCATCTGATCATTCATTACCCAAATCAACCAGGACTGGTGATAAATTAGGAGAGGTCAGTGAGGTGTTCTACAATATTGAACTCATATCTTTCTCTCTCACTCCAACATACTCCCCTCTTTCAAACTTCACTATTTCTTAGTAATACCATTCTTCCAGCCTTCTAGGTTTGCAGTCTCTGTATTATCCTTGACTCCTTTACATCATTTGCCAAATCTTGACATTTCTATTCCCATGTCATCATTCACTCCCAAGCCCTTCCCTACTCACACACCTCTTGCCTAGATTATTACAGGAGCTTCCTAATTGATCTCACTGACTAAAATCTCTAAGCAATCTAATTCATCCTACACATTGCTGTCAAAGTGATTTTCCTCAAGCAGAGATCTAACCATGTCACTCCCTTACTCAATCATTTCCAGTGCTCTCTATTGCATCTAAGATAAAATATAGACTCCGTTTAAGTTTTAAATACCTTTACAACCTAGCCACAAACTTTCTTTTCTGCCTCAGTGGACATTCCTCCCCTCCCTATTGATCTGTTACCTGGTCAAACTGGTCTTCTTTCTATGCCTCATACACAATACTCCTTTTTCCACATCCTGCCCTTCCACAATTCCAGTAAAGCACTCATCTCAGTCATGTAGAATCACTCTCTTCCTTTAAGACATGGTTTGGACACCATCTTCTGGCCTCAATCAAATTGATACCTATTAAGGACCTTAACTTGAAAAGACCAAGGATCTCCACTGCATCCTGGATCATCTCCAGTTGTCCTGATCCCTATCTAGCCACTGAACCCAGATGACTCTGGAGAAGAAAATGAGGCTAGTGACTTTGCACAGCCCTCCCTCACTTACATCCAGTTCAAGTGCATGTCATGGCATCACCTTCCTGATGTCATGGTCCTCTTTGCGAATGAAAGAGAAACAGCAGCAGCACCATCTTCTACATTATAATTTCTTAACCTTTTTGAGTGTCATGAATCCCTTTGGCAGTCTAGTGAAGCCTATGGATCTCTTCTCAGAATAAATCTTTTATATACATAAAGTAAAATACAGAGGACTATAAATATTGAATTTCATTCATCATTTAAAAAAATTTATAGATCACTCAAATCTTTCGATAGACCCTTTGCAAGTTTTCAAACCCCAGGTTATGAACTTCTGTCCTGTGATAAAGCCTTCTCTAATTCCTGTCCCTCTCCAAGCTACCAGTCCCCTCTCTCCCAAATTACCTTGTATTTTGACTACTTTGTATTCAATTGTATTCATTATCTTTATATTTATTCTATGCCTACATTTATATGTACTGGTTGTCTTCCCCAATACAATGTAAGCTCTTTGAGAGTTGGGATTCTTCTTTTTTTGCATTCCCATAGTCTAGTGCATTACCCAATGCAAATTTGCTGCTTTAAAATGTTCATTGATTAATAGCTTCACCTAGCTTAAGTTTTAAATTAACTATTTTTGTTCTATCTGTGAAAGGACTGAGAACAAAAATGAAACTCTTCCCTCAAGAAGCTCTCATTCAATTGGAAGATGCCATATGTACAAATATGAATATATATGGATGTAATGGTAATTAATTTAAATTTGAAAACCCTTTTTTGTTATGTCAAGTGAGCAGGTACTTAGTCCTTAATAGCTAATCAAACCTTTGTTGCTAAGAGGCAGGGGGTATGAACTCTGTCTCCTGTTGCTGACATAACAGGAAGGGTTTGGCTGAAACAGGAAGCCAATGTTTTGTGTGTATATAAGAAGAGCTCCAGAGAGAGACAGTCAGAATCAAGAATCTTTTCTCCTGGTGGGCTCCTGGTAGAGGAAGCAGAATTTTCCAAGCATCTGGAATCTGGGCTGCAACTTGCTGGACTGAGAAATTAGTTGGAGTTTTCTGTGGGACTAAAATCTGGTGATGGCTGAAGTTGCTGCCAAGAAGACCACCTGAAAGGCTGAGATTTCTCCTGGGTCCTAGGGCCAGCCCAACTGCTGGAGGACTGAAGAAGCATGACCGGGATAAGACTTTGTTTGTGGCTTGGTTGATCCTTGAGTTCCTGGCAAAAGAAGTGGTGAAGGTTTTGAGATGTGCTGGATCCTGTGAACTTTGGTGAGTAGCAAGAACTGCCCAGAGGACTGGACAAGAACCTGGGAGCTGTCTGCCTCTGAATCCAGGTGAGTGGTGGATTCAGGTAGGAGCCGAGACCATTTAAGGGGATCCAGGGAATCTGAGAGACCACCCCGAGTCAAGATAAAGAAAAGGCCTCTCCTTGGATATTGAATGCCTGATGAAATTGAAGTTTACTAGAGACCAAGGGGTGGGGGGGTTTGTGTAATTTTCTAATGACTATTTAGTGATTGATACTTAGTGACTGATTGCCAGAATAAGTAGCTGATTAAGTCAACCTGTGATAGCCCCATGAGTGGAAGATTGATTATTGTATTGTGAAATGACTGAATGACTGAGTAAGGAGGCAAACCTCCTTAGGGATACCAGATGATTGTTCTTTTGTTCTTTGTTCTTAATACTGTGACCAATTTGGTGAAAACTATGTGGCCATTCTAATGATAAGCTGTTGTGAACACTATATTGTGATTTTCTGTGATAAGATGTAATGTTGTGAATATTATATTGTGATTTGTTGCGAATGTTTGCCTTGGTTTGTTAAGGAATAAATGGAGTGTTCACTATACTTTATGATCAGAACTTTAAAAGCTGTTCACAGTAGCATTCTTTTGGGAAGCTGCTTGTGCATGGTGTTACAATGGAGAATAAAGCTGTTCACAGTAGCTTTCTTTTGGGAAGCTGCTTGTGCATGGTGTTACAATGGAGAATAAGTAAAAAATGAATATAAGTGAATTTAGGGGGAAAGAGAATTGGCCATCAATAGGAGTTGGAAGAAGTTTTCCTGGATAAAGTGATTATTGAGTTAAGGCTTAAGGGAAATAAGGAATTTTATGACATGAAAGTGAGAAGTAAGCACATTTAAGATATGGAGGATGTGTCAGAGATGGAGGTGGTGTGGCCTAAGTGAAGAAAAGCCAGGAAGCCTGTTTTGCTAAATTGCAGAATATAGAAAGAAGAATAACATATAATGCGGTTGGAAGGCTATGTTTGGGGAAAATTGTGATGGGCTTTAAAATCTATACATAAGAATCAATATCCAACCATAGAGTTAATAAGGAACAACTGGAGTTTGTTGAGTAAGCAAGTAGTATGGTAAGATCTGCTTTTAAGGTGAATGACTTAGGCAGCTCTGTGGGGAGTGGATTGCCACAAGGAGAGACAAAGCAGAAAAAGCAATTAGGAAATCATTTCAATAGTTTAGGGGAGAAGGAACGAGAGCCTGAACTATGATGATGACTAGATAGGATGGTAGTACCTTAAACACAAATAAGGACGTTGGGGAAAGGGGTCAAAAATGGGAAAGAAAATAAATTCTATTGTGTTGAGCTCAAGTGGCCTAATAGACGTCTTCTTTCAAGATTCAATGAACAGTTGTTTAAATGGGCCTGGAGCTCAAGAGAGAAACAAGAGCCAGATTTCTAGAACTGGGAGTCATCTGCAGAAAGTGAATCTTCAAACTCTGGGAACAAGGAGGCTACGAATGAGAAAGTAGAGAGAGAGAAGACCCAGGACAGGGCCTTCAGAAATCCTCGCAGTTAGGAGGAGACATGATTTCAGCCAATAAAGAAGAAAATGGGTGATTCAAAAGGTTGTTATTGTTGTTTTTCTGTTGTGTGTCCTTCATTCTCCAAGAAGACCATGACTTCAGGGAGGTGATGCCATTGACTTGCTGGTGAATTGGTTTTAAGTGAGGGAGGCCTGTGAAAAGTCT
This sequence comes from Pseudochirops corinnae, assembly GCA_028646515.1. Taxonomy (NCBI): domain Eukaryota; kingdom Metazoa; phylum Chordata; class Mammalia; order Diprotodontia; family Pseudocheiridae; genus Pseudochirops; species Pseudochirops corinnae. Next base: position 19,166,755 of record CM053587.1, on the reverse strand, counting down.
CCAGCCTCACTTTCTCCTCCAGAGTCATCTGGGCCTGGTGGCAAGATATAGATCATGATGACCAGAGATGGCCCTGGATGCAGTAGGAGACCTTGGGCTTTTTAAGCTTGGTTTTTTAACAGGTCTCAGTTTGACTGAAGCAATATCCAATTAGTGATTAAGGCTGAGTAAGAAATTAGGCAGAGAATGGCCTGCTTTATCTAGTCCAAAAAAATAAAAGGAATCAATCTGGGAGGGGAAGACCCTCTGGATTTCTGGGAAAAACAGAAACTTGCTATTTACATTCATTCTGAGCCAATCAGGGCCCAACAATGACCAAGTGGGGCTTGTGGTGGGATCTATTGTTGGCCAATTAATGAAAGCCTAAGTGATTTAGGTTTAAGGCATGGTCCTTAAGAAAAAAAATCTAGCCTCTAAAACCTAGCCGAAAGGTAAGGAGACAAACAAGAGAGAGTAGTGTCAATAAAACCCAGAGGAAAGGGCATTTCCAGGTAAGGACAGTAATCGAAAGTGTCAAACTCATCAGAGAAGACAAGAAGGATGAGAACTGAGAAAAGGCCATCAGACTAGGTAATTATGAGATCACTCACTTTTGGAAAGATCAGATTCAGATGAGTGATGAAAAAAGGAAGCCAGATTGAAAAGGGTTAAAAAGAATTCTGAGAGGAGCAGAGAAAACAAGTGGAGACTGAGCTTGAAAAAGGGAGCAAAAATATGGGATGATTATTTGAGGGAAGAGCAGAATCTCTTAAAGGTCAGGGTGACTTGTATTTGTAGGTAGCAGGAAAGAAATCAGTACATAGGAAAAAGTTGATGATTAGGGAGGATTAAAGGGGCTTAAAGAATCAAAATGAAATAATTCTACTTTGGCCTCATTGTCCCATCCAACCCAAGTGTTGGTTCTACCTTTTTTTTTTTTTTTTTAAGCCTAGTTCCCCAACATCAAACATGAGGGAACCTTTTTGATGTCCTGTAGTGATAATGGACATTCATTTTTAAAAAAATTTTTCAGTCACACACACACATACACACAAGAAAACTGAAACCTGCAGAGTTTACATTTCTTCACTGTAGTCACACAGCTAGCAAATATGAGGTAGAATTCAAGCCCGGGTGTCTCAACTCAGTTTTAAATCTATGATCTTGTGGTCATTTATGTTTGTGTAAAGAATTTCTTCTTGAGAGTTTCTCATTCCTTGTCGTAAACCATTTTGTCACAAAGAACTTTGGGTCATAAGATCTTCCTAAAAACTTCCTAAAAATTTTCTCCAAACTCTGAATCATGACATTTTGGAGTGGTTTTCATTATAATTCACTGATTAGCAGAGTAGTCCTGAGGAACTATGTTGGAATATCTGGGTATGGGAGGTAGAACCAATGGATTGACTGGTAGAACCAGTGTCTGAAGGGTTATGTACTTTGCTAAGCTCAGTTAATAATATTTTTTAATGTATTCTATAGTTTTCTTCCAAGAAGTTTAACAACAATATACAATTTTATCACATTACCAACCTCCCTATAAAGGGAAATGTTCATTCATTCTACCAATGGGCAACCACAGGCACAAAGAAGTGATAGGAATTTCCCTAGGTTTAGATCTTGCAACAATAGTCAAAGAAAGTTAGAATCAGGGTGTTCATGTTATCAAGAACCAGAAGTAACTTTCATATTACTTCCTAGGTAACCAACATACTAACTGTTTCATGTATGCAAGAGGTTGAGAGACGGTTCTACCGACACCTCAAAATTTAGGATTATTATTACCTCAAGGGGAAAATAATGTTGGTAATGCTTTCAAAGGATTTTAAACTTCAGGAAAAAATTAGAATAAAATATTGAGAACTGAAAGAAGATTTCAAAAGGAAAAGATAATAATGATTATTATTATAATGATAGGCACTGAGCTAAACACTTCACAGTTATCTCATCTGATCCTCACGACAACAATGGGAGGGAGGTCTTCATATTATCCCCATTTTACAGATGAAGAAACTGGGGCAAATAGAGACAAAGTGCCTCACCCAGAGTCGTGCAATAAAGCATGTAGGAAAAATAAATCTGATATTTTAAATTTAAAATATTCAAACTCACATAGAAAAGTTTCATATTTGGAGCAGAAAAGGAACTCAGTACATGCACAGAGAAGCATGTCCAAATCTCTCAGTTTTTCCCAGAGCTCTGACACCAGCTGACTTCGATTAAATAGCAGTGAGTTGGAAAAGCATTCTGGGTATTGGTATGCAAATGAACCTACCAAGCATTTCTTCTTATTGCTTTGGAATTCCCACAGCCACTACTACAGTGAAACATATTTTTAAATTGTATTTGTAGCATACGAATATAACACTAAAACTGTCATTTCTATGGACCAGATATGATTCTAATCCAGCTTTAAAAAAAAAAATTCTCCAAGAAGAACTCAAATAACTTTTTAAAAACCCCTATTATTTACAAAGAATCTCTGAAGATATTTGGGTCTATATGCATATTTGGGTAATTCTTAATCCGTAATTACTGACACAATGCACTATAATGAGTCTCTTTGAATTAACACATTTCTATTAAGGCATTTTTAAGGAAGACCATAATTGGCATATGTGCAGAGCAGCTAAATCTCAATGATGGCTTAGATAGCAAGAAAATGATGCTCATATTTAGCATCTGCTTCACTTTTAAAAGAAACACAATCTCTCTCTCTCTGTTTCTCTCTCTCTCTCTCTCTCCTCTCTCTCACTTCTTTCTCTTTTGTCTCTTTCTCTTCTCTCTCTCTCTCTTCTCTCTGTGTCTCTCCTTCACACACACACACACACACACACACACACACACACACACACACACACACACAGAGGCACATATACAACACACCCCTCCCTTTCCTTTCCTCCCAAGAAACTAATTCTGCTTCAAAATAGATTCTAATTGGAGGGAGAGAGAAAGAACGAATGTTCCTTTGCCTCTAAGGAAATCCTCTCAGGGTCTAGCAATTTTTAATTGACTTAGCTTTGATTAGAGAATAACACTTTGAATAGGGAGTCACTTGGCCATACCATAAATACAGGAATTCACACATTCAGGCCAACCCAATAAAGCAGCAGTCACACAGAGGTTTGGCTTCGGTGATGTGTTACATCTTCTAGGTTTCTCTCAGTCTTTGACACTTTTTTTTTTCCCAAATAAGCTATCACATTCCCAAATTATAAACCCAACTGCAAGACTCATAATGAAAATCATCATTTTACTGAGTAAGCCAAGACCACTTTGCAGCACATCCCTACAGGGGACCTAACAGGGAATTTCCAAAAATATTAATGTATTCAAGAGATCTGTCAAAATAAAAAAAGGCTGTAAACATTGTCTGCAGGAAGCTTTTTTTTTTGGCCTTGCTAAATGTAAAACACACCCTGATCTTTTCACAGAAGTGGGATGTGTTTCTGCCATCTAGTGACAATAAGGCTAATGAGTGTTAAAGCAAAGGATACATTTTCTCAACGCAAGAGATTTGATCAATGAATTAAAGCTTACAAGGTGATATACTCACACATACATACATACACACACACAAACACACTTATGCACGTGCATCTTTTTGTTTGTTTTTGGTCCAAACCTGTGATTTCACCAATATTGTTTTTATGGCATCCTCCTTCAATGATTGATCATCAACTCATCACAGTCCAAGAAGATTGCCTTGGACAATGTAAAATTAAGTGACTTACCCACAGTCTCTCTAGACATGAATCCAGATTATCCTGACCTAAATTCTGTCTTCTAACCACTACAGCACACTGCTTCTCACATGATACCTATAAGTATTTATCATCATACCTATGTCCATAGGATATCAGGAGGATCCAATGAGAGAATATTACATACAAGCACTTTTAAGTCTCATATAGTTTTATATATATTCATAAAGTATGTACAGGTGTGTGCTAGTAAGTGTTTAACAACTGGTTGGGGGGTTGAAATGTACTCTTAATACCCTTTTAAGTTTATTCTGAATTATTAACACTTTCTTAAGTCTAGACAGTCAACAAACACAAATTTTTAGCATTTGCAGATTGATAGTAAATGAAGTGAAAATGTAACCATCAGCTTTGAGGTGGCAGGAGTTTGTATCCATCACAACCCAGTATTTAGGACAGTGCCTAGCACATAAGGAGATTAGACCAAGAAGTGTGATTTCTTTAGTAGGGGGAACTACTTGTGAGTGAACTCCCTCTACAGACAGAGAGGTCAGTTATCTTCTGTCCAACTTAAAGTATTGGAAAGAGTTGTCTAGAATGGTGTCAAGGTTAAATGCCTTGCCAACCGTCACATAATCACTTTCAAAGGCAGAACTTAGTTGACTCCTTTTTTCATCACACTAATTCTCAAACTGCTTAAATGCTTAATTGTTTGATTTATAATTTATTGCTGATGATACGCTCACCTGTAACTCCCTAGAGGATCCCCATTACTAAAAACAATACACTATGACAGGTAACTTCATAAAGTTTTACTGTGTCTGACACATTAGCCATTCTATATTTGGGAGAGTCTACCCAAATAGGCTTAGATTACATGACAAAAGTCTCCAAGTAAAGCTAGTAGGTTCTTATTGGCCAATGCCTTATATACTGTAACCTACCTCATGCTTTGAGGAGCAACTGACATGTTATTCTTTTTGTTCTTAGGCTAAGGGAAAGGCCAAGCCCCAGATTGGGATTAGATCCATTGATTTTTAAATTGTATCATAAAAATGCCAGTCTAACACTAATTAAGGGAAATTTTTTCTTCTGTAGAAGAAATAAGTATATTAAATATAGTGTTTTATATATGTATATATAGGTACATAAAACATTAAACATAGTTCATATAACTATAGGCAATATTACTATATGATCTGCTGTCATCAAGTTAATATTTTTCATTGAATTTTATCATGAGCACCGGTAACCTCTTAACTAATCTGTTAAAAGCCCAAGAGGTTTTTTTCACTTAATAATTTTTGTAAAAAGCCTTACTTTGCAGGCCTCCAGTACTATCTCATTCCTATATATACACACTGGTAGTCCTTTTTCAAGGATGTCCTCTAAATAGTTGTGAGAAATATAATTCTGCCATCCAAATAATAGCCACCTATGACCAAGGATGCTAAAGATGCTGAACTTTTGCCAAGGCCAAGTTTCTCAAAAGACCAATTGTAAGTTCAGAAAGAATATTCTGTGCTGTGACAGGTGTACCTTCTTTAGTCAGTGCTCTCCAAATCTTTCAGACTTATGTGATATTCACCATGGAGAAGTGAATGGCTACACTCAGGAGAGGGAAGCAAAGCCACACTGAAGGACTGGACAGGAGCCTGTCATCTTGTGGTTATCATTGAGCAAAAAATAGAACCATGGATGTGTAGCCATGTGAATTGTGTCATTCGTGTGCTAAAAAAAAAAAAAAAAAAAAAAAGTTTAACATTTAGATACAAGGGTAATCTCAAAATAGCATAGACCTGTTCACATTGATAGATCTTGCCCATTTCCCAGGACCACTACACTCTAAACTATACTCTCACCTCCCAAAATAGCAACTCCTCTTCTCTTCACTCCCCTAAACCAGCTCATCCTCCTTGACTTTCTTGTTTCTTTAAATGGTTATTCTACTAGGCATCTGGCCTTAAAATCTCAGTAAGCTTTGATTTTTTCTTATATCCTATAGTCCTATATTCAGTTACTCATATACACAATTAGTCACCAAGTCCTATTCATTTTTTTTCATCTCTTTTATCTCTTTTGTAACTACACCTTCCTTTGCATCCTTTCTGCCATCACATGACAGAAAGCCCTGAGCAGAGCTTCTGGCACATAGTAGGTGCTTAATATATTCTTGTTTCCTTTCCCTGTACCCCATTAACTTAGTTCAGGCCCTCATATCATATTTGTCTTGCAATACCTTCTTCAATGGTCAGCTTCACAACGTATTCTTCCCATTCTGATCTAGAGTGTCAGTCATTAAACATTTACTAAGAGGCTATTAAGTGTCAGGCAATGTGCTAAGCACTGGAAATGCAAAAACAAAAAGGGTGAAAGACAATCCTGGCTCTCAGAGCACTCACAGCCTATCTTATTGTTTTCAGACAAATCTTCTAGCTGAATTTCAGAATTAGAACTTGAGAGTTGGAAGGTACCTCAACAGGTACCTCTAACCCATACACAAAAGGAATTTCCACTTTCCAGAATCTCATTAAAGATATCCAAATACACACAGTAAATAGAGTGCCAGGCTTGGAGTCAGGAAAATGGGAGTTCAAATCCAGGGCCATAGATACTTACTAATTGTGTGACCCTGGGCAAGTCACTTTACTCTGTACTCAGTTTCCTCATCTATAAAATGGAGAAGGAAATGACAAACCACTCCAGTATCTTTGCCAAGAAAACCTCAAATAGGATCACAAAGAATTGGACACAACTGAACAACAACCAGCACCCCCTGAGGCACATCATTCCACCCTTGGTTATCTCTTATTTCTAGGGAGGTTTTCTCAACATCCAGCTCAAATTTTCCTCTTTGCAACTTCTGGAACTCCTGACTCTGTCTTCTGGAAGCAAAATGAACATGTCTAGTCTCTCCTCTCCATGGACAGTCTTTCAAGAGAATCCTCATGTTCTCTTGAGTCTCCTCTTCATGCTAAACATGCCTTGTCCCTTCAACCAATCCATCTGTTAAGCAAACATGACACGGATCCAAGGCTCTTCAGAGTCTTGCTTGTCCTCTTCTGTACCTTTTGCAGTTTACTAGTGTTCTTCTTCAGTTATGGTGCCCTGAATTGAACACAATACTCCAGATGAAGTCCGATGAAGACAATTTACAGTAAACTCATTGTCTCCCTATACCTAGAAGTGATGCCCTTCTTAATTCATCCCAAGGTGGGTGTCATATTACATTATTAACTCATATTGAGCTTGCAGTTCATTAAAAACCCCAGATTTAAAAAAAAATAACTTCTGTCTATCTATGCCTCCCCTACCTTTTATTTGTGAATTATTTGTGAATTTGATTATTTTGTACCTGAGTACAAGACTACATTTCTGCCTATTGAATTTCATCTTATTAAATTTAGCCCAGTGTTCCAGCTCATAAAGTTCCTTTTTGGATCCTGAATGATTTTGTTATCTATCTCTCCATCCATCCCAACTTTGCACTGTCTACAAAAGTGATCCAAGTCATTGATGAATATCACAAACACAAAACTACCCACAGGTCCCTAGGAATAGCCAATGTACACTTTCTGCCATGTTGACACTTGTCATGGGAATCTGAAGATCTTCCCTGCGCCTAGGCCCTTTGCTAAAGTGGCTACATGACTCTGAGGACCCTTGGATATTTGAAAGTATACTCTGTTCCCTAATAGGCTGAATGTGGTCACGTGGAGCCTGTGGCGCCAGGCTTGTTTTCCAGGAATGCCCGTGCCTTGTAGCTTTCTGATTGGGCAGTGGGTCTAGAGGGCTGTGACATTCTCCAAGCCAGGAGAAGGCTATATATACGCCCTGATGTGAGGTTTTGGTTTGGGG
>CM053587.1:19126119-19158711 GCA_028646515.1 Pseudochirops corinnae | reverse complement strand
CGCCACAGGCTCCATGTGACCACATTCAGCCTATTAGGGAACAGAGTATACTTTCAAATATCCAAGGGTCCTCAGAGTCACGTAGCCACATTAGCAAAGGGCCTAGGGGCAGGGAAGATCTTCAGATTCCCATAACAAATAGCTATAACACAAAAATATAGATAAGGAAATAGGTGAGGAATGAGATGAATTAGGGAACATTTTACCAAGGATATGACATCTGAGCTGAATCTTTTTTAAATTTTTTATTTAATGATTAATTTATAGAATAAAATGAGCATTTCCATAACATAGCATAAAAAAACAAATTACATCTGAAACTTCAAATCTGTTATGTACAACTTGATATTCCTTTTAAAGTATAATAAATTTATCAAATCAATTTCTTTTCTTTTCCTTTTTTGTTTCTTCCCCCCATTCTCCCTGCCTGGATCTTGACAAAGACTGACAGGAAGCCTGAAGGGGGTAAATTCCAAAGGTGGAAAATGGTCTTAATTTCTTCTCCATTAAGAGTCTTCCAAGACTCAAATTACAAAAACTGAATTTATAGGCAAAGGAGCAGAGGAATTGTGTTCACAGGAACAATTTTGTGAAACTCTTGGTCCTAGATATGCTGGTAAGTGTAAACTGCCTCTCTGAAAACAAAACAAAAAATATGTACCCATGACACACTTTTAATTTTATGCTAAATTATTAACATTTTTCTTTATCACTTTCTTAAGTCTGGATAATCAACAAAACTTTTTTTTTAAAAAGCTCTGATTTGTAATTTTTGTCAATTTCCAAGGTGTAAAATGTCCATGGTAAAAACTTAACAATCAGCTCTCCAGCTGGTTCCAGCATACCTTGTATGTTGGCATTCACTGAGGTGTTTATGACATTCTAGTAAAGGATCCAAGAAAATGTTTGCCTCCATCATGGGACAGGTACATTGTTTTCATTCACTACCATATCATCACTTCTTTGATTACAGAAACTTCAATTAAAGCACCTGAAATGAGAATACTTGAGACCTTCCCTATAGTCCCTCTACATGAAAGTATTTACACTGGTGAAGAGATCTCCTGAAGCAATCTCTGACTAAAAAAGTACAAATGAAATTTTAGTGGCAATAATATACTTGTGTAATGGTAAGGGAATTTAAAGATCTTCCTTACCCCTCAACAGTCCTAGGAAATTTGAAGATCTTCCCTGCCCCTTAGTGGGCCTCAAGTGGAACCCAACAGGAGGGGCTTGATTGGGGGTGGTGAGAGGCTTGTTTTTCAGGAAGACCCACACCTTTTGTTATTCTGAATTAGGCACTGAATCACAAGAGTTGTGGTGTCCTCTGCCCCTGAGGAAGGGTATATGTACTCTGAGGTGAGGTTTTGCCTTGGGGTTCACTTATGTGAAGAATTGTGTGACTTGACCAGAGTAGAGTCTGGGTAGCTGTTGAGCTCCCCGGCTTTGAAAACCCAGATGTTGGTGCTTCTCACTCTGGTAACTAACTATATATGTATGTATGTGTGTATGGAATGGTCAGACAGTTAGAAGCCCTGTCTGTTGGTCTGTATTTTTTGTCTGCTTGTAACTTCTGTTCACATTTTCTGAAGTTCAGGGTGCTGACTTTTTGCCCTGAACTAAGTGAATTTATATACATATATATATATATATAATTAAAGATTGTTGACCCTTTAAAGTTGCTTTTCTTTAGTAATGCAGATCAAAGAACCTGTGCTAGCAGCTATCCTGGGTATGTTAGGGTGCTTGCTATTATACCTGGGCATGAGAAAATCATGAACCTGAGAACTTTCAGTTTTCAGGATAATAGGAAGAAGACCATAAGAGGTTAATTATTTGTTTATGGATGTTATACCTATTCCTCAAAAAAGAAAAAAACAGCAACAACTGGCTAATCTATTTGTAGCTCCAAAGTGAGTAAATCAGTCAGTTATGGTATTGTCCTCTATTGCTCTTTAGATAATGGTTAACTACAAGGTTTCTTTCTAGTTATAGATCATACCTATTCTCCTTATCCTACTCCACCCCATTTGTGTTGTAACCAATGTAAATATCATTCCTGAAAAAGCTACAAGAAAGACTCTCATCATTCTCAGCCTGACATTTTAATTGAAATTAAATTTGTACATCAATAAAACACAACGCTTATAACTCTGTGACTTCCTTCTATGTTCAACACAGGATTCAGTCTCCAAATCCCAGCTGTGAATTGGCTTTAATCAACCTACTGTGATCCTGTTGCTTGAGGGTGAGTTTTGACAGGGAATGGGCTGAGCCAGGCAGGTCAATTGTCTACTGGACTCTTTATAGAACAGAGTATCTCTGTGGGGTGGGTTGCTCTGCTAGGCTCCCTGGGTTCATTCTTTGATGCTCTTCTACACTCCCTACCACCTCTAGCCTCTGGCTCAGTTGGGTACTAGGGTCTTTTCAGCTGGAGTGTTATAGTATTCTTTTCATTTGGAGTGCAACAGTTCACTTTCAGTAAGCATAGTGACCATTAGCCTAGTATTGATAGAAGTCTCTCCTCTTCTAGGGCCTTAGCTCTAAGATTGGTCACTTCCAGGTCAGAGGTCTCCTTTTTTGACAATTATTCCTAGATGAGAGCAGGGTTCACCTAGTAAGGACCTTTTTTATGGTGACTGGCAAATTATACTTCCCAGATTCATACTGGGGTCCTATGCAGATGAGTATCAGAGGACAAAAAGGTATGGAGGGATTCTGTGCCCTCTGACAAATCCACTGTCTTTGCTGACCCCTTCATATACATTAGAATTATTCAAGTTTCAGAACTCTTTCAGGGCATGGAATTCTCGCTTTACATCTGTAAAAGATTTACTTTATTTTTCAACATCTCTGTCTTTGCTCCTCATGACCTTCAACTTTGTTGAATTCTACTTTAAGTCTTATTTTATTCAATTAACAAATATTTCTTTTACTCCCTCCTACTTGATCCACACACACATATGAAATAAAAAAGAAAAGCTTTGTTCAAAATATGCATAGACAAGCAAAAGAAATTCCTGCTGCATTTTGAGTCTATCACCTCCCAGGAGGTGGGATGTATGTTCATTTGTGGTTCCTCTTGAATGGTGATTGGTCATTGCATTGATCTGAGAACTTTCCCAAAGCCTAAAGGAAGCACCCTCTGATTATCTGTTTCTATCTCTGTCTTACCTTTTCTCCACATCTCTCTTTCACTCATTACCCAAGTCAGGTTATAGTCTGAGAAATGAGTGTTTTGTTTGGTTTCATGCAATTCACTTTTTCAGGGAAAATGGCTAAATTGACTACTTTCCCATTTTGAATTCTTCAGAGGAATCCTTGTAATATTCAGGGCTTGGTGTATTTAATATAGTCACCAGTAAAAGGGGAGCATTTTGAGAATTGATTATCTTATCTTATTTGGACCCTGTTTACAACATCTTCCATGATCTTAGTAGACTACTTTGCAGAGCAAAATGCCTTACTACTCTTCATGATTTCTTTTTATCTTCATGCTCCATAGAACCTCAAAACATCCTTTAAGAATAATGTTCAATAGTGCTGGAATTTTTCCTAGAATCTCTGTCTACAAGGGGAATACAGTTTGGGAGACCAGATTTCAGAGTTCAGATAAAGGAGAGATAGGATGTCACTAACTGAGAGTGTTAGCCAATGCTCTGTCCTAGGCCTTCTCTTCTCTCTCCATGATCTCTCCTTTGCCAGCAAGAAGAGTTGATTTATTTTGTTTGTTTTTGTATCCAAAGCATTTAGCACAGTGCGGGCATGTAGCAACTTCTTAATGAATGTGTTCCCTTCCTTCTATGGCTTCTTTCCTTCCTTCTGTTGTTGGTCTCATCAGTTTCAATGATTTTACTTATCCTATGCCAATGACCAGATGCTCAATATATCCTTTCTCAGTGTCTCCTTCAAGCTCAAGTCCCCCATCACTACCTTTCTGTTAAATATTTCAAATAACATGTCTTGGAACCATCTTAATCTCATTTCTGAAAGAGATCTCATAATCTTTTCTCCCAAATCTTCCTTTCTTCCAAATATTCCTGTTGTTGTCTAAGGTACCAACAACACAAAGGGAGAATCTTCATCAATAGCAAATGATTATTTCATTAGAAGACAGTGTGGTATAATGGAGGGAACACTGATTTCATTCAGTACCCCAATCAGGGAAGTAACCAGCGAGTAACCATTAACTCCTGAGGTTCATTATTTAGAAAACTCTGATTGTCAGAGCATTTGTCTTTACATCAACTCTCAGCTATACCATCTAGATCAGGAGTGGGAAACCTGTGGCCTTGAGGCAGATGTGGCTTTCTAGGTCCTTGCGTGTGACCTTTTGATTAAGTGCAAGTTTTACAGAACAAATTCTTTTACTAAGAGGATTTGTCCTGTGAAGTTTGGATTTGGTCAGAGGACTACACTTGAGGACCTAGAGGGCTACATGTGGCCTTGAGGCTATAGGTTCCCTGCCCCTGATTTAGATCAAACAAAAAAAAATCTCATACTTCTAAGTAGATTCAGGAAGATTCAAAAATCAATCCATATAAGTATTCAATCAATGACAAGTGTTTACTAAGCTGTCTTCTCTTCGTTTTGTTGTTCAGTCATTTGAGTCATTTCTGTCTCTTTTTGACCTCATTTAGGGTTTTCTTGACAAAGAATACTGGAGTGATTTGCCATTTCCTGTTCCAGCACAACTTACAGATGAGGAAACTGAGGCAAACAGGGTTAAGTGGCTTGCCCAGAGTTACACAGCTAGTAAGTGTCTGAGGCCAGACTTGAACTCAAGAAGAGTCCTGACTCCAGACTTGTCACTCTATCCATCAAGCGACTTAGCTGCCCTTTCTCTTTTCTTAGCACTTGCTAAATTGTATGTTCTATGAGAACAAGAATTGTATATTATCTAATATTTCTATTTTAATCTCACAGAATAAAACATGGTGCTTTTTTGTATACAGTAAATAGTAAATGCTTATCAAAGTCTTGTTATCTGTGTTGTAAGCTGTGGAGGACACATGATAGAAGTGTTAGATGTGATTCCTGCTCTCTAGGAATTTTAAATCTAGTCAGAAAAGCAAAGAATTTGAGTTCAATTAGTCAATAAACCAGAAGGTAATTGCCATAAATACAAATTCAGTTCAGACAGGGAAAAGATAATTGTGGGTTAGTTTAGTTAGCGGAGATACCATGATAAGGGGAAGACTAGAGCTCGATCTTGTAGGAAGAAGAGAATTTGACAGCAGCAATGTGGAAGACATCCCAGGCAGGGCATGGAGAATAACAGGAAACACAAAGAACAGAGGGGCTGGTCAGTTCTGGTAGGAATCAGCTTGTTGTGTATAGGGGCAGTGAGGGGACAGTTTGTATGGAACGAAAGTCCTATGTTAAAGAATAGTGGGAAATGAAGTGGGGTAGTTATGGTAGGCCCAGACAAAGGATGTCTTTGACTTCCAGAATGGAGAGTAAAGATTACAGAATAATTTTTAAAAAAACCCTACTCTTCTCTATCACTTACTGCTAAGATTGGTCCTACGATTGTTATACATATAATAGTCACATAAGATTAAACTTGATTGATAAGGAAACAGTTTGAAACCCCCACCCCAAAGTTTTTCAGTAGAATAATAATACTTAAAGTACAGATAGATATAATATTAGTACCCCATCTCTAAGGAAAGCAGAGCAGCCAGCCTTGTGATACCAATCTCTTGCTCCCCTCCCTTTGAGAGGCATGGGTAAAATTCCAAAGATAACTATTCATGCCTGCTCAAAAGTCACATTTAGACAATTCATGTAGACATACACATAACCTAAACAGGCCACACAACCTACATAGGAATGTTATTATTATTATTATTATTATTATTAAAATATCTATTTAATTAATGAATAAAAGAACAAACAGTAATGCCCATAACACTAATGCTCAAAATCCTTTTTACAGATATTTCCAGCTTCCCTACGGGGGCTGCTGGATTGTTTCATTGTCTCATCCACACCTGTAAAAAAAAAAAAAAGACACCACCCTGTTCCCCGATTTCCATCTGCTGTTTGTCTGAGGCTCCAACTCTGTTTCCCTTATGAGTATATTCCCAGGCTTTGTCTGCCTGTCCAGTTGATTAAGCCCACTGTTGAATTGGGCCCCAACTGAGCAGCGAATCAGTCTAGTATCCCCCTAGCACATTTTTGGTACATAACATTCATAAATAATTGTTCACAGAAAAATAAGGACTCACACAAAAGACAACTGGGTGCTTTTCACCTGAACCATTTCCTAGTCCTATTATAAACCTTTGTTTTTCCTCTGCTTTTCCACATGGCATATGTGATTTTTTCACACTCTGGTAAAATCAACTTGACAGTTGGTGGCTGTCTGGCTGTTTACACAACATATGTACCACTTAATGCACAGGTCTCAGTGATACAGTCCCTAAAGTCAGTCCAACTGGGATGAAAGTCAACACAAATAAAGCTTTGCAAGGGGTATGTATACTTGGGGGGAGAATTAAATATTTGAATTGAATTTAACAGCTAAAATTTAAACTTAATGTCAAAAGCATTTAAAGGGTCAGTGTCTTCCCCAGAGTGGAATACTGTCCTGATTCCACATAGGAGCTCCATATGTTAGGAAATCACCGTTTTAATTAGATCTCTGTAGCCTGATTCTAAGCTACCATGGTTTCAGATCTTGGATAAAGTCCTATTCTCAGGAAACCTCTCAGTAAACAGCTGTAGGTTCTTAGAGGAGGATATTGAGACAGATTCTTCCAGATTGCAAACAATTTTAAATTAGGTCCTCTGGAAAGTACATTTATTCAATCATCTATAGTAGGTAAGATGTTATTTTGGCATCTTTATGGAGTAGGAAATCACTCCAATTATTTTTTTTCCCTTAAAAATGGGTCCATCACTTGAGAAACACAGGCACTGTGGTAGGGAGATCCATCCTGCCCTACCGGAAAGTCAGAGGGGTGAGGGGAGAGGACATAGGAGAGAATAGATTGGGGGAGGGGGGATACACTGGGATGGCTGTTTCGGGGCGGTGGGTAGGGGAAAGATGGGGAGAAAATTTGTAACTCAAAATTTCATGGAAATGAATGATGTAAACTATAAGAAATAAAAGTTTTAATTCAAAAGAAAAAAAGAAAAAAAGAAATGGGTCCATCTCAGGAGTCCAGAGCAACAAAGAGCACAGTATGCTTCAAGTTCTTCATTGTTCTGGAGTTGGGTGGGAGGAAGGGGACAAGAGAGGGACTGGACAATAGGATAAAATTCTGAATCCTTGACTCTGGCATAGTGGCTATAGAGCAAACAACTGATCCAGTTTCATTCTTCTATTCACATCTCCAGAAGGTCTGGAGGTTCTCTGAAGAAAGGATTGAGGGACCTTCTGCTCCTCAAACAGGATTAGACCACTTGATAAGGCTTGAAGCTAACATGAGGACAACTTGGCTTTATTCCTATTGGACATTTAGCTTTGGAATTTCAAACTCAACATGTCCAAAACCAATTCATTATCTTGCACCCCAAACTCATCTTTATTCTGAGTTTTTTTTATTTTTGTCAAGAGGACCACCATCCTTCTAGTCATCCAGGTTCACAACCTCCACATTATGCTCAATTCCTCATTCTCTCTCTCAGATCCTGAATTTAACATAAATATTAAAATTTCCCCATCCTCAATATTAAAATATGCATATCTCTTGTCATGTATATCCCCACACACCATCTTTCTAATTCATCGTTCCTCTTTACACACACTGCCACCATCCAGTTCAGAGACTTATCACTGCCCACCTAAACTATTGTAATGGTCTCTTATTTAGTTTCCCTGGTTCATTTCTCATCCCTCTCCCATCCATTCTCCAAACAGAGGCCAAAGTGATTTTCCTAAAGGTCAGGTCTCACCATGTCATTCCCCTACTTAATAAACTTCACGGACTTCTATTACTTAAAAGAACACATAAAAATTCCTTTACTGGGCATGCAAAACCCTTTACAATCTGGATCCAACTCGTCCTTCTAGGCTTATTGTAAATTCTTTCCTTTTACACATTCTCTGGTGGAGTTAAATCGACCTTCTTGTGCCCCATCTCCCCCGATCTTTGGTTTTCTTCCGTTTGCTTAGTGACAATAACTTTGCTCCCATTTCAACTATCCTTTAGGCCATCTCTATACTGAGACTCCTAGTTTTGGTTTGACTGTTGTCTTCAAATTCAGCAACCCTTCCAGTTTAAATGGGTTGCTTAAATCTTAGTATTTACTTTGGATTTTCTGAGCTAAGATAATTCAAAACAGAAAAAGAAAAAAAATGAAAATCACAGAAAGGAAGAAATATCTCTTTGAACAATACAGTAGTACAGTATGATAGAAGGATGCATGATTATAGCATTCTAGGAAAATATATTTAGAGAAAAAAAGAAGCTAAGAAGCTTATCCAATGCCCTCATTTTACAGTTCACTAACTTGCCCAAGGTCACTTAGGGAGTAAGCAGAGGTCCTCTGACTAACAAGTCTTAGAAGTTTTTGTTTAATTTAACAAATTGATGGGTTTTTTTTCCTTTTGTAATTGTGTTGTCTTTTTCAAATAGCAAGTACTTTTAATTAATTCATCTCTCCCTTCCATTAAGCAAAAAAAAAAAAAATTAAATGTGGCCAAATAAGCCCCAAAAAACAAATCCTTCAATACATTTCTGTGTATATTGTCTGGGGAAAGAAATTCCTACATTACCTATGTCTAAAAATGTTATGTGAACAAATGCTTTATTTATAAGTGTCTTATAAATATCATCTCATTTGATCCTGGGAGGTAGGTACTACCATGATTCCCCATTTTAGAGTTAAAGAAACTGAGGCAGGCAGAGATTGAAATTACTTGCCCAGGGTCACACAATTAGTAAGTATCTGAGGTAAGATTTGAACTTAGGTCTTCCTGATTCCAGGGCCAGTGCTTTGTCCACTGTACCACCTTGCTGTCTCTGAACTAAGGGTTCAGACCAGCAATATAACTAAAACTGGATGGCCAATACCAGGAAATTATACTCAACAGAATTCTGTAAGTATCTTCTTTTCTTTTTTCTGCTCTGAGTAGTCTTACTTTGCTGTGGTAGAGTGAATCTCCTTTGCTAAAAGTATGATGAACTTCCAAGTCTCTCATTTCATTTCAGTCACAAACCTGGATAAATGGACCAGTATGATCAGACCACATCATCATCCGTCTGCTACCCCACTGGAGTAAGTTTAACCTAGGAATTTATTCTGAGTATATTTCTCTATCTCTCTATGTCTGTATCTGTGTCTGTCTTTCTGTCTATCTGTCTGTCTGTCTGTCTCTCTCTTACATATTAGTCTCATTTCTGTAGACAACTCCTAAATCTCACTTGGGAATTCCAGTCATACATTATGCACTACCTGATAGTTATCTCTTCCTGGATGGCCTATGGAGATGTTAAACTCAGTGTGTCCAAAAGTGAGTTCATTGCTGGTGCTGTGCTGTATGACCAAAGCAGAATTGAAACAGATCAAAGGAAATGCAGGATATGTGAATTCAGAGAATCCAACCCAAATGTTCACACAGAATATCTGTGGCTGACCTGTGGTACAAGCATTTCAAACTCACACCACTCTGATCAGTCACAGTTGGTCACATTGAAACTTGACTCTAGCATAGTAAAATCATTTTGGTCCTCTTCGAGAACAAAGGACAACTACCACCACATTGTCCCTGCACCTCCAACAACTTGTCCTATAAATTTGCATATTTCTGCGAAGGTTACTCTCATCTTCTTAGTGTCCTGGGTTTGCAACCTTGGCATCATCTTGGATTCTTCTCTTTCCTTCATCTCACCTTATCCAGTGGAGTACCCAGCTTTGCAGATTCTACTTCCATAGGAACATTTAAAGAGTCACCAACCTATTCCAAGCCCTCATTACTTCTTATGTGGATTAGTTAAATGGCTTTTCATCAATATCTCTGCTTCCAGTCTCTCTCATCTCCAATTCATCCTCCCAGTATCATCATAACATGATAAACTTCTTGTTATTTCACTTTTTTTATTAGGAAATATTTGTTTTCTCCTTACTCTCGCCTCACTCTTTATAAAAAAAATGTCTAGTCAAGCAAAACAAATTCTTATGTTAGTCATGTCTAAAAATGTGCCTCATTCTTCACCCTGAGACCATCACCTTTCTATGAGGAGGTAAGTATTATTCTTCATCACTGGTCCTATGGAATTGTGGTTGATTATTGAAATTATCAGAGTTCTTAAATCTTTCAAATTTATTTTTTTCATTTTTTTTTTTGGAGGGAGAAAGGCAGAGCAATTGTGGTTAAGTGACTTGCTGTAACAGTAATCGATTTAGCAGATACTTAGCCCTTAGTAACTTAGGGCTAAGTATGGAAGGTGTGAGCTCTGTCTCCTGTTGAGAGGGTGTGAAGTTCCCTGTTGCTGACATGGCAGGAGAGGATTGGCTGAGACAGGAGCCCAGTGTGTGTATATAAGAAGAATTCCAGAGACAGAGAAACAGAATTGGGAATCTTCCTCCTGGTGGCTCCTATTGGAGGAAGCAGGATTGTCCCAGCATCTGGGAGCTGGACTGCTGGACTAAAGAAGTGAGTTGGAATTTTCTTGATAGAGAAAGAGAGAGTTTCTCTCCCAGCATTTGGAAGCTGACTGAGAATTGAGTTGGAGTTTTCCTGAGACCAGGATCTGGTGAAGACCTCATGGAAGGCCTAGATTTCTCCTGGGTCCTAGGGCCAGCTGAACTGCTGGAAGACTGAAGAAGCATAACCGGGATAAGCCTTTGTTGGTTTGTGGCTTGGCTCATCTTTGAGTTCCTGGCAACAGAAGTGGTGGGTTTGAGATATGCTGGACCCTGTGAATTTTGGTATGTTCCAGGGACTGCCCAGAGGACTGGACAAGGACCTGGGAGCTGTCTGCCCCTGAATCCAGGTGACTGTTTGGTGGATTTAGGTAGGAGCTGGGACCATGGAAGGGGATCCAGGGAATCAGAGAGACCACCCCAAGTCAAGATGAAGAAAAGGCCTCTCCTTGGATATTGAATGAGTTTACTAGACACAGAGGGGTGGAGCCTTTGTGTGGTTTTCTAATGACTGTATTTAGTGACTGTTTGCTAGATGAGTGATTGATTAAATTCATGATTTGTCCCATGAGTGGAAGATTGATTATTGTATTGTGAATTGATTGAATAATTAAGTATTGATTATAGTATTGTGAATTGACTGAATGATTAAGTAAGGAGGGTTTCCCCCTTATGGAAACCAGATGATTATTCTTTTGTTCTTTGTTCTAAATATTGTGGCCACTGTAGTGAAAACTGTGTGGCAATTCTAATGTTAAGCTGTTGTGAACACTATATTGTGATTTTCTGTGAAAAGATGTAGTGCTGTGAATATTATGATTTGTTGTGAATGTTTGCCTTGATTTGTAATGGAATAAATAGAGTGTTCACTATTCTGTGTAATCTGAACCTTAAAAGCTGTTCACAGTAGTATTCTTTTGAGAATCTGCTAGTACATGGCATAACAGTTGCCCAAGGTCACACAGTTAGTAAGTGTTAAGTGTCTGAGGCCGGATTTGAATTCAGGTCCTCCTGACTCTAGGGCCAGTGCTCTATTCACTGCACCACCTAGCCACCCCCAAATTTATTTTTCTTTACAAATTTTTCCTGGTTCTCTTCCCTTGTATCTGACTCATTCATAGTGAATCACTTCACTTTGAATCAGTTCATGCAAATGTTTCCAGTTTTCTCTGAAACTGTGTCTTTCATCATTTTTTAAAATTTATTTTCTTTCCCATTCCTCTCCTATAGGAAAAAAATTTTGTTAAACCCTCACAATATGTATACTCCAATGTCCATATCCAACTATACATGTCTAATTCTGGATTTTAAATCCATCCCCTGCGAGACAGGAGATGGGTAGCATGATTCAACATGACAAACTTCTTTAGGCAAATGACCAACCTACTTGAAAATATTTATTTGCTCCCCTTTAACAATAAAGTAACAACAACAAAAGCTAAATACCTTAAAAATTAGTTGTCTTTACTGCCAACTATACCGCACTACTAACTATTTTCCAAACTGAAAACTCTATTTCCTCACTCTTTGCATTCATACAAGCCACACACCTTTCTTCAATCCTGTCTTTCAATATCCTTTCCTTCCTTCAAAGCACAGCTTGGGAAACACAACTCCTGGCAATGTAGCCTGATTCACCCAGTTGTTAGTGAATTCTCCATCATTAATTTCTCTTGTGCTACAGTATACTAAATACTAAATATTATACTATTTTAGTGTTTCTGTTGTTTCCCTTCATTAGAATGTAAACTCCTTGAGGGAAGTGATTAATTCTTTTGTGGCTTAGTATCCCCCAGGGATACTAAAAGGGACTGGCATAGGCAGCATTTAGCAACGTTTGTTGACCTGAATGGCATCTCTTGAAAACATCTACTCCATCATACTTAAAGGAGAATAACAGATTGTACAGGGAAAGTCACTCTTGCAGGAACTGAGGAATCTTCCTTTTGACAGTAAAAGCATCAAACAACAATGTTGAAATTAATATTAAAGTGGAAAATGAAAAGTTTCAGAAACTATTCTTCAGTGGTGACTAGGACTCAAGACTCCTAATTGTGAGCTTACTTTTTAGAGTTAGAAAAGGTGCACTTTAATGAAAAATGTCAGCTGATTGTCCTCTAATTGATAAGCACTGGGGGAGAGTACATGCTTGAAATACAACAATGGTTCTTCTCTATACAGACCATTCCCTTTTAAGTACCTGATCAATAAAGGACTCCTTTGATCAGGGAACACACTGAAACCACCTCCATGTTTTGCTTGTTTCTTTCATTTTTTTCCCCTGAAATAGATGAAGCCACTTAAGGAGGAGACCATAAAAGTCTCATGACACTTTCATCCCAGTAAAGAGTTCAAAAGGAAAACAACAGTTTCTGAAACTTATTCTTGAGAACAAAGTACCACCAAATAGCTCGATACCCCTTTGGGGTTAGAAGTAGATTCAGAGACTCAGGAATGAGTATTTCCATCTAGACAGACAAGTGATCTAAATAGCATTTAAAGCACTTTAAAGGCCTCTTTGAAATAGAAAGTAGAACAAACTACAAAAGTACAAATTTCAGGTTTTCCAACACCTCTCCTACTTTGTAGAACATTTGGTCAGATTGAGGGGTTTGAGGGCATAACATATCAATCAGCTTCAGAAGAGAGCTCCGGTTCCTATGACCGAGGTACAGGCTAGACTAATGAGAAGCAAGCAGCGGGCTTCTCCTCTTCAATTAGCTTTCTGTTGGATTGTCACAATCCAACAGAAAGCTAATTACATGGCATGAGGAAGCTCTGGGGGGACGTTTGCCACAGGCAGGTATCTATGGTCTCTTACTCTAGTGCAAGGGTTCTGAACCTGGGGCCCATGAACTTAAAAAAAAAAAATTTTCCCCAAAACTGCTTTTCAGTAGAATTAGTTGCCTTTGTAATTCTATTTTATTTTATGCATTTAAAAACATTCTTCTGAGAAGGGGTCCAGGGGCTTTACCAGGCTGCCAAAGGATTCCAAGAAAGTAACAAACAAAAAGATTAAGAATCCCTGCTTTAGTGGAATGGAGGGCAGTTAAATGCAGGTGGAACATGCAGTGAGTTAATGAGATGAAAAGGTCTGAGAGGGAGTACTCCCACATTCATTCCACAGTAGATTCTGACTTAGACAATACAAAAAAATTAAAATATTTTTTAAAAAATTAAACTTGACACAAGTCAACAACCTTAAAGTAACAAAGATAACTTAGATGAGGAGGCGTAGCAGTATAGTAGGAAGAGTCCTGAGCTGGGAGTCAGAAATTTGACTTGAATTTCTAGGCTATAATCTATGTGACCTTACATAACTCGACCTCTGCAGTTCTCAGTTTACCTCTCTATAAATTGAGAGGGTTGGACCAGACAGACTTTTAGACTGAAAAGATCAGAGAAACCTGGACAATTCATGCATTTACTTTGTAAGTACTCTGTCTGGTTATGTGTGTACATTTTCATTCCTCTTATAGAAAGCAAGTTCCCTGTGGACACAGAACTGTTTTGTTTTTGTCTTTGTATCTCCAGATGACAGCGCAGTGTCAGCTAGATAGTAGGTTTAAGAATTGCTTCATTGCTTACTTAATTCCAGCACTTGCGGCCCTTAGCAAGTCTACTGTTACTATGAATAATAGTCATTTTAAAAATAAAGATCCAGTTATGCAAAAGGAAGAGAAGCAACATTTGTAATAGATTTGAATTTTTAAAAATTAAGTGTTTTTCTCTCTATTCTGGTATGGTGGAAAGAGAGGTGTATCTGGAGTCAGGCCACTTGGGTTCAAATATTGCTCTTTTACTTCCTCTCTGTAATTTTGGGCAAATATCTCTATGCATCTCAGTTTCCTCATCTGTAGGATGAGCTACATCTCTAAATTCTATGATCTAATGATCCTTTCCCTGAGCAAATGCACTAATTATTGAGGGAAGACGAGCTTTCCTGTCACAGAGAGTATTGGCAAAACTATTTAAGGGGTTTTGTTCCAGCTGCACTGGGGTAGATCTTACCTGCTAAATCTGTGGTCTCTTTGAGTCTACGACTGGCCAAATAGCCTCCCTGCACACCCCTCTGTTTGGTTACAAGATTATTTCTTCCAGCTCTAGCATTCTATTGACAAAGTGAAAGAGCCGCTCATCCCATGCATGATTTGGTAGGCACTCGCTGTATTAGAGAATAAGCAGGACTGTAGGGAATACATCCAGGATGATCAAATGCAGAATTTTGATTACTCGTTATTTTTGCCCTCCTAGCCCTAAGCAGATCTACCAGCTATCCTGCTCTCCAGCCCCCCCCCACCCGCTCCAAACTCCAAACACACACAAATGCACCCAAACATTGGGTGCTGAAATCTAGATAGAAAAAAAAAAAGCATGGATATTTATATCCAGTTATGTACCCTGAGGAAAAAGCCACTGTAATGTCAGGATTGAAAAATGGAAAGCTTGCATTCGAGCATTTCTTACTGAAAATGTTAATTGCTAAATATGCCAACGAAGATTTGCTGTATCATTACCAGTTTGAGTACGTCTCATTTGGTCTTTTGTCTCACATTATGTCCACATCACAGTCTGCATGAGTGATGTTCTCCTGAAACACTCCTTCCAAACAATTTCCTTCCCTCCACTACATTCCTTGGCTTGCTACTTCGCAAGTTTCAGTCTCTATTGTTCCCCTTGTCTGGTACTCCTTCTGGAATTCTAGCTTTAGAAAATGCTACAGTGAAGGGTTGAAGGATTTTTTCCCTCCCACTTGTACACTGCCAAGGGACTCTTTTTGAAGACCTCACTTTCACCATCAAGAATTAGGGAGGCAGACCCAGTAGCCTTATGGGATTTAATTAGAGTTCACCAAGTTAGAATCTCCAAGCTCTCAAAGCCCTCATTTAAATACAGGTTCACTCACTTTTCAACTGTTCCTTAGGTCCTTATTAAAATTTCAAGTTATTAAAGGGAACATTCTAAGTTTTGCAATACATAGAAAATAAACCTGGGATATACAGACGCTGAAATATCCACTGGATGCCAATGCAAAATCCTGTCAATTGCCAGAAAAATAAAAATAAAGAAAAATGTATCTTGCAAATTAGCAAGATAAACACTGTGAGGCATCCCTGATAAAGAATAACTCTGGGTCATACTGGTGTTGGCAGAGGGAACATGTCAGCAGCAGCATATTAAAGCTGTGAAATAATATTTCTTTGGACAGTTGACCAAATAGAGGCTTGTATACAAATTATGATTATTACAACGACTCTTATCTCTAGGTGGTGTAATATTCCTTTTGTTAGGCTGTCAGTCAGAACTCTTGTTATACACTGATGACGCATCAGATCCATTTATAACAAACTTTCTTGTCAATCAAAAGCTCTGTTACACATGGATATGATAAGAGATCTGCGTATAACAAGGTTTCTGATTGACAACATAGCAATTTGAGGGGGGAAAACATGCTGTTTCTTTTCTTTCCTTTTTTTCCTTTTCTTTTTTTTTTAATTCTGTTTTTAAAAAAAAAAATGGAACTGCTGGCTGGAATGAAGACCGAAAGACTACACTGGCTTCACTATAAACTGGGACTTGAAAAAAGATGGCATTATTGACATACACTTGGTTCCTGTGCCAGACCAGAATGCAAGACTGACTTTGCAGTGTTTCCTCACCCTGACCACTGTTCACAGGATGTTTTTTTAAATTTCTTTGATTTTGAAGTTCTCCCTCCAAAACTCTTTGAAATAATAACTAATAAATGGAGGAAGGAAGGGAAATCAAGTGAAATCAACAACCATTATTAAGCACCTATTCTTTAGCAGGCATAGTGCTAAGGATGGGACATACATAAGGAAAAGCAAAAGACGTTTCCTGGTCTCAAGGAGGTCACAGTCTAATAGGTGAGACTTTGTGGGAACAGCCATGAAAATATAAAAGAGAGAAGAAGGAAGTAGGTGATAGAGAGAGGGGCAAACTACGACTCTCCTGTTTATATATCAGAAAAAATAATTACAACAACTACAACATTGCTTTTTAGGGTTGTTGTGTATTTTTTTAATTGTCATCAGCAAAAACATTGTTTCATTGACAGAGCAGCCTGCTACAGCTATCTGTGGTTTCCAAGTATGGCTCAGCTCCCTTCCCAGAGCTCTTATCCCATAATTACCATGTTTGTTTCCTCAAAGTTAATTCACTGTATGGTTGAGCTAAAGATTCCAGGCTACTCAGAGAGTTAAGTGGAAAGATTCAGTAAGAATCTAAGGTCATCTCTTTACTTTAGTCTCTATGTTATTGCATATATTTCATAGACATAAAAATCCTGGTTACTTCTATAGCTAGTATTTTATCCATTAAATACTTTAATGTGTGTGTGTGTGTGTGTGTGTGTGTGTGTGTGTGTATAAAACACTAGGGGTAGAAACATGAACTAGTTTATGCCAATTTATGTTTTAAGTCAACTCATATTTTAAACTTGATTACCTTTTGCATCACCACACAGAAAAATAGGAAAGGTATCATTTTATAAAAGCACATTAATTTTCAGTTACAACATTCCAAGATTAGTTTATTGGTATCAATTCACATAAAATTCCCAAGGCAAGATATTTTTCATAATTTAAAATTTTTAACTCACTGTTTATAATGATTGCTTGGGAGCTCAAAAGTAAAATCTGTTTCCTTAGTAGATGTGTTAAAAAAAAAAAATCCTTTCCACTTGCCACACACCAAAAGATCATGTTTAAGTAGTTTTATTAAGATGTAAAATATTTTGCAGGTTCGTCTCATTTTTTTTAATGAAATTCAAAAGCAGTTTTGAAAGGCAACCACCCCATTCCCCAAACCCTCCCAAAAAAATCTGTCATTTCATGACAAACATAGATTTCCTGAGAAATGGAAAACATTCACTGTGAAAACTGCTATATTTATCCCTGAGACATATTTGGTAAAATTCACTAATTTGCCCAATGTATAATTTCAGTATGTTCAGAGAAAAACAAACTGCCTCCACTGATGGCTATAAAACAGAATCCCTTAGCACTAGGAGATCCATGGAAGGAAGGTGCGATGTAAACACTAATGATTGGGGCTTATCCTACCATGGAGGATAGAGGAAACTGTTCGTTGATGGTCACTGTAACAATTTCAGGTTACAGATGGAGGACAAAATATCAGGACCACAGTATCCAACCGAAAAGGGCAAAAGCTCAATTAGCCACTTGTTCTATCAGGCAGATGCCAAAGAGACCCCACTCTCTCAACAGGTTGTTTAGGTGTTGTATAGAATAGCTTCAGTCACTTGGTGTTATCATAGTTAATCTTTCTCTTAATCGTGGCAGGTCATATGCTATTTAGCTGCAAAATTTCTGACGCCTCTAGCGGAGCTTTGTTTAGTTTAATTATGACACTGCTAAATTTTCTGGAGTTATGTTTCAAAAATCAGAAGGAAGTCTATCTTTGGTTCCTTGCAAGATCATTTTTAGTCTGGTGTTATCTTATTTTTGAACAGTAAGTATGTTTCTTCCAATCTGAAGGTGAACACAAACTAGGATATTATTCATCTCCTGCTCTGCCTAAAAAGCTCTCTGTACCTTCCTTGACGCATCTCTGCTTGTCAAAATACCCTACCCCTGGGTCAGAGCTATAGGTGTACGTAGATCATAGGTCGCGTGCGGAGCATTTTCTGGAGCAAACATGACCATTGCCTCTTCTCAGGTAAACTCAGTCCAAGTTCTATGCTAGCCTATTTTCATGACCCAGGTGGCACTGCCTCTTCCATGAAGCCTTCCCTACCTGACTTTCTCCTTCCCAGTTCAAATCCAACCAGAAGTGACCTCTCTTTCCTCTGAACTTTTACAGGGTTCTGTGTGCTTCTCAGCAAATCATAGAATGTTTGAACAAGAAAGGACTTTAGTGATCATTCCATCTAGCCTCTTAATTTTATAAACGATGAAAATGAGACCCAGAGAACATAAAATATGATCCTAGAATCCTCTGGTCCAGGGGTGGGGAACCTGCAGCTTTAAGGCCATATGTGGTCCTATAGGTCCTCAAATGTGGCCCTTTGATTGAACCCAAACTTTCAGGCTGCACTTGAGGCCCTAGTATACCATGTGTGGCCTCAAGGCTTCAGGTTCCCCACATCTGAGACAGTGGTCAGTCATGTGAGTCAGAGCAGAGTAGGAACTAGGCTCCCCAAAGCCTCAGTTTCAGTCCTGCTCTCTTATTCACTTGTCCTACTTTCTATTACATGTATATAGGTTTTCTCTCCCCTAGTAGATTATGCACTAACACACAGTAGGTTCTCAACAAATCATTCTTTTCATCTATAAAAATAAGCAGATTATTCTTTTTTCATGATAGAATAGCCATTCTGTGATACTTTATTTGTATTTAAAACACACATACCTATACCCCCATAATAGGACTTAACGCTGTTCCCCCACAACATAGATTCAGCCCATTATCTCCTCCCTGCCCCCTACAACAAAAATTAACTTTCTCTAAAAGAAGATTAAGCTCTCCTGGGAACCCAACTAGGCCCTGATTCCCTTAGCCAGATTTCTGGTCACCTAAAGGAATAAAAAGTCCCATCTAGGTGAGGTCAAGACCCAAGATCAAAATACCTGAGATCATGTGAGTCTCCATAACTTCCTCTGCTGAGCAGGCATGTCTCCGTAAGGTTGTATCTATCGAAACTGAATCTAATTGCCACCATATGCTAGCTGCATATTCTGGTTGTGTTAAGGCAAAGCAAACATTCTTTTGTTAACCATACGATGACTGATGAATGACCCATTTCATCCCAAAACTTAATCTGAACTAAAAGGGTACTGGCATTAGACCAGTCTTTAATACCTCATACACACATAAACACATACACACACATGCACACATAATATACATGCATGTACTTATATATGCCTCCCTTGCTAATGAATACACAAATCCACTTTTATTTCTAAATCATCATACATGTTGTTTTCAAAATTTTATGTTTCAGGAAGGTTTTTTTTAAAGAAGTTATTTAGTCTGTATCCAAAATGTACCCCAACAAGAAAGAAAAGAAATAGTGATATCATAAATTGTCCCCTTGAAAAGAAGCCTTATTAAAGTGATCCAGTAATCTCTCAGCCATTGGGACCACTAAACTATTCCCTTTTATATCACTTTGACTGGCTGTTCCGTAATCAGAAGTAAAGGCAAAAGAACTCAAATAGAGGGAAGTTCAAACTCTACTGAGTTCCTGACATAGAGGAATAGTAACAACAGGAATGATGCCAGGCAGTTCCAGAGTTCTCTGCCTTTCTGTGGCACTTGCTGTAATGGGGAAAGAGAGTTCATTTGTACACTACTGACTCTTTTGTCCATTTTTCCCCTTGCTCAGTCTCATTCAGTGGCTCTAAGGCCCCTTACTTATATTCAAAATTTACTTTGATGTTGGGTAGGTCTGTTAACTCATTGATGATGGTAGTCTTTTAGCCTCAGTTTTCTCATCTGTAAAATAGGGATAATAATAGCTCCTGCCTTCCACAGTTGTTATGAGAATCAAATGAGATAATATTTGTAAAATACTTTGCAAGCCTTCAGACACTATACAAAGGCTAATTATTATTATTACTACCACTACTATTGCTATTGCTACTACTATTACCACTGCTATTATTCCTATGTCCAATGACACTTTTCTTATCCTATGAGACTTGTCCACGCCCTCCTTTACATATTCCACAAGAGGTCCACTGAACCTTCTAGGGCAGCGGTTCTCAACCTGTGGGTCACAACCCCTTTGGGGGTTGAATGACCCTTTCAGAGGGGTCACAGGGGTTGTCTAAGATCAACAGAAAACACATATTTCTGATGATCTTAGGAACCGAGACACCGCTCCTCTATCTGTCTCCAGGCGGCTCCACCCACATGCAGATACACCCACATATGAGTATTAAAGGGTCACAGCATTAGGAAGATTGAGAACCACTGTTCTAGGGGCCTTATTATTGTATATAAGCAAATGGTGTCTCATTTCTCTCCTTGTCTACATAGATTAAAACTCAGACATTAATATACCATGTGGAAATTCAGACAGTTTCAGTAAACTCAGAGGAAAAAAAATGAGATGAAAGGTAAACTCTTCTTCAAATCTTTAGACTCTGTAAAACTGTAAGTACAAGAAAGAGTTATACTCACACCCCTAACTACACACACAGATGCACACATACACACACACACATGCCCTGGTCTGAAACCTTCAGTGATAAACCATTTAATTAATCATCAACAAGCATCTATTATTTGATGGACACTCTGTTGGGGATGGGGGCTATAAAGACAAAGGATGAAATCATCTTTCAAGAAACAGTGGGAAATAGTAGACACAAGTCTGAACTTCAAGTTAGGAATGTGTAATAGTAATGATATTTGAAGATCCCTTTGCATTGCCAAGCTAACAGGTACTTAGCACTTAGTTTCAAATCAAGCCTTTGTAAAGAAACAGAAGATATCAACCCCTGTTGCTGACATAACAGGAAGGGGCTAAACAGAGAGGAGCTAATACCACATATAAGGAAAAGCCCCAGGTAGTAGAGTCTGAATTTTGTGGAGGAAGAACAGCTACTGTAGGAGGGAGAGAGAGACAGAATTTCTAACAGTGAGCATCTGGAGGCTGGGCTGCTACTGCTAGACAATAGTAAGAACTGAGAAGAACTGAGAAGAAAAATGAGAACTGAGAACTGACACAGAACTCGGATTTGTGGTGGCAGAACTCAAACTCATGGTGCCAGAGCTGCTGAAGACTTCCAAAGGCCAGCCAGAGCTTCTGAAGACTGAGGAAGCATGACTGTGGTGCTGGTACTTTGTGCAAATGTTGTTGTTAATGTGTTTTGTTAATATGTATGAATGTTGTTGTGGTTCTATTAAGTTTTCTCTTCCCAGGAACAGAAACTGTGAAGGACTTGATGTGGACTGGACAATGTGAGCTCCAATGTGGAGCAAGAACTACATGGAGAGCTGGACAAGGAACTGGGAGCTGTGTACCTTTGAACTCAGGTGGCAGTTGATTAGATTTGGGCAGGAGCTGGGACCATGGAAGAGGAACCATGGAATCTGAAAGCCTACCACGAGTCAAGATGAAAAGACCTCTCCATGGGTACTGAGTAGTGACTGGTAAAATTATCTGAAATAGTGACTGATGAAATAGGGTATTGAGTAGTGACTGACGAAATTGTAACTTACTTCTGACCTAGAGGTGGATAGCTTTTGTACTTTCCACTACCCCTTAAGAGAGTACTGAGTAGTGACTGATGAAATTGTAACTTAATTGCATCCCATGGGTGGAAGACTTTGACTTTTGTCCTTTTTGTCCCTTAAAGAGGCAAGGCTCCTTAAGGATGATTGAATTAAGGACTTTGTGATTGATTAAATGAATATACTTTGCTTAAAACTATGTGAGCACTCTGGTGAAAACTACATGGCCACTTTAGTGACAAGTTATTATGTCATTGTGAATGCTGAACCTTGATTTTCTGTGAATGTTTTGCTCTGTTCTGAATATTTACTGAATAAATACAGAGTTCACAATATTGTGTAATTATAACCTTGTAAAGCTATTCACAGCAGCAGTCTTCTGGAAAGCTATTTGTGCTTGGCTTTACAGAAGACCTGGGTTTGAATCCAGCTTCAGATTTACTGGCTAGCTGTTTGACACTAGGCAAGTAATTTACTCTCTTTAAACTTTCCATTCCTTATCTGGGTTGACAATAGTACCTATCTCACTGGGTTATCAAGAGATCCAATGAATGAATGAATGCATGATAAAGCATTCATTAAGCATTACCCATGTTCAACACACTGTGCTAAGTGCTTGGGATGCAAATAGAAAATGGATTTGAATAATATAATGTATATAAAGCACTTTGTATGTAAACATAAGCCATTATTAAACAAACTCTTTAAAGCATAAATACATGCTATAAAAGTTAAACCACAAACAGCATTATACATTAAAGGACTTAAAAAGCATTTGGGGAAAGAAAGGTAACTTTTACAATTCATAATATATTTTAATTTTTTTAAATTTCGTGTTACCTCTTCCCCCTCATCCTCACCCTAGTTCAGACTTTCATCATCTTACATCTAAATTATTGCAAAAGTCTCCTGATTCATATCTTTGCTCCTGGTCTCTCTCCCATCCATGCTGTTTTATTTCTATCTTTTCTTCTTCAGTACCTGCTACAATGCCGGGCACAAAGTAAAGACTTAATAAGCACTTATTGATTGATTGATTATATGATTAGTATGTATAAACAGTCTTTCCAAAGTACTTCTCAATGTCAATACCACTGATGATGTCAGTTTAAAGATAAGCTACTGTTTTTATGAATGAAGTCCCAATACCTCTGCTACAACTGGCTACAGTGTCCGTAATATTGTTCAGTCTTTCAGTTGTGTTCAGCCCTTCATGACCCCATGGACCACAGCATGGCAGATCTTTCTATCCTCAACTATCTCTTGAAGTCTATCTGAGCTCATGTTCATTATCTGCATGACCCTATCTATCTGCGTCATCCTCTGCCGTGCCCATTTATTTTGCCTTCAGTCTTTCCCTCCATCAGGTTCTTTTCCAATGAGTTCTGTCTTCTCGTTAGAAAGCCTAGCCTTTAACTACTGAAAGGTACTGTCTCAGACAAACTGAGATCTGGGAAAGATCTTAGCTTAAAAAGGCCAAGGTCTCCCACTGCGTCAAGGGCCATCACCAGTCTTCTTCATGTATATCTTGCCATTGGACTTTGATGACTTTGGAGGAGAGTGTGGGGCTGATGATTCTGCACAGTTCTGCCTCACTTAAGTCCAATACACCTGCAAATCAAGATATCACCTTCCAGAGAACAAAGGAGCCACAAGAACAACCACCAAAATATTTAAGCTTCAGCTCCAGTATTTGCCTTTTCAGTGAATAGCCTGAACTAATTTCTTTAGGTATTGACTGATTTGATCTCCTTGCTGTCCAAAGGACTTTTAAAAGTCTTCTTCAACCACAATTCAAAAGTGTAGATTCTGCAGCTCTCAGCTTTCCTTATAATGTAACTGTCACAGACATACATTGCTACTGGAAAAACTGTAGCTCTGACTATGGTTTAGATCCACAGACTTTCATCAGCAAGATGATGTCTCTACTTCTTAGTATACTGTCCCTCCTTAATCCAGGCCCACCTATCTATCTACATTGCTTTTTTCTAATTAAAGGGACCATCCCCTGACTCACTTCCTAAAGAGGCCTATTCACTCAATGGGCATTACCTCACTCTGAGTGACTATTTTGTGAAAAGGCCTTAGCCTAAAAAGGGCCAGGGTCTCCCATGTCATCCCATAGGCCATCTCCAGTCATCCTGACCAATATCTGGTCACTGGAAGCAGGTGGCTCTGGAGAAGAAAGTGAGGCTGGTGACATTGCACAGCCCTCCCTCACTCAAGTCAAAGTCAACTGCAAGTCATGTCATTCTTTCCCTGATGCCATGGTCCTCTTCGAAAGCTAAGGACAAACACAATCTGTCTCCTCACTGCCTCTTTCATCATATTAAGTTGAATCAAGTCAATAAATTTTTATTAAACACCACTGTGCTATGCCTTGTGGATACAAAGAGAAGGGAAAACAGGCCCTGTCCTCAAGGCAGGCAATATAATGGGAAAGATAACATGTAAACATCAATGTAAAAATAAGACATACAAACACACACACACACGTATATACATATATGTATGTGCATGTGTAGAGAGAGAGAGAAAGAGAATATATATCTAAATGTTCGTAGATGTATAAATAAATACATAAAGAATTAATTGGAAAAATCTTAAAGAGAAGTAAATCACATTAAGGAGGATTAGGAAAATCTTCTGGCAAAAGACAGGACTCTAAATAAGAAGGAAGCCAAGAAGTGTATTTGAAGAAGGAAAACAGATATTGTACTCTTTGTTGCTCTTTGAAAGAGATTCTGTACTTCTTGGCTCCAGGCATTTCCTATGGCTGTACCCTGAGCCTGGAATGTTCTCCTGCTTCATCTTTGCCTCCTGACTTCTCTGGCCTCTTCACGTCCCAGCTCAGATGCCACAGGAAGCCTTTCCCAATCCATCTTAATTCTGGTGCCTTCCCCCTGTGAATTATTTCCAATTTATCCTATTTCTATCTTGTTTGAGCACAGCTGCTTGCGTGTTGTCTTCTCTTTAGAATGTGAACTCCTCAAGGGCAGAGACGATGTTTTTTCCTTTGTATCCTCACAGCACTTATCACAATGAATGGCACACATTAGGTGCTTAATAAATGCTTATCAACTGCCTGATAGCCAGTGAAAATGCAGAGTTAAAAGATGGACTCACTTGTCCCAGCACAACCTCTTTCCCCTCCCTCCTCACCCTTATTCCTCTGCCACCACATATACACCATTGCCATTCCTAACCCAATTTCTTTGTTCTTACAATTCTCCCCACCTGGAATTTCTCCCTCCTCACCCGATCTAAAGCCATTCATCTTTCAATGCCCAACTCAGATCCCACCTTCATTATACATCCTTCTCTAATTCTTCTAACTCACAATAATAATTTATTTCTATTGCATACCAAAACACTACAGGTTTCTTCTGTGATTATTCTCTATCTAATTTCTTAAAATGTTCTCACGTCGTCATTTTTCAGTCATGTCTGACTCTCCATGACCCCATTTGGGGTTTCTTGGCAAATATATTGGAATGGTTTGTCATTTCCTTCTTACAGATAAGCAACTGAGGCAAACAGGGTTAAGTGACTTGCCCAGGGTCACACAGCAAGGACGTGTCTGAGGCGAGATTTGAACTCAGGAAGATGAGTCTTCCTGCCTCCAAACACAACACTCTATCCACTGCACCATCTAACTGCTCCAAAAGATGTGACATGCTTATTTTGAATATTCCTCCAGATCAAATGTTAGGCAGTCAAGAAAGCATGTGATCTATCGCACGATTCCCCCTCTTCCCAACCATACAGTATCTATCTGCACAGATGACTGCCTCCAACAATATGTGCCTCCCCTGACCTTCTGTGAGGTTCCTTTGTTATGTGATCATGTAGGAAGATTCTTCCCAATGTTCTTTCCATTGTGTGCTGGTTATTGGTAAGTTTCTGTCTTGTAATCTTCATTATATACCAACATTCCAATGATGCAGGCATTATGGATGTGATTTTTGTGAGCATGCATAAAAGAAGGACATTTACTGAATAATCAAAAAAAAAAGACAATTCAACCCCAGGAAGAAAACTGCCTGCCCCTGGAGAAAAGACTGTATGCTTGTTTGCTATCCCTGCTAGCACCAAGCATGGTGTTATAGATCCATATACATACAATTTGGAACTTGAAAGAGGCCTCAGAAACTGCTTGTGGGAAATTCTGGTCAATGACTCTAACATAATAGCTTGGATTTAACCAATCCTTTGGGAATTCACAGAATATTATATTGACCTTGAAAAAATCCTAGAATTTAAAACTGTCATATGGCAACCCTGGAAAAAATTTCATCAGTTGTACATTAAGAATTTATAATTTTTTAGTGTGAGAACCCTTTCAACCAACCAACCTCAACCATAGGCTTAGGGAGTTGCCATAAGATCCAGAGAGATTACTAAAGATCAGAGAGCAAATCTTGTAGAGTTCAAGTTCAGAACACTACCTACTAGGCCACAAGACCTCTCTTTCATCAATATTTATTGGGAGTGGGGGAAGGACCATTAATGTAAATGCAGGTTAATATGTGCATGCTATCTTATAAACATTTTTTTCTACCCCTCAATCTCAGGCCTTAATAAGACAGGAAATGTAGTGAGAAGTCATCCGATTTAGCTCCTCAAGAACCAGTCAGCTAATGTGAATAATAGTGGCACAGATATGATAATCAAATTGAGATCTATTAATGATTCTGCCATGAAACACATATAAATATAAAAATAAAGGGACAAGAATAGAGCCCTGGGGGACCACATATTTTACAGCAACTTTTTCTGATTAGTGCTTCCCAATATAGTATACTGTGTCAACTGACAAAGGTAATTATATTTTAAGCCATTTTTAAGCTGTATCTGAAATTTCAACTCAAAATTCTGAGAGATCTAATATATGATCGTCTACTATGTCAAAGAAGGGTTATAGATAATAGCATCAAGAGCAAAAATCAGTCCTTTATCAGGCACTATTTAGAGATCATTGGAGTAATTCAAATGGATAATCTCCATGAGACACAATGATCCCTTCGAAAAGCAAGTAAAAAAATTGTTTTGCCAAATTTCAAATAGACAAGTCTATCTAGAGCAGTGGTTTTCAACCTTCCTGATGCCACGACCCTTTAATACTTGTATGTGAGTATATCTGCATGTGGGCAGATCCACCTGGAGACAGATAGAGGAACAGTGTCTGGGTTCCTAAGACCATCAGAAATATGTGTTTTCCGATGGTCTTAGACGACCCCTGTGACCCCTGTGAAAGGGTCGTTTGACTCCCAAAGGGGTCGTGACCCACAGGTTGAGAACTGCTGAACTAGAACTAGAGGTTAGCTACTTAATGTATCTTCTTTTCAAGCAAAAAAGATCAAAACTTCCATAGGGCTTTGGGGTCAGTTGGACTAATCTGTTAAATTACTAAAAAATTGTCTGCATATGTGGTGTCAAGTATAGTCAGTATCAAGCAAAGTCAACAAGTATTTTTAAGTATTTATTAAAGTCAAAAAGAATTTGTTTACTGGGTGCCAGACATTGTACTAAATGCTGGGGATAGAAATACGTTCAAAAAGAAAGCTCATCCCTGCTCCTGATGACCTTGCACTCTAACTGGCAAAGACAACGCGTATAAAGAATCTGAAAAGGGGTGGGGTAGAGAGCTGAAGGTGAAAAAAAGAAGTCCAGAGAGTGAAGAATGGAGTTCAGAGAGGCCTAAAGGAGTGAACATGACTGGCCTGGGCACTTTCATTAAAACAGAGACTCTGGGAGGTACTGACCACTCAGGAAGAGTTTATAGGGTGGGTAAGGCTGCTGATATAATGAGAAGAGTAAAAGTGCCAAGAGGACCTTTGTTCATACAATTGAGCAGTCAATAACTTTTTAAAAATAAAAACAAAAAATCTGTATGTGCCCAAAATGATTCATATTTCTCAAAAAGATGGAAAACACTTCTTGAGCTTCTACTATGAGTTAAGTAGCAGCTAGGTAGCTCAGCGGATAGAGCGCTGGGCCTAGAGTCAGGAAGACTCATCTTCCTGAATTCAAATCAAGTCTCAGACACTTACTAGCTGTGTGACTCTGGTAAAGTCACCAAATCTTGTTTGCCTCAGTTTCCTCTTCTATACAATGAGCTGGAGAAGGAAATGACAAACCACTCCAGTATTTTTGCCAAGAAAAGCCCAAATGAGGTCATGAAGAGGCAAAAATAACCCAACAAAATCTACGATTTAAGTTTATGTCTTGCTTTTTATAGGATAAAAACTGAGAAGAAATCTATGTTTTGGTGGTGGCTGTTGTTGTTGTTTGGCTCCTAATGTTAAGCAACAACAATAACTTATAGATGAGGTTCCCCTTTCGGGGTGGAGAATCTGAGGCCTCAAAGTCACATGTGGCCCTTTAGGGTCCTCAAGTGTGGCCCTTTGACTGAATCCACTGCACAGAACTGTGAAGTTTGGCTCCAGTCAAAGGGCAGCACTTGAGGACCCTGGATGGCCACATGTGGCCTTGAGGTCACAGGTTCCCCATCCTTGTTTTATGCATAAATGAAATAATTAGCAGTTATTTGAGAAATGAAAGGAAGCTGATGCCCAGGAAATTCATATGTCAGCCTCTGAATCTCAACTGATATGCATTAGTTTCAATTAAAACATTGTACTTCAATGCACCCTCTTTTGAAATTCAAATAGGGTAGGATAAAGAATTGATCATTTATTCCTTACTGTGAATTAATTTATTACCACCCTTTCTTTCTTTTGGCTGTAAACCAGACACTAGGTTAAAGGGAGTTTTTCTAAAGGAAAAGCCAAGATGGTTTTAGACTTTGGAGTACTACAGGTCTGGTTAGGATACCATAATGAAAGGTAGGAGTAGTCAGAAATCAGTTGTAGGTAACAGAATTATACTCAGACGTGAATCCATCGACTTGCACTGGTACCTCTCATAAAGAGAACTGATGGTCTAGTGGACGGTGAGAAAACGTGGGACCACCTCCTGACTTTTACACTTACTGTGTGCATAGTCCAGGGCAAGTCACTTAATCTTTCTGACCTTCATTTACTTTATTTAAAGACACAGTAGAAACAATTTAACTTACTCCCTCACACTTATTTTTATTTTTGTAAGAAAATAATTTTGTCAGTGTGAGTTATTATTACTATCAGATAAATATAAGCAAAATGCTATTTGTAAATCAAGATATTTCTTCAGCAATTTAGGTGGAGGTCAAACAAGGAGGAGAAAGAAGGGTATTGGAGTCAATAGAGTCTGAGGAAGCAAGTCCAGGTCAGTAAAAAAAAAAAAATAAAACTTGAGATGGGTCAGGAATGTTGTCAAGAAAGGTAGTTGGGGGCCATTGTTACTGACACCATCTCAGAGGACCCCAAGTCAGGTAGATTATGAAGCTTTCACACCTTATCAAACAACAAATAC
Source organism: Pseudochirops corinnae (assembly GCA_028646515.1). NCBI lineage: Eukaryota > Metazoa > Chordata > Mammalia > Diprotodontia > Pseudocheiridae > Pseudochirops > Pseudochirops corinnae. Next base: position 19,129,467 of record CM053587.1, on the reverse strand, counting down.
CTGACATTAGAAATTTAAAGAAAAACTATAACTAAGTATTTTGTACCACTAAAAAAAAATGTTCATAAGACACCACCATTAGTAGCTAAACCAATATTAGAGACATTCCCAGGAGGAATTGAAAAAAAAATTACTTGCCCCTTGAAGGAGATGATTTTCCAAGTTTTATCTCTTTTATTTTACTGTGCTTTGTTTCTTGTACTTTCCTTCAGAGAAAAGTACATCATCTTGTGTGTCTTTCTTCCTTTCCATTCTTTTGAATCCCTGCAGATGGGTTACAATGGCCAAATGAAATCAGAGGTCCTAAGTAATTTTAATGATTCAATAGAAAAGTTTTTAAAAAGGTTTTTTTTTCCCCCATTCCTATTGAGTACTTTGTAAATTCACGTAAAAAGTTTTGTCTAAATAATTATACTAAAGACATTGTTAGAAAGATTTACTATTCCATTAATCAAAACACTATAAACGCTTTCAATCCAGAATAATGAATACATTACAAATTATACCTTGATTATATTCCAGGAAAATAGGTTACAATGTGGTAGAAAATCCTTTTACTTCGTTTGATCTTAAAATCCAGATAGAAATAAGGTAAGCCCAATGGATAAACTAACTCTCAGAAACCTAAGTTCGTGAAGTACAAAATATGGCTCATCTTCCTTTCCATTCCAGTAGGTTCCTCTCGCCATCCTTTAGAAAAATGAGTTTTGCCGTCAGTGAATTTCAACCTCTAATGACTTTAGTTCTGTCATTCCCTCCTCAGAATTTTTTGCATCATTCGATGACATCTGTGGTTTAGTTGAGATGTTTCTGTTTGCTGAATTTAGACATTTCCTACGTAAGTTTCTCCTACCTATTCACAGAACTTAATTCTTCCGAACTGACGTGAAGACTGACTAAAAGTTTAGTCCCTAAATAAAATTTCACATTACCCATCTACAAGATTCCATTCTCAAAGCAACCAAAAATATTTACAAGGACCTCAAAATTAATTTTGTTCCCCCTCCTTAGTTTCAAAATCTCTATACTTCTGCTGAATTTTGTCCTGGGGTGAAAGGTCAATATGCCAATGACTAAAACAACCTTTTCTTTTAGATAGGTGAACATAAATTTGCTTCTATTGTCTTCCTGCCTGATAATGAACTCAAAGTGTTTTGGGTTTGTTTTTTTTGGAGGGAGGGGGATTGATGAAAGAATCCTCCTCTTCCATGTATCTGGCTTGGGAAGCAATATTGAATAATACGCTCAGAAGCAGGGTTTTTTCCCCTTTATTTTATCCCTTTCATTTTTTAAGTCATAAAATATATCAAAAGTCTAGTGAAAAGAAAATGGTGAGTTTAGAAATCTTTAGAATGCTTTGAACACAGAACTCTTGCCAAGTGTCTTGTGAAAGTCACATAATTGTCTATTCACACCTGAGGGACTACAAATGTAGTTTGTATCTCATGGACTGATTTTGAAAGATTTTGCACAATGGGGTTCCTTTTGACTTTAAAAAGAGAGAAAGTTGATCAAATTTATCTGAGTGTTGCGAACAAAGTTCACAAAATATGAAGCGTGTCATTATTATCGTAAAAGATGAAGCAATCGCATGTAGTCTTGGCTACCGCCCATTGAAAAGTATGCTCTAGGAATTGAATAAAAAGAAGGCATTCAATCATTTCTTCCCCAAGTCACAACATGGGTAAGTGATTGATGTAAAACTTTTTAAAGATTGGGGCAGCTAAGTGGTGCAGTGAATTGAGCACCAGCCCTGGAGTCAGGAGGACCTGAGCTCAAATCCAGGCTCAGACACTTGACACACTTACTAATTGTGTGACCTGGGGCAAATCACTTAACCCCAATTGCCTTGCTTTTCCTACTCAAAAAAATTTTTTAAATTAATGTTTGAATACTATGTTTAACATGTAATAGGTAGCTAGGTGGCTCAGTGGATAAAGCAACCGTCTTAGATTCAGAAAAAACCTGAGTTCAAATATAGCCTCAATCCCTTATTAGCTGTGGGACATCTGACAAGTCACTTAACCTCCATTTTTCTGTTTCCTCATCTATAAAATGGAGATAATAATAGCACTCACCTCCCAAAATTGTTCTGAGGATGAAACGAGATAATAATTATAAAGCACATGGCACAAGCCCTGGCATTTAGTACATGCCATATGAATGTTATCTACTATTACTATGCATGCTCTTTTCAGAGCTATACACTGGAGTCAGTAAAAAGTTGTCCTAAGGAAACGTGTGTAAAGATTTAAATCTGGAAGATACCCTCTGTGGTTGTTCAGTCATCTCTGACTCTTCATGACCCCATTTGAGGTTTTCTTGGCAGAGACACTGGAGTGGTTTGCCATTTCCTTCTCCAGCGCAGTGAAGTAACTCGCTCAAGGTCACACTGCTTGTGTCTGAGGTCAGATTGGATCTCAGGTCTTCCTAATTTTAGACCCAGCACTCTATCCGCTGTGCCATGTAGCTGCCCCTGAAAGATACCCAAGAAATCACTTAGTCCAACCCCCTCGTTTTACAGATAAGGAAACTGAGACCCAGAGAGGTTGTAAGTTGCTTAAGATTTGAACCCATGTCCTCTGTCTGTGGATCTCATGCCCATTTCATTGCATTGTACCCCCTCCATAAAGGATGCTTCTGCCTCTCATACTTCTAAATGAACAAATGACACAGAAACTCAGGAATGCCAGGACATCCCAATATTTTCAAACATATTTGCTTGGCACAGTTACTGGAGTCGCGTGTCTTTGTCATTTCTGATGACATCTAACTTGTGAGAAGTCATAAAATTGTAGACTTGTGGACCTAGGAATAAGATTATGTATTTAAACCTTAAACAGACCTCAAATGTCAATAGTTAGAATGATAGTCCCTTGAGTCCAGAGAGAGCTCCACCTTTGTCTTTGTTGCTCCATTGCTTGGCACAGTGTTTGGTGCATAAGTGCTTAAGAAATGCTCATTAATTGGTTGGTCTACTCCAACCTCCTAATTTGTCATCCTATGAGTATCTGGGCACTTGGACCCAGATAGCTCTGGAAGAGAGACCTTGCCCAGCCCTGCCTCCCTCATGTCAAAGTCAACCGCAAGTCATGTCATCATTTCCCTGATGCCACCATCCTCTTTAGAAATGAATGATGATGTTCAGCCTGTATTTAATTGCTTGTCTTTCCAGTGGGCATGGGTGGTGAGGGAGGAGGAGAAAGAACCTGGAATCTGGAGTTCCATAATCAAATGTTATGAATATGTATCTATCTTTCTATCTATATATGCAATTATTATTATTATTATTGACTACACCCAACTGGAGCTTGAGATACACAGGCACTGTGGTCGGGAGATCCATCC
>CM053587.1:19095224-19125619 GCA_028646515.1 Pseudochirops corinnae | reverse complement strand
GAGTTCCATAATCAAATGTTATGAATATGTATCTATCTTTCTATCTATATATGCAATTATTATTATTATTATTGACTACACCCAACTGGAGCTTGAGATACACAGGCACTGTGGTCGGGAGATCCATCCTGCCCTACTGAGAAGTGACATAGGAGAGAATAGACTGGGGGAGGAGGGACACACTGGGATGGCTGTTTTGCGGCGGTGGGTGGGGGAAAGAGGGGGAGAAAATATGTAACTCAAAATCTTGTGGAAATGAATGATGCAAACTATAATAAAATTTAAAAATTAAAAAGAAAAAAAAAGAAATGAATGATGAACACAACAAATGAAGGAACTAAGCTGTTCCTACACAATATTCCATCTCTCACTTCACTGTGTTTGCGATAGTGGTCTCCCGCATTTAAAACACTCTCCTTTATCTCTATCTCATGGAACCGACAGCTTCCTACAATGCACAGCTCAGATCCTACCTTGTAAATAAAATCTTTTCTCCACCCACCTGGTATTAAAATTCTCTCTCTCTCTTTCTCTCTCTCTCTCTCTCTCTTTCTCTTTCTCTCCTTCCCTCTCTCTCTCTATCTTTCTCTCTCTCCTACCTTTTCTCTCTCTCTCTCTCTTTCTCTCTCTCTGTCTCTCTCTCTCTGTCCCTCCCTCCCTTCTCTCTCCATTATGGTTGTTTGTTTTTTTTGTTTTTTACTTTGCATTAACTCTGTGCTTAGTTGTATATGTTATATTTTTCCAATAGGATGTTCAATCAGAGAACAGACTATTCCATTTTTAACTTTGTATCTCTAGCACCTAGAAAAGGGCCTTGCAGATTATTGTTTAATATTAGCTAATTAATGAATGTCTTATCTCACTCAACACATGGCTATGTGGCTTGGCTACTTTTTTTTTTCTTTTCAAATCTAGATATAGACATAGAATATTGGACCTTGAATGAATCCTGGATCCTTAAAGAAGACCTAATTCAATCTCTTCATTTTATAAGTGAGAAGACTTTAAACAATCTAATTCTATTTCTTTTAATTTTACTGTGTAGTTTTGACCCTCCTCAGAGTTGCCCCATAGAAGCTAACCTATGTTCAGGGTACTCCTTGTATAAGTATCTATTCAAAATTTTTGATTAAACACCTATTCAGTATGTATTATCTCACAGATCAAGTCAAATTTGACACATGAAATTCTCAGTAAAGGGCTTTTAATAAAACAGAAATTAAGCATTTATTAAGCACCTATTCTGTGCCAGGAACTATGTTAAGGATGTTAATCTCTCATTTCGTCCTCACCAATAACCGGTGGGGCAGGAAGGTGGAGCACACGTGCTCATGAAGAATCAGACACAAAAGAACAATTAAACAGCAACAGCAATGGAACCCTTCTCAGAATAACGTTCTTAAATATATGGAATAAAATACTTATGTCTATAAAGGAAAATAATCATGGAAAATCCTCTCTGGAGATTCAAAGGCTCACTCTCTCCCATATTCCCCATACCATCAGTAGGAGAAGGAACATTTACCCCCCAAACAACCTGTCCTCCCAGGCTTGCTTCTTGTTAGAATTCCTCTCAGTCTCTGACATTGCCACTTACTGGTTTTTTTACTGAGCAAATGATGTCATCTGCTGGGCTGCTTCCTCGGCTGATCTTCTGCCATACATGGTTTCATTATTGAATTGCACCTGCTGATTGGGTTTGTTCCCCAAAGAAGTGTTTACACCCAGATTTCTTAAGATCTGGGGTTCATGAATTTATTTTTTTAATTATTTTGATACCTATATTTTAATGGTTTCCATTATAATCTTATATATTATATTTTCCTTGATTAAAATAATTATTCTGAGATGGAGTCCAAGTGTAAAAAGGATCCATGACACAAAAAATAAGTTAAGTAAGAACCCACCATTTACTGCTATTTTGTGAATCAGCCTCAGGGCTATTTGAGCTTTTTGTGAATTAGATCCATATCTAGCTGCCCACCAGAGCCCCTCAGGTTAAGCCAGTGTTTTAGAATATTTTGTTTCCCCTAGGCAGGATTTCACATAACTGAATCTAATATTTGTGTTGGGAGGAGGAAATTATTTTCAAATCCCAGCACATCTGTTAGTATCAGAGAAATGCATATACTTGTTCCATATATAAGTAACAGTGACTACCCTGCCTGAAGGTCAGGTGTGTTACATTTCACCCCTGCCCTGGTTTCTCCAGCATCCAGGGTTTTGGGGTGTCCAGTCTCTCTATCACTGGCTTCAGTCCACACCTATGGAGTTCCCTGTGGCCATTTCATGTAGCCACTTAACAGTCAGATTAGCTTTTGCAAAGGTATATTTCTTTCATAGATATAATAATAACAAATATACAAACATGCCCCCCAGCATTCAAGGCCATAACACCTGCCCCCTACACCACTTCAGTCTCTGTAGAGGGGTAGGGGAATCACATTCCCAGCTTAGTCAAGTTCCTGTAGTGTGGTGCCACCAAACTCCAAGTCCAAAGCTCTTCTTGGGCTTGAATCCTGGGCACTCTAGCTTCTCAGAGCTTTCCAACTGCTGCCCCACTACTTGCTCTTAAAACTGAAAAGAACAAACATAACAGACAAAACCACAAGCTTGATTCTTGAGGGCCACAAGGTCTAAAAGGGGTAGGGAAAGGTAGTCGTTCTCCCTACCCACCTCACTCCATGTTATTCATATTGCAGGTGACTATGACCTGCTCTGATCATAACGCTGCTCCAGTTTAGTTAGTAAGCTAGCGGCTCTCATAGTCTTAAATTTATGGCCTATTCTGGCTATAAAGCCAAGAAGAGATGCTACTCCTATCTACAAAATAGGGGAACTCAGAATGTCTTCTTCCAAGTTAGGTAATCTGGGCATCTGAGCATGCACAAAGCAAAGTCTTGAGATAGAGAAAGAGACAGACAGAGAGAGACAGAGAGAGAGAGAGAGACAGAGAGACAGAGAGAGAGACAGAGAGAGAGAGACAGAGACAGAGAGAGACAGAGATAGATAAATAGATAGATAGATAGATAGATAGATAAATAGATAGATGATAGACAGATAGATGTGTATATATATACACACATATATACTTGAAATTACATACATACTTGAATATACTTATTTTAACTTATAATTTCCATTAAAAGGCCTCTTTCACTAACTTGAAAAGCAAATGTACTGAGTTCTTAAGGTGGTTTGTAAGGCATCTAGCATCACTTTCCCTATAAAATATTTTCTGACATATTCAACCCCCAACCATGCACACACACACACACACACACACACACACACACACATATATCCATTAGAATGTAAGTTCCCAGAGGACAGCAACTGTCTCATTTTTGTCTTCATGTCTGTAGCCCCAAACACATTACCTTGTAAGTAGCAGACATGTAAATAAACATTAGTTTAATCAAGTTGAATGACACTGAAGTGAATTCTTCAAAAGCAGAGGGATTACTGGTACTTTTGTTGCTAAGTTGTTTCCAGCCAGATAGCTACACCCAAAGCTAGAATCCTAAAGACTTGTGGACAACTAAGTGAAAATACAGGAGATAAAATATTGTTGCCCATTGCGCTATGACTAACTCTGATAGACTTAGCTCTTCTCAGAAATGCAAAGCTCTAAGACAACTCCAAAACACTCATGATGGAAAATGCTGTCCACATTCAGAAAAAGAACTGTGGAGTCTCAATGAAGATTGAAGCCTACTATTTGCTCTCTTTCTCTCTTTTGTTTATTTCTTCTTTCTCACAGTTTCTCCCATTGGTTCTAATTCTTTTTTACAACATGACTAATGTGAAAATATGTTTAATATGAGTGTATATGTAGAGCCTATATCAGATTGCATGCTATCTTGGGAAGGGGGGAGAGAAGAGAGGGGGAAAAATTTTAGAAATCAAAATCTTATGGAAGTGAATGTTGAAAACTAAAAATAAATTGAAAATAATATTGTTGTCATCCAAGTTTTCACAAATTTAAATAAATAAGCAAAAGTTTATGACAGACATGGAAGTGAGAACAATAGCATCTTCTATAGATGAATTTTTTTGAGGATACTTAACTCAACCACCCATGAAGGCCAAAGCTATTATTTTGTTCCTTGGGGTGTTCAAATTGTCAATTATCTCCTAGTTACTTTATGTCGAGCCCTGGTCTGGGACTGTCGCAGTCACAAAAAGTAGAGAATAAGTCAAAGGGCATCACTGATACTGGGGCTGCAAAGCCAGGATATCTACATATAGATCATTTAATTTAAATCCTGGATCTGCACTTTGAGAATTAAATTGACAGATTCATTCTGTAGACCCTAGAAATGGAGTCAAAAGGAAATGAAGCAAAAATGAAACAAACAAATGAAAAAGAATTTGCTTTCATAGACATCTTTCCACTGTTCTTCCCCTGTTCAGTTCATGATTCCATAGACTAAAGGATTAAGACTTTTGGTGATTTCGCTCCCTCTCTTTTTATTTCTTCCCTCCTCTTCTTCCTTTTCCTCCACTATCCCTTCACCATATCTTGAACTAGTTAAATACTGTTGAAAGGAAGGAGAAATTATTTTCTAGTTTTGCTCTCTGTTTTTTTTCAATTTTTCACTAATTATGTTGTGCTGCCCAGAGGACAAATTATTTAAGATTCTACTTTTTTGTTTTATTTATTTTTAAAAGGTAGCTTGAAACCTCTCAAAATATTAATTGAATATATACTTTAAAGATGGAGCTCAACTCTACTAGGAAAAATATAGTAGCCTAATAATGATTTGTTATTGTTATAGAAAATCATTATAATTTTTTATGGGAGTTGATATAGACATATGTAAAGCCAATCACAAGCAGCTCTCCTGAGAACTGCTGCTGTGAATAACTTTAAGGGTCTAATCATATAGTATGGTGAACTCTCTATTTATTCAGTAATAAATTAAAAGAAAACATTCAAGAAACTAGAGCACAACATTCACAACAATATAACATACCAACTTATAGCCACATAGTCTTAAATAAAACATATCATTGAGTAAGTCACAATCTCCTCAATCAATATAGAGTACCCAAGTCAAGTCTTCTTTCATCTTGAATCCTGGCTGGCTTCCAATCATCCTTAAACCAATCTTCCTCAAGGGATAGCAGAAAGCACAAACACTATCACTCCTAGGTCACAGTAAGTTACAATATCATCAGTTAGTACTGAGTACCCAAGTAAAGGTCCTCTTTCATCTTAACTTGAAACTGACTTCCAAACCCCATGGCTCCTCTTCCACACTCCAAGATCTTGACTGGATTCACCCTGCAGTTGCCTGGATTCACAGGTAGGCAGCTGTCTTCTCAGGTTCTATATAGCAGCTCAAAGGAACTGCTCCACTCCAAGCTCTCCACAGTTTCTGTTTCTAGGAAAACAAAGCTCAGCAGGGCTACAACAATATTTGCACACGTTACCAGCACTATCATCTCATTCAGTTTCTGTCTGAGAAATCAATTTAGAATAACAGACAGGACTTCTGTCTGAGAAATCAACACAGACAGGCAGAGTGTCGACATCACAAACATCCTCCCTCTCAGTTCTCCTTGTTCCTAGTTCGGGCTCAAGCTTTTATCTATGCTGCCCCTTCCTGTTCCACTCTTTTGGCAAGCTCCTTCCACTGTGGGCTCCATGTGATTATGTTAGGTCTATTGAGGGCAGGGAAGGTCTCCAAACTCCCTTAGGGCTATTAAGGGCAATACAAATGTATACTGTTTCCAACAAAAACTTGACACAATCAAAGTGGAGGCTCAAAGGCACTTGAATAGTTGAAACAAGCAGCAAAGTACTTCTTTGCTTGCCATTACAACATGTTCCTGGGATAAGTCACTATCCTATTATATATGTAAATGACTCATTTTTATAATAGAATAAGATTACTGAGATGTAAACTTATCTGAGATAGAGTCCCTGAAAGAATCTTATGGACAATCCAGTAGCCAGGACAATATAAATGGTATATCACACCTACATGGTTTTAATTTCTTTTGGTTCCATTTACATTGAAAATGTTTCATCTCAGGTAATTTGAAGATTATGAGTACTTGCTATGGTGACAGCTATTCAAAATGCATTATTTTCATTTTTTATGCATCAATATTACATTCAGATGAACTGGAGCAATAATTCAATCTTTAATGATTTTCTGGGTCTGGTAAAATGTACTTGTTGAATTCTCATATATATATGCCTGATCAGGTCTTTCTATGGTATCCAGTAGATACTATATTTTTGCAGCCTACATGACATGTTCAATAGTTTATATCACTTGATTGCATAATAAGTGTAACTAAGTCTGAACTCCTTATAAGTCTGAATTACTTAAGGCTAAATTTTCTGTGACTTTGGGAGTGATGACCTGGTTTTGAATTCCTGTTATAAACCACTCAATGTCTACAACACATCTGCATAACTCAGCCAGTTGGTCAATGTTTTTTGCTTATATACTGTTGGATGAATTCATGTAGATATTCCACTGTTGGATAGAAGTTTCATAATTCTACCTTGAGAAAAAACACTTTCAATTACATCCAATAAATCCAGTGGTGAATACCTGTTGATAGGTGGAGTGAAAACTTTGTTTCAAAAGGAATTCTTTGCATTTTAACCTTTTTATCTTTTACTCTGACACATCTATCAATTCCCTTCCTTTTTTCCATGCAAAGTGCTAATTTTCTCAAGATGTCTTATGGTAAAGAGCCTATGTTTCATTAACATTGTGTGAGCATTTGTTTGGACACTTTCTAAATCTATTACCATTTCTTTTACTAATCCAAAAGTACACTTTAAGACTGATTGGTGTTAATTGCTCTAAATGTCTCCTTTTCATTAAACTTTGACTTCAGAATAGCAATCAGTGTCTTAAACCATACACAGCCTCATCTTTCTTCTTGAAAATGTTATGCTTGATAATAGCTTGCCTAGAGAAGAGTAAGGTATCTATGTGTGTTGACTTGATCCTTTGCCTCAATTTTATCTCTGAATTCAAGCTCAAGCCTTGAGTTTCTAATCTTCCCTGGCACATACAATAAATGTCACACTTATTGAATCCAAATGATGTTTTGATATCACTGAGGAAAATCCCTACAGATGAATTATCTAATGTATTTTGTAGAAGAGACATATAACTTGATATCATGCAAGTATAACATGATTTATGTATTGTTTTGGCTTGACTCTATTATTGTCATTGCTATCATCATCATCATTAGAGATCTTCATTGTATAGTGGACAAAGAAGTGGTCTTGGAATCAGGAAGACATGCACTCGAGCCCCACCCCTGACACACCAATCACATCATTCTGAACAAGTCATTCAACCACTTGGCTCCTCCAGTCAATTCTCTAAGATTAAAAGTTATAGGCAATTTGCCAATCTGAAAAAAGAAGTTAGATTCCACATTAGGAATTTCCCGCACTGATGAAATTTCAGGTCAGGAGCCTCAAGAAAATTATTATAACCATCATCATTATAATTATCAAAATTTGTAATTATAACTCATATTTTCATAGTTTTTTAATTTGAAAAGTTCATCACAACTCTGTGTGAGTATTAATATCCTGCAATGATAATTAATTTAGCATGTACTTGGCCCTTAGTGACTAAGGGCTAAGTATTTCTGTGAAAGAGGAAGAGAGCGTGAGCTCTGTTTCCTGTGTGAAAGAAGCAGAAGGTATGAACTCTATCTCCTGTGTGAACAGAGGGCATGAACTCTGTCTCCTGTTGCTGACATGGCAGGAGGGGGTTGGCTGAGACAGGAGGCCAGTGTGTATGTATAAGAAGAATTTCAGAGACAGGGAATCAGAGTTAGGAATTGTCCTCCCGGTGGCTCCTGGTGGGGGAAGCAGGATTGTCCCAGCATCTGGGAGCTGGGCTTGCTGTACTGAGAACTGAGTTGGAGTTTTCTTTGAAACCAGAATCTGGTGAAGGCTGAAGTTGCCTGGAAGGCTGAGAGGGCCAGCTGGAAGGCTCCCTGGATGGTGGCCTGGAAGGCTGAGATTCCTTCTGGGTCCTTAGGGCCAGCTGAACTGCTGGAGGACTGAAGAAACATGACCGGGATGCGAAGACTTTATTTGTTTGTGGCTTGGTTGATCCTTGAGTTCCCAGCAACAGAAGTGGTGAAGGTTTTGAGATGTGTTGGGCGCTGCGAACTTCAGTGTGTACCAGAAACTGCCCAGAGGACTGGACGAGTACCTGGGAGCTGTCTGCTTCTGAATCCAGGTGACTGTTTGGTGGATTCAAGCAGGAGCTGGGACCATGGAAGTAGATCCAGGGAATATGAGAGACCACCCCAATTAAAGATGAAGAAAAGGCCTCCCCTTGGATTCCTGATGAAATTGAAGTTTACTAGACACTGAGGGGTGGAGGGTTTGTGTATTTTTCTAATGATTGTATTTAGTGACTGATTGCTAGATAAGTGACTGATTAAGTTAATCCATGATTGCCCTATGAGTTGAAGATTGATTATTGTGTTGTGAATTGATTGAATGATTAAGTATTGATTATTGTATTGTGAATTGATTAAATGATCAAGTAAGGAGGGTTTCCCCCTTAGGGAAACCAAATGATTATGCTTTTGTTCTTTGTTCCAAATGTTGTGGCCACTGTAGTGAAAACTATGTGGCCATTCTAATGTTAAGCTGTTATGAACACTATATTGTGATTTTCTGTGATAAGATGTAATGTTGTGAATATTATATTGTGATTTGTTTTGAATGTTTGCCTTGATTTGTAATGGATTAAATGGAGTGCTCACTATACTGTATAATCCAAACCTTAAAAGCTGTTCACAGTAGTGTTCTTTTGGGAATCTGCTAGTGCATGGCGTTACATATCCCCATTTCATTGATGAACAAACTGAGATTCAAAGAGGTTGAGTATTTTGCCCAAGAAAAAAAAATATTACTTATTTTGCATAGAGTTTGTAAGGATAGGAGGAATGTTTCTGTGATTTCATTGGTAAAGGGAACTCCCAGGTAAGGAAGTTCCGTCTCTCAATTCAGGTCAATGAAGTTTCAAATTTTTGAAACTCATGTTCTTAGACAGTTGCTTAGAGTAATGGTGTAAAAATCAAATAGAAATGGGGCCATTAAACTGTACATAAGGATCTTTGTGGTTCACATATTGACTTAGAAAACCACATTACTATTAGTTGTCTTTTTTAAAAATTTATTTTGTTAAATATTTTCCTATTACATTTTCATCTGGTTCAAGATCATAGAAGTATTATGGGCTCTGAGCAGCCTACTGCTCTCATGTATGCCACTTCTGGCTTAGAGCATTGAGAGGTTAAATGACTGGCCCAGGGTCAAGCATCATCACTATAATCTCATGTTTACATAGGATTTTATGGATCACAAAGCACTTTCTAAATGTTATTTCATTTTATCCTCACAACAACTCTGTGTGGTAAGTGCCTTTATTAATAGCTCCATTTAACAAATGGAAAAACTGAGGCAGAGGTTGAGTGACTTGTTCAGTGTCACACAGCTAGTAGGTTTCCAAGTCTGCATTTGAACTTAGATCTTCATGACTTCAGGTTCAGCATTCTATACCCACTAGCATATGTCAGAGATATGAGTTGAATCCACATCTTCCTGACATCAGTTCTCTCCATCTATTATGCCATGGTGCCTTTCATGGAGTGCATACTAAAGTTAAGTTCATTTCCAATGGTTTCTCTATGTTTTTTCTTTGAGTCTCAATAGCTAATGAATCAGAAACTAACATTTTTTCATAGTTAACATGATATAGTAATAAGATTGCTGAGTTGGGAGTCAGGAGATCTGGTTTTGAATTTGGATCTACTAGTAACTTGCCCTATGACCCTGGACAGGTCATTTAACTTCATTCTGTCTCTATTTCCTCATCTATAAAATGGGCATAATAATGTCTACCTTACCTTATAGGAATACTATAATGACCACATTTTTAAAAAGATACAAAAATTCCTTGAAAATGTTTTTTAAAATTACTATGGTAATGTAAGATGTGATTATTGTTTATTATATTCCCCTAAAGAAAAAAATATCCTCATGTTAATGAAAAAAATGTTCCCCTTCTTCCAAAAAGCACTGGTGGTTCTACCAATTATGAAAGTAGTAGAATTTATACATGTACAGAGATGAATGTATATGGAATTTATGTGTACACTTCAAAATGTTTTTCTTTCATCTGCAAGGAGCACCTATACATGAGTTCAAAAAAGATTATATGATGAATACTACAAGATCATAAGAAGACAGAGGACACTCACTTCTCTTTTGTGGGTCCTATACTTCACCTTACCTACTCTCATTCTTTCTCCTTTGCAATGATATAGCATTGCCACTGGCCTTCTAAATGTCCCTTTAATTTCCTTTCCCTGTTGTATGGTGTGAGTTTTATGAGAGTGAACAAAGACTTACTAATCCTTTTTGGTCAACAGTAAATCTCCTTTTTGCCCTTGTTGCTTCATAATGGTACTTTCACTCTTATTGTCTGAAAAATGATGAATTTAAGTGGAAAAATACTACATGCTAGGGTTGTACTTCTTCTGATCACTTCCTTCACGATGTTAGATGGAAGCTATTTGATAATTTCACTGACTGTGGCTGGTTTCAAATCTTTGATGCAGGTCCAGAGGCAGGCTAAGCCAGGATATAAGGTTCCTTGTCTCATTTCCATCCTTGATTTGCAGTGATATTGTATATCATTGAAGACACATAATTGTTCCCGTGACTATGTTTATCTACTTATAAAGTCAAGGAAGGGTTAGTATACATATAGCTCCTGATAGTACTTCCCATCTTACATGTAAGCTAGATAAAGTTACCCCATATTCAAAGTATTATCTGAGTCCATATCCCTTAAAATTATATCTTACAAGCCACACCAATGTATTTATTTTTACTCATTTACTAAAGAGGAATTAAGTACTTCGAAGTAAAGTACTTAATGAAACGTTATATTAATAAAAGTGTTAATGAACCATTTCCTACATAAACCTAAGTAAGTTTCACTTTTCCACAAATCTAATACCAATGAGAAAAGTAAATGCATATATTGAAAACACATGGATAGGAAGGACACACATGTTGAGAGGTAACTCAAAGCTCAGATACTCCAGACCTTTCTAATATCTTTTGGTGATGTCATTGAATGGATCCCAGTAGTCCAGCGGTTCTCAACCTGTGGGTCACAACCCCTTTGGGGGTCAAATGACCCTTTCACAGGGGTCACAGGGGTCACCTAAGACCTTGGGAAAACAGTCTCTTACAGTACGTAGTATCTTACAGAATGTAGTATCCGCCAGATACACAGTTTATACTGAGCATTGCTCCATATCTATCCTGCATAATCCCTGCCTAATGGTGTTCTTTTGGTCCCGTAGTCCTTTTCCATGGTTGCCAGGTGTGTTTCTACTGAGCAGGAAGTTATGCAGAATCTCTCTGCTTCCAGTGTCAGGCTTCAGCTAATGGTATTAACTAAGGTATCGGTTACTCACCATAAGAGAAGGATAAGTGTCCCTGCCTTTGCTCTTTTAGATTAAACTCAAAGTCTTTAGGCCATTTTAGATAGTCAAGACCCTCTCACACCCAGTTATCAGTTAGTGGGAAAACTCTAGCAACTTTTCCTCCAATGAGAAGAGAATTGTGTTCTTAGAGCCTGGAATGTGAAAGGGTGTTTGCTCTCTACAAAGATAGTCATTGCCCAGGAGTCAAGATTTTTAGAAGACGAGATAGTCCATGCTAATTATTTAACATAGGCTTAAGTCTATTTTTAATCTTGATTTACTGCTGATCAAGGGCAGAAGTCTTTTTCTGATTTAGGGTTACAAATTACTGGTGAATCTCTACCTAAATTCTCATATTTCATTATTTTTAGGAAAGGTGATAGTAGATTTTAAGCTAGGCAGGGCTAGGTGGCACAGTGAATAAAGCACCGGCCCTGGAGTCAGGAGGACCTGAGTTCAAATCCAGCCCCAGACACTTAACAGTTCCACTGTGTGACCTTGGGCAAGTCACTTAATCCCAATTGCCCTGCCTTCTCCCTCTCAAAAAAGCAAAAAAAAAAAAAAAAAATCTTGTCAGAACCATAAACGGATTTAAACTGCCTCCACAGAAAGTGTAATTTTTTTAAATCTGTTTTTTCTGGACATTTGTTACAATGATCATGGACTGAATCAATCAAATCACCCAACCACTATTTAAAGAACTGATAATTACATATGCTACTATGTCTAGTGAGAATATATTCCTATTGAATCAACTAGTCATAACCTTTAGATTCAGTACAGAAAAACTACCCAATTTGGATGTTCTAACCAACACATACTATGTGACCCTATGCCAATCACTTAACCTCTCAGTGATGTGTTCAACACTCTAAGACTCTGAGTTTCATTTGCATGAAATTGTTTGTCCTCATAATGAGGGGAGAAGTAAGGGAGGGAGGGAGAGAATTTGAACCTCGAAATTATTTTTAAAAGATTAAAAATTGCTTTTATATGTAATTGGAAAAAATAAGATACTTTTTTTTTCAAAAGACAAGTTTTAAGGAAGGTACCACTTACATTGGTAGAGAGGTTTCCTCACCTAAGAACTTCCTATTCCAATGAAACCAAAAGACCAGCTCCCATCCCTATTTCATATATAGTTGTAGTTAACTCTGGATCTGCTGATTTTACTCTCTATCACCTTGTTCCAGCATTATCATTTTCCTTATAGGCTTCATATTTGTTGTTTTTCATTGTTGTTTCCTGTTGCTTATTTTTACAGGCCTTTAACATTTATATACATACATACATGTATGTGTGTGTGTATGTGTGTGGGTGTGTGTGTGTGTATGCACAATCTCAAAGATTTGACACATTTTTGGTGTCTTGAACCCCTCTGGTAGTCTGGTGAAGCCTATGGATCCCTTCTTAGACTAATGTTTTTAAATGCATAAAATACAAAAGGATTACAAAAGAATCCAAAAATTAGTGAATGTGTGTGTGTGTGTATCTCCCATCCAAGTTCACAGATCCCTAGAAATTTATCCATGAACTTCATAGGGGTCTAGGGACCCCAGGTTGAGCCCCTGCATTATATGAATATTCCATAATTAATTTAACCATTCTCCAACTATGAAAGTGAATACTCTAAGTCTGAGAATATCACAAAGTCTTTATGCCTCCCAGCCTCCCAGTGCTGAGCAGGGAAATGGGACCAGACTAGAAATTCTCTAGAGACAGCCACGCATAAACTTTGGAGAATCCAGGAGTTCAACAGGAGAAGTTTCTCTCAAAGGAAGACTGAAGAAGTATTCTGTGTTCTGAATGAAGTACCGCAAAAGGTAGAGTTCTTTTCCAAAGGCTGGGTCCCCTGGGTAGGTAAGTATTCAACATTTAAATGGTAATAAGGATTGAGGGGTGAGGGTAGGCATAGAGGGAAGGGGAATTGGGAGATGAAATTGACTAAGAAATACAACCATATCCCGTGCTTCTCCCCTTTAAACATTAAAGAGAAAAACAAATAATTTTTTGTGATGTTCTTTTTTCTCTTTTCAAATTTCTGATTTTTCTGGAAAGGCTTCATCAAAGGATCACCTATAATTCTACTCTGTTGCCTAGAAATCCAGACAGTGGCTCTCCTGAGGTAGGCAACAAATGCCTGCATATGTAGTACTCAGATACATTAAGTGTTTGTGTGGCCAACACAGTATAATGGATGGGCTGCCCAATGAATGGGACAATGGCCTTTACAACAATCCAGTATGTTATGAGAAGGTGTCTGGGTAACATTTGTTAATTGGCAATTGGACTGCTGGAAGATAGCTGTGGACCGGGACAATAGGGTGAGAAAATGTCAACTTAGAAGGGAAGGGAGAATATACTTGGCAGAACTACACTGCTCAGCAACACTGGACATTTTATAGACAGGCCAGATTAAGTACTTCTAAAGCACTTTCTACTGAAGATTAAGCAAATCAAAAATTCTCAAAAATAAGTCCTATATTGTGCATCATGGATGAACACTCACTATATTTTTTTAGATACGGAAGTAATCTATGAGAACTGGGAATTTAAATCTTTTTTTTATTTCTTACTCATCATTCAGTGAGAGAAAAGTTTCAGATTTAAACAAAACCAATGAGAATTAAAAATAGCCAAAAACAAAACAAAAAAATCCCCTCTCTTCCTTAACATATGCTCACGACTGACAAATTCCCAACAGCAATAGATTGATTCTAATTCTGGGAACTTTCTGACTTCCATTCATTTGAAATAGAGAGAAGTGTAACAAACACAGTATTGACTATCCTTTGAAATAATTCAATTGAGAAATAATGATTGGCATCAGACATTTTATCACAAGGTCAGAAACCTTTCAACCCAGAGGGCAATATTTTACTGCAAATGCCCTCGGAAATCAGTTACAATAGACTCTATCATTTGTCACGTATATCATTTGGATTTTCTGAATATAGAAATAGTTGACCTTCATTCCTCCATAACTACTAAGAGGTGAAGGTCATATCATATGTCATTGAAAAGAGAATTTGCCCTGAGTTAGCAATAAGGTCTTGGATTTGACCTCTGACATTGATGTCATGAGGTATAATTAATTTCTATAGAGGCCATTTACAGGGAAAATCCACATGTCCTTTGCCATTGGTCTGTTCTTTTACATTTTTTACAATGATATTGTCCACTTAGAAAGAAGTATTCAAGCGGTAAGACTCACTTATTGCCAAAATGTAACTTGCTTATAGAGACTCCAGTTCTTCACATGGGTAATTCAACTTATTTTCTATAGCGCATGTTTGATAGCTCAAGAAACAAAGAGAGATAGAGCCACATGGCTTACATATGCTAGCATCTATAAAATATAATGCAAGAGAATGAATGTGTTTGCATATCTATAATTTGCAAACACCCAGAATATCCAAACTCTTACACAGCTGATAACCTGCATTTGAGTCTTTATGCTCTTCTATGGGAGTGAAATAGACAAAAAAAAAAAAAAATTAGTTAAATATTGTATTATCTTTAAAACATTTATTTATTATCTAGTTTACTTATAAATATTAAAAATGTGGCATTTAGCGACCATAATAAAATATATTAAAAATTTTATAAAATTTACAAAATGAGCTGACCTTAATTCATAGATGACATAATTTAAAATCTATGAAAATCCCAAATAAACATGTCTTTTAATGCTAAGTATCATAGACCTTTTTTCATTTACCAAACCACTTAGAATTGGATCGAAGTGTATATGTGTGTTTGAGAAAGAGAACACTAAGGCTCACTAATTTAAAATGGAAAGGATGAAATATTCCCAGCTCCCTTTGACCCAGAGTCAGTTTGCAGGCATCAAACTAAGTTGGTTTGGTTTCTCTCCTAGGACTCAGGTGGTGACTTCTAGTCAACCAAGCTCCTAAATCCCTTCAAGCAGAGCTCTGTGGGGATTTTATTTCCTCCTGGGTTAGGAAGCCAATTTTATTTGCCTTTCCCTTTTTCTCTTGGATTGGGAAAGGCCCCAAGTCAGTTACTTGTAGTGCATTAAGCAAGCAATAACTTTTGGGAAACTTTGAGAAATAGTCTTTGTTTGCTGAACCTGCATAACTATTTTATTTAGGGACAATTGTGATTTTTGCCTGTGTCGATGGGATTCTATAAAATTTAGCATGCTATTTTGAGACTCCCCAGTGACAAATAAGGAGGCGAGAGCAAAAGGACAATATTTAAACTTTCCCAGACACCCCAGAAGACCGTTCTGGATTAACAATGTGTACGGGTCTGGCACCTGGCCAGAGTTCCTCAGGTGACTCTCCAAATGAGAAGGTGAGGAACTTGTAAACATAATAGTCATGATGATACGTAATGTAACTGCCTAGAAGATATTTGGGGGGATGTATGGACATTGTGTAATTGTTTCTGTTCTGCAAACTAGATGACTAAGAATGGGAGGCTCTCTGATTGGCTAGAGAGAGGCATTCAAAAGGCCTAAGGCGGTTTCCACCATTCTCTCTTTGCCTCCTTATCTTCAGTCTTGCTCTGAAGGTTCAAGTTCTTTGTTCACAGCCTCCTGTGAGTGATTTTGCCAGGAGGGAAAAGGCCTTGGGACTTTCTCCCCTCTGAGACCAAGTGGTTCTGAGCCTTTGCATTCATCCTTTTTCATTCCCTCCGAGGGGGTTGGAGTCTCTTGTTCTATAATTTCAAAAGATCCAGAGAGCAAACCACAGGAATTCAGGAGTCAGAATCTAGTCCAGATTTTGCAGACAGGCCAGGATCAAATGACCTTCCCTTCTGGACCCTGGCCTGTAGACATTGAGAAGAGGATTCATCAGGTGTCCTTTGAACAAAGACTTTGCTAAGTCTGGCCCAGAGACTAAGGTGGTATAATAATAATAATACCTAACATTTCTAGAGCTCTTACTATGTGCCAGGCATTGTGCTAAGAACTTTACAATTATTATCTTCATAAGAACCCTGGGAGGTATGTGTTCTTATTATCTCCATCTTACAGATGAAGAAACTAAGGCAGAAGTTAAGTAACTTGTCCAGGGACACACAGCTAGCAAGTATCTGATTTGAACTCAGGTTTTCCTGACTTCACATGGCCCTCTCTATCCACTGAGCCATACATCTGCCTCTAGGGCTTTCCCTGTAAGGAAAAGTATGGCTCTGAGATACCAAGATGAAATGTTTGTACATTCTTGCCATGTCTTTGAAGAAAATATCCCTTTGTAAAAACAAATGATATTATGGGTCTAATATAATACTTGAGTAGTGCAAATTCAGCACTTTAAAAATGTTTATTGGTTGATTGAGTGATAGAACATGGAAATCAGGATGCTTGTCACTGCTGCCTAAGAATGGGGCAGTGTGGTCAGTGGGGGATTGAGCCACTGGCTGTTCAATAGAGACCCCTCAGGGACAGAGAGGATGAGCCGGTATAACTTGACTAGATACAGGAAGATTAGGTCAGAGCATCCTTGCTACACTAAACTTTGTTCTGTTATTTAGTCTTCACTATGAAATTTTCTCTTTTGTCTGGAAATACTACATATTGTGAGTGGAGAGATGGATGGCTACATCCCTTTGGATTTCTCTCTATATGCATACTTGGGCTTCTTGTTGCTGTTCAGTGGTTCATTTGTGTCTGACTTTTCATGGCCCCATGGATTTTCCATGACACCAGGTCCTTCTATCTTCCACTAGCTCCAGAAGTCTGTCCAAACTCATTTTAATTGTTTCTATGACTCTTTCTATCCATGTCATCCTCTACCATCCCCTTTTTCCTTTTGTTTTCAATCTTTCACAACATTAGGGTCTTTCCAAATGAGTCCTCTCTTCTCATTATGTAGTCAGAGTATTTAAGCTTTAGTTTTGACTTTTCAGTAAATAGTCTAAATTGGATTTTTTTAGTGGGTTTTTGTTGTTGTTGTTGTTGTTTTGGAGGGGGAAAGGCAAGGCAATTGGGGTTTAGTGACTTGTCCAAGGTCACACAGCTAGTAAGTGTGTCAAGTTTGTGAGGCTGCATTTGAACTCAGGTCTCTCTGACTCCAGGGTTGGTGCTCTACTCACTGCACCACCTACCCGCCCCTAAATAGCCTAAATTAATTTAAGTATTGACTGATTTGATTTCTTTGATGTCCAAGGGACCCTCAAAAGTCTTCTCAAATACCATGAATTCTGCAGTATGCAATTTTCCTTATAGTCCAACTCTCACAGCCTTGTGTTGCTACTGGAAATACCTTTGATTATATGGACCTTGGTTAGCAAGGTGAAGTCTCTGCTTTTTGCATCTTGTCCAGATTCGCCATAGCTTTCCTCGAAGGGAGTAAGCATCTTAATTTCATGGCTGCAGTCACCATTTGTGACTTTGAGACCAAGAACAAAAAATCTGACACTGCTTCCATTTCTTCTCTGTCTGTTTGCCAGGAAGTGGGACCAGTTGCTAAGATTTAAGTTTTGTTTTTGTTTTTTATGTTAAACTTCAAGGCAGCTTTCACATTATCCTTTTTCCCCATCATCAAGGTCTCTTAATTCCTCTTCACTTTCTGCCATCAGAGTGGTATCCTCTGCATATCTGAGATTGTTGAGATTTCTCCCAGAAATCTTAATTCCACCTTTAGATTCTGGCATTTCACATGATGCACTCTGCATATAAGTTATAATGAAGTGTCAATACATGGCCCTGTAGTACTCCTTTTTCAAGCTTAAACAAATCAATTGTCCCATGTTCAGTTTTAACTGTTGCTACTTGCCCCACAGGGGCAAGTCCCTCAAGTCCCTCAGGAGACAAGTAAGATGATCAGGTGCTCCCATCTTTCTGAGGACTTGCTACCTTTAGTTGTGATGTACAAAGTCAAAGACTTTAGCCAATGAAGCAGAAGCAGATGTTTGTTTGGTTTTTGTTTGTTTTTCCTGGAGCTGCCTTACTTTCTCTGTAACCCACCAAATGTTGGCAATCTGCTCTCTAGTCCCTCTGCCTCTTTGAAAGCCAACTTGCTCCTCTCCAATTCTTGGTTCACATATTGCTGAAGCCTAGCTTGTGGAATCTTAAGCATAACCTTGCTGGTGTGTGAATTGAGTTCAATTGTTGGGTATTTTGAATATTCTTTGGCATTGCCCTTCTTTAGGATTGGGTTATAAACTGATCTTTTCCAATCCAACAGCCACTGTTGTGTTTTCCAAATTTGCTGGCTTTTTGAGGACAGTTCTTTAATAGCATCATCTTTTAGGATCTTAAATAGCTCAGCTGGAATTCCATCTTGCCCACTAGCCTTATTGTTAGTGATTCTTCCTAAGGCCACTTGACTTCATTCTCAGAGATGTCTTGGATATAGATCAGTAACCATACCATTGTGGTTATTGATGATGTTAAGCTCTTTCTTATACCATTCTTCTACATATTCTTGCCACCTCCTTTTAATTTCTTCTAATTCTGTTAAGTCCCTGCCTTTTTTGTCTTTTATAGTGTCCATTTTTGCATGAAACTTTCCCTTGGTAGCTCTAATTTTCTTGAAGACATCTCTTTTCTTCCCATTCTATCATTTTCTTCTATTTCTTTGCATTGCTTATTAAAAAAAACTTTCTTATATCTCCTTGCTATTTTCTGGAATTCTGCTTTCGGTTGGGTATATCTTTTCCCTTCTCCTTTACTTTCCACTCTTCTTCTTTCCCACACTATTTGTGAAGCCTCATCAGACAGCAATTTCACTTCCTTCCTTATCTTTTTCCTTGGAACATTTTTTTTGTTGCAGCCTCCTAATCATTATTATAGACCTCTGCCCATGATTCTTCAGGCACTCGATCTACCAGATCTAATCCCATAAATCTCTTCATCACTTCCACTTCATATCCATAAGAGATATTGTTTAGGTCATATTTATATGATCTGATGGTTTTTGCTACTTTCTTCAATTTAAGTCTAAATTTTGCAATACGAAGCTTGTGACCTGAGCTTCAGTCAGCTTCAGGTTTTGTTTTAACTCACTATATAGAGCTTTTCTACCTTTGACTGCAAAGCATATATTCAATCTAATTTTCATATTAACCATTAATTTAGTGCTGTCCATGTGTAGAGTCATTTTTTGGATTGTTGAAAAAGAGAGTTTCCAATGACCTGAGAGTTATCTTGACAAAACTCTTAGTCTCTGCCCTGCTTCATTTTGTATTCCACAGCCAAATTTCCTGTAATTTGATTTCCTCCTTTAGCATTTCAATCCCCTATGATGAATTAGAAATCTTGGCTCTGGGTGTTATTTCTAGATGTTATAAGTCTTCATAGAACTTAGCAACTTTGGCCTCTTTGGCATCAGTGGTTGAAGCACAGACTTGTGTTATGGTGATACTGAACGGTTTGCCTTGGATTCAAACAGATCTCATTCTGTTGTTTTTAAGATTAGACCTCGGTACTGCTTTTCTCATCCTTTTATTGACTATAAGGACTATTCCATTTCTTCTAAGGTATTCTTGCCTGTATATCAATGAGCAACTGAATTAAATTCACCTATTCTTGTTCATTTAAGTTCACTGACACCCAAAATGTCAATGTTTAATCTTATCTCCTGTTTGACCATATCCAGTTTACCTTGGTTTATAGATCTTACACTCCAAGTTCCCAAGCAATGATGATCTTTACCACATCAGACTTTCCTTTCATCATCAGAGATATCAAGCTGAGTTTCCTTTCTGACTTTGGCTCAGCCACTTCATTAGTACTGGAGTTACTTGTCAACATCCTCCGGTCTTCACCTGCGGCATATTGGACACCTGATCTGAGAAGCTCATCTTCTGGTTTCATATTTTATCATTTTAATACTGTCCATGGAGTTTTCTTGGCAAAGATACTGGAGTAGTTTGCCATTTACTTGAGTGGATCACCTTATGTCAAAACTCTCCATTATGGCCTGTCTGTCTTGCTAACCTTGCGCAGCATAGGTCATAATTTCATTGAGCTACACAAGCCCCTCTGCCATAACAAGGCAATGATCTGGAAGGAGATATTTATGCTTAGAATGCAATTAATAACTTTTTTCCTCTGGCAGATTTCTGCCAAAGAGAAACAAAGAAAATAAAAGAATCCCAAATTTCTCAATTAAATTAGACAATTATATAATGGGCATCTAGTAATGAAGAAAGCCATGTGAGGTGCTTTCTCAAAGACTATCTCTTCTATTCAGGGCACATGGCCATGCAAAGCCTGCAATCTTTCCATTCCTTAATTTAGTTCTCAGTGGAAAATTATACAAACAACTCACACACATAATCACTTACTTAAATTCTATGTAAAAAGTTATAATATCAATTGGAAAATTAAAAATGCATATCATGGAAAATATAAACACCATTAAATCTTATTCTTTAGGAGTTTAAATTTCTGGACAGTGCTCAGCTTCTCTAAGGTGAATAGATTCTTCCATTTCACTCAACCACAGAATACCAGAATTGGAAGGAACTTCTTAGTCACCTAGTTCAAACTGTACTTTAATGGAAATTCCTTTTTTATATATGATCCCTGGAGACCTAATCAATTTTTCTAGCCTGTTGAAATAATCTTCCTAGCCAAAATCATTTCATGTCACCCAATGGCTTTTGAAAATTTTGTCTAAGTTAATTTGATTGATTGAGAAGTAATGTTACCTAATTAAGATATCAGAGTCAAAATGAAATGGGTTGGTTCCAATCTCACCCTTGCATCTATTTCTATTTTTCCTACATTACACTCGCTCTCTATAATATCTATCTTGGTGGAAATAGATAGCTAGTTTTCTCCCTCCCCCTTCCTTGGACATTTAAAGTCCTTTTGATTAGATTTATAAGTCTCTAGGAAAACATATTTACCTTTCCTTTTGTGTGTGCACTATATTAATGGCCAAGAGTCATTACTTCTGCATTTTAAGTCACTCT
This sequence comes from Pseudochirops corinnae, assembly GCA_028646515.1. Classification (NCBI taxonomy): domain Eukaryota; kingdom Metazoa; phylum Chordata; class Mammalia; order Diprotodontia; family Pseudocheiridae; genus Pseudochirops; species Pseudochirops corinnae. Next base: position 19,104,205 of record CM053587.1, on the reverse strand, counting down.
CCTGAAATCCAAACTCTATTCTAAGGCACTGTTTTCTTATCCTAGAGGAGGAAAGTGACTTGCCTAACGTCTCAGCCAGTAAGCAGCAGCAGCACTAGATTTCAAATCTTAATCCTCTGGTTCCAAATCTAACAGCCAAAGGTTCAGATTTCAATCAAATTTCAATTTTCTCTTACCAGATAGTACACACACACACACACACACACACACACACACACACACACACACACACACATATATATCTTCATTGGATCCTCCAGCTGCTTCTGAGACCTATTAAAGACCTTAGTTTAGAAAAGCCAGAGTCTCCCACTGTTTTCAGGGAGATCTCCATTCATCCTGATCTAGATCTCATTCCTGGACCCAGGTGGCTCTGGAGGAGAAAGTGAGGCTGGTGACCTGCCTCACTTAAATCTAATTCATTTGCATATCATGGCATTATCTCCCTGATGTTATGGCCTGATTGAGAATGAAGGACAAACAACAATAGCGCCTTCCAACATCCATTCTCCTAGAATAAATCAAATTTCACCTCCTTCTCCTCAAATCCCTTTATTTCTTTGCTTAAAATCCAACTTCTATTTCATTTAGGAATAGTTCTGTTCAGTTCAGTTGTTTTCAGTCGTGGCTGACTCTTTGTGACCCCATTTGGGGTTTTCTTGGCAAAGACACTGGAGTGGTTTGTTATTTCCTCCTCCAACTTATTTTACAGATGAAGAAACTGAGGTAAACAAAGTTAATTGACTTGCCCAGGGTCACACAGCTACTAAGTATCTGAGGCCAAATTTGAACTCAGGCCTTCCTGACTACATGCTCAGTGCTCCTATCCATTGCTACATCCTATGTTCTATGACCCTATTAACTTGAAGGGTAGAGAGGTGTTCCTTAAGAATCCTTAATCTTCTCTTCCAAGAGTGATGGCAGCCTCACATGTCAAAATCCTGACCCTCCCAGCTCTAATTCTGTGATCCTATGAGTTGTTGTCACTAAAGTCTTTATTAAAAATATTAAACAGAATAGGATTCGATTCAATAATCTATTGCCTGAATAATCAACCTTCTTCTTTTTTTTTATTGAAAATCTGGGCAACCCCTGATCTTTCTCTATTATATATTGTCATCCTATCCAGCCAGATCTTATCACTTGGTTTGATCTTCCTATGTTTTTTCATTGTTACATCTACTGACTTCCTCTAAGTCTGTCATGACCTGGTTTTTTTTAATAAAGCCATGCTAGTTCTTTGAAATCATGCCTCCTTTTTAATGTTCACTAACCATCTTTTTAATCACGTAATATATAATTTTTCCATGAATCGATGTCAAACTCATCTAGTTTGTAGACTCCATTTTCTGGCCCTTGCCTTTAAAAAAAAAAATTGTGGCAGCATTTGCCCTTCCCCAATACTGGAATATTATCACTTGTTATCTATGAGCTTCCTAAGATAACAAACAGTGGCTTAATAATCATATCTGACAGTTCTCTGGACAACAACATAAACAAAGCAGGAATGTGGCCTGAGAGAGAGAGCCAGGAAGCACAATGCCAGGCCATTCAGATCATGGCCACTGCCTTAACCACCAACTCCTCTCACACTCTGCTGGAGGAAGTCCATGACCGTCCAACAGCCCCAGAAAATCATGATGCCCCTTCAGCAGACCACCTCTACTTCCAGCACATTCTCCAGGGGAACAACCCTTCTGCAAACAGGCTCTCCATCCCTACTGTCACCAACAGCAATTGCCCAGAATCTGCCAGCCTGAAGAAAAGACATTCTAAGAAGATATTCTAAGAGGCAAAAGTGAGGAAGAAATTCATTCAAGGCTTGAGGGCTGGGAGGATGGAGAGTACATACAGCTATGAAAAGGCATGATGGTGACAAGAGGAAGACTCAGGGACCACTAAGTAGGGTGGTATGAATGTAGCAATCATTTCTCCCTGAAAAAGTCCTTAGTGAAGCCATTTTTTTAAAGATTCAGATTTACCCCCATTTTTTTCTCGCAATGTCTATAACTAGTTGCTAAGGTTTGTTTAACCTATAATTAATGATTCCTGGAAATATGGATTATAAACTTGAGTTACTGTTAACTATTGCCTGTGAAAAAGTCTTTTTAGAAATCCAAGTCACTTCTATCTCCTCTGTTCTCTCACTGCTAGTCAGACATCATATGTTATGTGTTTCTAGTCCAACAAGAATCTATTATAATCCAACAAGAATTATTAAGCACCAACTTGTAACTTGCCTCTGCTTGTCCTGCTTCTGTCCTCACCAGTCCCTGTTTGAAACTTTCACTGAATAACAGGTTTTCCTCCTCCCACCTTTCTCCCTGGATATCTGGCATTAATTATTTGGGTGAACTTGATCTGTAATTAATAGATTTCTGCCAATTTCCTAATGCAAACACTAGCCTCTAAGAATTTTTTTTTTTAAATAGGAGAGACCTAGAATCATGGATTTTTAGCATTAAGAGGGACCTTTGAGTAAATTCCATGCATTTTGAAGATGGGAAAAATAAAACCTAGAGAATTTAATAAGTGTTTTCCTTTTGTCACACACCTACTTAGTGACAGATCTGGGACCACCATCCAGGCCTCCTAAGTATTAGAACTGTAGAGTCACAGCAGAAAAAAATGGCATAGATAATAGAAAATTCTGCTCTTTCTATTGTTTGTTGATTTCAGAAAAGTCTTGGACTTGTTAGGACAAAATTCCAGAGTTACAGTCTCTTCTCCAATATGACCATGTGTACTAAAATCATATAAGATTCTATGTCATCACAAAGTAAAATGAAAATGATACACTGAGTTTTGACATACATTGAGCATCCAACAAGATAATCATGAGTATCACAGCGAGTGTCCTACACAGATTCCAAACAAGAGGATTCCCTAACAATTGCCAGGTATTACAAATGTTCTTATTCACAAATGGCATCGCCTTAATTATGTTGAGTGCCATTAAAGTACAATGTCTCCTTAATGAAATCTGAAGACCATATAGAAAGAGATCAACCTAATCATCCACACTGGAAAAATGAAGTGGATGAAAATGCTAATTGCCCAGATGACATAGAGTTAGAGATACTCTCATCAGTATATAAGTCAAGCAGTGCAGATGGACAATCATATGGTCTCAGGATCAAATAGTAAGTGAAGAGAGAGTTGGTTCACAGTAGGCAAACTGTGCACTACATTCAGTGTGCACTGCTGCTCATTATTGTAAAAGTCCATCTTGTTATTACCAATTTTCTCCTGGTATCAGGAGCAGCTAGGTGGCTCAGCAGATACAGCACTGGGTCTGGAGTCAGGAAGATTTGAGTTCAAATCTGGTCTCGGATACTTATTAGGTGTGTAACCTTAGACAAGTCACTTAGCCTCAGTTTCCTCCACTCTAAATGGGGGAAAATAAAGCAACTTCTTCTCAGAATCAAATGAGATAATATTTGTAAAGTACTTGGCACAGTGCCAAGTACTATATATATATATATATATATATATATATATATATATATATATATATAGTAGGCACCTAATAAATATTTGTTTCCTTTCTCTAAGCAATACAGGTTATAAGCTTCACATGATTTCTCATCTTCTGATTATCATTCATATCTTTCTGGAAATCCTTCACTGAGGTTCCATCTAATAAACTCAGTTAGTTGAACATTTTAATATTGTAGTGGTAGGTTTGAGTCATCCACCTTTTGCCTTCTTTCTTCCTTTTTGATTGACCTACCTCCTTTTTCAGGCATATATGTCGCATATGTCCTTGAAAATGGTTTAAATGCCACTGTTTATACGCACCATCACCTGCATTATGGTGCTGGTTACCAGTATCATTGATGGATCTTTCCATTGTCACTGACAATTTTGATTTTTTTTCCTTGACATAATGGTGTCTGATGATTCATAGCCATGTAGTATAAATATGTATTGATCTATAGCATCGCTAGCAAGGAAGGAAAGAAGGAAGGAAGGAAAAGAGCATTACTTGGAAGAAGTAAGCAAGTCTTAATAAGCATTTTAGTCACCACTTCTTTTACCAGATATGATCCTTTTCAACCTTCTGGTCATGAGTCTCACTCTTCTTAACCTCACTGGTGCTTTGGGGATAGAATTATGTCAACATTTCAAGTTCATTTTGCTTCTTTTTTTTTTTCTTTTTGGAGGGGGGAGGGCAAGGCCACTGGAGTTAAGTGATTTGCCCAAAGTCACATGGCTAGTAAATGTTAAGTATCTGAGGCCAGATTTGAACTCAGGTCCTCCTGATTCCAGGGCTGGTGTTCTATTCACTGTGCCACCTAGCTACCTCAATTTTGCTTTTTGTTGATACTTATTGGTGCATAGGCTTTGAAGGTTATAAAAGACAAAAGCGTTGTGATCCCATGGTCTGTTTTTAAGTCTAGGGTACTTTTTTGCATATTTGAAGAGTTATTATTTTAAAAGAGAATTCAGATAATCAATCAATCAACAAGGATTGATTAAGCGCCTATAAAGTGCCAGGCATAATGCTAGGTGCTGAGAAATACAGAAAAAAGAAATTAAACAGCTCTTTCTTCCAAGAGTTTACATTCAGTCAAGAACAAGCATCATTCAGAAACTGCCTGGATTTTTAATTTTTTTTTTCTTGTAACTTAGATTATTTTGAAAGTGAATGTGACTGTTCTTTTACATTTTTTTTTCTATTTTGTTTTTTGATGCACTGGGGAATTTTTTAAGCCAACTTGAAATCTAAATATCAAGAGAGAATAGCTAAAAAATACATATTCTTTTAGACATAAAGAACATTTAAAAAAGAATAACCTTTAAAAGAGCAGCTGCTACATGAGTGAGATTTTTTACAAAATTTTCTACCTTTTTTGACATCAGTAATTTTCTGGTAGTTGAGGCCATATTTATTGTTTAGTAAACTGTTAAGCTATATGTTGCCTACCATATTTTTTCCATTCATAATTGATGGAAAGGAAGATTTAAGAGAAAAAAAATTAAGAAATGCTGGACCAAAAGGATCTATGGTGAAGATCCATAGGTGAGATGAAAGGTAGTGACTATCGTTACTGATTCTCTTGCCACATGGTAACTGAAGGTCCCAATCATATCCAGTTGTAGTTGCTCTCTAACAATTACAATAATAAAGTAAACACCTGCTTTTCCTCAAACAGGATGGTTCTTTTTCTACAAGGAAGCTATAATTTTAGAAGAGCTATACCTACTCTTTCAAAATATATCTCCTACTTGATACATGGTTATTTTGAATTTTAATCATAACTGGTCTTTCAGACTGGCTCCCAGTAAAGTCACACATGTCATAAACAACTCATAAAAACATTATTCAAATAATTTTATCTGTTTTTTTTTTATATTAGAAAATTGTGTTTTTCAAAATCAAGGAGATATCAAGTCAGGTACTATAGGTCAACTGACTTCAGACTCACAACAGACATTTCATGTTGTCCAAAATCAAAACATTTATCAATTGGCCTATAGGTATAAATAACATCCTCATTCAGATATCTTCTATTTACCCTCCTGTAACAGTGATAGGAAATGGGTACCCAAATTTCCTCAAGATACATGTGAAATATGACCATTCGAAACATAGGACTCATTTTATTTCAATCATTTTGATTGATAACTAGAAAAAGTTCATGCTTCTACATCTGCCATATTTGTGAATTAACTATAGCAAATAACTCTTATATTTTAAATTCTATCATTTTTTTCCTCATAGATATAGGAATGTATTTATTCCAGTGAAGTTAATGGTTTGAATTAAGTAATCTTTAATTAGATGCTTTAAGAAAGAAAATAAAAATCCCACATCAGGGTAGGGAATGGACATATATAACATTTAGGTTATTACTCACAACTGATTCTCAGTTAACAAAGATCACTTACTCAAAGTGAATTCTAAATGTTGTTGGTTCTTTGTTCCCTTTCAACTCCCCAGCCTCAATTGGCTGGCTTGTAGGGTCAGAAGCTTGGTTTATTTTTTTCTTTTTAAAAGCATTACATAACACAGTCAATGCAAAAATGTCTGACTGCATTCACCAGAGTCTCCAGGAGAATATATCCTCTATTACCTATATCCCTCTTCTTTCAATCCTAGATAATCCTTGAGGGATTTCCCTAATTTGTTTGGCTATCAAAGCCCAGGCATACAGAGACTATCTTCATGTTTCAGTTAATCGGAGAGAAACTGACATCATTAGGTAGGAAGAAAACAATTTCATCATTAGAAATAGCTTGTTTTTTGTTTTTTTGGTTGTTTTTTTTTTTTTTATTTTCCTACCTGGCAATAATATACCACACATGACAACTGTAAATATGTTATTTTGCAACCCTAAAAGTCACAGTTACATACATCCAAGAGACAATTTAATTTATTCTTAATGGTTCGAATCGCTCCTAGAGGTCAAAGGCATCTTTTACATCAACTTGCTTTCACAAATTAATGTTTTGAAGGAAATGTAAAAGTCAAGTTGCTTGGGAGTACATTAAATTACATGCTAGTTAATGGTGTTAGAGAGATGGTTTAAAAATAAATTGCCCATAATACCTTTTAATAAAGGAGTTAAATGCATTTTTTTTTTTTGTTCTCTGCTAAAAGCAGATGCCTATTTGGCACTGTTTGGAATCCCATGTGCCATGTATATTTTGATTAATACTACGCTGTGTAATCTGCGCTACGTGGTCTAGGTTCAGTAACCTCACTGTAAAATAATGAGCCTTCAAGAATAAAAAATATGCTCACTATAAAGTTGCATATTCGGAGAAGCAGTGAACATATTCAAATGAAATGAAAAAATGAGGCTTTCACCCAGTAAATTTGCTCGAAAGTGAAACTTACATTTCTCAATTTGTATTTAGCTGTCAGTCTGTGCACTAAAAAACTGGACGAGCCATCAACCTTTTGCATATGTTTTCTATAAATACCCTTTCTTCTCTGATTCAACTGCCATGGTACTATGTAGGAGTAAGAGTCTTAAGGGAGCTTACAGCAACTGGGATGCAGCCAATAGCAGTGAGTTCACTCACTAAGTGGTATCTTCAGAAAAAGACCAGCACTCATATTTTATAAAAATATGTAACATGATTTACCCAGAGCTGTCAGAAGAGATGAATTTCAGCCAATGCAAGGTAATAAATAGTAATATGTGCTGCATATATTTGACTTATAACCCTTGGCATTTCGAAACAAAATTCTTTTGAAGAATTCATTTTATACGTCATAAACTTTCCTATTGTTTTTCCTGTTTGGGCTGCCTTTGTCATAAGATTTCTTATGAAAAGTATTATTCAAAATTGTAAATGAAGCAATATTTTTGAGAATATTCACCTAGGATTTTATTTCTATGCTGTACTTGAAAAAGAAAAGTTAGTAGTGTAGAAAAATGGTTTATTTCATTGAATCAGAATACTAGCAAAAAAAAAAAAAAGCAATAAGTTGCCTTTTCTCCCCATGATTATGGGAATGCCTTTATTAAAGTTGAATGTTATTTGCGCTCATGAAACAATATTATTTAGAACTATAGAAAATACATCTTTGCCATATTTATTTTTCTGCATCTGGAGTGAAAAGTAAAGATCTAGCTAATCCACTAATACAATTACTTATTCAACACAGAAAACTTTCCATTGAAAATAAATGTCTGGAAGCCTCTCCTTCCTCCAGTTTAAAAGAGCTTTTGGTTTGGTTTGATTTGGTTTGTTTTGGTTTGGTTTAAAGGACATAGGATAATGCCCAACTACTTCTTTCATCTAGTGTTCCCAATGGGTACTAAAACATTTTTACTCCTAAGATATCTTGGGTGTATTCTTATTATATATGCATCATACAGTATAGACTTTTCTCCCTCCCTTGACATCGATTATCTTCCGATTAGTCGGTCTGAATCCACAATAATTTAATAAGATAACTTACTATCCCTAAATTAAATCTACAGGAATAATGTTTCCTATTATGATATCCTATATGTAATTATCTGATTATAATTATCTGAAATTTTCCATCCATATCTTGTATCTGTATGGCTCCTTTTTCTTTTATATTTTTCTGTAGAGGATTGAAGTCCATGGCTACATTTTTAAAAAACAAATATTCACAAATAATAAAACCTAGCTCATGACCCTGACCTAAATAAATATGGTTGCATTCATGTAATTTGTGTATATTGGTGGCACTCTCCCCCAAGAAAATAAAACCTCTATTTGCACATTCACCAGTGACTGTTGGCCTCCTATTCCAGAGTTTCTTCTGATATATTCTTCAGAGTTTACCATGGAATTGAAGGGCTGGCCCCTGTAACAAGGCTCCAGGGACCCTGCATTTTCAGCAGCTCCTTATATCTCAATAATAAAGAACAAGACTTGGGAAATAGTTATATCCCAGCAATCTCCTCCAGAGTTTGAAAGCTGATAGCTGAATTATTCATGGAATGAAAGTTACGTAATCACAACCAACCTTTGCAACTGAATATTTTTACATCACAATACCTGTGCTTTCTTTGGTCCAGGATCAGGCACCTCCACCCCTTCTCAGGCACCTCTATAGCACGCCACCTACGATGTCCTTTATCCTTTTATATATTGTCTTCTCAGAATGTAGGCTCCTTGGAGGGAAGATCTGGCTCATTTGCAGCTGTATCCCAAGGCTTACCTCAGTGCCTGGTCCATAACAAGGGTCTGACTAATGTTTTAATGTTTTATCTATTTCTCTATCTCTCTGTCTCTCTATCTCTCTATCTCTCTATCTCTCTCTCTCTATCTATCTATCTATCTGTCTGTTTCCCTGTCTATCTAGCTGTCCATCGTCCTCATCAAAAACATAGGTTCAGCACTTATTTACGATAAGCCATTTGTGGACATCGTAGAGATGGAATCTGTGAGCCTCATCTCCTCAAGGGTTACACTGATTCATTCAAGCAACAAACATTCCTTCAATACTGCTATGAGAAAGAAAGGAAGGAAGGAAGGAAGGAAGA
>CM053587.1:19066426-19094724 GCA_028646515.1 Pseudochirops corinnae | reverse complement strand
GGAGGGAGGAAGAAAGGAAGAAAGAAAGAAAGGAAGGAAGGAAGAAGGGAAGGAAGGAAGGAAGGAAGAAAAGATGGAGGGAGGAGGAGAGAGGGAGAGAGAAAGAAGCAATTCTTACTCTCAAGAAGCTTATATAATTAAAGACGGAACAAACTTAAGCTAACAGGAAAGGTACAAACAAAATAGACAAATGAACAAATATTGCACAAATACATGAAATAAGCCTTGAATTAAACAGGAGTGTAACATACTTAATGTAGAACATTGAACAAGATCAGTCAGTTTCTACCTTCCTTAAAATGAATTTTCTAGACTAGGCAGTGATCAAAACTGGAGAGCTGGTTGCTGAATAGGGAGTTACAGATGATAATAAAGTTCTGTGATCTCCCAGCCCAATCAGTTTTCAAATCACTGGGCTACAATGTTTAACGGTAAATGATTTCCACTCTCACTATTGGCACTGACCAACTGTTAGGATAGCAATTTTATTCCCATTATATTTTGTAAGGATCAGGATAGAGATTTGGAGAAAATGAGTATACCGTGCTTGAGTTAATGCATATGTTTTCAATCTGTTGTCTTAGATGACTTTTTTCTTCTTGTGATGCCTTAGATGAGAAGGCATACTCTACTTAGTCAATGAAGAAACGTTTATTATGCACCTGCTATATTCTGGACACCACACTCAGCTCTGGGGATATAAAGAAAGGCAAAAGACAGTCTCTACTTTCAATGATCCCACAGTGTAAGGGAGGAAACCAAAAGTGAACAAGGAAGCAAAAATATGCACAAGATAAATTGGAGATAATCAGCAGAAGAAAGACACTGGCATCATGAGAGATCAAGGACTTCTTGTATCTGGGACTTAAAGCCAGAGAAGCCACTTAACTTCTGTCTCAGTTTCCTCATTTAGACATGGGTAAAGGAGGAGATAGTGGCAGAAGGCATGTGGGTGATATGAGAAGAAGAGGAAGGGAAAAGAAGGTCATGGTGAATGTCCTCGATTTTTTCAGTGAAATATGGGACAAGAGTCTCAATGGAGAGGCTGAAAAGAGGGGCAGCTATGAGAGACTTTAGTTGTGTGGAAATGTTTAGAAAAGTCTCCATGGTGAGTGAGAGAGTAAGTCAATTAGAGAGGTTAAAAGTATTGTTTTGATACAGGGAAGGTTCAGTTGAGATTACATGATATAGATTTGTAGTGGATCTGGTCAACATAGACCTGGTTCATGCCTGTCCACTGTTAGCACAGATTACCTGTTGGACCAAAATGAGACATTCATTCCTTTTGGGGCTCTGCTACTGACTCTCTGGACTTCTTTCTCCACCATGATTCCAGCAGCCTTTTCATCTTTGAATATCACTCTTTCATGACTTCCCTTTCTCTGACTGGCTACTTTCTCCCTAATTCCTCTCTTTGCTCTGCACCTGACTCTCTAGACTTCTTTCTCCACCAAGCCTCCCCACCTCATTTCAGCTTCCTTTTAGGTGTTTTTCCCCCATTAGAATGTAAGTTCTCTGTGGGCAGAAACTGTCTCTCTTTTTGCTTAACTTTGTATTATTAGAGCTTAGCACAATGCCAGGCACTGTGTTGTTGTCGAGGTTGTTGTTGTTGCATCACTTTCACTTGTATCTGACTCCTTGTGATGCCTTTTGGGGGTTTCCTTGGCAAAGATGCTGAAGTAGTTTGCTATTTCCTTCCCCAGCTCATTTTTTTAGATAAGGAAACTAAGGCAAACAGGGTCAAGTGACTTGCCCAGAGTCACAGCAAGTAAATGTCTGAGATCACATTTGAACTCAGGTCTTCCTGAATCCAGGACCAACACTCTATCCACTGCCCCACCTAGCTGCCTCCAGGCATATAGTAAGTCTTTAATACATCCTGGCTTTCTTTAACAAAAATAGGTTTACTTAATCATAGCATAGCAACAAGTTCTTATAAAACTTAGCTGGGGGAAGAAGAGACCTCAGATCAAAAGAGCTATAACTCCTCTCCTAGTGGGTCAGCTTTTTTAGGCAATTAGGAGTCAGGAACTACTTCAATAAGACAAGAGATGAGAGAAAGTTGTTTAATAGAAGCACAACTTCAGGATTAGTCCCCTAGGACCAGACAGGGCATTGGGACAACTTTGCTGCCTTTTGGTGGACAATAGTAGGGGGGTTAGAGATAGAACTAACCCAACCCAAGTGGAAGAGAGAGTAGAAGAGTGGGAGCAGAATAGGGACAGGGAGCCCTGATAGATTATGATTCTATTACAGGTTGATAGGATGGCCTTTACCTTTAAGTGCAATTTAAAGAATACCTTATGTAAGTTATTGTTTGAAATCATATTACAAAACATTTCCATATGTTTTCTATATCTAAGGAGTACTGAGAAATATCTGAATTAATAACACAACCAATATATTTCTCATCAACAAACATTTATAGAGTACCTACTGTGTGTCACCTCTGTCCTTGGTTCTGAAGATACCCAGACAAAAATTAAAATCCCTGGCCACAAGAAGTTTACTTTCTATGGGGGGTCATTCCGTTCCCCCATGGGTTGGGGGAGGGGAAAAGAGATCAGAAAAAAGATAACCTGATTAATATGGAAGAAAACAAAACTTCCTTATTCTCCATGGCTCCCCATTCAACTATAATTTTTCCAGTTTACGTAAAAGGTGGCATTTGAGACAATCTTTGAAGGAAACTGGGCATTCTAAGAGGGAGAAGTGAGGAGAGATACAGAGTAGACATCGGGGACAACCTTTCCAAAGACATGGGAAAAAAAGATCAGGGGTGCTGTGAGGCTCAAGTGAAAAAAATAGATGTTAAACACTTTATAAAGCTTCAAGTGCTATATAAATACCAGGCATTATTATTAACAGTTTATGATGACTTCATTTCATGAATCTTCTACCACACTCTTGTTGAACTAGTGTGATGTTTATAGAGTAATAGAGGGTTGTGTTGGTAAATGTTTAACAACCAGGTTTTTTGGGGGGGGGAATTATATATATATTTTTTAGGTTTAATCTGCATTATTAACACCTTCTTAAATCAAGGCAATAAATAATACAATAAATCAAACCCTGGTCTGTAGTAATTGCCAATTTTGAAGTGCAAGCACACACAGAAAATTTAACAATGGGCTCTCAGATGTCAGATAGAGCTGATTCCAGCACACCTTAGGGGAGACAGAACACTGTGAAGAGCAATAGAAAGTCCAGCTCAACTAGAAATATCACACATAGAAGGGAATGATGTACAATAAACACGAAAAGGTCTATTGAAACCAGACTGTGAAAAATTTTAAATGTGTTAAGTCCCAGGGAGTCAGGGTGAAGTCCTCAGGGTGCAGGACTTCACTATTTGGTATAGCTAAGCTATGCAGCCTATAAATAAGTATATATAAATAAGTTGATTCACATGAATCAACTCTTCTTAAATGAGTTATATAGAAAAAATTAAATATGTCTTTGTAGACTGCCCCTTGATCAAGATCAAGAGGCTTCTTTGGTATCAGTCTCCTAAAAATCACCAACTTTAGTTATAATGATAATAATAATAATAATAATAGTATCAAAGGCATTACATGTATCTGAAGAGTATTTTACATATTTAAAGCAGCTTTCACAGACATTATCTCCATCTGTTAACAGTCTTCTCTTTCTCAAGGGCTAAGTTTTAACACTCACTATAATTTAGAAAAGTACATTAATTAAAATAGATATGGCACCATTCTGCACATATTGTTTTTTATGTTGAATGAGTGAAACAATGTCACTCAAAACCTATTGCCACACAAATATGGCTGTACCACATAGTGGGTCACCCATGTCTATTTGATATGAAACAATCCACGAAGCTGGGGCTATGCAAAATCATAAAGCAGAAGACAATTTCCTTTTCTGCTATTTTTCCCCTCTGTCAGCCCTCTCTCTTGTCCAGATGCTCCCTTCCTTCACTCTACTATAAGGAGGAAAGCTGTTCTGCTATATTCCAAAATGTGAATTAGTTTAATATTCCCTCCTAGAAGAGTTTTTTTTTTTTTTAAAGAACCACTGAGATAATCCAGTGAATGAATTGAAAGAAGATTTGGGGAAGGGGAAGAAATCCTTCCCAGCCCAGCACAAATCATATCACAACAGCTGAACTAGTATATTTCACCTGCATGTAAGCTCAGCCTTGGAATGTATGTTATTATCACAGTTACAAAAGAATGGAGTTATAGAGTCATAAATGCAAGAACTGGAAAGGACTTTGGAGATAATCGTTCTTGACTGCCTCATTTTTACAGATGAGAAAACTGAGTCTCAGAAAGATTGTAAAGTCAGACATGGTCACGCCATTAGGTGAAGTTTCAGGACTAAACCCTGGTTCTTTTGACTCCTACTTCAGTGATACTGACCAATCTAGATGAATTTTAATACTGTAATTAATGTAGAATTGTCCTAGTCTCCACTGCATCAGTACATAAAGCTGTTTATAAATATAAAAAAGAGATAACGATGATAAAATTAGAATTAGAGCTGTATCTATGGAGGAAAAAGAGGAATGAAAATGAGAGACAGACAGACAAGAAGGGAGGTGAAGGCATTGTCTTAATTGTCTTATTCACTCCTTCACAGCACTTGTTTTCCCAAGTCCCTATGGTAAGAACATATATCTTATATTTATCTTGTACTCTATAGTGCCTAGAATAGAGTATACTCAACAAATAATTGTTGATTAATTGACCATAGGTTTTCATTTACTGAAACTAATAAAGGTATATTTGTCTCTGCTCAAAAAGGCATAGGTATAAAGAAAATGATAATTTGCTTTAAAATAAGTTTATCCAATTAAAAATTTAAATTGCGTTTGCTAACTTTTTTAACCTCTCTGTGTACTAGCCATTATTTTCACTTGGGCAATTTCTTACTTTAATAAATGTTATCATACAAACAACTCCCTCCCCCCAAATTATTGTGTCCTGCATATAACCACAGAAGCCCTAAGTAATTAACTTACTATGGGGCTAAGTATGGTAGTGGGTTAGTCAATTCCCTCTAAAGAGTCAGGGACCCAGGAGTCCTTCTGCATGCAATGTGTTGAGGTATAACAAAGCATTTAGCCTCGCTTATTAAAAAAAAAAATGAAGCTTTGCTAAAATAATTACATATTTAACCCTTATCATCACCACCACTTAGCATAACATTTTGATTATGTTTTCCTTCTCTTTGCCTCAATCTACAATTTGAAAAAATCTCAAAAATGGCTTCTTCTTTTATAAATTCATAAACCTTTAATAAGAGTGATCATGTTGGAGATTTTACTTCTCTAGTGTGAAAGGATCTAATGTCCATAAACTCTTTGATTTCTGCTACCAAATGAAATACAGTTCTTCTACCATATAAATATATTTTAAATCGTATCTATAATTAAGTTTCAGAAGATATTTAAGGCAATCTAATTTCCGCTTGCTTTATTTTTCCCAAAAATTTTCAGGTCATAAGTCATACATCTACATTTGGAAAGGACCTAAGAAACCATGAAGCCCAACCCTCCAATTTTACAAATGAAGAAGCTGATATCAGCAGTGGTTGTGTGGTTTCTCAAAGGTCACAGAGGTAGTAAGCATCAGAAATGAGATTTGAACTCCAGAGCCAATTGCCTGTCCACTGTCCACAATTCATTAATCTTTTTTTAATGTTTTATTTTTATGAGTTTGACAAATATGAATAAAATTGAACATTTTCAGGTACAAAGAACAACAAAAGAGGTTTGTATATGAAGCTATGAGTGTCTACTGTGCATAGCTTGGATTTTGAAAAGTGTGTATTTTAATTTGAAAGTACCAACGCTACTCTGATCATCTCCTTCTGAACATTCTTCTGTGCGATTTTTATGTTCTTTCCTTTCTTTTCTCCCTATCATTTACTCTCCTCCTTCCTATGTCTCTTCCTACCAAAAATTGAAACATTTGTGACAAATAAGGATAGTCAAGGAAAACAAATACACATTTTATAGCCCATTCTACACCTACAGTCCATTATCTCTTTTCAAAGAGGTGGATAGCATGCTTCATCAATCTTCTGGAGTCAAATCAGAGTTCTTAAGTTTTTCAAAGTTATTTTCCTTCCAGTTATTGTAGTATCACATATATTGTTCTCTTAGTGCTGCTCACTTTTCTCTGCATCAGTCCAAAATGGTCTTCCCATGTTTCTCTGAATCATTTCCATTCTTCACGATTTCTTATGGAACTATGATAGACCATAGATATAATAGAAGATAGTGGCCGTCCATTTTGTCTTTGGTTCTTTGCTGAAATGAAAAGTGCTGCCATAAATATTTTTGTACATATGAATTATTTCCTTCTGCTTTAGATCACTTTGGAGTATCTAACTAGTCAGTATAGTGACTTTGGGGATCTAATTCCAAGCAGCTTTTTAAATGGCTGACCCAATTTGTAGCTCTACCCACAGTACATTAGTGTCACCATCGTAGCTCCTCTAACAACTGTCTTTTTCCTTTTGGGAGGCATCTTTGCCAATTTGAGGGATATCACATGTGAAGGAAAGGAAGGAATGAGGATTTATATAGCAGCTATTATGTGCTAACCATTATACAGTTAATATTTATCTCACATTGCCGCCTTTATCTTAGAACAACCTTGAGAGTTGGGAGCTCTCATTTGTTTGAATCTGTATTTCTTTTATTATTAATTGATTGGAATATTTTCTCTTATGTTCGATAATAACTTGCATTTCTTCCTTTGAAAGCTGCTTGTTCATATCCTTTAACCATTTATCTACTGGGGAATAGTTATTCTTATTTCTCTTATGTAATTCATTCCCTAAATATCTTAGATATTGGATATTTTCCTGAGAAATTTGCTACAAATATGTTCCCAGTTAATGATTTCTCTACTAATTCTAACTGAATTCATTTTGTTTGCATAATACTTTTCAATTTTATGTAATTAAAATTTTCTGTTTTATCTTCTCATGATCATCTCTGTTCCTTGTTTGTTCAAGAACTGTCCCCTTACCCAAAGTGGTATAAAATATCCCCTCTTTTCGTTTATGATATCATATGGTCATATATGAAATTATTTGGAACTTGTGGTATGTGAGACGCTATTCTAAATCTAGTGTGTGCCAGACTACTTCCTAGTTTTCCCAGGAATTTTTGTCAAATTGCGAGTATTTACCTCAATTATCGGTATCCTTATAGTTATCAAATACTATGTGACTGTTAGCATTTAACCAACACAAAATAGGTTTGATTATTACTGCCTTGTAATAGACTTCATTATCTAGAACTACCTTCCTTATAAATTTTATTTATTATTTCCTTTTAAATTCTTTATCTTCTATTTCATTAGAAGGTTTTGGTTTTCTTTTGTCCAATTCTATAAAGTAATCCTCCGGTAGTTTGGTACGGCGTTATGTATAATTTGGTTTAAGCAGTATTCTCATTTGATTATATTAGGATTATTCAACCATGAGCAAATGATAGTGAATTGGGACAGAGACTGAATCTGTGATTTCACTGCTATAGAAAACTATACTTATAAGCTACTTTTCTACATCTTACAACTTTACAGAGCTTTCTAGAACATGGAGGGGTTAAACGAGTTACCAATGATCACAAAGCCAGCGTGTGTTAGAGGCAGAATTTGAACATAAATCTCTAATTAATATCTAATTATTTTGTTTTCCTTTATTTCTGTAAAGATGGCTATGGGAATTGGCAAATAGGACAAACAATAACAATAGTTAATTATTGTGCGTGTGGTCTAGGAAGATAGGTACACTAGTGCATAGTTGGCGTAGCTATGAATCAATGTAGCCATTTTAAATCATTTTAAATCTATTCAAATAGAGTGATTAAAATATTCATACCCTTTGACCCAGAGATTCCACCACTACACATATGCCCCAAGGAAGTCATTGATAAGAAAGTATAGATGGAGAGATAGATAGAGAGATAGAAACACACACACATATATGTATGTGTGTATGCATATGTGTATATATGTGCATGTATGTGTATATACATATACATGTATGTGTATGCATGTTCATATACATATGCATGCATCTATATATATACAAAATAAAACTTTCTAACAACACTTTTTTGTAGTATAAAAATCTGAAACAAATTTGATATTAACAAGTTGTGATGCAATAATGAAAGTAGAATATTATTCTGCTGGAAAAAAAAGACAATTATGAATACAGAGAAGTATAGAAGTACTTCAATTAATTGATACAGAGTGAAGTAAGCAGAGCCAAGATGTGAGAAGATACTTCAGTCTACTCCTTCACAGGTATGTAATACTGTGTAGGTTTTCATATGTTTTTTTTTTTTAATATATTGATTAATTTTACTGATTTTTTTTTCTTTTTGATCTTTTAATTTAAAAAAAAATGTTAGAATATGGGGAAGGATATTAGAGGAAATTTAGGCTCTGTAACACCAAAATATATAAATGAAACTAATTTTTAAAATAAATGCTTTTTAAGACAGGGCTTTGTAGTTGTGGAAATAATATAATTATGTGTGTGTTGATTCCTGGATTCCCAAATATTTTATATATTCTGCAGTTCTTTTGAATGGAATTTATTTTCCTATCTTTTTCTGCTAGATTTTGTTGTAATCTATAGAAAAGTTAATGATTTTTGACTTTTAAATCCTTCTTTACTGAAGGTATGGTTTCAATTAATTTTTAGTGGAATATCTAAGGTTCTTCTCTAAATTAGCCATGATATCATCTGCAAAAAAAGCAATAATTTAATTTGTTTTTTGC
This sequence comes from Pseudochirops corinnae, assembly GCA_028646515.1. Classification (NCBI taxonomy): domain Eukaryota; kingdom Metazoa; phylum Chordata; class Mammalia; order Diprotodontia; family Pseudocheiridae; genus Pseudochirops; species Pseudochirops corinnae. Next base: position 19,085,944 of record CM053587.1, on the reverse strand, counting down.
TGATACTGATCCCATTGATTTCTTTTTCTTGTCTTACTGCTATAGTCAACATTTCAAGACGTATATCAAAAATAGTTATAATAATTGGCATCTTTTTTCTACTCCTGATCTTATTGAAAAGTGTTTCTACATCACGAACAATGCTAGTTTTTCTGTTGTCAATGGATTCTGTTTAATATATTAAGGAAAGGCCCATTATCATTATGCCTTTTAGCATGTTAAAGAAAATGTATAAATAGGGAACACATTACCTTTCTCTTGATTATCTACCTTCCTAATACTCTAGTGATGTTTACGCATTTTTTCTGTGGATGCTGGATTTTTGGGTTTATTTTTTTACAGATATCTATGTTTAAGAAAGTCAATTTCTACATGAATTTAACCGTTCTCACAGATTTTATGAGTCATCTTCATCTGGTCATTTGACTCTTCTGTATCTGTTTCTTTTCAAATAATTGAAGAATCCAAATGCTATTTGTGATCTCATGTAGGTGGGTATTCCTTACAAGACTTCAGATCTCAACCATAGTCATATGTCCTATGGAACTCGTATTCATGTTCTCCCATAAATTCACCAGAATTGATTCACACATTGTTCAGAGGACTTCTTTACATTCTACTACAACGTGAGGATAACAACAGTTTATTATGCACATGCATTTCACCGTTACAAAGAATGTCAGTCCCTTGGTTGTCCATAAACTCAGTCTAATATACTAAGGAATGGTCTTTAAAGTCTTCATATGCATTTCTTCATACAAGTACAATGAAATTCCTTCTTTTTATAAAGAATAACTTTTTTCCCTTTTGGTACAGATTTAATTGGTTTAATTGGGGTAAGAAATTCCAAGTGTGGAAATTCCTTTAATCAACACAAATCAACAGCTCCATGGTAATGATAGAGTTAGAGGTATGTGAGAAATAGAAAGGTTAAATGAATTGCTCAAGGCCACACATCTTGTATTTTGTCAGAAGCAGGGCTTGACTCCCAGGTTAAACTTTTATTAACTACCATATGACCCCTCAACTATTTACTCAACACCTTCCCCCCAATAGTCTAAACACTAATAACCTTGAAAGTTCTTTTTAGTTAATAAACATTGAAATTTAAGCATTAACCACTTAGTAGACACTAATTAGCCTTGGAATTGGAAAGAAGGTTAGAAGATTTCTGGTCCAACACTAGGTGACAAGGTGGATAGAGCAGAGAGCCTGGAGTCAGGAATACCTGAGTTCAAATCTGGCCTCAGATACTCATTAGCTGTTGTTGTTGTGTTTGCTCTTCATTTTCTAAGACCTTGACATCAGGGAGATGATGACATGACTTGGAGTTAATTTTGATGTGAGGGAGGGAGGGCTGGGCAAGGTCACCAGATTCACTTTCTCCTCCAGAGCCATCTGGGTCCAGTAGCCAGATATTCATCAGGATGACTGGAGATGGCCCAAGATGCAAGGGGAGACCTGGCCCTTTTAGGATAAGGCCTTTTCAGGTTCTCACTTTGAGTGAAGTAACGCCTATTCAGTGAATAAGTCTCTTAAAGAAGTAAGTCAAGGGATGCCCTCTTTAATTTAAAAAAAAAAAAGCAACAACTCTGTTTATCTCAATTTTCTTGTCTGTAAAAACAGCCTAGGGATAATAATTCTATATAGCATGCCTGGCAAGTGGTCAGCCAGCCTCTGTCTGAATATGTCTGATGGCAGATAACACAGCATGTCACAAGGAAGTCCACTCCGTGCATTTTTAGGTGATGTTTATTGTCAGGAAATTCTTTCCTTGTATTGAAATGTAAGGTGCTTCACTATAAATTTCTCTTATTTGGCAGAATATTGACTTCATGATCAATATTTGCCGGTATGTCAATGGTACTCACAATAAAGTGTTTCAGTACTGCAAAAATAATTATCATCTCGGATATTATGAGAAAGAGCTAAAAATGACCAGACAGATTATCTAGTCCAATCCCCTTTGCTCAAAGGAGACCCACAGAGGTTAAGTGACTCGCCCAAAGTCACACAGATGGTGTGTCAAAGAACCACAACTGTGTGCTTTGCACTAGGAGGAAGCACTCTTTTTCTTGCACCATTCTTTCCCCCAATGCAAAAAAAAAAAGAAAACGGCAAAATGCTTGAAGTAATAGACACATGACAGGCTGATGTCACTTTATTTTTCATTCATTATTACAGAGATCCTGCACAAGAGTCTACTCCACTGGTACTTCTTGTCGTTGATGTGACTTTGGATCCTCTAGGGTTCTTGGAAGCTATACCAAGTTGGGATAGACTAGCAACAGATGATGCCAGTGGGCAGAGAACTAACCTTTCTAAATTGAAAGACACTTATAACTGGAAGGTTGGTTGGCAGGTGCTGAATCTGGGGTCCATGTTGGCTGTGTGTGGGGAAAAAATTATCATGTTTTATTAACATATCCTTTAATAGAAATTAAACACAACAATAAGAAACATTCTTGCTATACCTCTAGGGTTTTACTGCTTATCCTTCTACTTCTTCCAGTGGCAAAGAGAGGATATATCTAATACAAGGGTTAAAGCATTTTGTGCATCACGGACCCCATTGACAATCTGATGAAACCTATGGACCCTCTCTCAGAATGAGGTTTTTAGATTTATAAAATAAGATACTTAGAATTATGACAGAAATGAATTATAAGACACATAATTTTAACAGTTTCATGGATCTGAGGTTAAGAGCTTCTGATTGTGACTAAAAATAATTAGACTGTTTCTTCAATTCATAATCTGGATTTTAATTCAAAATTTGGCAACCAAAAGCCATTGCCACTAGTCTCCAAACTACACAAACAGGGGGGAAATCACCCAATAATAAAGATACCTGGGTTTTAAGGATAATGCTATTGTTCACAAGCTTTGTGAGCTTTGGCAAGACACAGCAGTTTTCCTGACTTTAGTTGCCTCATTTTTAAGATGAGAAAACAGGAGTAAATATCCTCCATGGCCACTGTGAATTCTAAGTAACCACAAAAAACAAACAGCTGCTTGTCTCCTCTTCAGAGGAGGGACAGGACTCAGTCATTGCCATGTATCCCTTGGTGTGGAGCAGTGTATATTGTAGACACTTCCTAAATGTTTGTGGGACTGAATTAAACAAGGGCTATCCCATTAGGTCTTTAAAATCTTGGTCACTGAACTAGTGGGTGAATTTATCACTCAGTCTATGTCACTAATTATGAAGTTTTCCGACTCAGAGAACTACCTATGTGTATGTGTGTGTGTATTTTAAGGGTGAGATCAATCGTTGTAGTGAAATGCCTCTTAGATCTTCTCCCCTAACGACAAAGAATGGATATATAGCTTTCTCAGAGTAGCAACCTCTATCTTGCTGGTACCGTTTTCCATGGCGATATTAAGGTTTTGTGGCAGGCTAGCTCCCTTGGTTAGCACAGGAAGCTAATGAGATGAAGGTCATGGGTTCAATCCCCACATGGGCCTGTTAACTTCACTTCATTGTGGCCAAAGACTGAAACCTAAGCCCTGGACATCCACCTCACAAATGCATATCCTTGGTCAAAGGGGGGAAGGGAAAAATAGGGGAAAGAATAAGTGTGGATCATTACAAATCCATCACCACAAATAGAAAAGGAGGTCGCAGTGAATGGGTTAGGCGAATCTTCTTCGGCACAAGACAATTTCTGGGGGCTGCAGTAGAAAGTGATTTGTCTCTTCCCCGAGTTCCTGTTGTACTGGCTCATTTTCTTCCTCAATTTGCTCCTTCTATTCTAATGTGCATATGGCTGATTCCCTCTCACCTAACTAAATTGTAAGCTCCCTGAGAGCAGGAATCAGGACTTAAATATTTTGTTTTGTCTTGCCCAAGTGCTCTGTACTTAGATAGTACTTCATAAATACTGATGTCTTGAAGAAAAAAATACATTTGCCAAACTACCAAGTATGTTATATTTTAAGAGTTTAATAATAATAATTTTCATCACTGATTTACTTCTTTCTTTCTTGTGCTCAATCAAATGCCATGAGAATAACAATATAACATCTGTATAGGGCTATAAGGGCAGCTATGTGGGATAGTGGATAGGGTGAGAGGCCTGGATTCAGGAACACTCATCTTTCCAAGTTCAAATCTGGCCTCAGACACTCACTAGATGTGTGACCCTGGGCAAGTCACTTCACCTTGTCTGTCTCAGTTGCCTCACCTATAAAATGAACTAGAGAAAGAAATGACAAACACTCTAGTATCTCTGCCAAGAAAACCCCAAATGGGGTCATGAAGAGTCAGACATGACTGAAAAGGCTGAACAACAATAAAAATTTGCCAGATACTTTACAAATGTTAACTCATTTAATTTTCACAAGAGCCCTGGGATTTAGATGTTATTATGTTATCTATATTTCACATGTGAGGCAGCTAAGACAGATAGACATTGAGTGACTTGACCATGGTCACACAGCTACTAAGCATCCGAGGTCAAATTTGAACCCAAGAATTCCTGATTGCAAGCCAAGCACTCTCCGCACTGTGCCACCTAATGGCTGCACACAAGTTAACAACTGCCTTAAAGTATAACTGGGAGGCATTGAGTAGGAGTCCACATAATCACATTCTGGAAGAGAAGGGAAGGACCATTGAATCTACAGCATTCCTGAAAAGGGATCCCTCCATAAGCCTTGGTTAATACCTACCTGGAGCAAGGAGGAACATACTGTCTCCTGAAGCCGTTCCTTTGACTTTGAGATAACACCATGATTTAGAAAGTTCTTCCTGGACTCCAACCTCTGAAACTTTATTATTTTGTTTTTGTTTTTGCTTTTTGGAGGGGAGAGGGGAAGGCAATTGGGGTTAAGCGACTTGCCCAAGGTCACACTAAAGTGTTTTGTGTCTGAGGCCACATTTGGACCCAGGTCCTCCCAACTTCAGTGCCAGTGCTCTATTCACTGCGCCGTTTAGTGACCCCTAACTTCTGAAACTTTAATCTAGTGGTTCTCAACCTTCCTAACGCCGCGAACCTTTAATACAGTTCCTCATGTTGCGATGACCCCCAACCATAAAATTATTTTCATTCCTACTTCATAACTGTAATTTTTTTACTGTTATGAATCTATGTTATAATCAGGATGTATTTTCATTGTTACAAATTGAATATAACTCACAGGTTGAGAACCACTGCTTTAACCCATCACTCTTTGCTCTACCCTGTGGGGACAAGCAGAGGAAATGGAATCCCTCTCTCATGGGACAGCATTTCAGGTACACAGAAACAACCATCATGCCCCTGCTTCAGTCTTTTCTTTTCCAGCCTAACTATCCCCTGTTCCTTTCAGAGAAACTTATATGTCAGGGTAAGGTACTGAGCAGCTTTTTGCTGTAACATGCTATGCTTTCGTTAAAATAATATAATATCACATTGACCTTTTCTTAACCATCATTTCACATTTTTGACTCATATGCAGCTTACTTTTCAGAGGGACTCTTGACTAGACATGACTTCCTGTTTTATAATTCAATAATGGGAAGTAATTCAATATTGCTTCCTTCATATCCAAGTTGAGCTACTTAGGTTGTGGGGAGAAACCTAACTTTGCTATTGTGTGTTTCTTAAAAATTCATTTTTTTTTTAAAATCCTTGAAGTACAGGGAGAACCAGACTTTCATAATCTTCAACTCATCATTTCTTGGTAAGTATCTGCATATTTGGAAAGTTATGGAAGTAATTTTATTAAAGGAATATTAAGCTCAAGTATTTCTTAAACTACGTCTATACATTTTTTAAAAGTTCACACTTTAAGGATGTTTGATGCAATAAGTAGTGTAAGCTATCTGAGTTTTCATTTAAACATTTTTTTTTCCAGGTGGAAGTATATTTATATCAAAGTTCTTTGGAAATTTCAGTTCCCAATACTTAGCAAAATGCATCTAGAGAACCCCACATTCAATATAAGACCTAATTTTACTACCATTTGCAGCATATTCATTGAATTGAGAACATATAGTGGGCAAGCTTTTTTTTCCCCGAAATCATGATTTTCAGGAAGTTTAACAATTCTTAAATTCTTTCTCATTGGCCTATTTTCCAAGTCAGTCGTTTCTGATAACTGAAATCACATTTTTTTTTTCTATTTTTTAATCTTTTGTTTGTGTTCTAACATATCTTAGAGTCGTATGGAGTAAGTGACTTCTTTTTGGTCCATTCTCATTTTCAGGGAAGCTGTTACTTGGATAAGGATTACCACTTTCTGTTACAAGCTCTTTATATTCTTTCTAATTCTTTCCTCTAATACTTTTATTTCATTTATCTCTTACTTCATTTCCTCTAGGTATTCAATACTTGTCAAAAATCCTTTTTTCCCCTCTGAATTTCTATTTATGGTGGTTGTAGAGTTACCTCTCTCATAGTTTAGATTTTTTGATAACTCTGAGTCCATTATAATTCTTTTTTTTTCCTTGTCTTTTTTTTTTTGAGGGGGAAGGCAGGGCAATTAGGGTTAAGTGACTTGCCCAAGGTCACACAGCTAGTAAGTGTTAAGTTTCTAAGGCCAAATTTGAACTCAGGTCTTCCTGACTCCAGGGTTGGTGTTCTATTCACTGCATCACCTAGCTGCCCCCATTATAATTCTTAATAGTAGTTTTATCTTCTTGTTTTTACTCATCTCTCAAGTCTGAATTGGGATTTTGTGTCAAAACCAGCCTCTTTCCCCTTTTTGGCTACAGTGCTCAGTACCGTTAGGACTTGGTCACTTGGTTAGCTTGGTTCCTACATTGACTTCGATCTCCTACAAATCTTTGTAGGTCTCCCAAATCTTTGAAGCTGAAAATATTGGATCTGCAGGATCCTTAATCACATCTCAGGACAGAGAGCTAGAGACTGTGGAACTCCTAAAATTGGGAGTGGAGGGAATCCCAGCTCTGAGTATGGACAAAACCAACAAGGTCGCTGCCCCCTGTCACTTCTAAGGCCCTCACTATGGGTCTCCAACTACCTCGTGGGTTTTTCAAGGAATATTCTACCCTTTTGATCTCTGGATTCAGAGAACTGAAAGACTACATCTGTCTCTGGTCACATTGGGAGGCTAGTACTGGCTTTGCTGGGGGTATCCCTTTTCTTAGTACCCATAGATTTCTAGTTGACATTTTGTGCTGGTCTGGAGTAGATAAAATCACTTACTATAGTTTCCCATTGAATTTATTCATCCTCATTTGGCCTGATGTGCTTTTAAGGTTTGGGGTAGAAGAGGAGTGTGGAACCTGGGATCCCTGACTCCTTAAGCCATCCATCTTGGCCAAATGTCTACATTCAAGTTTAGATGTACTAGACTTACTACATATGTTGTAACATATTAGCCTAGTGCCCAACATTTCTATCATGTTAAGGATCTTTGAATTAAAGTCCAGGGTAACTGACACATTAAGCAAATTAACAAATTAATGATGATCAGCTTATCTCTAGTTAAGCACATTCCCATTTATTACCTCATGAGTAGTGGTTCTCAACCTGTGGGCCATGACCCCTTTGGGGTTCAAACAACAATTTCACAGGGGGTTATAGGGGTCGCCTAAGACCATGGGAAAACACATATTTCCGATGGTCTTAGAAACAGAGACACAGCTCCTCTATCCATCTCCAGGCAGGTCCACCCACATGCAGACACATCCACATATGAGTATTAAAGGGTCGTGGCATTAGGAAGGTTGAGAACCACTGTCACAGAGTGTAAGACCGTGGTGGAACAGTGGGCAGAGTGCTGAGTCCGCAGTCTGAAAGATATGAGTTCAAATCTGGCCCTAGAATCTAACTGGGTCACTCCAGGAAAGTCACTTAGCCCCTCTCTGCCTTAGTTTCCTCAACTGTAGAATGGGGGTGATAGTAGCACTGACCTCTCAGGGTTGTTGTGAAGATCAGATGAAATAGTATATGTAACATGCTTACCACAGGACTAGGCACAAAGTAGGCACTTAATAAAGGCTTGTCTCCCACTTCTGGTCTTGGATTATAGAAAAAAAAAAAAGGCAAGGAAATTGCATAGGGTGAAGAGATAGAGAGAAGTATCCTGGTGGTGCCAGACAACGAACACCTGAGGCAGAAGAGTTCTCCAGTGGAAAAGGGAGTTGTCAAAATCTGGGTTACAATAAGGCATTGGGCAAACGTGGTTTCCTCCCTTCCTCTTTTTGCTCTGAATTCCAGTCATATTGCTGTACTATCTTACAAAGTTACATATGATGCTGGATATAAAGGTCATATTTTTAGGAACTCGCTTGCTGTAAGGACATTTTTTTCCATCTTAATTGCAATCTATAGGTCCTATAATTGCTGAAAAATCTGACTGCAAATCCAGAGCAGTGTGTGTTGAGGTCATTAGCGCCTTTGAGGAAGTCGTTTCAATAGGTTAGTGAAAGTAGATCCCAAAGTACTGAAGAATAACAGGCAAGTCGGGTGTGGTGGTCGAGGGTGTCATCCACGCTACTGGGGGAGGCTGGGAGAGGGAAGGGCCATGACTGCTGGAGTGTACAGATCTGGGGCTCAGAGCTACAGGAGGCCTAAAACCAACTGAGTGTCCATGCAAAGTCTGGCATGTCTACTGTAAGTCTGTGGGAGCAGAGGGCTACCAGGCTGCTGAGAAGTAGCAAACCAGCCCAGTGGGAGAGGGTTGGGAAAACAACCTTTTCCTCTTGTTCCCCTTTTCCTCTCCCAGTGGGAGAGGAAAGACAGCAGATGTCGATTATAAACCCAAGAATTAGCTGTCAAGGAGAAATAAGCAACCACATAAAGGAGAGAAGGGAACAAGCCTTTGTTAAGTGCCCCGTATGTGCCAGGTGCGGGGCTAAGCTCTTTACACTTGGGGTCTCATCTCATCTTCACAACAACCCTGGGAAGTAGGTGCTATTATGACTCCCATTTTACAGTTGAGAAAATTGGGGCACACAAGAGATTAAGTGACTTTCCCAGGGTCACACAGCTACTAAGTGTCTGAGGCTGGATTTAGCTGGGGTCTTCCCAATGCCAGGCCCAGTGATCTAGCCACTGTGCCACCCAGCTACGCAGTAAGAAATAAAGTCAAGAGGAGTTTTTGTTGATTTTATTTAATGAGATTGTTATTATTTTATCATTGTTAGTGATTTTTTTTTTTTAATGTTAAAAAGTGTGAACAGGTTGAAAATGTCTATTTTCTATGAGAAGAGCAGCTAGGTGGCATAGTAGACAGAGTGCCCGGCCTGGAGTTAGGAAGACTTGTATTTAAACCCATCCCCAAACACTGACTGGCTGTGTGACCCTGGGCAAGTCACTTAACCCTGTTGGTCTCAATTTTCTTAACTATAAAATTAACTGGGGAAAAAAATGGCAAACCACTCCAGTATTTTTGCCAAGAAAACCCCAAAGTGGTCATGAAGAGTCAGACACAATTGAAAAATAACTAAACAAATGTTATATGAGAATATGGGAACGTGGAACTTTAGATTCTGTTTTATATGCTAATTCACTGAAAGTCAATCTTTTGCTGTTTTTTAGTCTGTACATATGACTCCATCTGTGTAGGGAACTCCCAGGCTTGAACATGTCCTCCACCCAGGAAGATCAATAAGTCAGACTTGACTTTACATCATAGGGTTACATGGGTCATAGAAAAGTTAAGTGACTCACCCAAGATCACACAGCCAATTAATGTCAGAGGGGAGACTTCATCCTATATCATCCTGACTTTAGGACCACCTTACCCCATCACCTTGCTATTATCAAAATTAAGCCACAATTCCTATATAGAAACCAGAAATAAAACACTGCTCTCCACAATCAAAAAGCATTTTAAAAACCTAAATTGGTATAAAGACAAATTCAGACAGCTCTGACCATGCAAACACAAAGTGAGGAGATTTTGTATTTTCACCAAAAATCACATCCTTCCACAGTCTTCTTTGGCCTGTGAGCTCTACAGGGTTTAGGATTTTTTTTTCTCTTTTCGTTTTTGCATTAGGATTGGAGAAAGTTAGGAAAATGGGAAGAAATTATGTTCCTAATAAGAAAGAAGGACATATTAATATAAGAGGAACCCATTTATAAAGCAAAAATTTATTCCGTTTTATTCTAACTGCCATTGTTTCCTCCTGCCTAACACCACGCTGAAATTTTATTACTCCTTTATAAAAATCATAACAAACATAAACTGGTTCCTGTCAAACTATGTTAAATAATTTACTTATAAAGATTACTTAGTGGTACCATTATTTAGTGGATGCAATGCTCAGTACTTCCTTTACCTAGTAAAGCAAATACTGATTCAATTACCAAAATTAATACCAAGTAAATGAATTATGCAGTCTTTAATTACTGTTACAAAACATTGGTACCAATTCCTAGTAGACTGACTATATAACATCTTTTGTTGCTATTGAAGAATTAATTTAATAATGCTAAGTAATTGTCAGTAACATACATCTTTGAGTCTTGTACAGACATCTCTGTACCCAATGCACTGCGGCATGTAGGAATGGAAAAAATCATGTATGGAAGGAGAGATCCCTGTGATGCTAAGCAAAACCTTTATAGCACACAGCGGGAAACATCAGCTCAGGTACAAATGTAGGAGAGTACCAACTATTGGCAAGAAAGGCTGATATTCTGTCATAGAGAATAACGTACAACATTAGAGGCTAATCAGCGGTATTCAGGCAGATGTCATCATCTCATATATTTCCACTTATAAAGAGATGGAACCATATTCCCTGTTTCTAAATAGTAGCCACAGATTGTGTTCAGTTGGATCATTTTCTCCATTAAGTTTTTGTTTTGCTGTTTTTTTTTTCCTTTTTCGGTCTACATTCTGAAATGCTTACAATTGCATAAATAAAAGTATTTTTTTTAAAGAAATGAATTTGACTGCCTATTTATCCTATCCACCATTAGGATTCATCGTAATCCTAATGTTTGTAACATTTAACTCCTGCTGAATTTAGAGATTCGTAGATTTCTAGCATGGGAAGGGGCCTCAGAGGTGAGGCTCAACAGACCACTTAAAAAACTCTGTTTTTCTGGAAGGAGTTTTGTTGTTGTTGTTCAGTCATTTTAGTCTTGTCCTACTCTGTGTGACTCTATTGGGGGTTTTCTTAGCAAAGATACTGTAGTGCTTTGCCATTTCCTTCTCCAGCTCATTTTACAGATGAGGAAACTGAGGCAAACAGGATGAAGTGACTTGCCCAGGGTCACACAGCTAATAAGTGTCTGAGACTAGATTTGAACTCAAGTCTTCCTAACTCCAAGCCCTGCTCTATCCACTACACTATTTAAAGTTTACCATGCAGAAATTCCCCCACACTAATAAAACCATAGGTTCAGAATCACATACATACACACACTCACACACACACACACACACACACACACACACAAGATCATCAATACAGTGTGAACATGTAAGATGCCTCCTATTTTCTTGTATAAAAATGATCTTTTCCATGTTTCCACACTCTCCTAAAGAAAACATACCTTGAACTACTGATCTGAGAGGCAGTGTTTCTGATGAATTGAGCCTGGACTTCAGAACACCTCTAGTCCAATCCTGCCTTTACCACTTAATACAGGCAAGATACTGGCCAAATCATTTCATGTTCTTGGACTTCAGTTTCTTCTTCTATAAAATATGCATAAGAATATGCACAACATAGACTTCAAATGACAAGTATAAGGTATGATGGAAATAATACAATAATTCCCTGCCCCCATGCAAGTTAGTCTGTTTTTTCTATTAAAAGGTATTGAGATCATGCTTGAAATTTGACTTCCAGGGACTAGAAGCTTGGGTTTCTAACCTCATTTCTTGGTATGGAGCAGCCAAAAGGAGCTTTGCAGGGCTGACCCCACCTGCCCCTTCCCACTTCCCTTACTCTGACACTTGTTTAGCAGACCAGGATGGTTATATCCAGAACAGAAGAGCTTCACGCAAATGAATCAAGTCAAGATGTTCTCCTTGCATATCCTCATTGAATACGTTCCAGCTATTGCTAAGTAAATCTCCCCTTTTTTTCAAAAGAAGCTGTTGAATGACCTACGGGTGTCTCATTTCATTCCAATATTGAACCTAAACAATGAGGGGCATGGTCTGAGTCTGGCCCCATCCCAGAATATAAGAAAAACACTGAATACTAAAGTGGGTTATGTTTATTTCAACCCTTTGTAGACAAGAGGCAAAGTCACAATTTCTCTATTTTTTTTAATCTTTGGGAAAGAGATTACTTGTTTTGGGTTCACAGATAATGTTTTACTTTGTCTCTAATTCATTTAAGGGAGAAACAACATAGGACAACTGTGCGATTAGACTATACTTTCAGATTCGTAAGATACTAGTAACGGTATTATTAGGCCTATACAAAAATTGTGGTTAACATAGTGCTGCATAATGATGCAAAGATTATATTTGTAATTTTGCTAACTTAAGAGAATGAACCTGGGGTGGGGGACTTGCGACCTCCTAGTCCACATGCAGCCCTTGAGGTCCTCAAGGGTGGCCCTTTGACTGAATCTAAACTTCACAGAACAAATCCTTGTAATAAAGGGTTCATTCTGTGAAACTTGGACTCAGTCAAAAGGCCACACTCAAGGACCTAGAAAGCCACATGTGGCCTGAAGGCCGCAGGCTCCCCACCCCCAGATACCAGAGTATCAAGACACAAACACCAAATTACTCAATAATGATATTGTTGATGATGATGCCAATAGTTATGGTGTCAGCAAAAATCAACATGGCACTTTAAGGCTTACAAAACTCATTATCCATATCATCTTATCTGATGAAATACAATGATTTTTAGATGTATTCTAGAAGAAGGAAAAATGTCATTTGATTTTTACATTCCTAGTCTATCTTATGACTAAAACGGCAACACATTTAAAAAATTGGAAAGAAACTTAGATCATGTAAACAAATTTCAAAAGGAATAAAATATTTTGAGATAAGCTAAGGAAAGACACAACCATATCCCTAGAATATAATCATAAGGCTCAACGAAGACTCATTGATCAAGAAACTGATGTATTTGTACATATGTCAGAGTCTTCCTACCTAACTACAATGTTTGGTTTTATAAAATTCTACCATGTTAATTTTAAATGATTTATTATAAAATATAATCACTGATGTCTATTTGTGATTAAAGGATCATAGGTTCATAGATTTAGAGCTGGAAAAGAACTCTACTGGTCATTAGTCCAATCCCCTTGTTTTACAGATTGGCAAACAGAGGCCTTGAGAGAGTAAGTGACTTGTCCAAAGTCACATAACTATTTAGTAGGATAGTAAGGATTTGAATCCAGGCCCTTTGACTTAAAATCCAATACTCTTTCCAGATTAAAAAAAAAAAAGTAAACCCCAAAAACTTTATTTTTTTTTCTTTTTTCATGGAAGGAAAAGATCTGCTTTTGTTTGGCATTACAAAAAAAAAACATTTATTGTGAGAATTTGACTAAAATTGGTACATTAACAAACTTCTTCAGGGACTAAGCTAAAAACAGAGAAGTGTAAAAGAAATTACAGAAAGAAACTTCAGAAACAAAGATTCAAAAGTTACCAAAATCATGGAACCATTGAGGCACCATTTTCTCACCATAGGTAGACAAGTATTCATTTTTTGAGACCAAAAGTCTTCCTTCTGATCCTATTGTTCATATCAGTTAAAACTTAAGTTGCACAAAACTCTTTCCAAGGGAAGATTTACAAGGACAAATTAAGAGGACTGGCAGATGTTGCTTGATTCCTTCACTTAGAGGGAAGGGCATTTGGAAATGGCATTGGCACCAAATGACATTTGGAATAATGGCCTGCGATTCTGTTGGCACTTTTAGTGTTAAGCAAGTGATCTGCAAAGTAAAGTGGATTCACAGTTAGAGTCAGCGCCAGTGCACAGGTCGCCCATAAAAATAGAAGATTCCATTATTCTTCAGGCTCCCTAGAGGGAGTAAGGTCTCTAGCATCATTACCAGGACTAAATCTGACTTTTCTACCTCCCCTAATTTCCTCCTAGTAATTATAGGTCAAGCACTCTTTTGTAAATTATAAAACCTTTGTTCTTATCAAAAATGAATAGCTGAGGAAAAAATTATAAAAAGAGTCCTAGGAAAAAAATTTCAATTAGAAAACCAAGCTAATTTGGTATGACCAAAGACTGTCAGGCTTTCTGACAGAGCTCTATTATGCAGTCATTTGGGCTCTTTCAAATTAGTTATGTTAATGTCCTGTGAGTGAATGTAACACTTGGATGGGACAAGATTTCTGCAATTAATTTCTGCAGTCAGTGGAGAGACAAGCAAATTTATTTTCCCCCTCTCTGGGAATTGGTGGTGGAGGGTGTGAGGTAGAGAAAGTGCATTTAGGAACAGAGTACAAGCTAAACACAAGCCCTAAATAAAGCAGAAACAATGGGAGCCAATGCCTCCTCATTCATTCAATTGACAATGTTTTGCAGCTTAAACCTGTTTTATTAATTATGTTTGACATTTCCTTAATTAGTTTCATTTACACCAAATCAATCCCTACTGCTGTATGGCATCATTTATCATTTTGAAAAATTTGCATACTGAGTGCTGACTTTTTCTACTTAATTATACATTAAAAGTGTCAAGCGTGCTTGCTGGCTGGCATTATCTGCGGCAGAAAGGTTTGTGGCTGGACTGTGATGGTATTAATCATTAAGAGCCCCCAAGTGCTGCTGGGTAATATCTTGGGACTAGAGAGGCTCTCATTTTAACGCTAGAGAGCAGAAGTGCTTTTGTAAAATGACCCAAAGCAAAAACAAAATAAATGACCTAAAACATCCGGTCTACTGTAATGCTTTGCTCTTTCAATAAAAATATGCTTTGGAGAGAATGTTTACTGTTAACCATTGACTTCCTGCAGATGCAAACACTATTCATCGAGGCCATACACAGAGCATTGGTGATCTTTGCTTGAACTTGAAAACAAGACATTTCAATTAAGTGTATGCTGATGTTTTCGGAATAGGCTAATCACAGAACATATATACATGCACACATACCTATACATATCTATATATGTCCATATGTACATTACATATGCATGTGAATATATAAAAACACATATCTGTGTATATGCATAGTGCATATATTTGGTATATGTGTATATCTTGCAGCTTACCTAGAATTCAAATGATTTACTTTTAAAATGGCCCTACATGTCATTACTTCATGAGTTGAGTTATCCTTTGTCATCTTCACTGAAAATTTTCAGACAACAGCCTTTTGTTGTTTTTTTTTTACTCTGAACAAAAACACACCAGTCCAAAAATTGTATATAGTTGAAAATCTAGCAATACCATGGAACACCTCTTCCACTGATTTTTTGCCATCTTAGACAAACATCATGAAGTTCTCATTGACAAAAGAATTGCATTTCTCCACATACATCTTCATGCTCATAGTACTTATGTCAGCAGCAGAAATGAAAAAGTTAAAAAAACCTGTTTTTGAGATTACATAGCAACTATGCCTTCCTTCATGTTAGAACCCAAACTAAGTGTGTTTAATATTCAAATTCATTTCCAAATGCTTGCCCATTAACATAATATATGCCACTTTTGCAAGCCTGGTCAGAGAAATCTGTAACTAAATAATTTTCAAGTTTCCTTCATATCAGATGCATTATATGCAGTGTGAAATTATTTCCCCCACTCTGTCCCTTGGCTGCACAGCCGAAAGGCAACAGACAATATCTCAGATATTGCTGTAAATGTACTACATTCCCTAAGATATCCTATAAGTACATACATGCCTATAATTGCTAATTTTAAGTGGGCATTTAATTGCATAGTTTGTATATAATGGTAAAGCGACATAAAATTTAGAAAAGAAGATGACAGTGCAAATACAGGCTAAATTTTAAATAATTTCATTAGTTCAGCATTACAGATTTCTGTCTTTAATGACACAAACATTATTGATTCTTTCTTTGAATAGAAATAACTCCATACCAAAAATAATATTTCAATATATCCAAGACCCCTTATTTCCATTATATGAGTACTCCATTAGTTCCTTAGTAGATTAAGTTCATGAGTTGTGATTGCTAAAAAAGAAATTCATCACCCAATGGCCAATCATAGATATGTAGAGTCAACTTTTCAAGCGAATTTCATCAATCTGGATGCTTCCTTCCCTGACGCAGAACTCAACGCATCCATGCCTGCCCAGCCTGTATGATGGTCATCTTGTCCCCATCCTCCCAGAAGTTTGTTACAGGGGGGCCACCCAGCATCCTGAAAGTCTTCCTCAATTACTCCTACCATTGTGAGTGTACCAGTGAAGTACCTGGATAATTCTGATAATTCTACCTCTTTCTCATGACATGGCCAGGCCATTTTTCTTTCAATCAGGCATTTTTTTGATGGCATTTTTCATTCCAGTTTTTCTTTTACTTCTTTATTTAGTTAAAGGCTTCAGTCTTCTTAAAAACCCAACCTGTACCTCACCACTGACCTCTGAGTGATATTTCATTTCAATTCCTCAGGCACCAGAGTGTTCCATCATTTCTAGCTGTGCAACACAGGGAGTAATAGATTAGTAGATTAATAATATCATTAATAACAATTAACAGATTAACCCTAAAAAGACAAACCTTTCAGACAAAATTTGGGGGTCATTAAAGAGTTTATAATCTCTCACAGGCAATCGAAAACACCCTTCTCTTTATGTTTTGTTCTGCATGTTGTTAGGCCCGAGCCGAAAATAATACCTCTTTTAAATAGGAATATCTGGAAAACAGTTATTTTGAATTTGAAGAGAATTCAGTTCACTTTCAGAAAACACCAAAAAGTGGATGACGTGGTAAATATGTGTATTATGAAGTTTCTTCTTTATCTTGCTTCCTTAAAAATCATCTTTTTGTTTTCAGTCTTCCCATAGACCTGCTCCTCCATTCTAACTCTATTTTTGCAAAAGCTGTCCTCACAATAATCTCCACAGTTTTGTTCATCAGAGACAGTAAATTAACACCTTCCTTTGATATTTCAAGAATCCTTTCAGTTGAGAAACACTATGATTCTAAGCCAAGAGACCCAATAGCAGTCACAGGGTTGTGAAACATGAATTCTAACACGGCAACAGCACAGTCCCATGAGAGAGGGGAGGGAAGGCCATAAGGATTTGCTTATTGTTTCAGCTGTTACAATAGATTCAAAGCTAGAAACGGGGAATTGTGGGATTGAACCATTTAAGAGAGATCAGGAAAATCTAGGAAAAGGGTCTATGATAATACATTATTTACATTAAATCAACATGGTCATTTTTATTGATATTTAAAAATCATGAGTTGACTATAAAGTCACCCTTGAGATCAGCATCCTTACTTTCTAGGGGGCTAGACCAAAGATTGCTCTCCTGAACGCAGTGACATTACCAAGATTTTCACCAGTCAGTAACCTACAAACCAGCCACTTGGAGCCAACAGGTTCCTAGGCTGATGAATAACATTTACCCCCTAATTACAAAGGGTAATGTGACACTATTAGCTGTGAAGCCCCTTACAACAACCGATTTGCCTGATGATCTGGGTTTTCTCATACGGGAGCAGCTGAATCCTTTTTTCTGGAAAGCTGTCAGCTGAGAACCGTCTTTACCTTCTTCTTTGGACTCTTGTTTGCCTTCTCTCTCCCCTGCTCCCCCAATTTCCGTGGGAATACGGAAGTGCTTGTATCAAATCCCCTTTGGTCCAGTCTCAATGAAGTCAGCCCTACTGTCACTGCAGCCGTGAGACAGTATAGGATAAAGTGCTTTGTAAATCATAAAGTGCTTCCCAACTATGTTATTGTTATTATTATTGGTGTTACAATTAGGTAGTGATAGGAACAGGAGTCGTACTAGTACTAACACGAGATATAGATTGGGGGGGTAGAGGGAGAAGGTAGATAATCTATTAAACACAGTCTCTGTCTAAGACTTTGGGAACTCTGTATGACCTATCCACAATTAAACCACAAAAGCGACAATCCACAGAGAGGAAAACGAAAAGCTGACTGTATTTTTTAAAATATGTACATAACCACTCTCTGATAAATCACTTCTTTGAGGTGTAGAATCAGGTGTAGAATCAGAATTTAATAGAATCAGATGTAGGATCTCAAGGAGTATGACATTCCTTTACCTCCAAGACAGTGGTTCTCAACCTTCCTAATGCGGGGACCCTTTAATACTCACATGTGGGTATATCTGCATGTGGGCGGAGACGGATAGAGGAGCAGTGTCTTGGTTCCTAAGACCATCAAAAATGTGAGTTTTCCGGATGGTCTTAGGCGACCCCTGTGAAAGGATGGTTCAACCCCCAAAGGGGTCGCGACCCACAGGTTGAGAACCACTGCTCTAACAGAAAAGTGGCAGTGAAAAGAAAAATGTATTTTGGAGTCATGAGTGCTAGTTTCAAATACTGATGCAGTAACTTTCTTCCTGTGCTACCTTGGGCAAGTTACTTAATTCCACTGGACTTATCTGCAAAATGGGGGGGGGGGAGGGTATGAAGGAAGAATGGTGAATATAAATTATAATGTCAGAAAGGTTACTCCAAACTATAAAGTTTATTATGAACTATCGTCTGCAAAATACAAAAAAGAATATTTATAGTAGTTACCAAAGATAGTGTGAAGAAAGTTCCTTGAAAACAATAAAGAGCTATGAATATAATAGTATTATTAGCAAGTTAGAAAGGCTTCACGTGCAGGCCTGGGGGGATGTCTGCCTCTACAAGTGCCATCAAGTTAAGGGTGGAGAGGTTCATCACCAATGAGAGATGAATTATTTTGTCATGGCTATTCATAAAACAGATTTAAAAATATAGTGTGGGCTCCATAACTGGGGCAGCTAGGTGGTGCAGTGGATAGGGTACCCGGAATCAGGAAGACCTGAGTTCAAATTTAGGCTCAGATACATCTTAACTGCATGATCCTAGACAAGTCACTTGACCCTGTTTGTCTGTTTCCTTATCTGTAAAATGAGCTGGAGAAGGAGCAAACCACTTCACTATCTTTGAAAAAAAAATGAAAAAAAAAAACAATTGGAGTCATGAAGAGACAGCCATGACTGAAAGAAACTGAATACATGTTTCCATATTTCCAAAAAGATGATTTACAAACAAAGTTAAAAGTCTGACAAATCAGTAGCAAGATTTACTCAAAATGCTTGTTTAACTTGTGATGTCCAATTTGTAAGGTATTTCAAATCTCAACAGAAAATCAGAGTACTGCAGTTTTGGCCCTAGATTTCATTGCATTTTTTTTTTCAAGAAAAAACATGCAAAGTGTGAATTAAAATTCAAATGTCACACACTGGAATAAACATATGTATGTGTGATTCAAGTGAGCATGATATTATTATATTGACATATACCTACACAACTTCATTTCCTTTACTCTAAATAACTCCAGATATATGTGACCTCTCAAAGGCCTACACACACATATATATGTGTATATACCAATATATACATACAGATAAATCTGTGTATTATATAGATGTGTGTATATAGACATACATGTATATTGAT
>CM053587.1:19047542-19065926 GCA_028646515.1 Pseudochirops corinnae | reverse complement strand
TTTCTCTTCCCAATTTTTCTTCCCCTTCTCTGATTTGGTTTTCAATGTCCTTCTTCAGCTCATCTCTAGCTTTAAGGCATTCTTCATGTTTATTGGAGGCCCCTGGTGGGGGAGCTCTGGCTGAACTCTCCTCCTCCCTCTCTTTGCCATGATCTTTCTTTTCCCCAAAGAAGGAATCTAGGGTTTGGTTGCTCTTCTTACCCTGCTTCTTGTGCTTATTCTTACTCATGGTTGGTCAGTCTGTGATTTTTTTTTTTAAATCTCTGTGGGGCTCTGCTTCCAGAAGGGAAAGCTCTGTCCCAAATCGCTGAGGTCCTCCTGGCTGCCGTAGCTCTCAGGAAGGTGCTGGGTCCCTTTCCTACTTACTTCTGGCTCACTGGATAATGAAGACTCCAGGACCAAGGCCCAAGACTATGATCCGGATCCAGGCCGCTCAATGCGAGAGCACTCGGCCTCTGAACAATCTCTCAGTCCCCTTGCTATCTGCAGGCCATGGGCGTGGAAGCTGCAATGCGGAGGCAGGTGCAAAACCTCTGCCTTGTGCTTTCCAGACCTGGAGGCCTTTGGGCTGGACCTCTATTCTCCCCTGATTTCGCAAGTCTTACTGACCTAGTTCTGAACGCTGCTCGCAGCTGCCACTAATCCGAGGCTCCTCCCGTCTAGCTGCCCCCGGGGCTCAGCCAGGGCTTCAGGCCAGGCTGGTTTCGGTTCGCAAAGCTGATATGGTCCCTCGTAACCAAGCTGACTTTAGTGGAAAGTATATTTGTGTGCGTTTTGGAGTTCTAGGATTAGTTTAGAGTCATATTATATGGGTATTTTGGGGTGGCTATGTGAGAGCTGCGATATGTTGCTGCTCCTACGCCACCATCTTGGTTCTGCCCCCCCCCTCACTTAACTTCTTTAAGAATTTGAATGTTATATCACTTGGTACATATGCTTTATATTGATATTGCTTCATTATCTATGGTACCTTTTAGCAAGATGTAGTTTCCTTATCTCTTTTAATTAGGTCTATTTTTTCTTCTACTTTGTCTGAGATCAGGATTGCTACCCCTGCTTTTTTTTTTACTTCAGTTGAAGCAGAATAGATTCTGTGTGTCTCTGTTTTAAATGTATTTCTTGTAAACAATATAGTTGGATTCTGGTTTTTGATCCACTCTACTATTCACTTCCATTTTATGGGAAAGTGCATCCCATTCACATTCACAGTTATGATTACTGCCTGTGTATTTCCCTCCATCCTAGTCTTCCTCCTGTTTGTCCTCTCTCTCCTTTCACCTTTTCTCTCTTCATCAGTGTTTTGGTTCTGTCTACCACCTCCCTTCTGTCAGTCCCTATCCCATACCCTTTACTTGATCTCCTCCCCTCCTACTTCCCTGTCAGATAAAATAAATTTCTATATTCAGCTGATTATATTTCTGATTCCTTCTTTGAGGCAACATCAATGAGAGTGAAGTCTAAATTATGCTCATCACCCACCTTCCATCTTCCTCTCCACTGTAATAGGTCTTTTGCAACTCTTCCTGTGAAATAATTTACCCCATTCTATCCCTCGCTTACTTCTATACCCATTGTACTCCTCTTTTTCATCTTCTTTTTTTTTTAACCAAATTAACCATTGGTATATCTATTTTATTGTTGTTGTTTTTTCATAAAGCCAGCTCCTAGTTTTATTTATTAGATCTATGGTTTTCTTACTTTCAATTTTAATAATCTCTCCTTTGATTTTCAGGATTTCCAATTGAGGATTTTTAATTTGTTCATTGTGTAGTTTTGTTTTGTTTTGTTTTTTAGTTGTATGCCCAAATCAGTGGTCTGCTTTTTCTCTGTTTTATGGGTATAAGATTTGGAGACATAAATTTTTCCCCTAAGTACTTCTTTGGCTGCATCTGATAAATTTTGATATATTTTCTCATTGTTGTCATTCTCTTTAATGAAATTATTGTTTGTTTCCATAATTTGACCTTGGACCCATTCATTCTTTAGGTTTAGATTATCTGTTCCAGCATTTCTAGGGACAGATTGTGTCAAACATACACACACAAATTTGCTACTACCTATCCTATTCGCTATATTATTCATTCTCATTGCAACCAAAGCACCTTTGCTTATCTAAATAAGCCCAATGTCCTTATTCAGACTTAAGATGACCTATCTCTTCATAGCTGCACAGAGAAAAGATGGTAGGGTTGGTACTGTGGGCAGCAACAAGTCATGGAGATAGAGTTGGAAGAGTTAGATTTCAAGAACAGTGATGATTCAGATCAAGCAAATCCAACTCAATTCATTTCATATCAATAAATATTTGTTAAGCAAAGCACTAATGTAGGCTCTGGTGATTAAAAGTAAAAGGTGGTACAATCTCTGCCCTTAAGGTGCATATATTCTAATAGAGAGATTATGACACATACACAAATACACATGATAGAATGTTGACTCTGATATAGCTAAAAAAAAAAAAAGTTAAAGTGTTAAATCAAAATTTGAGTTCAAATGAGTATCAGAAATATTGTCAGAGTGGAGTAGCACCTGAACTGACTTAGGAAGAAAGAGAAGAGTTAAAGAAAAATAGAGATAATGGGGGAGTGTCTTCCATACATGGTATGAAGGACAGACTGAATAGATCCATGGATATAGGAACACATAGGACAAAATAGGGAAGTCCATTCCAGTTTAAAATGAAGTGGAATAGTAGGAAATAAAACTTGAAAGGTGGTTAGGGGCCAGATCATAAGGGACCTTAAATGACAGGTTAAGAAGTTGGTATTTTATCTTTTAGGCAATAGGGAGACACTGAGGGTTTTTGAGCAAGGGTATGAATGGTTAGTCTCATGGGTTTGAAAAATTACATGGACAGTTATGTGAAAAATATACTAGAAATAATGGGGAAAATAAATGAAACTACACCAATCTTAAGTTCAATGTCAGGAAAATACCATAAAAGTTGAAGCTGTTTTTCACTTAGTACTTCATCATCCCTCAACAGTTAGGTACTGTGGATTTAGAAACTTCTATGGTCTTTGGTCAGGGTCTGTGAAGATCAGATGTGAAGAATTGGTATGTAAAAGGCTGTCCTGGAATAAGAAATGGTTCTTGCTCTGACAGGAATTATGTAAGAAGCTCACAGACAAGAGTCAGCATTGCCTTGGTTTCTTTGTTACGCTTATCTTAGATCTGTCCCACCAACTTCCAAGCCCTATCCCTTCCATGTCTGTGGTTTTCTTTTGAATTCATTAAATAGTTTATCATCCATAACATATATAGAAACTATTCTATGAAGGAGGTGACAGGGTGACCTATAATAACATACACTATAAAATAAAATTTGTATTTCTTTGGGGTCGATGAATTCATTTTAACAATTTTCACAATCAATACCACTACAGGAATGGCATTGATTAGGAAACAGTTTACATCTGTCATTAAAATGGCAGGATAGAATGGATCCCTTCAGGTTGATGATGCTTTACAGATTTTCTTTAAAGAAAAAAAGTCTACTCTAAAGAATGGATTTTTTAGAGAAAAATAATCCATTTACAGGGTTTTTTAATCTACTGTCTATACATGTTATTACATATTTGTTATTCAGTCATTTCAGTCATGTCCAACTCTTCATGAACTTCCTTGGTGTTTCTTGGTAAAGATAGTGGAGTGATTTGTTATTTTCTTCTCTAGCTCATTTTGCAGATGAGGAAACTGAGGCTAACAGGGTTAAAGGACTTTCCAAAGTTATACAGCTGATGTCTGGGGCTGCATTTAAACTCAAGAAGAGGAGGTCCCACCCTCTATCTACTGCACCACCTAACTGCCCAAAATATGGAGTGGTTTACCATTTCTTTCTCCAGTATATTAAGGCAAAAAGAGGTTAAGTGACTTTTCAAGGGTCACACAACTATTGAGTATCTATGGTAAGAGTTGAACTCAGGTCTTCCTGACTCCAAACCTACTACTCTGTCCACTGAGCCATCTAGCTGCCTATAATTGTATATTCATGTATTTAGATGTATATATGTATATATGTTGCATCCAATGACGTTCAGAAATTTTCCATCATGTGTACGTATGGGGAGGAGGTTGAGGAGGATCGAGTTTCCCATTTCTATTACAAAGCATGTCCTGATTCTGATTTCTATTAGTTCAGTCTGATTTTGTCCAGGATCCAGGTTACTTTGCTTACCTAAAACAATGGACCTTTAAAAGCTCATGGCTAACCATGAAGTCACCTTTTTAACAGGCCGGCCCAATTTTCCAAAGGGGTTTGTAAACATTTGAATGACCTTTGTAGAGCTATCCTGCAAACGTCAAGAAGCAGAAGAGATCAGAAGCTGACTAGTGTCACTGTCATGACTCTCGTTGAACATGACCTTCAAGTGACTATTCCAGGAGAGCGGCAATGATGAAACATGCATGAGAATAGACCTATTGACATGCAGTTGTCTTCTTGGACACTCTCTAACCTTTTGTGTTGGCGTAATGGATAAAACACTGCATAGACATTTTAATAAGTGCTGCCTGCACCAGGAAAGTGGAAGTGAGGAACACTTTCTAATATATTCCTATTGGGAAAAATCTAGGTTAAAGACTGACAACCAGTGAATAGATACATTTTTGTGGCTCATGGGGATGAAAAAGCAAGCATTTGATTGCAAAAAATAAAAAAAAAAAAGAATCCTATCTTAGAGAAAATTTTCCAAAAAAAAAAAGTAGAAAATGCTAATACTTGGGGGAGAAGGTTCATCTCTCGATATGCATATAATTCTCATTAGTGCTAATGGGAGTCAGTGTGCATCAAAGGAAGAAATATACAGTGCACCTGATGTGCTGAACTTTCCTACAGAAAAACTCTCTAAGACACAATCTTTATAATCAACTGCATATTTCCATCACAAGTAAGGACTGAGTTAATGTCTCAGGGCAATGCTAATTTTTCAAGAAAATTCCATACACTGTTTCTTTTCTTTTAGAAGGATCTGGTCTATTGTATGCACTTTCCAATAGGATTCAAAAAAGAGAAACAGCATTAGATTGACCAGAAAGAAATTAATCCCTTTATTTCTTTCTAATTCTGCTAAGAGAAACATAACAAAGTTCCTAGTTTGGGGCGAGGTGGAGGGAGAGAGGTAGAAACAAGTAAGTACCAATAAAATTAAAATGACTCTCCTCAAAGAGCTTTCTCCAAGTACAATGTGCTTTTAGAAATAAACATTAAGCTGCTTAGGAGCTATTTAGAAATAAGACAAACTTTAAGATGACAACTCAAGTAGGAATGAAATCTCTAATATTTAAAAAAAAAGTTGACAGTACCCATTAAGAACAGTGGGATTTAGAAGTGTCTATCCTATCAAATGGTCACCTCAGACCAGTGGTTCTCAACCTTCCTAATGCCCTGACCCTTTAATACTTGTACGTGGGCGTATCTGCATGTGGGTGGGCCCACCTGGAGATGGATACAGGTGCGGTGTCACGGTCCTGAGACCACCAGAAATATGTGATTTCTGATGGTCTTAGGCGACCCCTGTGACCCTTGTGAAAGGGTCGTTGGACCCCCAAAGGGGTTGCAACCCACAGGTGGAGAATCACTGCCTTAGACACTAGCTTGTATTAACTATATTAGCTTCTGAGTTGAAATGCTATTCATTTATTCAATTTGTTTAACAAGTATAGTTTTAAGAACCTACTTTTTGCCTAGTACTATGCTGGAGGGAACTATGTAGGGCCCAAAGGCAACCACAAGGCAAAAAAAAAGCACTCAAAGTATGTGCCAGGCACAGCACTAAAAAAGGTAGCTAAGTGATACATGAGCCTGGAGCTAGGAAGACCTTAGTTCAAATCCACCTTCAAACACTTACTAGCTGTGTTGCCCTGGCAAAGTCACTTGACCTTTGTCTACCTCAGTTTCCCCAATTGTAAAATGGCAATAATAATAGAACCTACCTCACAGGATTATTGGAAGGATCAAACGAGATAATATCTGCAAAATGTTTAGCACAGTGCCTGGCATACAATTAGCACTCTGTAAATACTTCCCCACAAAGAAAGTCAGTCCCTGCCCTCAAAGAGCTTATATTCTAATTGGGGAAGACAACACAGAAAAACAAAGTCCTGAGAATCAGAAGCAGAGCCAGCGGGGAATGAAGCACACCCCTCCTGGGCCTCTTCCCCAAAGAGGAGTCCTAAGAGGAACTCGTCAATGGCAGAAGGGGATCAGGGAGGATGAGGGATATTCCAGGGCATGCAGGCTATGGGCACTGAGGGAAGTTCCAAGGAGGAAACTTTAGATTCATGGGAGGAAAAGCTTCCTGCTTCCTGTTCAACAGAGAAATGAGCTTCTTCTAGAGGCACTCATTTCCGTCTCACTGTCTTTATGGACCCAGAAGTGGAAGGCAACCCTGGAGGTCATCGGGTCCAACCCCTTGATGTTTTTGGATAAGGAAACTATATATAACCCAGAGTAATAAAGAGATTCAGACACTAATAAGTGACAAGATTTGAACTCACATCTCATGACTCCAAGTACAACACTGTTTCTACTATAACAGGCTACAATGAATAAAAGAGTTCAAGAGATAAACACAATTTAAATCTTCTCAAATTCTGATCGTCTTCATTATCACCAAATGTATTTCTTTGTAGAATAGCTTGGACTAGACCTAGATAATACTGTAAGCAGATGCTTTAATGATTCTACGCCCAGCAAGAGGGATGAGTTGAGTGGGTTTGTCCCTTTTTCAAACTGTAATCATGACCAACTGGTGATACACATGAGTTGAAGAACACATGTAGAAAAGGCATGCCAACAATGAAAGGCATTTCATGAGCACTGTGTGGATTAAGGAAGGAAAGTAATAAAATGTCCTTTGTATTTTGGTTACTTTGGGGAATTCTATCAAAGAGAGATCCAGTACCCTTGGAGACAATGAGAAATTTAAATATAAGGTTGAAAAGAAGAGTGTTCAAAAATGGCAATTGTATTACCTGAACATATTGACTTTTCAGTGGGGCTTTTCTGTACTCAGCTTCCTGTTCTATGAACACAGCTACTAAAAAGTGGGAGACCCTGCATAGTCCTCACCCACCCAGGAATTGTTTATTCCATATTCAGGAGTTATTTCGAGGAAATTAATGTGACAGGGTAGCAATCAAAGCATATAGCTTTAATGACAATTACCCTGTGACACAATGCTTTGAATATAGTAGGTGATTAATAAATGTTGAATTCAATTGAAAATCACTCATCTTTCAAAATAAATCACACATCCCTAAAATCTCACATGAAAAAGATGGCAATTTTTTTATGACAAAGGTAGCTCTATCTTTGATACAATTGAAGCACCAAGTGTATATTAGCATCCAGCCAGATGAGAAATGGAGTGATACAACAATACTTCACAATGTAAGGTCAGGGCTGGAACTTGATCACATCTCCAGCAAACTAAGCATGTGCAGGTCACATGTGTCAAGGAATTCTGTGCTCAGAGCTCTTGTTGCTATGACAGACTCTTAAAGATTTATTCAGATGGTGTGCAGATTGATGCCAACCAAATGTTGCTTTAAATATGTTGTCCATGTTTATAGATCTGAAACTAGGAGGAAGAGGAGGGAGTTCCAGGGATGAGTTCAAAATAAAATGACCAGAAAAAAGTATGCTTATACCAATTAAGATTCAGGGGGGAAAACATATCCTCAAAAAAATAAGAGCTAGAATTTCCCTCTCCCCCAGTCCCATCTCTTACATAATGTACTGCTGAAGATCATTTCAATAGCTCAAGAATACAAATCTTTTCTTTAGGTTTTCTTTCTAGAAATGACCCTAGAGTAATTGGTCTAACAATTATACCATGTGGCCCAAGGTTAGGCACTTTTTACATCTAATTTAGTTGTTGTTTTTTTAACCATATCTGTGTTTTCCATGGTGTTGGTTGATTGTTGTCCTTTGTTCTCAAAGAGGACCAAGATGACATCACTATGTTAGCATCAGGTTGCAGTGTGTCTACTGTGGCTGATCAGACCAATATAAGCTCAGAATGCTCTGCCACAGGTTGGGCACAAATAGTCCATGTGAACATTTGAGGTGGATTCTCTAAATTTGTGCATCTCAAGTTTCTTTTGGACTACTTCAATTCTGCTTTGCTCCTAGAGCACGGTACTTTCTCTGATGTGGGCACGCAATGTTGAACAGCCCCATGCCAGTATTTCCCATGTCACACGATCAATTCCAAAGTTCTTAAGAGAGACCTTGAGACTGTCCTTGTATCAATTTTTCTGACCACCATGTTAATGTTTGTCCTGTGTGAGTGAGCTCTCCATAAAATAGTCTTTTTTGGCAAGCATACATTTTGCATTCAAACAATGTGGCCAGCCCATCAGAGTTGTGCATGCTTCCGTAGAGTTTGAATGCTTGGTAGTTTAGTTTGAGTAAGAACCTCAGTGTCTGATATCTTATCCTGCCAGGTAATCTTCAGAATCTTCCTAAGACAATGCAAATGGAGGCAATTCAATTTCCTGGCATAGTGCTGGTAGACTGTCCAGGTTTCAAAAGGTTGCAACAATGAGGTCAGCACAAAAGTTCTGTAGACCTTCAGTTTGGAAGTCAGTCTACTACCTCTGCATTTTCCTTCAGAGCCTCCCAAACACTGAGCTAGCTCTGGCAATGCATGTATCTACCTCATTATCAGTGTGTAGATTCCTGGAAAGTACAGTGCCAAGGTAAGTGACCTTATCCATAGTGTTCAAAATGTTTCCATTTGCTGTAACTAATGTTGGTTGATGGAGTTATCTGTGTTTTCTTGGTGTTAATTATTAGGCCACAAGTAGCACTAGCAGCAGAGAATTGATCCATACTACGTTGCATCTCAGCTCTAGAGACTGCATTGAGTGCACAATCATCTGCAAACAAAAACTCATACACCAACCCTCCCTCCACTGCAGTCTGGGCTTGTAGCCTTTTCAAGTTAAAGAATTTACCATTAGTTCAATAGCTTACCTTGATACTGTATTTGCCCCCACTGAAGTCATTTGACAACACAGCTGGAAACATCGTGATAAAAAGCATGGGAACAGGCACATTGCCTTGTTTTACTCCACTGGTGACTGAAAAAGCAGGAGAGCTTCTTGCATTACTCAGAACCTCGGCAAGCATGCCCTCATGAAATTGACCTACGATACTGATGAAATTCTCTGTACAACCAAATTTTGACATAATTTTTCATAAGCCTTCAGGATTGACAACATCAAAGGCCTTGGTCAGATCTACAAATATTGTCTACAGACCTCTGTTCTGCTCTTGGCATTTCTCTTGGAGTTGTCAGGCAGCAAACACTATATCAACCATTCCTTAGCCCTTTCTAAGGGAGTTCCTGGAGAGGAATTCCCTCTACCACTGCATATCAGGACCTTTTCTGCAACATATAGTCTTAGAAAGTCCTCTGAGCCACAGAGGGGTTAAGTGACTGGTCCTGGATCACACAACCAACACCAAACCTAGATCTTCCTAACTTGGAGGCCACCTCCTACCTCTCTAGGGTGTACATGGTCTAGTCTAATTTATCATTATTAAAATCAAAATACCAAATTAATGTTCAGCCTTAGATCAATCTTTTACTTAACAAGTTCATGTGTTTTATTTGTGTTGATATTTCAAAATATGTTCTCTCTAAAGTAATTTACTTGTCCTCTGAAACCCTCTATATCAGTCAATAGTACCACCTTCCTCACAGTTACCCAGGCTTGAAACAGTAAATTTGTTGTTGGCCTTTCCCCAGTCATCACCCACATGTAATTACTTGTATCTAAATTCCACAGGATTTCTCTCATATCTATCTCCTCTCCACTCACTTAGCCACTACCCTAGTTCATAACTCCTTGTCTAGAGTATTTTAATACCTCCTAATTGTTTCTACCACCAGTCTCTCTCCAACCCATTTTTTTTTTCACATGGGCAGAAATTATCTTGAAAATGAATGGACTTATCTAACCTTGAAACCTCTAAAAGTTTTCTTTTTTTACTTATTATTTTATTTTTATTTTGTTTTCCCTCAATGACATGTAAAAACTATTTTCAACATTCATTTTAAAAATTGAGTTTCAAATTCCCTCTTTCCCCATTGAGAAGGCAAGCAATTTGGTATAGGCTATGTATATATGTAGTCATGAAAAACACATTCCATATTGGTCATGTTGTAAAAGAAAACAAAGACCAAAATAAAAAGCCAAGAAAATTAAAGTTTAAGAAGAATGCCAATCTCGAAAGCTTTCTGTGACTTCCTATTGTTCATTGCACAAATACAAAATCTTGGCCGAGAATTTAAGATCCTCTACAATTCTCTGAACTTGACAATACAGTCCCCTACCTCCAGGCATTTACACAGGATATCTGCTACATGGGAAAAGTATGCTTTCCTCATGCGTATTTTTAAGAATACTTTTCCTTCAAGAGAGCCCAGATGTCAACTGCTCTGGTAAGCCTTCCCACATATTCAAAAGTGAGGGACCTCTTCAAATTTTCTTTGGAATTGTTATATAGAGCTCTTCTTTTCCCTCATTACATGCTGTTTTGCATTATATCAATCTGTGCAAATATTGTCCTGTGCCCTCACTAGACTGTGAGGTCCTTGAGGATTGTAAAAGAGCCATTTTATAAATCTTTGTATTTAGGTACCTAGGACAGTGCCCTACACATAGGGAGAGATTTTTAAAATATCTGTTCAATAGAATTAGTTCAAGGGCTCAATTTCAATTCAACTTAATACCAGTCATAATGTTTAACCTTGAATAAACAAGTTTGTATTTATCTATTGTAATAAGAATTTGCAGATGTGTATCCTCAAAGTTCTAAAAAAAAAAAAAAAGGCTGAATGTAAAAAGGGAGAAAGCAAATATTGAAAGAAAAATAATTGAAGCATAAAGCACCCCTAATCTACTATAGTCTGCATGGATATAGAAAGTCATCCAGCAAAAATACTGATGAGCCATAGAACATCCTCGGGCCTACTGCTTGCTTGTTGTACAATTAGTTGATAATCAAATGATTTATACTTGTAAACAAAGTGAAAGGGGGAACAATAAAAGAGGATGTCAAAAAACTCCAAAATTAAAAAAGGAGATTCCAGTTATACCCCTAAAAAAAGGGTAACTATCCATGTGAATTTGAAACCACTGCTTCAGTAAGAAAGACTTAAATTACGGATTCAGTCAATTCAGACTTGTACCAATTCTCTTCACAATGAGAAAAAAAATTAATAGACGAGTCTCAGCCAATCATATAGTAAGTGCATTCCACTGGGCGTAAGAGGGACTATGTGGAAAATTGTTGATGGATTGATCCAAATCTATCATCCTTGCTGTATAAACAGCTCACAAAATATTTATCTTTGTATATCCTATTCACATTATAGCATTTATTCAGTCAACAAACATGCATTGCTTTCAATGGTCAAGGGCTGTTTGTTTTTGTCTTTGTATCTTCAATAAAGTGCCTGACGCATATGAGGTGCTTCATAAAAGCTTATCAATCGATAGCGACTTGCTGACTTGTTCTCTCTTTCGTTTGCTTCAAACCAATAGCATGAAATTCTCTTGTCCTTGCTGTGGTACACATTTGATATTTTTCCCAGGACAGTTCTCTCTTCATCTCAGCCAGTCACTCAAATCTCCTGGATCTGAACCAGTATATTATTTCAAAGAAGGCTTACAGAGGAGTAACCAAGTCCTTCCATAGTCTTTCTATCCAAAGTCATGATCCAATGACTTTCAAAGATACCATAAATTAACTAAAGACTTTAAACATTTAGTCTAATATTATTCATTGTTTTATTGATTTAGCTAGGGCTTAGCTTTTTGGACTCATTAACCCCCACATTTACAACAATAATACTCCTGAACTCTTATCAAGAGTGGAATAACCACAATAGATGTTTGGGCTAGTTAAAAACAACGATTCTCAACAGTAAAATTTGCCAAGCACTAGAATCTCAGGAACCCACTCCAGATACAAAAGCCAGAAACGAGGACTATTTTGTATTCTTAAGGAATACAGATAAGACAACTTCTCTAGGTGTCAAAGGGATGCTTAACCTAACTTCTCATTATTATATTGTCTCAGTGGGAGAAAAGGAGAACCACAGAATACCATGGAAAAGAGACACATAATGGAACTGCCGTTTCTGTCCATTTGGGGAACTTCTAGTATTATTTAACTTCATTCCTATTCCAAGTGAAAAGTGAGAACCCAAATTCTAAGACCAAGAGAAATCTTATGGCAGGAAAGAGTGCTATTAGTTAAATACATCTGGTCAGGAAAATATTATTTGAAAGAGTCCTGTGAAGGTTGTGGGAACTTATTTACTGATCATGGCCTCTTCCATTGTTGCCTATGATTTACACTTTAAATATGTGGGTCTGTTGAGGGTTCCAAATTACTTAAGTGGCAATTAACCAAAACTTCATGATCTGGCATATTTTGGATTGGTGGACACATGACCACAAATAAACACTAGATAAGGAAAAGTCCTGATCTGGGAGGACATATTCCATTTGATAGTCAAATACTTAAATTAACAGCATGCTTTGTTAGAATTTTCTGTTTTACAGCTGTCAGTAGTTTTGGAATCAGCAAAATTTCAGGATTTTTGCCTCATACTGGATTCATATGCTGATATCATATATATATTGAGCTTTTAGTATAATGGTCTCAACATATATTCTATTTCCTCTCTCTCCCTCTCTCTTCCTCTCTCTCTATTTCTCTTTCCCCCCCCTCTCTCTGTCTCTCTCTCTCTCTGTACATATATATATATATACACACACATACATACATATATTTTACATATATACATACATATGTCTATACACACATATACTGCCAGCAAAATACACCCCTTCACAGTTAAAATGTCTTTTTGTTCCTATGATCAGAGGAAACAGCATATATCTCAAGTGTATTGAGATCCATGTAGTTTCAGACTTGTACTCTACACTCTAATCAATGTTTGCCAAAAGGGGCAAGGAAAGGTACCAGGAAGAAAGAAAAGGTGGGGTGCAGGGCCCAACAACAATCAAAAGAAATGGGGCAAAGGGAGTTAGTTTTCTAGTACTAAAAAATGCATAGTTGCTGAAAGGAGAAAAATATTAGGAAATGGAAAGGCATTGATTTAGAAAAGCACAGAATCAAAATTAAAGGAATATCAATGAACAGAAAAATGGAAAAGCAGAAAACTGAATAAATCGAGTTTAACTTTCAAAATGCTCATTAAATATCTACAATGTACAAGCTATACACATATAAAATGAAGGCTGGGGGAGCAGTAAGGGACAGATACACTTTCAGATAATGTAAAATATTTAATATGAGATTTCATATTTAATATGAGGAGATATTGCATGATAAGAAGAGAGCTGCTATAAGAGGACCTGGGCTTTATTTCTTAATCTCCTATATGCAATCAGTGTGACCTTGGGCAAGTCATTTCCATTCACTTGAGTCTTACTTTCTGCATCTGGAAAATGAATGGACTACATACTGCATGCTCTATAAAATCCCTTCCAAATCAAAAATCTATATAATGTTTCAGGATAAAAGGGCATATCAAAAGCAATAAAGAGCAAAATTAAACACTGAATTTGGAGTTGGGGAAAGGACTAAAAGTGTTAGACTCAAATGAATTCAATTCAATTGGTCAAACAAATTGGAAGCTAGTGATACAAATCTAATGCTAAAAAATCATTGCTGGACCCACAGGGACCAGGACACTTGCACTCACTTGTAATGGTAATGGGAATTTGAAGATCTTCCCTGTCCCTTGATAGGCTTAAGTGAGGATCTTACCTGATTTGAAAATATTCTCTGCCCCCTAATAGGCTGAATGTGGTCACATGGAGACTGTGGTAGAAAACTTGTTTTTCAGGAACACGCACACCTTGTTACTCTGTGATTGGGCAGTGGGTCACAAGGGTTGTGATGTTCTCTGATCCAGGAGAAGGCACTATATACCCTGATGTGAGGTTTTACTTTGGGGGTCACTCATGGGAAGATCTATGTGATTTGGCCAGATGAGACTCTGGGAAGCTGTTGAGCCCCCCAGCTTTGAAACCCCAGATGTTGGTGTTTCTCTCTCTCATAACTAACTAGGTATGGATGTTTCTCTCTCTGTATTTTTGTCTGCTTGTAACTTGTTTGTATTCTCTGAAGTTCAGGGTGGTGACTTTTCTCCTGAACTAGGTAAATGATATGTGTTTGATTAAAGTAACATTGTTAACCCCTTTTGAGTTGCTTTCCTTTAAGAAGCAGATCAAAGAGCCTGTGCTAGCAGCCATCCCTGGTATGTTAGGGTGCTTGCTGATACATCACTACTTCTCAATTGTGGATCCAAGCATGTGTTTGAACTGAGCTCTGAGCTCAGTCCTGAGCTGAACTTTGGAAGAAGTTAAGGATTATAAAAGATAGAGGTGAGTAGGGAGTGCATTCTGGGACGGGGAAGGGGCAGACTGTGCAATGGTATGGATGTGAAAGATAGGATGTTGAATGGGTCAGTTTGACTAGAAAATAGAATGCCCAAAGGGGACATTGTGAAATGTCTAGAAAGAAACTGGAGTCAAATTTTTAAGGGTTTTAAATACCAAAACTGAGTTTCTATTTTATTCTAAATGCCACAATCACTGGAAATAAGTTGAACTGGAGAGCGCCATGGTTAGAATTCTACTTTAAAAAGATTATTTTGACAACTGAATAAAACAAAAGAGGGTGGATGCAAGAAAACTAATCACTTTTTGAAAATTTGATTAGAAGAAGACTGATTTCTTTTGAAGTAAGCTTATGGAAAAAAGGGTATCGGGAGCTTTTAATTTTTAGCTAATAAAAGTTCTACAAGGCTACATATGAAAAGTTCCACAAAACCACACATGAAAAGCCAAAGATAGATCAGGCTTCTATCACTTGATACAGGAGTGGCTGTAAAATTGCAACTCACTGTGTGTTTAAAAAGGCAATACATGGATCATGTAATCAGCATGAGGCTGAAATAGCTGTTTTCCACATCCATTCTAACATCCATCCTAACAACTTCAAAAGGAAGAAAAAAATGCCAAATCTAGGGTAATTCAAGTAGGATCCTCAGGATGTAGAGACAGAAACAAGGTATACTGTCAAATCCTTGTAAAATAATATATGATTGCTTCAAAAATTAGAACTCCCACTCACCAACTCCTGCTCCTAGGTCCTGACTTGTGCTTCAGACTCTGACTGTGGGAGCCCCCAAAGAATACTCACATACTTCACAAGAGCTGGAAAAGACCAATTCTTCCCAGACAGAGGAAGGAAAGAAAGGGGCAGGAATCTCAGAAGAATGAAGATCATACAGCCAAGTGAACTGGGAGCCCTAGAGACTTTCATGCCTGAGGGAAAAACAGCTAAAATCCCAGCTGGAGTTAGTCTTCTCCCCATGAGTTTATTCTAACCAGGGAAATAGTTCCCATTCATCCCCCAAGCAGAAGAGTGTAGCGATATCAAGCCACAGGGGTCTTTACAGGAAACAAGGTGGACTCAAACAGTAGAAGGGGAGGGATTCAAAGAAGAGGAAGTAAGCCTGAGAAAAGCTACTAAGAACACAAGAAAAAGGTTAAAGAGAAAATGCTCAAGAAAGAAAGGTTGAATATAAGCCTATATCCCAAACAAATAAACCAAAAATGAAACTCATAAAGACAAAAGGTTAAAAAAAGAGTAAAATTAATGATTAAATAAAAGCTATAACATACAAAATAAATATTAAATTATGAAAGAAAAGGAAACAAAAACTTCCTTTGAAAAAGAAAATCCTATGGACCCCTAAGAAAACAACAAACAAGGAACTCTAGAATGGTTCAAAATGAGAAGTAAAACTTTAAGAAGAAGATGGGATAGAAATGACATTAGAATTAAATGTCTCAAAGTAGAAGTTCTGAAGTAAAATAAAAAGGCAATAATTTAGAATACACACAATGTGGAAATCTCTCTGAAAGCAGAGACTGAAAAAGAGAACAAAAGATTTAGGAAGAAATAAATACAGAAGTGAAAGAAACTTTGTTAAAAGTAAAACAAAACAACTTTGAAAGAATGCATGAAATAATATATGAACAAAAATATGCATCAAGATAAATTAGTTCTGCCAGAAAGACACATTTAAAAAAAAAAAATCTGAATATGATACCATATGAAGTAATGTAAGAAAACCTCTCAGCACTCTTGGATTCACATGACTAAGTACTAATTAGTCAAATTTGCAAATTGCCATGAGTGAAAAACTCCATGTTTGAAACTCCAGTGATTAAATTTCATAATTTTAAAATCAAACAGCACATTTTACAAGCAGTCAGGTGAAAGACTTTCACCTATGAAGCAACATTAATTTGAATATTTCAGGAAAATTCTAGTCACAAGAAATTAGAGAAAAGAATAGAATAGTATGTATCTATATATTTTATTATATTTACATAATATCTATTATAAATGTACATATCCATATTGTTCATCTATCTATGTATGCATAAATATGTAATGTATGTATGTGTATACACACATATATGTCTGTACTGAGAGACACAGAACGTCTTTTAAATATTCTTTGTCTTCAGTTAATAATATTAATAATAATAATATGCCATCCCACAGCAGGGCTGGAAAAGAGTTGCTTACCCAGAGGCTAAGAGAGTGCACGAAAGAGACTGGACTCCGAGAGTGGTAGAAAACAGAGCCAACTTTATTATCCCAAGCACAAGCATTTATGAAGCCATAAATCTTCTTCCTAACTGTTTTCCCCTGAGAACACTGTGCACTTCCTTGTTCCTAGGCCAAAGGTATGTACCACACTTATCACAAAGTCATAATGCTCACACCTGTGGTAATGTAGGCATGTTTGAGCTCCTTCCTGGGGTGTAGGAAACCAGTCCAGGCCCAATAGCAGGCTCTTCAGCTGAGAGAGCTTATTCAGCCATCAGGGTCAGAGTCCTGCTGGCCTGTGGTCCTCTACAATGGACGATAGGAGAAAACTTTTTCCAAGCAAGAACTGTGCTGCTAAAGATGTCTTTCTGTCTCAGGAGAAGGGACATATAGAAAATCAGGAGCAGCCCACAACCAGGCTGGTAGGAAACGACGTGGAAGAAGAGATGGTATGACTTGGCTGTGAGAGTTCTGAGTGGTCATAGAAAGGCAAGAACAGAGCCTCGTGAACTGAGATACAAAAGACTCCCAACACAGCACTGCTTCCTTTAAGAGTTAATGTCAATAAGAAGGACAGAGAACATAAAATTAAAAATTAAAAACATACACATCTACATGTAGACATGTATGAGTATACCCACATATACAAGAAAGGGAAAACTGAATAAGATTTACAAATAAAATAAAATATAAGTGGGGTACGCAGAAGACCCAAATTAAATACTCTGGAAGTTCCACGAGGGACATATAGAGAATAAAGAATAGATGAGTAGGCACATAATTTTGAATGGAGAATGTAATACAGAATAGACTAGAAGAGAAAAAAAGATTAAGGAGGAAGGCAAAATAAATCAAAACTTTTTGAAAATAGTGGCCATACGGGGTGGGAAGGTGGCACAGTAAATAGAGCTCCAATCCTGGAGTCAGGAGGACCTGAGTTCAAATCTGGAATCAGCCACTTAACATGTACTAGCTGTGTGACCTTGGGCAAGTCACTTAACCTGAATTGCCCCGCCTTCCCCCCCTTCAAAAAGAAAAAAGAAAAAAAAAGAAAATAGGGGCCATATGAAAATGTTACTTCAGTGAAAACATCATAATAAGCTAAGGAAAGATTTTTTTAAAACCCCTTCCACACATGCACACATTCCACACACAATTATATGAAGAAACAATAGAAAAGGTGAGGGTAGAAGAGATAAAAGAAAAAAATTAGCCACATAAATGAATTAAAGAAATTTGGCAGAGGAAAATAAACAAGAATGGAGGAAGAGCTGTGAACAAAATTAATCACAAAGTGCTAACTTAAAAGAACAAAAGCATAAAATCAGTATAAAAATAGAGTTAAACATAAATCTGAAAATTCTCACCTTGAATGTAAGTGAAATGAAAAGCCCAATGATTCAAAAAAGAATGACAGAATAAGAAAACAAAATCCAACAATTAGCTCTATATAAGAAACATTTTGAAATATATATATATAGAAGAGTGTAGAACAAAATATATTATATATCAAATGATTCCAAAGAAGCAAGAACTACATACTATCAAACAAGAAGAAAATAAAATTTTACAATTTCAAAAGAGATAAAAAGGAAAGCTACATTGTACTCAAATTTAATATAAAAAATCATATTATTGTTAAATGCATATGTACCAATTGGTATAGCAAGTATATTCATAAGGGGAAAATTAACTGA
>CM053587.1:19020359-19047042 GCA_028646515.1 Pseudochirops corinnae | reverse complement strand
TACTTTGGCCACATGTGCCAACTTCATCATGACTGGGTTGGCTTTGACTTTCTGGTTTTGGGACTCAGTCTTCTGGTATTTAAATGAATGCACTATCTATATTTCTTATGTAGAGAGCCTGTTCCATTTTGTGATTAATAACTATATCAGCATATTTATAGTTACTGTAGGCATTGTGAATACTGCATTGCTGATACATCAGGTTAGTGGAACTTGGCTAAAAACTGGGGAAGAAAAGCGGGTCTGGCCAAGCTACCTCCAGGGCTAAGAAGCAGAAAGCGGAGGTTCTGCAACGGCCTCCACACTGCTGCTTCAGAGCTCCCGGCCTGCAGACAGCAATGGGGCCAAGCTATCGTTCAGAGGCCAAGTGCTCTCGTGTTGAGCGGCCTGGATCCGGATCGCAGTCTTGGGTGGTGGTCCTGAGGTTTTTTTTTCAGTGACCTGGAGCTGGGGAAGGACCCAGCAGCCTCCTAAAAGCCCCAGCAGTTGGGAAAACCCCAGTGATTTGGGACAGAGCTGTTCCCTCTGGAAGCAGAGTTCCACAGAACTAAAAAAAAAAAAAACCCATTGAATGGCGATCATGAATAAGCATAGGAAGCAAAGTAAGAACAGCAACCAAACCCTAGATTCCTTCTTCAGGGAAAAGAAAGAACAAAGCAGGGAAAGGAAGACAACACAGTCGGAACTCCCACCCCAAAAGCTTCCAAGAAACATGAAGATTGCCAAAAAGCTAGAGATCAGCTGAAGAAAGATTTTGAAAACCAAATGAGAGAAGTGGAAGAAAAATTTACTCTCAGTATTTATGAAATATTTGACCAATCTAATTTTTATTGTCCTCCTTAGTCAGGTTCTTCTGTAAATGCTTGTGCTATTCTGAATTCAGTTATCTTCCTTTGCTTTCTACCACATTGGTAAAGAGGCACCAATAGTCATTTTTTGTGTGTGTGTGTGTACATTTCAGGGTTAGCATTTTGAAAGAAATAGAATGTGTCAATTAATTTGCCCAAGGGTCAAAACCTATTTGTAAGTAAGTTAGTTTGTCTTAAAGTTTCAAGACTTTCCTACCTTAAAAGAGAATTGTGTTTTAGTGCTTAGAATTGAGTAGTTCAGGTATTCTTAATAATTGAGTAATCTATCTATCTAATCTATCTAGAAAATAATCTCAATGTTTTAAATTTCAAAAGGGTTTATTAAATAACAATAATGCTTTAAAATGATTTATTTTAAACCCATTATTTTTTAATTCAAGGAAAATATCTTTAATGAACATAATATAAAAAACCCTGAGTACTGAATAATATTTTTCCTTTGGCATGTCTAATATGTAGATGATTTGACCAATTTGTAGCTGAACCAAGCCATGTGTAAATGTACATTTATAAGCAAAGGGTTATAACATACAGAAACTAATTTAACCGAGTTGACAGTCCCTAACATTAAAACATTCTAAGATCAATCCTAATAACTTTGTGTAAATACTTTCAGTTTTATATAATTTTTAAAAATCCCTGTGTCCCATCAGATATACATCATTCTAAATGGTCAAAGTTTATATATTAACAACAGTTCTCAAAAGAAGAATTGCAAAGAATTAACAGTCTTATGAAATGATGTTTCAAATCACTAAATACTAGTGCAGTGGATACAGAGTCAGATTTGGAACCAGAAGCAAAACTTTGAATTGTGCCTCATTCACTTACTAGCTCTATGACTGTGGGAAAGTCATTTAATCTCTTCTATCCACAATTTTCCTTATCATCAGAATGGAGATAATAACAGTACCACATCATAGGGCTATTATGGGGATGAAATAAGACAACACATTGTAAACAGTTTTGTAAACCTTAAAGTGCTAGATAAATGATAGCTATTATTATTTAAAATAACAATAATAGTAAGAGAAATGCATTCAAAATAATCCTGAGTTTTGTGCCATACCAGTCAACTTGTAAGGAAAATAAAAAATGGGCACAAGCAATGTTGGAGTCATTGTGGCAGATGGATATGCTAATGCATTGATGATGGGTTTGCAAATTGGTCTAACTGTTATAGATGGCAATTTGGAATTATGTAAAGAAAATAACCAAAATGTCCATATCCTTTAGCCTAGAGATTCTAACGTGTGGAATATAATGTAGAGAGGTCAAAGACAAAAGAAAGGCCTTCTATGCACCAATAGATTTATAGCAGTACTTTTTATATAGCAAAAAAACTTCAAACAAGGTAGAGATTCATCACCTAGGGAAGGTATAGAAAATGTGGTATGTTAATGTAATGGAATATTACTTTGTTATAAGAAATGATAAACATTACAAGAGCAGGGAAACACAGAAGGACTTCTATGAACTGACCTAAAGTGAAATAAGGAGAAACAAGAAAACACTATGCCCAATGAAGACATCAATGGAAATGGAAATAACAGCAAAACAATCAAAATAGGATATTATGAAATTATAACAATCAAGCTTGTTCCCTAAGAAGACACTTTCCCATCACTTCTTTTCAGAGTGGGGTGTCATAGGTGTACAATACTGTATACGATGTCAGACTTTTTTGATATGTTGTTTAGCTGTTTTTTTCCGTTTTTCCTCTTTAAAAAAAAATGGTGAATTACAAGTAAAGACAAATTTTTAATGTTCATTTAAACATTTTTGGAGGTCCAAATTTTCTCCCTCCCCCCCATCTTCCTAAAATGGAAAGCAGTTTGAGATAAATTCTATATGTGCAATCATGTAAAACATATTTCCAAAAAAAATGAAAATAATATGCTATGATCTGCATTCAGACTCCATCAGGTTTCTCTCTGGATGTGGATAGCATTTTCCATCTTAAGTCATTTGGAATTCTCTTGGATCATTGTATTACTGAGAATAGCTAAGTCATTCACAGGTGATTTAGTATAATAGTATTCCATTACATTCATATACTACAACTTGTTCAGGTATTCCCCAATTGATGGGCATTCTTTCAATTTCTAATTCTTTGCTACCACAAAAGGAGTTGCTATAAATATTTGTGGACATTTAGATAGTTTTCCCTTTTTTATGCTGTCTTTGAGATACAGACTTAGAAGTGGTATTGCTGAATCAAAAGGTATGCATAGTTTGACTACCATTTGGGCATAGTTCCAAACTGCTCTCCCAAATGGTTGGATCAGTTCACAACTGTACCAATGGTGCATTAGTGTCTTAATTTTACCATATCTTTCCCAGTATTGATCAATTCCCTTTTCTCTCATGATATGTGTGAGGTGGTAACCCAATTTGCATTTCTCTAATCACTAGTGATTTAGAACATTTTTATATGACTATAGATAATTTTGATTTCTTCATCTGAAAATTGCCTGTTCATATGTTGATGAATTGGAGAATGACTTGCATTCTTACAAATGTAACTCAGTTCTCTATATATTTAAGAAAGGAGGTCTTCATCAGAGATATCTGTAAATTATTTTTCCACAGATTTCTGCTTTCCTTCTAATCTTGGTTGCATTGATTATGTTTGTACAAAACTCTTTCAATGTAATATAATCAAAATTATCCAAAATATAAAAATCTCAGAATGCTCTCTATCTCTTATTTGGTAAAACACTTCCCTTCTCCATAGATCTGACATGTAATTTATTCCATGCTCTCATAATTCGTTTATGATATCACCCTTTATGTCTAAATCATATGCCTGTTTTTACCACATCTTGACATACAGTGTAAGATATTGGTCTATACATAGTTTCTGTACACTTCTTTCCAGTTTTGTCAGCAGTTCTTGCCAAATAGTGATTCTTGTCCCAGAAGCTGGGATCTTTGAGTTTATCAAACAATAGATTATGATGGTCATTTATTTTTTTTGTCTTGTGTATGCAATCTATTCCACAGATTGACCACTTTATTTCTTAGCCAATACCAGATAGTTTTCATGACTGTCACCTTATAATATGGTTTGAGATCTCGTATATCTAGGCCACTTTCCTTTGTATTTCTTTCACTAATTTTCTTGATATTCTTGACCTTTTGTTCTTCCAGATGAATTTTTAAATTTTTTTCTAGTTCTATAAAATAGGTTTGGGTTTTTTGTTTTTTGGTAGTTTCATTGGTATGGCACCAAATAAGTAAATTAATTTAGGTAGAATTGCCATTTTTATTATATTGTCTCAGCCTCCCCATGAACAATTGATATATTTCCTGTTGTTTAGATCTAATTTTATCTGAGTGAAAAGTGTTTTGTAATTGTATTCATATACAATGAATACAATTGTATGCATATACAATTCATATTCATATACATTCCTGGGTTTGTCTTGGCCAGTGGCCTCCTAAGCATTTTATATTGTCTTCAATTATTTTAAACAGAATTTCTCTTTCTGTCATATACAGAAACACACACACAATGCACATTTATGACTTATGTGGTTTTATTTAGATGGATACTACTTATCATTTTAAGGAAGCTTTATTTATTCCTATGCTCACTAGTATTTTTTTTTTTAATAAGAATGGGTGCTGTATTTTGTCATAAGTTTTTTCTGCATTTATTGACATAATCGTATGATTTCTGTTGATTTTGTCATTGATATGTTCAATCATGCTGATAGTTTTTCTAATATTGTACCAGCTCTGTATTTCTGGCACAAATCCCAACTGGTCATTGCATATGTTCCTGGTGATATATTGCTGTAATTTCCTTGCTAGTATTTTATTTAAATTTTTTGTATCAATATTCATTAGGGAAATTGGTCTATAGTTTTCTTTCTTTGTTTTGGCTCTTCCTGGTTTAGGTATCAGCAACATATTTGTGTCATAAAAGGAATTTGATAGGACTCCTTCTTTGCTTGTTTCTCCAAAATAGTTTATATAGTATTGGAATTAATTGTTCTTTAAATGTTTGGTAGAATTGGGAATCCATCTGGCCCTGGGGATTTTTTCCTTAGAGAGTTCATTGATTGTTCAATTTCTTTTTTTCTAAAATGGGCTATTTAAGTACTCTATTTCCTCTTTGATTAATCTAGGTAATTTATATTTTTGTAAATATTCATTAATTTTCCTTTGATTGTCAGGTTTGTTGATGTACAATTGGGCAAAATAATTCCCAATCATTGCTTTAATGCCCTCTTCCTTGGTGGTGAATTCATCCTTTTCATTTTTGATTCTTGTAATTTGGTTTTCTTTTTTTAAAAATAAAATTAATAAATGATATATCCATTTTTAATAAAACAAACTCTTAGTTTTATTTATTAGCTTAATAGCTTTCTTACTTTCAATTTTATTAATCTCTACTTTGATTTTTTCAGGATTTCCAATAGTGTTTAATTGGAGATTTTTAATTTGTTATTTTTCTTGCTTTTTTAGTTGTATGCCTGTTTTATTGATAGGCTCTTTCTCTATTTTATTGATATAAGCATTTAGAGATATAAATTTTCCCCTAAGTACTGCTTTAGCTGCATCCCATAAGTTTGGTATATTGTTTCATTAATGTCATTCTCTTTGATGAAAGTATTGATAGTGTTTATGATTTGTTGTTTGACCAATTCATTCTTTAGGATTAGATTATTTATTTTCCAGTTAATGTTTAATCTATTTTCCATGGCCTTTTATTAAGTGAAATTCTTATTGCAACATGATCTAAACAAAATGCATTTACTATTTCTGCCTTTCTGCAATTGTTTGTGAGGTTTTAATGCTTTAATACATGGTCAGTTTTTGTGTAGGTGCCATGTACCACTGAAAAAAAGGTTTATGCCTTTCTATCCCCATTCGATTTTCAGTAGCCTGGGTCTCTATGGCACTTGTAGGACGGATAAGAA
This sequence comes from Pseudochirops corinnae, assembly GCA_028646515.1. NCBI lineage: Eukaryota > Metazoa > Chordata > Mammalia > Diprotodontia > Pseudocheiridae > Pseudochirops > Pseudochirops corinnae. Next base: position 19,041,242 of record CM053587.1, on the reverse strand, counting down.
ACTGGGGTATGGGAGTTTGATTGTAAGCCTGTGTCATCTCCTTGTGTCTGCTAGTACAGCCTCACCATTGGCTCAGTGGGAGACTGGAAAGATGTCCCTGAACCCAACTGAGCTCAGGATGAGTGAGCCTTAGTTCATGGGTTTTTGTTTTAGATCCTGTATGTCCTAGACTATGGAGACAACTGAAATTGCTTTATCTTTGGTGCATAATTTCTGTTTTAGAGAGGTCTGAGTGGTCATGGGTATCAGAGAAAATGTCTAGTTCTCCATCTCCTAGAAATTCACATAGCCATTTGAATACCCAACTGCTCAACCCATGGGGATCTCCCGCTTCTCTGAACTTTACCTAGCTTTCAGTCTGCACCATAACAAGTATTGTAGGGTTGTTTATTTTTATTTTTATTTTTATTTTTTTCGTGAGGGGATTGGATAGTTTCATTTTTGATTCATGCTTGTTCATTTTGTTTCCCCAATATCACAAAATCCTAGAGTGCAGAGAATGTACAGTATGTCTAGAATACTGTGGAACATATCATTGATGCTTAAGAAAAAATTCCTTCTTAGCTTATTGATTATTCTATATAACTTGCTCTGGTTTTCACTTCTATTATTTTTCAGACATGAACCTGGTTTGAATTCTGCTCCTTTTATGGTAAATACTTTTACAAAGCTTGTATTCTATCCTATATTATATACATTTTTTTTCTTACAAAAGACCAGAGAAATCAATTACATTTTGTTATGTGATGCATGTCTTCTCTCTAACTATTGGCATTTTTTTCCAGTTAGCTCTTTCCTTTGAAATGTCTTAGCTCCATTTCATAGTATTCTCACATTCTTCTCTTTCTTACATTAATTGATTCCTGTTAAATGTTAAACAACAGACTAATCTCTTACAGATTTCACTTACTGCTTAAAAAGCAGAGCAGTTTTTTTCTTGGCCTCCAGACATGTGAAGATGCTTCTGGCTTGATATGTTCTTTTAAGAAAGGATTGTGATCTGATATGGTATGTCTATAGAATCTTGTATTCTATGGAGACAGTGTCACATAGTAGATAGAACATCGGATCTGGCATCAGGAAATCCTGATTTTGAAAACCACCTCAGACTCTTATCAGTAGCTGTGTGATCCTGCACAAACAACTTAACCTATCTTTAGTTTCCTCATCTGTAAAATGGGAAATTAAAAAAAAAAAACACCCGCCTGCTAGGGTTTTTGTGAGATCAAATGACACAATATGTGTACTGTGCTTTGCAAACCTTAAAATGCTCCATAAATGTTAGCTATTATTTTTTTCCGTTACTCTAGAGAGGCTCTGTAATGTCAAAATTTTGTTCCTCTAACATGAAAAACAGTGAGCAATTTCTTTATCACATTTTCTTTTTCAAATTGTTATAGCAAGAAAAAAATCAAATAAGTATAGCAGTCAATAGTAAGTCAGTGAAAATTTATTAAGTGCCTTCTATGTGCCAGGCACTGTGATAAGAGCAGAGGATTAAAGAAAGCCAAAAACAGCCCTTCTTCCTAAGGAGCTCATAGCTCAATGGGGGAGGAAGCATAGAAACAGATATGCACAAATAAGATATCTGTCTCTTTTCCTGTCTGTTTTTATGCCTGTCTGTTGTCTCTCTATATCCTCTCTTTTTCTCTCTATGACAATATTCCTTTGTTCTTTTATGATTTTGTCAATTTATACGTTCTAGATTGCACATTGACTCTATATTTTTATTACTCCTTGCTGAGTTGCATTTGTAACCCAATAAGTATCTGTGTATTTTGAATTCTTTTTGTGTACCCTTATTTGACAAACTACATAGAAGTTTCAGAATGGTTTACATCATTTTTTTGTCTTTTCCCTCAAGTTTTTATCCTGTCCTCTTTCCCCAACAATACTTCTAGCCTATATCTAAACCTGGTCCTTTGTATTCTGCATTTCCCATTCTCTGAAGTTTAACCTAAGTATAACATACCATTTGCTATAATTTCCTATCGCACTTACATTATAAATGTGTTTCATATATATTACCATTCCAAATTTTCTTCTATTCCTATCACTCCTGTACAGATTGTACCCATCTGTGTTGACTTTCCAATTAAGAAAGTGCTCCCATCAGGTTTCGGTTATCTCCTCTAGACCAATAACCTTCTCAGTTTATATACACTTCTAATTCATCTTGCTTGTTTCTCATGTTCCTTGTGTTTTAGTTCATTTAGTGTCTTTTCCTAGAGCCAGTGTAAGGTAGAATTGCCACGTTCTTCCAATTCCAGCCACGCTTTGTGCAACTTTCTGCTCATAAAGAGGGTTAAGAGCAGCCATTCATATTTATCTCTCTTATGCTCTCTGTATCATGTACATGAGGTTAGCATGCTGCTTTATCCCAGCCTGAAGTAACATGGTTGGTACAGCCTGATGTTCAGTTCATTTGGAATAGATATGCTACCGAATACCAAGCTTGAGAAACTCCTGCCAAGTCCAACAGCCATACATGCATTCATGTAAATAGAACTCATAACTTTATAGCCCAGAGCAGCAGGGGTTGAGTCAACTAAAATTTTTTATTATAGCCATTTAGAGATTCATTTAAATATTGCTCATCAGCAACCATTGATCTTAACATGTTCCATAAGAATGAAAAGGCTTGTAGACCTGCCGTTTTAAAGTATTAAATGGTTTCAAAGTGTTTATGCAGAATTCCCTGGTACAATACACTTTTACTTTCCTGTTTGTTTTCAGGCTTCATTCAGCTAAAGAGAAGAAAGTCCCTTCTCAGCTTAAACTAATGCATTTTGTTTAGTCTTGGTTGGAGGATTTTTATATATGCATTTCTCTACCTTATTTATCCATAGTTAATCTCTTCAGAGTCAATATATTTATGCATATAAAATAAAAAATATAATTTTCTATTGTTTCCAACTCAATGAATTCTTGTAGTGAGAGCAAGGCTTTCCCTTTTTCATAGTAAATGAATTGTTCCTTAGAAAAATCAGTGGGATAAATGCAGATCCACAATGATCAGCACTGGATTGGTGAAAACAGAAACACTAAAATTCAGTTAAAGCTTAATAGTTTTGAAATCTAGTAAACTGAGATGAGATACGCTGAGTGTATTTTTGGGGAGGGAGGAGGAGGAAGATTACACATGTGAGGAAGCGCTGGGTTCAATTTCCATCTCTGATGCATAAATGGCTGTGTGAGCCCTAGGCAAATCTGTTAAACTCTCAATGCTCAGACAACTCTGTAAAACTCATAAGTTGAGCAGAGTGGGTGCTGATTGGCATTGGTACAGAAGAGAGAATTCCTATAGAAGAGAGAATTCCTCATGGGGAGCTCCACATATTAATGTGTGAGACATAAACATGCATGTTTATTTTCAAATCTTTGGTATTCTTGCATTTTATATGAAAGATTGTCAGAGAATCCACACACATTATTAAGTACCTATTGCAGGCCAGATGCTGTGCAAAAACTGAGGCTAGAGAGAGGCAGAGAAGAGTCCCTGCTCTCAAGAAACTCCCAGTCTAGTGGGAACCTTCTTGCCACCTTTGTCTGAAAACCTCTCAGTTAGAGTAGGACACTTGTAGCTGGCAATGTATGTGCTCTGCCATCCTTGGGACTCCCTAATACCACTAATACATGTAAAATTAAGGGAGCTTGATAGGACCGGATCAATGCTCTTTTTCTCTCCTTTACTCCTTCATATCACGTCCAGAAACAATATTATACGTGGCTCCGTGGGCTTCCTTGGAGCCTGAGGGTTCAAGTCAACAATTGTTAAATAGAAGTACCATTGAACACACTTTTCCTGGTCTTTACAAAGGTAATGATCTGAAGTTAAAGGAAGAACACAAAGAAGGTCTGTCGGATCTGACAAACCCCAGTCAAATAAATGTGTACCAAGGGCTTAACAATACTCCTGGGGTGGGGGTGGAGGGTTGCATTGTTGTTAATTGAGTCATTTTAATTGTGTCTGATGTTTTTTGGACCCCATTTGAGTTGTTTTTGTTTTGTTTTTTGAGTTTTTGGTTTTTTTTTGGTGAAGATACTCCATGGTTTGCCATTTCCTTCTCCAGCTCGTTTTACAAAAGAGGAAACTGAGGCAGACATCGTTAAGTCTCCAGGTTTGCACAGGTAGTAAGTGTCTGTATTTGAACTCATGAAGATGAGTCTTCCTAATTCCAAAGTAGCAGAATCTTGGTTTACAACAAGTTCCCTTCTTCTGAGCCTCCAAGATAGCTTGAAGAAGTGATAGTTATTTCTGGAATAATTGTGTGATCTCCCCGTAAAAAGGCAACCTCTGTAGGCAGCTTGCGAATTATTCAATTCCTCAGTTTTTCAACTGTATGCTCTTTCCACATCCTGTCTAAGACACTCCCAGCTTGTGGTGTGGTATAGTCAGTCATACAATTGTGTCAGCCTGAAACCATTCAGAGAAGTTTTCTCACATCAAATATCCAGGGTTTGCTTAATTAATAATGTCACAGAGGATCAGTAGTGAAAGACAAGTTTTAAATAGGGAGCCGTTACTTGGGTCCATGAATAGATTTCAGAGAAAGTGAAATTAGATGGAAATAAATTCATCTTTTAAAAAAAAACAACATATCTCCAAATGAAATTCAGCTTTTTCTTCAATTATGAATATAGATGTCGGCAACAGACACTATTCTGAGAAGGGGTCCATAGGCCTTACCAGACTGCCAAAGAGGTTCATGACCACCAAAAGTTGAAGAACCCCCATAGTTGATCAATGGAACAAAAAGCCTTCATTAAGTGCCTAGGTACTTTCAGACTTTGTGTTAAGAACCAAAGCAAAACAAAACAAAACATTTCCTACACGTACAGAGCTTACATTCTGTTGAGTGTATAGTTTGCAAAATGCTTTAGGTACAGTATCTCATTTGATTCTCACAACTCTGTTGCCAAGTAGGCGCTATAGATATTATTACTAATATATTGTAGGTGAGAAAACTGAGGTTTAGAAAAGTTGGGTGACTTGTCCAAGGTCACTCTGCAAGAACACATCAAAAGAAAGATTCAAATCCATGTCTCTTTGGATTTTGGGTTTGTGCCTTTTCCTCTATGTCTAATAGTCTCATAACTTTGAGGTGTGCAGCCTTAAGCACTGAACAAAATATTCAGTACTGTCTCTAATGACATAATAAGAGTATATGATATATATATATATGTATATATACCATACTTAAATACTTCCATAAGAGCTTGTGATCAATATTAAATTTAAAGACACTATTAATAGTGCCTTTAAATAAGGCATCAATAAGATATTAATATTTATACTAGCTAGTATTTCTATTCTGTTGCAAAATTTTTTAAGCACTTTAGAACTATTATTTCATTTGGTTCTATACACCCTATAAGGTAGGTACTATTATTATCCCTATTTTAAAAAGGAGAAAACTGAGTCTAAGTTAAGTGACTTGCCCAGGGTGATACAATCACTAAGTGTTTAAGGCAGAATTTGAACTCAGGTCTTCTTCCTGAGTTCAAGTCCCGAGCTCTATCCATTGCACTGACAGCTCCCTAGCCACTTAGGTAGCTGTAGAATAGCTGAGACTCTGATAACAACAAGAACAAAAATCAGGGCCTTAAAAAAGTAGTGCTTCTTTCCATTTTGCAAGAATATCTTTTCTTGTTGACAAACAATTGGTATATCAATGCCATCTAATATGTGGGAATTCCAACAAGGCAAGATGATTCATCAGGAGCATATGGTTTATGGTTATTGTGACAGTTTAGTGGAGACTCTGAATCGGTAATTATTTGGCACTCCTGAAAACTTCCTCTCCCTGGTCTTGACAATCCAGCATGTGGATGACTTCTGGAATGCCAAATAGATAATGGAAGCCCATTTTCAGCAGAAAAGGAGCTGTTCATCAGAAAGGGTGGTAAATTGGTTAAACAGGCAAGGCTTCAACAGGATTATACTTTATTACTATATAAACTTCAGTGCTCATCCTGATGGTGAAGTCCATTATAGAATCTACAACTGTAGGAACTCCAAGAGAAGAAAACACTAAAAAGAAACAGAAAAGGTATAGAATCATCAAAAGGACATGCTATTGCTCTCTGAGATGCACCTATAAATGCTCTGGGCTTTGTAAGAAAAAAAAATAGCCTTTGATTTGCCCCTTATTTAATGATTTTTTTTTTCTTCTGGAGTTGCTTGGTGTGTCTCTAGGTCAGGAATTCTTAATCTGCTGCCTGTGAACCTGTTAAAAATATTTTGATAACTATATTTCAATATAATTAGTTTCCTTTGCAATCCTTGGTAATTCACTTTATGCATTCAGAAACAATTTTTTGGAGAAAGGATCATGGGCTTTACCAGGTTGCCAGAGCTGTCCATGACACACACAAAATGTTAAGAACCTTTGGTCTAGATTCAGGAAGTACTGACAGATTGAGAAAGAGGTGTTGGCCTTGGGAGATGAGAAAGGAAAGGAAGCAGCTTCCTGCTACCAACAGCCTTTTTATATGTGTTCATTTTTCAATAATGTATTCTTTTTTTCTTTTTAAAAATATATAGGATTTTGTTTTCCCCCAATTACATGTAAAATAATTTTTAATTTTAAAAATTTTGAGTTCCAAATTCTCTCCCTCCCCAGTCCCCTCATTGAGAAGGCAAGTGATTTGATATAGATTATACATGTGTATAATAGATTATATGTGTATATAGATTATACCTATGCAAAACATATTTCTATATTAGTCATGTTGTAAAAGAAAATATAGAGCAAAATAAAATTCCATGAAAAATAGTAAAAAAAAAAAAGTATGTTTCAGTCTGTATTCAGACACCATCAATTCTTTCTCTGGGTATGGAATGGCATTTTTCGTCATAAGTCCTTCAGAGTTGTCTTGGATCATTGTATTGCTGAGAATAGCTAAGGCATTCACAGTTAATTATCTTATAATATTACTCTTACTGTATAGAATGTTCTCCTGGTTCTACTCATTTCACTTGGTAACAGTTCATTTAAGTCTTTCCAGCTTTTTCTGAGAGCATCCTGTAATCATTTCTTATAGCACAATAGTATTCCATCACAATTATATACCACAACTTGCTCAGTCATTCCCCAATTGAGGGGTACCCCTTCAATTTCCAGTTCTTGGTCACCACAAAAAAAGCTGCTTTAAATATTTTTATACTTATAGGTTCTTTTCCTTTTTTTTTTTAAATCTCTTTTGGGATACAGACTTTGTAGCGGTTCAATACTTATTATTACTCATCAGCCATTTGAGGTACGCAATGCCTTTCTCCATTAGATTGACAACTCTTTGAGTTCAGAAATGTGTACCTTCTGCACTTGGTCATCTGATTACTAGCACCCAGTGCTGCTGCCAAAATATTCCTTCTTTGGCCAGAAATGCTCATTTGATAGATATAGAAATAAGACCAGTTTTGTACCCTTGCTCCAGGGATAGTTTTCTCTCCACTGATTCGGCTTTAATTCCAATGTGTTTATCCTCCACCCAGCTAGACATGCTTTACCTGCTTCTTGTTTCAGAGACTGGATTGGTTAGATCTTGGGTCTGACTAATGCCCTTTTACTCACATTTTTAGAACATTGCTTTTATGTGATAGTTGATTTAACCATCTAGCCCATAGATCCTCCATAAAAGTGCTAGTATTCTCAGTGTTTTTACTTTTCACTTCAAGGGGTCTTTAATTTATTGTATTTGTACACCCAGCACTCCAGGACAGTACCCAGCACATGAGAGGCAGCTAGGGCACAGAGTGGTCTTGAACCTCAAAAGAGCTGAGCTCCATTCCTACCTGAGGCACTTATTAGCTATATGACCCTGGAAAAATCACTTCATTTTTCTCAGACTTAGTTACCTTATCTGAAAAAATAAGGATACTTACTACCACAGGTTTGTTGTGAGGATCAAACGAGATAGCATTTGTAAAGTACCATGTAAGCCTTCAGCTGCTATATACATGTGAGCAATTGTTATTGAATACTTGTTGATTGAATGATTAGCTTTGAAGGCCATCCATGGAGGCAATTGGAACAGAAGCTCTTATTTCCCCTTATCCCCTTCCAGTGAAATGCATGTGGAGATGAGTAACTAGGTGCCAAGTTTTCACGTGCAAATGTTGGTTCCTGATAAAATATAGGTATTTGTAGAGGCTGGTAAGAGGATGTCATTCCATGCCCAAGTACAGTCACAATTTAAAGTTTTGCCCTTAAGTTATCAGCTTCCTATTATACACAGTTCAAATGAAAAGCTTTCGCCTTTTAGCTATTAGGCTTATTGAGATATTATAGTCCCTGTAAGTTTCTGTCTTGTGTTTGATCTACATAACAAAGTGAGAGATGCATCGTTAGTACGTTAAAAAGTACATATATTATGTTTGCTTGTGAAAGATGAATTGGAGGTATGGTTTAATATTTACATTTATTGTTTATAAAATCTGTGTAATGTGGATGTGTTTTGTACACATGATAAAACCATCATTAAGCACGATGATGATTTATTTGAAAATGGAAGAGATAGAAAAAGATAAATTGTCGATTTGAGTGAGGGTTGCAAGTCTTTGAAGGAATGCATTCCAATATATTTGCTTTTGATGCACACATTTGAATATATTGTGCTCCTGTATGATGAATGATTATTTGACAAAGGAAATCTGGTCTTAAGCAGAATGATATAGCTCCATATTTTACATGCAGTAGTATTTAAAACCACATCCCTTAAATATATATCATATTTATAAATCTAATAGCTAACTACTCTGGTCTGTGCTGCTTTGGTCCATGTTGATAACAAAAGGATAAATACAGTGCATACAGTAGGTTCCTCTGGTAATACCAGGAACATGACACATGTCATCCTATGATAAATTGGCTTTGTGTCTGTTCAATTTCAAATCTAAAGCTCTGGAGGCAGAGGTGTTAGGAAGCAGGCATAATTCTGGCAAACAGGGACCTCAGATGCACAAAATTAGTGTGCATGGAACAGATAACAGAGAGAGAGATACACACAGAGAAGAAGTTTGCACAGGTTTGTCGACTTCATGGGGTTTAGGTAGTATTGGCAGATGTTATATGTGGAAAAAACATCTGTAAGCATGATAATGAGTGTTACCAGAATTTGAAGTGACAACTGTATCGAGCACAAATGCTGTCTTGTTGCCCCATTTGCATACCAATTAAATAAAAAAACAAATATTGGGTTACTGAATCTGTCTGACAAATAATCTGTAGGGTTTACTCAGTACAACTGGGTCAGGTCTTTTGGCTGTTTGACAGATGCAGCATCAGTAGCAGATTTAAACAGAACGCATAGTGAGATTGTTACCATACACGTTACTGTAAGCAGTGACCTGGGATGGCTTAGAGAATATGGGTGACCCAAAGGTATGCGAAAGCAGGATGTTCTCCGTGGGTTGATAGTGGGGAAACATTCAAAAGTAAATGTTTCCCTCACATTAATTTTAAAAGTAGAAAGCTTTGATTTAAGGAAAGGAAAAATTTGGCCTAAAAAATGGAAAGATTTTATTTAGACTCTGGACATTTTCTCTGGTGTCCTCCATGCCTAGATTGCTCTCTCTTCAACTCTACCTCCCGACTTCCATGACTTCCTTTCATTCTCATTAATTCTTCCTTTCATCTCTTTTACAGGAATCCTTCCTCAGTCCCTCTGATTTCTAGTGCCTTCCCTCTGTTAATTATTTCCTACTTATAGGGCTTGTTTGTATATATTCATTTGCATGTTGTCTCCCTCATTAGACTGTTAGCTGCTTGAGGGCAGGGACTGTCTTTTGCCTCCTTCTGTATCCCTACTGCTTAACACAGTGCCTGGCACTAGTAGGTGCTTAATAAATGTTGAATGACCCACCTATATTTATTACTGGCTTTCATTCAACATTTTTAGTTCCTTAACAAAAGAACCAGCAATTTTGTTAAAAATGGTTGATTCCAAAACTTTTCATTCTAATTTGTATACTAATTAGAAGCATGATGGAAGAGTTTTAAAGCATGAATTGAGCCTTCAAAATTCTCCTGTAGGGGTTTATAAGAGTTGCTAAAAAGAAATCATATTCATTGAATTTCTATGGTACTCAATGTGTTCCCAGGTGTCTGAACCATGGCTTATAAGGAATACTTGTATGTTGAAAGACAATGTACTTTAATAAGACAATGAAGTTGGTCTAGGCCTGTGATTTCATCATTGTAAGGAGGAGAAAACTCCCTTTACAAATGCAGATTGGCATCCCTTTTAAGTCTTAGAGAGTTCCTTAGTGGCCCTGAGAGATTAAAAGACTTGTTTAGGTAGGGTTACAAAGTCATTGTGTGTCAAAGTTGGGCCTTGAACCCAGGCTGTCCCAACTCTGAGGCTTTCTTCTATTATACATGATTTTCTCAAGATAATAAAAAAAAGGGTCTAATGTCAGTGATGGATCAAAAAGAGTTAAAAGGTCCTCATACTCATGTGGTACACTTCTGTAGGAGCTTCTCTTTGGCGGGAATTCAAAGTGTAAGTCAGAAATTAACCCAGTGTTACCAAATACTTTGGACAACATAGGTCCTTGCAACAGGAAATTAATAAGTTCCTGTTGAATTGAGTAAACTTTTCAGAGACACATTGCAATATTTACAAAACTTATTTGGGAAAATAAATTACTGGTACAGCTATTAAAAAAAACACATTTAAAAAGATAGAATTTTGAAATGTATTGCTTGTATGATCTTGGCAGGTCGATTATTGAAATTCAATTTTGTCACCTGTAAAGTAAGGATGTTGGGTTAGATACCTTTCTGGTCCCTTTTAGGTTAGATCTATATTTTATAATATAATGGCCAAATTCTGGCCTCAGAGAACAGATGATAAAATATACTCCCTTCTCTCATTGAAGTGGGGCAGGATTGCAGCTGTGGAATACTCTACAGACTTCAAGAAAAGATTTTGGTCTGTTTTGCTAATTAAAAAATCATATATAAAGAAAGGCAAGAGAGAAGAATAGATTAAAAACAAATATAAAATCAAAAAGCATCATTTTTTTTTAAAAAGGTGAGCTCTCTCTCTAAAAAGGAACCTAAAGGGGGGGAGTCTTTGTTATAGATGAAGAGTGTTTTAATGTAAAATTAACCACCAGTTTTGTATTTCCATTCATAATGTCATAGATGTGAATACTTCCTCCAATGATGCAAATCACAATTCATCCATGCCTTCTTCTCACCTGTAACTCTTGCCCATTTCCTCTTATAAATGCACCACAAGCAGGTGACTTAACTTCCTGGGCTCCTTCCTTTGAATCCTTTAACATTGTGCGGGTAGCAGAAAAGTACATGGATTTTCCATCTTTTAACCATTTCTTTCTCATTCAGTGACTGGCCCATCTTATTTCCCAGTAATGTCTCTCGATGAAATTCTTTTATCTTTCATGCATGTCTCCATTGGTAATGTATTTTGTCTGTTCATCCCTTCTGCCACCCCTTCCCCTGTCTCCAAACCCCACCCTGTGATACTCCATCAGACTTACAGCTTTAATTCTTCAGAATAAATTTGCTACTGTTATAATTCTTTAACTGCCATGATTTTTGCATATGTATGGGAGACATATTCCTGGAGAAGATTCTTTAAGGTGGCATTTTACCAAGTGAAACACTTTTTTTTATAGTCAATGAACAATAAGCATGTTTGAATCTTGCAGCCTTTATCACCCTCAGTTGTGTGACTCCAAAGATATAGTCTGCTGTAGAATATTATTTGCAAGTGTCTGTCTTTTCTTTTCTTATATCTTCATCAAGGATACTCAATGTATATTTACATTATTTTCCATAACAAATTTCCATAGAGATGGGAAAGTAGGAGTATAGGTTGGTATTAATAGTTTCTCAGTTACCTTTCAAAATTATGTCTTTTCAAATAACATCAGTATTTCTGAATATAATCCTCTTCTTGCTCTACCCTGTAAGTCATCCTTTGTAACAAAAAATAAAAATAAAGAAAAAAGTAGTCTAGCAAAGCCAACCAATATATTAATCAAGTCTTAAATCTTATAGTGTGAGCAGTATTTCATACCAATAGGACTCTGTTAAAGATGAGAAGGAAATGCTTTTCCTAATGTACTTTTCCGGAGTCAAGAACTTTGGTCATTATAATTATATAGGGTTTGGTTTTATTTTTATTTTGCTCTTTCCATTAACATTAGTCATTGTGTATGTTTTTTTCAATTTCGACTCACTTCACTTTGCTTCAGTTCAGATAACTCTTCTCATGCTTGTCAGAATTTATCATATTTGTCCCTTCTGATGGAAATATATTGATCTATCACCCTCCTAGACATTGTTTAACCATCGCACCTTGTTTAGCTATTTCCCACTTGATGAATAACTACTTTGTTCCCAGCTGTTTGCTACAAGTGCTGTTATGAGAATCTAGTACATACTGAATTTTTCTTTTTTCATTTTTGGCCTCCATTAAGTACATGCTTTGTATTGTAATTGCAGGGTGAAAGATCACGGATATTTTAGTCAAAAAATTGCTTTCTAGGGGTTGTGTTAACTCATGACTCCCCCAAGAGAAAGACAGTATACTTGTCTTTCTGGAGCCTTTCCAAAATTGATTTTTCTATATTTTTTTTCATTTTTGCCAATTTTTGGGTGTGAAGTAAAACATCAAAATTGCTTTGATTTGGGTTTCTCTTACTAATGATTTGGGGAAATCTTTCATATGGTTATTAATAGCTTAAAATTCTTTTTAATACTGTTTATTCTTATTTTTTGGTTTTTCCATATTTATTTTAGTTACATATATACTTTGAGGACAAAACCCTTTTAAAGGATATTTGATGGAGAGACTTGTTTTTAATCAGCAGCTTCCTTTGTCATCCTGCATCAGGGCTTCATAAACTTTTTCCACTTGCCTTTTTGTGTTTCTGCAGTGTTCTTTAGTATCACATAGCCTGAGGGCATGGACAGTGCAAAGTGGGTATGCTTTGTGTTCAGAACCAAGGTTGCAGTGAAATCTCGCGATGTATCTGGTGCTGGCAGAAACACCTCGGATTCATTACACATTTGATTTTTAATTAATTTTTGGTCATTGCACTCTCAGAAACCTTTTACTGTTGCCAATTTTTTCACATGACCCACAGTTTAAGAAGCAAATTCTTAGATGAACTGATTTTTTTTTTTGCATGCAAAAATTTTTCAATTTAATGCAAGTGAAATTTTCTATAATATATTTTGTAATTACCTTTATCCTTTGTTTGATTATGAATGCTCTCCCCCACCACTGTGAAAAGCAATGTTGTTCTCTTATTTATTGTCTTTTAATGTTGTGACCTTTCACACTCAGGTCCTAGATCTATTTTGACCCCTAGTCACCGAGACTTTGGCATATTTTTCTTTTTCAAATACCTTGAGATTTGATAATTTAATGTCACCACGATGTCCATCATGGACCTCCTCTGTGTATAATTGATCTAATCCAGCTGCTCTCTTTAATTTTGCTTTTTTTTGGTGTCATTACCACTTCCCTGTGTGTCATATATGGAACTGTGATGCTAGAATTAAATGTGGTAGGACCATGGTCATTGATGGAAACAAAGTTTGCCATAGAAATCTTTTTGCATGTATGCAATATAAACATCCGCATCTTTTTCTATTTTTGTCTCTTCTTTATCTTTCTGTTTTCATCTCTAAAGGCTCTTGGGATGCCTTTGCTTAATTGGCTCACTCACCAAGCTCTCTGTAAACTTGTTTCTTCCTCCTCTGCTTCTTGACACTTTGCCAGGTAACAACGTTCATAATAAATTTTATCTTCTGTGTAAATTAGGATTTACTTGGACTATTTTTTTTAGGTGAAGAGCAAATACCTGAACTGTGGCTCACTTTTGGTTACATTATTAATTCAGTTGGTTAAACCAACAAAATAACTTATTTCTGACTCCATTTCATCATGGGGAAAATGAAATAATCATCTAACAGACCCATGTTATGGAATGATGGAAAACTTTTAAAATTCTCTAATATTTCTCTTCCAAGTGAGAATAGGCACCAGAAGACATTCTGTTCGCTCAAGTATTTTTAAGCTGGTAAACTAAGACTGGAAAGTCATAAGGAAACATTTCCTAACATATCTTCTGATTTTTTGAGGGAAACTCTAAAAATCTAATAAACACTTTTTCCCCAAATGAAACCATTGCTTTGAACTGGGTTAAAAAGTCAGGAATGAGGAGTTTCTTTTCATTTTCATTAATTTTTTTATAATTTGTTGTTTCTCTTTCTTCAGCAAATAGTGGAAGTAAAGTTGAAAGTTTATATCATTGGCTCTCTTGAAATATACAATTAACCCTTCCCCCTGCAAACTCCATTTGTTATGCAGATCTCCACACTCTCAAACAACTTCAAAATGGACAAATCACATTTTTATTAAACTTTCTCTTGTTACGTTCATAAAAAAATACTTTGTACTGAAAGCATCAAAAATTTCACCTCAGTTCAATCCAGCATTTTTCTTGGCTGGCCACATTCCTCATTGAAGGCAGCCCTTTGCTTTTTGCCTGCTCTCTGTGGATAGGGTCCCAGAGAATGGGCTCTTCTCCAGCCTCTTTTCTGGAGCTGCCACTGCTCCTGCCTTAGTTCAATGGATGGAGTCCCAAGTTCTTTCAACAAAGCAAAGACTTGCATGAGCTGTGACAGATCTATAGAGCTTCTTATCAACCAGGGAGAAGGAAGAAGGTTAACACTTCCAAAAATATGACAGAAAAAGAGGAAAGGATAAAGAGTTGTTATCACACATGCCATGGAGGGCAATACAAGATAACTGATATGTCAGCTATGCAAGACTAGAAAGGCATCTGGAGGCTAGTGAATTGGTGGTATGCCCTGGAGAATTTTTAAACTAACCTCAAGTCAATTTACTTTTCTAATAGATAGTGCAGAGCACAATTACTTTTGTGATCTAGCATCATCAGTAGGCTCCATTTGTTGTAAAAGTGGAATATAATATTACCAATAACTGGATCCTGAAAATATTAGATTATCATCATCATTGTCATTGATTTGGAGTTGGAAGGAACCTCAGAGACTAGCCTGTTTCCTTCATTTTACAGATGAAGAAACCGATGTGTAGGGTGGTTAAATAACTCCCCCAATGTCATATAGTAAGAGATGGTACACTGTCACTTAGGCTATGATGATTACATTTCATTTCACTGATTTGGACATGTGAGGCAAGCATTATAATAGCACCTCATACTTACATAGCACTTTTCAGTTTATGAATATAAAGACCCTGTGATGTGGGTGGCACAAGTAGTGTCATATATATTTTAGAGATTAAAAAAAATTAAGGCTCACTGAGATGGAATTTCTGGTCCAAGGTCACATGTCTAGCAAAGATCTGAGATTCAAATTAAAATCTTCTGACTTCTTGTCTGATGTAGATTTCACTATCCTACTATCTCCAAAGAATACAGCTGGAGGAGACCGCAAGCCTTGGGAGAATATTGCTGTAGCTTGTAGCCTAATCTGCCATTTTGCACTTTTGCAGGACAACATTGGCCATTCCCTCTCAAAATTTTGCTTAGTTGCTGTTTTCATGGGAGTTTGACAGAGAACACACTGAAGAAGTCAAATATAAAAATGGTCCACATAAAAAGAGACATTTTAGAGCAGCAGTTCTCAACCTGTGGATTGCGACCCCTTTGGGGGTCAAATGACCCTTTCACAGGGGTCAACTATGACCATGGGAAAACACATATTTCTGATGGTTTTAGGGACTGAGACACCACTCTTCTATCCCTTTCCAGGTGGGTTCACACACATGTGGATACACCCACATAAGAGTATTAAAGGGTCGTGGCATTAGGAAGGTTGAGAACCACTGTTTTAGAGTAAGGTATTTTTACTCTCACTTCTGGCTCCAAGAAGCTGTATTATGCATAGCTGCTACACCTGGGTAAAACTGTCTTGGCAGATGGGTTAAGCCAGGTTGATTATAAACAAGAGACCTCAAACCCATCAGCGAATTAGGGGGATATCTGTCCCAAGAATGTGAAGGCTTCCCTTGATGGAATGGCGTGGGGGTGAGAACGATTTGTTCCAATGTCTATTAAGGCAGTTATAGAGACATCAACGATGCCAGTCATCCACTACATCCTGAGCCATCACTAGTTATCCTGCCTTTTGTCTTGTAACTGGACTTTGATGACTCTGGAAGAGAGAGTGAGGCTGAAAACTTATGTAATTCTGCTTTACTTAAATCCAATTCACATTTAAGTCAAGATACCACCCATGATTTCATTGGTCCTCTTCAAAAAAGAAGAATGAAAAACATCACTGTTTAAAAGGGAAAGTCAAATCTCTCCAATAGCTCTATCATCCTGTAATATCCTGCTACCTCCTATGTTCATGTTTCTGGCTCATAGGTAGCAGAGGATGAACCAGGGATTTCCTACCATGCATTCATCCCTCACCTCTAGCTATGGACATCCTTCTTCTCTATCAAGGTCCTGATCAGTTTTCACTACTATAATATCTTTTTGGTCACTTCATCTATAAGGGATCCTTGCCATAAACTCCTTGTTGGCAGTATAGAGTGTAGTGACTGTTACATAGTATAGTAAGCACTTAGTAGATGTTCATGGAATTGAGCTGAACTAAATTTAATTGCCATGCGACTTCACTTAGCTTAGTCTCTTAATGACAAATGGAAGCATTTTAACTCACCTAAATGAATTCACTGACAAGGTGGGGCATGATGGGGTACATCTGGACATTAGAGATGATATAGTGGCAACCACACTGGCATACCCAGGATGGCTGTTAGCACAGGTTCTTAGTTCTGTGTTACTAGGAAAGATAACTGTTTAAGGTATCAATAGTCTTTTTTGATTACATTCACTAGTTCACGGGGAAAGTCAGCACCTGGAACTTCAGAGAAAATACAAGGTAGAGAAACAAAGACCAACAGACAGGGCTCTGACTGCCTGACTCGACTATACATTTTACATACCTCTCTGGATGGAGAAAGCCTTTATATCTGAGCAGTTGGGCAGCTCTGAACATACAGCCATTCAGAATCTTGACCAGAGAATCACAAGATCCTTCTCATAAGCAAACCCCAAAGCAAAATACCAACTCAGAGTATGTATACACTTCTCAGAGTCAGAAGGCATCACAACCCTCCTGACTCAGTGCTTAATTAAAAATTAGCAAAAGGTGTGAAAGCCTTCCTACAAGCAAGCCTCCCCTAAGCAAGTTTCCTTTAATGTGCTGACCTATTAATGATCAGGGAAGATCTTAAATCCCATTAACATTACAGATGAGGGCGGTAAAATGGTCATTTTAACCCTTGTTGCTATCATATACAGAAGTATCAAGATAAAATCTCAAGAAACAGGAAGGTATAGGAGCACTTTTAAAGACTCCTTTGTAATTCAAAATGTTTTCTACCACCAATAAGGTAATAAAAGTACATCTCCAAGCTTATTTAACTTTTTGTAATGATTTCACATTATTTCCCTTCATATATTCAATGTCCTGGTAAAATTATATTGCTACATCATAACCAACCTCAACATTGCCTCTACTGCCTTTGTAGTCACAAAAACTTTTCCCTTTGCCTGAAATGTACTCCTTTTCTTCATCTTCAACTTCAGACTCTTTCCTTTAAGGCTCAGCTCAGATACCACTTCCTTGATCCCCTAGGTTTTAATGTTCTCTCCTTTATGTGACAGTGTTTTTATATATCCATACATATACTGTTTCTTCAAAGTAGAATTTGAACTTTTTGAGAGTAGGAGTTGTTTCATTTGTGTATCTCTAGCACATAGAAAACTGCCTTGTACATAATAGGTGCTAAACAGAAGTTTGTTGAATTGAAAGCAAAATCAATATTAAAAAGGAAAATGGAGGAAAAAAAAAGATTTAAGTTACTTTTCTAAATGTCAATAGCCAGAGTAGAACCTTCTGGAGCCATATTAATCAATCAATTAATGAGATAAACACCATGTGATAGGCAGTATGATAGACCCTAAGACTAAAAATAAAAAGAAAGGAGCTTGTATTCTAATGGGAGAAAATTTGATTACTCATGTAAGCATGTAAATATGAAGAGAACACAAATAAATTCAAGACAGTTAAGTATGAAGTTATTAGGCAGGGAAGGCACGGAGACATCAAGAAAGGATTCATGGAGAAAGAAGTGATAGAGCTATGTCTTAAAGAAAGAGAAAGGTCTGCTTGGCCAATGGTAGGAGAGAGTATATTCCAGGCTATGGGCATGCCCCTTCGCCCATGTCAACTTGAGAAGGAAAAGGATATATAATATACAAAGAGAAGGTCAGTTTTTCTGGGTCAGAGAGTATGAGGAAAGAGAGAAAGGTATAATAAATCTGAAAAGTTAGGTAGTGGACAAGTTGTGAAGGGCTTTAAAAGTTAAATAATTTTTATTTTATCCTAGAGTCAAAAGGAAGGCACCACCATTTATTAACTAAGGGAGCACCACTGTCAGGTCTGTGCTTAAGGAAAATCACTTTGGTGAAAAAAAAAATTCTTGAAAAAATGTCTGGAGAAATTTTGTATTTTTAAGAACTATGTCTAAGTGGAATGGGTTGACTAAGAAAGCATTAGAGTCCCTCCCATGTAGAGGTATTCAAGCAGAGGCTAGATGGACCATTAGCCAGGGGCACTACAGTTGAGATTCTTTAGAGCTATGAATTTTAGTAGATGTCTGCTGTATTCTGAGCAGTTGGGCAGCTCTGAACATACAGCCACTCAGAATCTTGACCATAGATTCTTCCACCTCTGAAATTTTGTCATTTTGTGCTAAAAAGATTGAATTGAAATACAGTACTTTTATCTTGCTGGATTATCTTAGTTGAAGTTAATCAGAGAAAAACAGAATCAGAAAGTGCCCTGGACTAGGAGTTCAGAAATCTGAGGGCTAGGGCAGAATTTTTTGTTAACTAGCTTCTTCCATTAACTATTTTCTATTGACTACATAAACACGTAACTTAACCTCTTTGGTTATATGCATTGTTTTTTCCTAATGTTGAACCATCTTTGTATTCCTACTATAAATCTAATATAATTATGGTGAATAGCATATTCACCATATGGGTGGGTGCTTCTTTTCTTTTTCAGTTATTAAGAACTTGTGTAAAATAAGTATGAATTGTTCTTTAAATATTTGGATGAATTCATCTGTTAAAAAAAGAAACTGAACACTGCTCGATAATAATGATCAGGCATGATTCTAGGGAAGAGTTGAAAAAATTGACCTCCTCTCCTTTGGGAACACATGGCATTAAGGAAGTGTGATACTTCGTGTGCTGTCAGACTTGGTGTATCTGTTGGCTTTGTTGATTTGTTTTGCTTTCTCTCTTTGGATTGTTGTTTTAAATATTGGCTTGCTGAGTAGAGGAGGAATATATTCAGAGATTAAGCTACTATAAGAACAAAATGTATTAATACTGGTCTTTTTTTTTGGGGGGGGTTAACAATCTTACTTTAATCAATCAAATATATATCATTTACTTAGTTCAGGGGGAAAAGTCAACACCCTGAACTTCAGAGAATGCAAACAGAAGTTACACGCAGACAAAGAAACAGATCAGCAGACAGGGCTTCCAACCCTCTGACCATTAGATCCATACCTAGTTAGTTACCAGAGAGGGAAGCACCAACATCTGGGTTTTCAAAGCCAGGGGGCTCAATGGCTGCCTAGAGTCTCGTCTGGCCAAATCACATAACTCTTTCCAAAGTGAGCCCCCAATATGGGTCTTTTTAAAAGAAAAGAAAAAAATAATTCTTTTTCATCAGATTTTCTTTTCTTTGTCAGTTTCTTTATGACAATGGTTCTCAACCTGTGGGTCGCAACTCCTTTGGGGGGGTCTAATGACCCTTTCACAGGGGTCACAGGGGTCGCCTAAGACCATTGGAAAACACGTATTTCCAATGGTCTTAGGAACCAAGACACTGCTCCTTTATCCATCTCCAGGCGGCTTTGCCCACATTCAGATACACCCACATACGAGTATTAAAGGGTCGCAGCATTAGGAAAGTTGAGAACCACTGCTTTATAATATTCATTTAACCTTTTAAGATGCAGATGTTTAACATCTCTCACATTGAATTAATGTAGACATTTTACGTTTTGGTAGGTAATCATCCATTCCTTTAAATTCTCAGGTTTTCTAGAATATATTTGTGTTCTAATATTTCTTTTTTATTTCATCCATTTTGTGCACTTAACTTCACTTATTTTTATTGTAATAATTTGATTTTCATCTTTTTCTTTTTAAAAATTAGGTTTGGTAAGGGTATGGGTTAGTCTTTTCAAAGAACAGATTTAGTTTAATTTCCATAGTTTTTTATTTTTATTTCTTAAAATATTTTCTATTTCATATAATTCTCCATTAATTTTTATGATTTTTTCCTGTGCTCATTTTGAGATTTTAATTTGACTTCTAAGTTTTTAAAACTGCACACTTAGTTCATCAATCTTTTCTTTCTCTATTTTGCTCATTTATGTTTTCAAAGACATAAATTTTTTTAAAACAGCTTTAGCTACATCTGAAAATTTTAGTATATTGTCTCATGTCATTACTCTTATTGATATGGTTTTAATTATTTTTATTATTGTTTTCTTTGATAAAATCTTTATTCAGGATGTCATTATTAAGTATGTTTATATTCTATCTTTTGCTCCTAATTCTTTGCATCAGTTACCAGTGTACCATGTAGTATTCTCCAAAAAAAGTGTTTAACATAACTACTTTTTAATTTTAACTAATCATTTCTTTGTGACCTATTACATGGTATATTTTAATGGTCATGTGATACATACATACATATATATATATATATATATATATATATATATATATAGTCTTAATATTTC
>CM053587.1:19016541-19019859 GCA_028646515.1 Pseudochirops corinnae | reverse complement strand
GTAGGCTATTTTAATAGTCCTAAGAATGATGAAATTCACAAAATATTCCTCAAATGATCATTATGGAGATTTAAAAGAGAATCCATGTGTTTGACTCAGCCTAAACTCTTAGATCTAACCTTATTTTTCTTTGTTCATTAATAATCAATTTTAACACATTTCTTGATATATGCACTCAAGTGTGCCATTTTATCAATATGAGAAAACATCTTCAATTCAAGGCATACAATCATTTTTGCAATGTTATGCAACTTGTTTAGAGGTAGACTATATTTTTTAAACAGAATTCTAAGAGAACAAGATAAGCCTTGAAAAAAATAAAATCAGGATGTTCCTCAAGTGCTACATTTTTTTTCCAGGCAAATCTTGTCATTTTACTTTCATGTGTTCCCCACTCTCCACTTTTCTCAGTGCCCCTCACTGCTAGAATACTCTGAAACTCTTGCCTTTCATCATTCAAAGATCTTCTCATTTCCTCATTTGTCCAAGAAACCTTCACCAGCTAAGGGAAAATGAGGTGATGACTTACTTCTTCAATCTACTTCTCAACTCAGATAAACAAACCGTATCCTCTTGCATGACTAAAGCCACAAACCAAAATCTACACGTAAGAAAATGCCCTTGCTGAAACATCACAAGTGTTCTGTGATTTGTTCTTTTATAAGTCTGCACATTTCAAGGTTATTTTATTTGTTTAATTTATTTTTTAAGTTCAAAGCAGAGGATAGTTTACCCTTATAATATGGTTATCTTGTGAATTTCGGCACTTAATAATTTTTTGATGATTATGAAGATATATGTAGTCTGTAACAGAAAATCTCTCCAAATTGCAATTTGTACAAAATTATCTTTAAAGTACATTCCACATGTCCTCCTCAACTAGAAAGCAAAGTATTATAATTTTGTATTACTTTAGTTAATTTCAAATATATGCATGCCACGCAAGAGTGTCTTTTTCATTTCAGTCAACATATTGGAATACTGATGTCTGCAGAATTCTGACATACTACAGAGATACAAAATAAATAATGGTAGTGATCCCAGGCCTCAAAGAACTTTCCCTCTCTTTCAGAAAGAAAACCTTTTGTAATCAGGATATAGCAATTCAGAATTATTTTATGTAAACAGCCATTAGAGGAGATGCAACATTCATAATGTATGGGCAATGGAATTTCTTGGAACAACAATGAAAATGCTTCCTCTGGTCTCCATTAATTAAATCTATTTTGTCAAGACAGTGGCAGAGGATGAAAAACATGAGTGATAGAGAGGAGAGTAGAGCATCACGCTACAGTGTGTCTGATAGTCACTCCCGTCCCACAGCGAATCCATTCATGTTTATTTCAGTAACATAATTTTTTGCAATTATATATCACATGCATACATGTGTTTCTGGCATAGAGCAGCATTAAGAGAAGTTTGAGTTTTTAGTGTAATTGCTTTTTAATTAAATTTAAGATGAGACTTTTTAAGTTTTTATACACATGTATATGAGATTCAGTTCAACACCTCTAGTGATATTGACTTAAAAGTAAAGAAAAAGATATTTTATTAATGAGAAGGAAGGAAGGAAAAAAGACAAGTGGCCTATCAGAGAGAAAACAGAAAGGAAAAGAAAGATCTAAGAGAGTTATGAATTCAAGAAATGCTTTTCAAGACTTATTAATTCATGCATTTGATTGACGGCTATTTTGTACAATGTTTTTTGGTAAAAAGCAAAAAAAGTTGAATACTATAACAAATATCCTCCGAAATTAATACTTTACTTGTCACTGCTATTTGTCATCATGCTTTCAATTAAAGAGAAAAATCTCAAGTTAACACTTTCACAAACAACACCTTTCAAAATAGTTTTGACTCAGAAACTACCATCATAATAAAAGCAATAAAACTCAACAAGTTAGGGAGGAAGGGGGAGGACGAATAATGAAATTATCTTTTTCTAATTTTAAAAGGATTTTTTTTTCTCCACTGAGCTCCCTCCTTGAAATTTCTACAATTATACATGTACAAGATATATGTTCAACTATTTCAAGCTTTTGCATGGATTTGTCTGTACTGGGGACTGGCCACTATGTGTGAAGTCTAAGGGGACTGCTCCATGTTAATGAGAAACCAAGGAATTCCTCTAGCAGCATCCACATAAGTGTGAATCACATAATTTAAAACTGCCTCTGGGCAGCTTTAACTGACATTACTTGTTCAAAATTTTAGGTCCCCTTTCTTTTAAAAAGAATAATTCAATAAGGAAAGAAGGAAGGAAGGAAGGAGAGAGGGAGGGAAGGAGGGAAGAAGGGAAGGAAAGAATGAAGGAGGGGAAGGAAGGAGGGAGGGAGGGAAAGAGGAAGGAAAAAAGAGAGAGAGAGAATTTTGCATCGAATTCCAAGTATCAGTTATGGACTAGGGATATTACCACACTAGTACACAAGGGATGTTCAAGGAATAAAGTGGACAGGATGAGAATCCTAGAATCCTGCTGCTGCTTGAGGGAAACAATGTGAAAACTCAGGCTTGCCAGGTGCAGCCAAATTTGATAGTAAGCTTTTTATTATCACAGGACTGAAATCTCTGGGCAAATACTACACACATTCTACAGTAACATTTAACCAAATTCTCTCCAATCTTTAAATTCAGTCTGAGGGTCAACTTGAATACCAAACAAAGATCCAAGTTATTTTTTCATCATATTATTAGAGCTTCTTACCCCTTTCCACAGTACAAAAAATTATTCACTACATACTTCATTGCTCTATAGAAATGGTATTTAGGCTGAATTTTTCCATTTTCACAAAAGAAAGCATGAACCCCAAATATAACTTGAAAATGAAATTGAAAATGTGAATAGAGTCAAATAAAATCAAACAAAAAATTGACAGCAAAGTCAACTCAAATGATATATTTTGTAATACATTTAATGATTTGACCTTTGGTTAAAAACCACATGAAGTTTATTTCATGATTTGAGTTTTACAATTTTAACTCAGAAATAGATAAAAAAAAAATTAATAGCAGTTTGCACAATTCAAGATTTAAATTCTGATTTCATAAAGGAACAAATTTGGAATAAACTTTGAAAAAAAAGGAATAATTTCAGCTGCCCTACCTTCATTTTCCAACCTCCAGAAACTTGAGTAGTAACTTAGGTTCATTAAGAAAAGAACTTAATTTTTTTTTTAATCCATGCATTAGTTCAACAGAGATCTGCAATATTGAACTTAAATTGGAATTAAAAGCAATAATCAACTAGATTTTTTAAATATATTTACTTCTTTGCCCAGGCATTGGAAAACCTCCTTGAAAGGGCCTTTCTGATCCTTG
>CM053587.1:18994041-19011541 GCA_028646515.1 Pseudochirops corinnae | reverse complement strand
CTCATTATAAAGATAAATATTCATTTATTCTAATGTTATATTGTAAGCTCCTCATTACATTGTAAGTTCCTTGAGGGCAGGGACTGTTTTGTCTATTTTTTTGTGTCCCTAGCACTTAGCACAGCCACTAGCACATAGTAGGCACTTATTAAATGTTGACTGATTGATTGATTGACAAAAATGCTGCAGGGATCAAGTGATACCTCCAAGGCCACCTAAGTAATGAGACAAAGAATGGACTCACAGTTCTTTAGCCTCCAACTATAGCACTTTCTTGTTTGATAAATGTAGAGGAGTGACCTTTCTGATTCTATATCAACATATTTATATAATATTCAAGCAAAAGGGAGGTGGAAGGAAACATGCATTTACATATCACCTGCTATGTGCCAGGAATTGCACTAATTGTTTTCCAAATGTTCTCTTATTTGAGCCTCACAACAACTCTGGAAGGAAGGTGCTACTATGAACTCCGTTTTACAGTTGAGGAAACTGAAGCCAACAAAGATTAAGTGACTCGCCTAGGGTCACGCAGTTAGTGTTTGAAGCTAGATTTGAACTCAGGTCTTTCTGATTCTAGGTCCAGTACTCTATCTACTATGCCACCTAGGTGTTTCTATTAGCATGACAAACATGGAATTCCTACTCTTTATTATTATCCTTGATTGCATGGCAATTTATTAAGTGTTTCTCCAGGCATTACAAAGCAGTTAGAAGGTGGTACTTCTTGTCCAAAGGAAGCTCACAGTCAAAAAAGAAAAACAGAACAACACAGAAACCATACATATGACTATAAGGTAACTCATGTCTAGTTACTTATTAAAAAGTTTTGCTGTGATCAAAAAATGGACATATCTTTTCAAGTTGGATGAGTGGTAGGAAAGGTCTAAGGGGAAAAATATCTCTGGAACTTCTGGCAAATCTTCTTTAGTAAAGAATCTTTTGAGTCAGAGACCTAGAAACAGAAAGGACCACAAGATATGTTTAGTCCAACTACTTCCTTTTACAGAGGTAGTAACTGAGTTTCAGGAAAATTAAATTACTTGGCCAAGGTCACATGCGTTTAGTAAGGGTCAAAGGTAGGATTTGATATTAGGTCTGCTGACTCCAGAAAGAGGGCTCATTCCACTCTATTCCAATTATATGATAACTCTATTGATCAGTAAGGGAGGAGGATAGTGCTACCTAGTAGTATTTATTCTATCCAGGAGATGAAAAATGTTACCTAGAGTGGAGTTGATTAGGTTGGAAATTTACTATGTTTAAGGACAATGGTCATGCTGGAAATGTCTTCCTCACTCTCCAGGCTCCATTCCTAACCCCATACGTTCTCAATCATAGCACAGAAATCTCCTCGCCCTAGAAATTAACTCTAACTCTAGACTTCTCCCACTAGAAATGTTCTGCCCCTATGGGCCCTTCCTCTGATTGGCTGCTTCCCTCCATTTTAAGGTAAGCTCCAAGGCCAGACACGTTTCCCTTCTCCAGACTTTATCATACTCCCTGGCAAATACCTTCCCCCACCCCCACCCCCACCCCCACCCCCACCTCCTTTCCTCCTTTCCAGTTTCCTTTTATGTGTTGTCTTACCCCCATTAAAATGTGATGTACTTTGAGGTCAGAAACTGTCTTTTTTCAGCTAGTCTTTATATTTTTAAATTTTTATTTATTTCATTTTTAATTTGTGGAATAAAACCAGCAATTCCATAACATAATATAATAAAAAAAAAAAAGATGTGAAACTGAAAATCTATTACATATAACTTGCTATTCCTTTTAAATATATAATCAAGTTAATATGCAAATTTATTTTTTTTATCTTTTTTCCCTCCCCCATATTAGAAATGGCCACCATGAGACACAAATATGTATGTGTAGATATGTATATGTATTTATGTATGTATCTATGTTAAATCATTCTATACGTACTTCCATTTACAGTTCCTTCTCTGGATTTTCAATTTTAAAAATGTATTTGTACTACCAGTGCTTCCTTAGAACAATCTCTAGCATACTGTAAATGCTTCATAAAAGCTTGTTGATTTAACTTGACTATGTAGAAAATGTTTTCTTTCCATTTTCCCTCTCCTTCAGCTTAGCCATAGAAGAAAATAGAAAAAAAAAAAAGTAGGAGGGCTAGATCTCTTTGAACATACTGGTAGGTTAATTATAATTCAAAGCAAATTACCTAGTTATGTATTTCATGCTGTGGCTATTGTAGAGTGGTTAATGAAGCAGGTAGGTTAATGGCAATTAAATCAAACTGTTTATCAACTTGCAGAATTATAGCTAAATGGAAGGTAAATTGAAGATTGTGTCAAGCAACAACTGAAGTCAATTGTGATTAATGCTAAAAAGCATCTATCTTTGCCCAGGTATTTTAAATTTTTTGGATTTTGTTTAGTATTATTTTGGTTTTTGCTCTAAGTCGCATTTTTTGTTTTGCCACTTCTTACAATTAATTATTTAATATATTTAATTGTTTCAACAAAGAGCTCTACGGTTTTTTTTTTCTTTTAAAAAAGCAATTAGTTCTGTTAAATGATTCCTTTCTCGCTTATCTCTGCCTAGGAATAAATGAAAGATCACAACAATTTGTATTATTCCCAATTCATTATAGCTCTAGCCAGACAGCTATTTTAACATGTTTAGAACTAGGGACTGGTCAGAATTATTTCCCATCAGGATAGGAAATCACTCTGATGGGAAAAGGAAAATGATACCTTCCAACACCAAAATTACATAAATACTGTATATCATCCATTAATAAGCTCAATCTACTTTCAGAAAGTATGTAAAAAATATACTATGTATGTAAAAGATAAGTAATGTGAGAACTATTGTCTCAATGTTTTTTAAAGTATCGAAACCAAATAAAACTCGATTCTGACTTCTTTCACTGAGTGAAATGTACAGATTTGACTTTCAAGACTGGTGACCAGCAAGATGGCAGATTAGTCACTTTCTTGGAACATTTTTAACTCTCTAACTTTTATTTTTAAAAGTAATTATGCACCAAATGCAGAGTAATTCTAGCTAAACCACAACATAAAGAAGAAAGAACCACATTGAGGTAAAAAGCCATATGATTAAATTCCAAAGAATTCAAATCCTTAAAGCACTGATTCAGCCCCTCTTCTACTAGGCTACATACTCTCCACTTGTATGTAAACTTTTGCTTGGCAACCATCTTGAGATTTCCCCCATCTCCCCACTACAGAGACTCTACCAGCATATGGCAGAACTCTACACATATCTATACCTCACAACAAGCAGCAAATACTGATTCTGCCCAATCAAGTGAGGAGGAAGAAGAATGCCGAAAACATGCTTCCTTCTGACTAACTCAACCCTATGTTAGGGATGCTTTTGTGGCTGTAGAAACTCCTATTGAAAAATACTCTCTTTTGTCCCCCAATCCTCAACAAAAAGTGACAGACACCAATCACCCTAGGCATGAGACAGAAAAGAGGAAAACCAAGAGAGGAATATGATCTGAGCCAGTATATGTGACTATGTAGGGGTTCAAGAAAAAGGAACTGAAACCTTGATGGAAATAAGCCTGTCCCTTCAAAGGGACTACAGAGAATGGATATATCAGCTAATGAACCTTTAAACCCCAAGAAGGGCTAGACGCAAAAGGTAAAAAAAGTGAATGATGGAGTAATATAAAAAAATCTGAAATAAAGATCTTGAGGGAAAAATAATCTCAATAAAAACCCAAAGCACAAGCTGATAAACCAATTCAATTTGATAAATATTTATCAGTCCCTACTAAGGGCCTGACACTATGCTAAACACTGGTGAGCTTGCCCTGAAGAAGCTTACAATTTAGTGGGGAAGAAATTATGCAAACAAATATATACAAAGCAAGCTACATACTGGATAAGTAAGGAAATAATTAACAGACAGAAAGCACTGGAATTAAGAGGGTTTAAGGAAGGTTATCTGTAGAAGGTGGGATTTTAGTTGGCACTTAAAGGAAGGCAGGGAGGTCAGTAGTCAGAGTGGAGGAGGAAGGACATCTCAGGCAAAAGGGACAGAGAGAGACTGCCCAGAGCTGAGAGCAGTGTCTCTTTCATGGAACAACCAGGAGGCCAGTGTCACTAATTCAGAGCATGTGGCAGGGATTAAGATATTCTAAGAAGACTAGGAAGCTAGTACATAGTTGAGATAGGAAGAAGCTTTGTTTTTGTTCCTAGAGGCAATCAGAAGACACTGGAGTTTATTAAGCAGAGGGATGACATGATCAGACATGACTTTTAGTGGCTGAATGAAGAATGAATTAGAGTGGGAAGAGACTTGAGGCAGGCTGACTCACCAGCAAGCTATTGCAATAAATCAAGGCAAGACATGCATGATGAAGACCCACACTAGAGTTGTGGCAGTGGCAGAGGAGAGAATGGGGCATATTGGAAAGATGTTACAAAGGTAAAATGGACAGGTCATGGCAATAGCTCAGACACATGAGTGAGAGACAGTGAGGAATTCAGGATGACTCTTATGATGTGATGATCTTAAGGAACTGGGAAGATGGTGTTGCTCTCTACAGTAATAGAGAAGGTAAGAGATGAGGAGAGTTTAAGGAGAAAAATAAGGAATTAAATTTTGGATATGTTTAGTTTAAGATGTCTACTGAACAACCGGTTTGAGATGTTTGAAAGGCAATTGGAAATGCAAGACTGGAAGTCAGCAGAGTGATTAGAACAAGAAAGGTTGACTTGAGAATCATCAGGACAAAGATGGTGACTAAACCCATGGGAAATGATGACTTCACTAAGCAAAGCAGTATAGAGGGAGAAGAGAAGAGGACCCAGGACAGAACCTTGAGGGACACCTACCATTAGATGACATGATCTAGAGGAGGATCCAGCAAAGGGGTCGTAGAATGAGTGGTCAGATAGGTAGGAGATAAACAAGGAGAGAGTAGTGTCCCAAAAAACCTAGAAAGAAGATAGTATCAAAGAAGAGAGAGTGATCAGCTGTGTCAAAGGCTACAGAGTGACCAAGGAAAATGAGGATGGAGAAAAGGTTATAGGACTTAGCAACTGAGAGATCATTTGTAAGTTTGGAGAAAGTGGAATGATAAGGTCAGAAGTCAGAGTGTAAGGGGTTAAGAAGACAGTGAGAGAGAGAAAATGAAGGCACCTGTTATGGATGAACTTTTCATGGAGTTTAGCTACAAAAAGTAGAAGAGAAATAGGATGATAATTAGTAAGGATAGAAGGAACAATAACATTTTTTTCAGGATAGTGGAGATATGGGCATGTTGGTAGGCAGTAGGAAATGAGCCAGGAGAGAGGGAGAGAAGAAAGATAAGTGAAAGAGTGGGAATGACAGAGGGGGTGACTTTCTGGAGAAGGAATGGAATGGAGTTGCTTGCTCCAATAGGGGAGTTAGCCATGGTAAAGATTAAGGACACTTCAGCATATGAAGCCAGCGTAAAGGAAGAGAAAATGGCAGAAGGCACCTGAGTGAGAGAAGGTGAATGAGAAGAAGGAAAAAGGAGTTCACAATGAATGGCTTTGATTTTTCTGTAAAATATGAGGCAAAATTCCCCTTTGAGAAAGCAGGGTAAGGGGGAACCATAAGATATATGAGAAGGGAGAAAAGGTTTGGAAAACCTGCTCTGGAGAGTGGGATAGTGAGTTGATGAGGGGGGTATAGTAGTTTTGCCTAGCAGCAGTGAGGGCCCATTTGAGGTTCTGTAACAAATTTGTAGTGGCCTCAGAACAATTTGTGATTTTTCTCCATCTTCATTCAGCAGCATATGTGTAGGTGCAAAGATAATGAATGGTGGGAGTGATAAAATGCTGAGGGTTGGCTGGGCATATCTGTGATATGATAAGGGGCTAGGTATTCAGGAAAGGAAGACAATATAGAGTTAGATTGGTTCACCAAAGAGTCAAAGTGGGGAAAAGATGAGAGAGTAGCTAGTGGACAGAAGATGGCCTGGAAGAGAATTGAGGTGTCAAGGGATTGGAGGTCATGGGGAGACTGAAGAACAGGCAGAGAAACAAGTGAAAAGCTAATAGGCTATGGTCAGAACATGGAACATGAAACATAGAAATTGTGGTACATGTACAGGTGATGGCAAGACTGAGGGTTTGGCCATTTTTGTGTGCTGCTGAAGAGGGGTAGAGAACGAAATCCTGGCGGGTGAGTAGGTTGAGGAGGTTAATGGTTAGCGTATTTGAGGGAGAATCAATTCAAAAATTAACATTCATCAATAATGTTTGTTTACAGTTTTCTTTATTTCCTTTATCTTTTTTCTAAGTATTAGAATTATATTTGTTTCATAAAATGAGTTTGGTAAAGTGTTTTCTTTCTCAAATTTTAGAATAGATTTTGTAGTATGGTCACAAATCAATCTCTTAAACTCAGAATTCCCCTGTAACTCCATTTGTACTATTTTCCATGTTCCCCCCCCCCCCCATGATGGTTTCTTAGAAGCATTTTGATATACCCAGATCTTTCTGACTCCAAGCCCAGCACTGTATCCACTGTGCCACCTAGTGCTCCTATGGCATTTGACAAAAGCAAGATGTTTCTCAAATGAAATAAAAGCCCCCTACATCATTACATTTTTAGGTTTACTTTTATCGGATCATTCGCACTCCTCCAATCCAACTTCTCAACTCCAAAATTAGGACTCCAGAGATGGGAGCGTTTGCAAATTTCTGTTGTTTCTCTGGAAAAATATGAGTCCAGATTCTCGAAACATTGACTTTTTAAATTGGAAGAATCCTGGCCTCTTATAATGAAATCCACATAGCTTAGGTGATTTGACCAAGGTGAATGTAGTGAAACCAAGACTAGAACCCAGATCTCTTCTCAGGAAATTGTAGAGACAGGGGATTGCCATCATACCAGCAGTCAGAAAGGGAAGACAGGGTAATGGAAATTTGCTGCTTAAATGTTGCCTATAGGATTCAATCAACACTTTAGAAACTTGTGGAATATTTTCTATTTAAAAGTTGGAGCGGATTCTGTTCCAAAAATTTATAGGCTCCTAAAAATGAACTGTTGATGCCATTGGACTCAGAATGATTTTAAAATGCCAAGTTCTACCATGTTCTTAATATCACAAATACTGCACTAGATTTTTTTTTTTCAGTGATTAAGCTAGTTCCTGAGGGACCTTTGGAAGCTATAACCATACCCCTTCCAAAGATAGCTTGCATTGAGGAAAGAAGAACCTTAAACCATTTGCACAGAGCCCAGGCCTTTTTCAAAAACCTCTGTTCAAATGCTTGTGTATTTCATCTAATATATTATTGATAGAAATACTGCCTCTAGTTCTGGGTGCTCCATCTTAGGAAGGACATTAACAAGCTCTAGAAAGGACCAAGATGATTAAGGAACTTGAAACCATGCCATAGAGGGACCATTTGAAAGAACTGTAAATTCTTGGCTTGGAGAAAAATTAGGGGATGGGGTGGAGAGGATTTACATGTCATCTTCAGTTATTTGTGGAACTGTAATGTATAAAAGGGATCAGAACTGTCCTGCTTAATAATCCTAGAGGAAAAACTAGGTGGAAACAAGAGGGGAAGTTACAAAAGGCAGATTTTGAGGAACTATAAAGAAAAAAACTCCCAACTATCAGAAGAATCCAAAAAGAGAATTGGCTTTTCACCCCCTGGAAGGTTTTTTGGGTTGGGGGGAGGGGCAATGGGGGTTAAGTGACTTGCCCAAGGTCACATGGGTAGTAAGTGTTAAGTGTCTGAGGCCGAATTTGAACTCAGGTCCTCCTAACTCCAGGGCCAGTGCTCTATTCACTGCACCACCTAGCTACCCTAGCCCCTGGAAGTTTTTAAGCAGAGACTGGATGAACACCTGTCAGGGATAGAGGAGATGGATTCTTGTTTCATGGGGGATTGGAGAAGATCAACTTTAGGATTTCCTCCAAATCTGATTCTATGGCATTGTTTCCTTCTAAGCCCCGTGTAAAATTTATTTCCTATGTGATATCCCTTGGCCGATGCCTCCTTTACTTTACATTCCTTCAGTCTTTTTGTGTTCAGTTTCTTCTATATCTATGTAGCTGCCTCCACGGCTTCTTATCTTGCAAGCATTTTGGATGTGTGATCTATCTCAAGCAAATTCTATGATAATGCCTAGCCTAGTCTTCTGCAAACAATAGGTAGGTGCCCAATTAATATCACTGTCATGAACAAAAACTGCTTTAAAAGGACTTGCACAATTCTCCAGCACTTCAGGGCTTCCACAGTGCTTTCATGCCCTTTAAGGAAGATGGCACAAGTATTATCGCCATTTGCAGAGGAGGAAACGGAGGATTAGAGACTTATCCGATGTCACAGAGCTAGGAAGTGTAGGAGGAAAGACTTCAGTCTAGATCCTCTTAGATCCTAATCCAGAGATCCTCTCGCTTCACCTTGTGACATGCTTGGCCAATTCCCTTCAAGTTTTCTAGATATCAAGCACAAGGACATTACATCTGAAGGAAGAACCTTTCTTTATTGCTTCAAAATAAATTTTTAAAAGTGAAGTGAGCAGAATCAAGCAATCATTGCACCCAGTAACAGCAACATTGTCACAACGATCAGCTTGGAAAGGCTTCATGACTCTGATCAACACAATGACACAAAACAGTTCCTAAAGGACCTGTGATGGAAAATGCTATCCACCTTCAGAGAGAGAACCCGTGACCTCTGAATGCAGATTTTTTTCACTTTCATTATTTTTCATGCTTTTTTGCAACATGGCTAAAAAGGAAGGAAATTTTGCATGATTTCATGTGCATAATTGATACGTCGTTTGCCTCATCAATGAGTGAGGGAGGGATCAAAGGGAGAGAAAGAATCTGGAACTCAAAAAAATTTTAAATGAATATTAAAAATAAATAATGATTTGGTTTTTTTTAAGCTAATAACCACAAAATATTATAGCTAATAACCAAAAAAAATGCTATAGCTTTGATCTATAAAGTCAAGAAAATGACCACTTAACCACTCAAATTACTACCCAAACACATACCTGACACATCACAAAAGCTACAAAAAAGAAATCACATCCCAAGGTCAAAACAGGTCAGCTATATAAGTGCAGTGGATAGAGAACCAAGCCTAGAGTCAAGAAGACCTGAGTTCAAATCCAGCCTCTACCACTATCTGTGTGGCCCTAAGCAAGTCATTTAACCCTATTTGCCGCAGTTTCTTCATCTGTAAAATGAGCTGGAGAAGGAAATAGTACACTACTTCAGTATCATTGCTGGGAAAATCCCAAATGGGGTCACAAAGAATCAGACATGACTGAAATAACTCAACAACAAAAAAAAATTGTCAACTTCTGAAACACAAGCAAAGGCTTGAAGAAAATCGCTAAGTAAAATGTAAGCATCCATACAAGCAGTTCTTGGATGTCTCTTTAAGTCCCATTGGACTACTCAAGAAAGTTCTCTGAGCACCATGATGAGAATCTATCAGGCTGGGTCAACTTTGCTGATTTTATGGTTAAGTGGAAAACCCATTTTTCTGTCTGATGTCCAAATTTCTTTCCTGTCTTATTGAGGAATGTTTTAAAAGAGGAACTGTCAATTCTTATATATGTACGTGTACGACACCAAAGAATGTGAAAGAAAAACATCCAAGACTGACATTTCTGTCTTGGAACTTTTCTTTGTGAACTCGTGAGCCCAGCTCTTACCTATGAATGACCCAAGTTATGGACCAGACCAGTAAAAGGACTGAGTTTTTACTTCTACAGCTTTTCCATAGCGTTTACCCTTAGCAAAGCAAAAAGAGAAGTCATACCATCCCACAGGCTGCTAGGAAATGCTTGATTTTCAATGCAAATTGTGTGATCCATTTTGAATACAAATATGCCATGCCCTACAGATTATTTTACAGGAGGATTAAAAATTATTCAATCAGATTTACCAAAGGTTTTCACAGTTTGTTGTTGGAATTAAGGCCTTCTTCTCCCTGTTCCAGTATGCAGAGATATCTCTGCTTCTTCTGGTGGACCCTGTAGGAGGTTTAGAGATCCATCTTCAGATCATTTATGACAAATGACTGAGAGTTTCTTAATTGGTTGTTGAGTTAGAATATTTTAGAATTATTAGAACAAAATTCAGAAGTTTAACTTATTACTACTAGTACAGTCATCAGGGGAAGGCGGGTGGTTAATCGCTAGGCCTCATCAGAATGGAACATACCTATGCATCACTGCTAATTAGACATTTCACATTTCCCCTCTTTTCCCTGAGCATTATCTGATCAAACAGCTAGGTCTGATCTCTTTTCAGTTTTCTCTCTCTCTGTCTCTCTCTCTCTCTCTCTCTCTCTCTCTCTCTCTCTCTCTATGTGTGTGTCTTTCTCTCTCTGTCTCTCTCTCTCCTCCACTTTGGTACCAACCCATTCCACCAGTGTTCACTTTCTCTCTTCCTACTCCCTTCCAATTTTTCTCTGTCGATTACCTGGTTGAAGCCACATTCCATTTGGGACTCCTCTGCCATTACAACTGTAGAGAAGAGTCATCCTTTTCTACCCCTCACTGAAATCACATCTTGACACTTGGAGAACTGCATTCAAGAAGCATACCAAATGTGTGGCCCTTTACATAAGAATTCATTTTGAGCCAGATATCTTAATTATCAACATTGTAGAAGATGATTAATATTTAATCAATGTAATGATATCTTCTGAATTATCAACAGAGAAGGGATGACTTCCTCATCTGTAAGTGGAAGAAGTTGTTAGTGTTGAATGAATGAATGAATGAATGAACAAAAAAGTATTAATTAAGTTCTTACTACAAGACAAGAAAAGTCAGATAGTTGGTACAGTGGACAAAGTTCTGGGCCTGGAGTCAGGAAGGTATACCCCTGAATTCAAATCTGGCCTTAGATACTTACTAGCTACATAATCCTGGACAAGTCCTCATGCATAAAATGAGCTGGAGAAGGAAATGGCAAACCACTCCAATATCTTTGTCAAGAAAAGCCCAAATGGGGTCACAAAGTGTCAGCCACAACTGAAGGGACTAAAGAAGCGTGCCAAGCATATGCAAAGTCCTGTGATAAACATAGAAAAGCAAAGTCATCTTGAACCTCAAAGACCCCACATTCTAAACAAAAACAAAAAAAAAAGACAACATATATAAGAGGTTTCAGCTGTAAATTAGAGAAAAGGGCCTGGTGATGTTAAGTGTACAACTGTAGAACGATTGTCAAGGCCCAGGGCCCTTAGGGGGTATGGTGACAGGACAGATGGCAAGGCCTTTTCATCTTTCTGGCTGGATGCTGATCTCCATCCGCTTTCCAATATTAGAAAACCCAGAATCCCTGCATCGTCGGAATTTTTGCATTGGTAGGAATGAGGTTATGTAAAAGAAAAAGAAGACATCCCTTTCCACCCGATTCCTGCTGGGTGCACCAGATGGAAATCCAGGCAGTCAGGATAAATGGATGTTGCTACATGTTATGGCATTTGCAAAGAAAGTCCACTTAGATATTTGCAGAAATGTAGTAGGGCTGCTGGTGAAACAGGCTAACATGAAAGGATTTCTCTACTCAATCAAATTCAGATAAAAGGGGACAGGAAAGTAATTGTTGGAGAAATGAAAGAAAAAAGGTGCCCAAAGAGGGCAAAGATAAGGTGAAGTTCCTGGGTTCTGCATAATACAATGAAAACATGCCTTCATTACCTACATTTGTTGCTGATTATTCTGGAATGTATTCAGAAGTTGTGGGGCGGAGATGCAGGGGAGTGCAGATGTGTTTATAGACTTAAGGATGGAATCTAATTGAGCTCCCCTGGGCTTGTCTCCTCGTATTCAAGAGTCCCCCTGTGTTTATTCTAATGCAATTTTAGTCTGAGACTTTACAAATGTCTGAGGTCCACACTGAAATTTAATATGAAAAACAGTCAAGAGGGAGGAAGTCAGCATGAGAACCATGGAACTGAAGAAAAAATGAAATTAGAAAACGATTTAATGAAGTGAAAAACTAAAGTGTTGTTTGTCTATGGGGAGATTTGAAGGACAATAATAATAACCCCCTTTTTTTTGCTAATGTTTTACAATACACAAAGCACTTTTCTCCCGGCACATCTGTAAGGTGGGTCATATAAGGGTTATTGCCTTCATTTTACAGATGCAGCAACTGAGGCTCCCACAGGTCAAATGATATCTGGGAGTCAAGGCTCAAACCCATGTTGTTTTTTTAATTCAAGTCTAATAATTCTTCCATGATGCTGTGCTGGGAAATTCAGAGAGAGCAAAATTGCCTATATTCCTACCAAGCCAATTTCAGGTGAGGATGAGAACTAATATTTAGGCAAACAGGGGGCTTCCTTAAAACTGCTAGGGGGTGTGGTCCTCATGATCTTCATTCTAAAGCAGCCTGCCTGACTCCAAAGATAAGAAACCATTGTTCATGGAATGAGTTCCAGGGATCCTTTAGGATTCCAACTTACTCCATAAGAGTTTCTGAAGGAACTGTTTAATATTGAAAGGAATCCTATAGATCATCAACCCTGTGTATTTCCAAATCAGGAAGCTGAATTCCCCAGAGGAAAAGTGACTTGCCCAAGGTCACACACACTTTCCCAAGATCACGCAGAGCTAGGACCAAACCAAGTTACTGTGATTCCAAATTCAGTGCTCTTTACACTAACTCCAACTGCCACTTATCTACCCTACATACCAAACGTATAATAGGTACTTAATAAATGCTTTTTCTTTCATTCATATAGAAAAAGAGAGAATTACAATATTTTTCCTCCTTCATGACGTTTTAAAGTCAATTGGAAATTAATACTTTAAAATACATTTCTTAAATGAGCATTATTGAATAATTTTATACTATTTTTAGCTAATGCAAAAGCTATTTTGGTTTAAAAAAAAACAGGGAAATTCAGAAGTGTCTAACTATAGAATTCTTCCACAACTGTGGGACAGCCACATCCATGGTAGTTTCTCAGAACACACTAATGGGTCATTTATACCCACAACACAGTCGAAAATAATCCTCAGGGGACCATGTTGGCAGAGAGGATCTGTCCAAGGTACCTCTAGGCATCATTCCCCTCAGTGATGCATTCCACTGGTGCGTTCAAACCAGAGCCTAAAAAGTCCCTCTATTAAAGCAAAACCTCCTTTTCTTCTAGAGATTTCAGGCATTACTCTCACTTAGATATTACAGTGTGGAAGCTGTATGACCTTGACCAAATTACTTATACTTTTTTAAGCCTTAATTTCCTCTTCTGTAAAGTTAGAAGTTTGGACTAAGTCAATTAATGAACAAGTGTTTATGAATTGCATTCTATGTGCTGAGCACTCTCCTATAGGATGAGGATGTGGAGACAAAAATTAAGGAGTCACTGCCCTCAAGGAGTTTATGTTTTTGTGGAAGAATGAATTCGTATAAGTATATTCACTGTATTCAAAATAAGTTCAAGGTAATTCAGGTGAGGAATGGAGGAAAAGTGAGTAAAAGTTTCACTTAGGAGTTGGTATTTGAGCTTCATTTTGAAGGAATTAAGGATTCTAAGGAGTGGAGGTGAGGAAAAAGGGCATTCCAGGTAGGAGGCACAGCCAGTGCAAAAGCATGGAAGTGGGAGAAAAACTATCATTTGTGATTTATGACAAGAAAATCACTTTGAATGGACCACAGAGTAAAGTAAGGGGAGTAATGCATAATATAGCTAGAAAAGTCATTTGAAGTCAGGTCGCAAAATGTTTTAAACACCAAACAGAAGGATCTATAAAGTGCCTCTGGCGCCAAATGCCCTAACAAAGCTGGATGGCCTGAGTCCATGAAGGATAAGAATAAACAAATGTGAAACAGGAACCAGTTAAATTTAGTCTCTATTTAAAAGACATCCTTAAACATGAGTAGAGTTAAGGAACATGTATAGTAATTGTTGAGGGAACAGTTTGCATGACATTCTCCTATTAATTAGGGGGCAGAGGGAACAATTGAACTTAAGATGGTGAGGGGGATTGCTGGAGTGATTGGCATCACTTCAGTGCCTCATGGAGCCAGATAGGATTTTCAGCAACAGGCTGACATAAGGGTCAGGGAGAAGCAATTTTGTTACCCCAAATAACAAGTGCGCTGCTGGTGCTGCAGGCAGGCCTGGCAATGCCATGGAGACATCAAATCTTAGAGTAGGAAAGAGCCTTAGAACGGATCTAGTACATTCCCCTTAGGGAAGAGAGGAGGGGAATGAGGTCCAGAGAGATTATAATCTATTTAAGACCACATTACTAATTAGTAGAAATATTAATAATTAATAGCTAACAATTATATAGAGCTTACTACATAGGAGCCATTATTCTAAGCGCGTTACAATTATATTTGATCTTCACAACAACCCAGGGAAGTAGGTGCTATTATCATTCCCATTGTACAGATAAAGAAACTGAGGGAAAGAGGTTAAGTGACTTTCCCAAGAATCACAGAGCTAGCTAGTGTCTGAGGACAGATTTAAACTCAGGTCTTCTTAACTCCAGGCCCAGCATTCTCTCATACTACCTCTGGTAGAGCTGACTGTAACCTCGTTGTCTCCTCCGTTAGAATCTGAGATCCTTTAGGTCAGAGATTGGGTATTTTTTTCATTCTTTGTATCCCCAGTAGTGTCTTTTTAGCACACATTAGGTCATTAGTCAATGTTTATTTATTGACTGACAATTGTGCACTCTTTTCCCTATACTCCATTGTACAGTACCATCACTACCCTCCACTCTTATCCATCTGCTCCCCACACCCCATCCATCATCCACCCACCTGGAGCGGCATCCACACTGGCATACCCAGG
Source organism: Pseudochirops corinnae (assembly GCA_028646515.1). Lineage (NCBI taxonomy): Eukaryota > Metazoa > Chordata > Mammalia > Diprotodontia > Pseudocheiridae > Pseudochirops > Pseudochirops corinnae. The sequence continues at coordinate 18,996,755 of CM053587.1, read as the reverse complement.
ATGGCTGCTAGCACAGGTTCTTAGATCTGCTTTACTAGGAAAGATAGCTTTTAAGGAATCAACAATTTGATTTTAATTACATTCACTAGTTCAGGGGAAAAGTCAGCACCCTGAACTTCTGGGAAAATACTAACAGAAAAAAATATGGAGAAAATAAAAGCAGAAAAATAAAGACCGACAGACAGGGCTCTGACCACCTGAATCAACTGTACACTTTACATACATCCCTGGGTCAAGAGAGTCTTTGCATCTGAGCAGTCAGGGAGCTCCGAACACGTGGCCACTCAGAATCTCAGCCAGGGAATCACAAGATCCTTTTCAGAAGTGAACTCCCAAAACAAAATATCAACTCAGAGTATAAATATACTTCTCAGAGCCAGAAGGCATCCCAACCCTCCTGACTGGGCCTAATTAGAAATTAGCAAAAGGTGTGAAAGTCTTCCCACAAACAAGCCTCCCCTAAGCAAGCTTCCCTTAATGGGCTCTGCGTGAGGCCTGTGAATGGTCAGGGAAGATCTTAAATCACAGAATTCGGCACTGGAGAACTTGGCACTCTCCTTACTGTTACCTTTAATATATACCTTCAATAACCTTTGAACCAGATTTCCAGAGACCATCTCCCCCTTCCCTGAATTAATCCACTCAGGTTTGGAATTTTTCCCTAATTCTAACTGTCCTAATTGCTAAGCAGAGTATAAACTCATCTAAACCATTATATCTAGACCAGGAGTGGGGAAGCTATAGCCTCGAGGCCACATGCCACCCTCTGGGTCAGTGGTTCTCAACCTTCCTAATGTCGTGACCCTTTAATACTCGTATATGGACATATCTGCATGTGGGCAGACCCGCCTGGAGACAGATAGAGGAGTCCTGTCTCGGTTCCTCAGACCATAGGAAATGTGTGTTTTCTGATGGTCTTAGCAGACCCCTGTGAAAGGGTCGTTCGACCCCCAAAGGGGTCACGACACACAGGTTGAGAACTGCTGCTCTAGGTCCTCAAGTGCAGCCCTCATTCTGTCAAAGGGCTTCACTTGAGGGCCTAGAGGGTCACATGTGGCCTTGAGACCATAGGTCCCCCACTTCTGACCTAGCCAATTGCAGATCATGTTTCACAATGTACTGTGACTGGGACATGTGTTGTTCAGTCCTTCCATCTTGTCTGACCCTTCATGAACCCATAAACAACTGTCTCTGGGGTTTTCTTGGCAAAGATACTGGATTGGTTTGCCATTTCTACTATATGATTGGCACATAACAGGTACTTAATAAATGCTTTTTCTTTCATTCATTTATATAGAAGTATTGATAGAATTACAATGTTCTTCCTCCTTCAGTTAGAAGCTAATATTTTAAAAGATGCTCCTTAAATGAGCACTATAGAATAGTTTTACATTATTTTTTAGCTAATGCAGAAGCAATTTGAGTTAACCTAAACGAGAGGATTCAAAATAGAATCACAAGCACCCCCAGAGGACCAGGGACTCACAAACAAAAAGTCACAATCGCACAGCTCCATGGCCATTTGAAAAGCTGACAAATTAAATGGAGAGGAGATGAAATTCTGTGAGAACAACTGAATTCTTTCTGTTTTGATAGTTTCCGTTATTATGGATGACACAAGGACACTTAAAGTAAGTTGTTTTCTTCCTGAGAATATCTCTGTAAAACTAAACTAGCAACTGTAATGATCTAATCACACTAAAAGAGAACAAAAGGAACTAAAAACCCTTTAAGGCTTTCTTTAGGGTGCTTTTGAACACATAGTCATTTCACTGGGCTCCGTGGACATCCTTGGCATTGGTGCGATCATGATTCCAGAGTGGACCCTTGGGATAGGAAGGACATGCGCCTGCCCAAGGATAGGGAGGGAATTGCCAGGCTCTTAATCATCTGGCAAGAAGATGCAGGTTAGGTTTCTGCTTTTCATATGATCACAAACAACGTGCACAATTTAGAAAACTGTACTCTCAGAAAACTCACTGAAAACATGCAGCGAGACAGACTTTTTAAGACAAGACCCATTTGTGAGATCGTTTTGTCCTTCACAATAGTTTACGCCACCTTGTTTACTGTTATTAATAGCCTATCACCTTATATCAGTATAGCATCTTAGATTATCCAAAAGACATTCATGTATGTGATCTAATATTTTAAATTCATAGTGTCTTCTGAAGTAGACAGGATCATCATCATCCTCTCCTTTTTTTTTTCAAAACAGGAAATGAACCTACAGAGAATTGAAGTGATTTATGTTCAGTTAGAAAGCTAGCAGGGTCAAAGCTTGAACTAGAGCCCAATTCTTGGAGATTACCAAACCGGTGAGTTCACTTCCTGCAGCAAACACTGCCATGGTCTATAGTGTATTCTCTTTCAATACATGACTTCAATATGAGCTATGTTTGCAAAGTTCTACATGAAAATTAATTAAATTTAAATTAAACAAATTAAAAATAAAGAAGGGAGATAATCACCATCTACTCCACTCGTACACTTTGCTTTACAAATATATACTGGTACTGTTATTTCCCCTGGAATAGTATAGAAGGTGGAATGGGGGAATTAAGGGTATAGATATAGGTATAGAGGTATACATGCATATACACAGAATATATAGTATCCCCAAAATTCTTAGTGAAGGCTTAAGTCTTACTAGCTTAAATTTCCACTCAGATATTTTGAACGACAGATAGCTAGCTAGCTAGCTAGCTAGCTAG
>CM053587.1:18965095-18980105 GCA_028646515.1 Pseudochirops corinnae | reverse complement strand
GGGAGGTAAAGTGGACAAAATGGACTGGAATGATTATGCACAACATAGTGGCAGCGTGACATATTGGCTAGAGAGCTGATTTCCTAGTCAAAAAGACCTGGGCTCATGTTCTGCCCCTGACATATACTTGTTTGTGACCCTAGGAGTTTGAGTCACTCAACCACCTTAACCACTCAACTCATTTTTTGAACACCAAGCACACCAAGCACAAGGGCCAAACTCATTGGTAAGAGTTTCAATTTAGTGTTCCCTATTAATTAACAAGAATTTATTAAGCTCTTGGGGTGGCTAGGTGACACAGTAAATACAGCACCAGCCCTGGAGTCAGGAGGACCTGAGTTCAAATGTGGCCTCAGACACTTAACACAAAAACTAGCCATATGATCTTGGGCAAGTCACTTAACCCCAACTGTCCTCCAAAAAGAAAAAAAAGATTTATCAAGCTCTTGCAGGGAAATCATAGGTCTGATGCATGGAGGAAAAAAAGTTACAGAGCAGTAACAAGGTAGTTATTTCCCCCTTCCCCCCCTCAGCACAATTAACCCAACCAATGAATATATTTTGCTAAAGAAAAAAACTCATAGAAGAAGGTCATGATCTAAGACGCTAAGACCTTCTAAGAAAGATCTTTGAGGTCAGTGTTAGCATAGCAGTTCAGTAGCTTTCACAACCATTACAGTTTTGATATGTGGAGATAATGGATGTAATTCCTGTCCCCTGCTTTAAACATAGGGTTATTAAAACTTGTGTTCCAACTTGACAACAAGCAACTTCACATATGCCAAAGGACATGCAATCAATCATAACCCAAACAGGAAAGAGAGGGTCAGTTCTGACTTAGGTAAAGTTTAGTGAAAAGCCAGCAGATCAGTGTGATTATGGCCAGATCAATGATGCATAGTTCTGAGGAAGTTTACACAAGCAGTGGCCTTAAGATGCAGCTCTGAGGAGCAGGTAGGTCAGTGCAAACATAAGCATAGTGTCCAGGACGTGGAGCCCCTGTGGGCCCAGAAAGAACCTGACCAGATTGTCTAAGTGAAAGAAGTCATCCATTGAAGCAGTTCTTGACTACATTTCAATCCCAACCATAGCAGCCAAGTCGTAAACATTCTGGTATCTTGCATGAGTAGAAAGGAGTGCTAAAATACAAACTCAGTTAGGAAAACTATATAGGTTATTAATGAAACCCAAGAAAAAATTTAATAATGGGTAACTAAGAATCTTTCTTTTAAAAGTGTGACTAAAAAGTTAAAAGAATAACTAAAAAGTCTTCCAAAGTCTTCTGCTAATTCAAGAAAAACTTAGAAAAAGTGATAAAGTGTAGAAGTTTATAACAATATGAAACTAATCTAGAAATTCTTAATTATCTAATGGACTTGATTATGCTACCAAAGTCTTGAGATCTGATTTTTTTTTTAAATAACAAACTTGATGACCAAATGGATGTTTCGGTTTTTTAATATGGCAGTGACTTGTCAATAAATAAGAAACACAGCCTCCTTGACACCACTAAGGAATTGAATTTTTAATCAGTTCAGCCTAACTGAATGTCTAAGTTCAAGAGGAGAATATATTTTCAGCCCAAAGACACAAAGCAGCTTCTGTAACCACTGCTGGGCCAACTGTCCTGAATATTAAAAAGGACAGTGATGACTTTCCTCACATTGTCTCTTCATAAAATGGAAAAATTTACTCTAATATAAATTTAGACAAAGCCCCAGCCTTATACGCAATGGGGAAAAAAATCATAGAATTCAGAGACTTACAGCTGATGCCTAATCTCCCTTTCTGACATTTGATATACTCTCCCTCCCACTACACAACTAACCCAAAGTAGGCCTATTGCATATCATTTCTTTTCTCAGTGTTGCATTTGTGCATACTTTCTACTATTTGTCACTCGTAATTGAGTTTGAGCAACTTAATAATGTCTGTGACAGCCCGCCAGGACTAAACCCCACTATAATTGTGCTACTCTTCTCCTATTTAAAATTAATTTAAATACTCAAACAGCATACAGGGAGAGAGGTTTGTGATTACTAGATTGGGAGGGGGAAAAAAAGCAACAAGTGTGAGTTCTAATCATATCACTCCTATCTTGCTAAAAGCCTTTGATGGAATCATTTAACCGCCCAGTTTGCTTACCAAAACTTTCCACTACCATACCCAATCATTATTCTAATATGTACATCTTTCACAAGCATTTAATGCAGATTAACTAATGGCTAAAAGTTTTGGGGGAACTCAAAGGCATAATTTAAAGTTAAATTCTTCATCGTTAAAAATAATGCATATGGGGTGGCTAGGTGGGGCAGTGAATAGAGCACCGGCCCTGGAGTCTGGAGGACCTGAGTTCAAATCCGGCCTCAGACACTTGACACACTAGCCGTGTGACCTTGGGCAAGTCACTTAACCCCAATTGCCCTCCAAAAAGCAAAAAAAAAAAATGCATACTACTTCTGTTATATTGACTTAATTTTTCCCCTGCACCTGGTAATAGTGCTAAGTGCTTGATTTCCTGTGTTGGGTTTTTTTTGCATTTATACCACCACATGTGTCTCTGTGCCTATTACAATATCTCTGTCTTTTAATTCAGTCAGTAGGCACAGCTCTCTCTGGGACCACTATTGATACCACTCCCCAAAACAAGCCAGCAGCAAGATGGTGCATAGAGGTTGGTTTGCCATCCCTCAACCTATTGACACCTCTAAAAGAAATCCTTAGTTTCTTATCTTACAGTGATCATTGATCTTAAATATTTTAGTCATTGTTGATGTGAGTTGTTTTTATATATTACACACACACACACACACACACACACACACACACAGTAACATGGATCAAAGTGCTGTATTATTAGATTCTAAGCTATTTTAATTTAAATACTGTTGAGTCTCAAACAGTCTAGAGCAGTGGTTCTCAACCTGTGGTTATGTTCAATTTGCAACAATGGGAATATATCCTGCATATCAGATATTCACATTACAATTCATAATAGTAGCAAAATTACAGTTATGAAGTTTCAACGAAAATAATTTTATGGTTGGGTGTCACCACAACATGAGGAACTGTATTAAAGGGTCACAACATTAGGAAGGTTGAGAACCACTGGTCTAGAGAATTGATTACAAATGTAACAATGAAGTCTGTACATATTGATACTCAAAATGCAAAATTTCAGAAGAAAAAAAATAATGCATACTGAAAAAAATATTCTGCTATATGTTTTGCAAATGCCCATAACTCCTTACTACTTTTCTCCTATTTGCCATGCAAAACAAATTTGTATTGCCTTGTATCATATTAGTCAAGTGAATTTTGCAACGGTATGGCAGGTGCCACAGTAAATATCAAGGTTCCTGAGTGTATGTAATGTTCCAGCACTCCAGGGGACTGGGGAAAACACAAGCTGCTTTCCATGGCAGTATCCTCTGTAATAAAGAATAAAGAAGAGTAATAAATAAAATATATGATACATAACCAGAATAGTTTTTAAATAGAATGTTTTTTCAAAATTTTCTAAGCCTCAACAGTTTTCGAAGAGTGCTTCCAGAGGCCACTTGCACTGAAGAAAACGTCACATAAAGAGGATTGACCATTAAGTTAAAAAGCATGATTCATTTTATCAACTTCCTTCAGGCTTCTGATACTCCTTCCAAAAATTGTACAAACTGCATGAGACTGTGCGTGTATTAAATTACGCCATTATGTCCTTGGAGGAAAGGTTTTTTATTATTCAGGCAAGGAACTATCTTTGCCCAACCATGACGGATTCACAGCCAGCTGATCTAGAATTCTGGGTGTTGAACATAAGCCGGTCAAAACCCTAGGAGATGAAAACAATTACAGAGTGTTTCACCGTTATAATCTCTTGGGTCTACAATATTGTGTAATCTTGGTGAGAGAAGGAAAATGTTATAGTTCTTTATGTGGCTTGCTCTTTCAAGGAAGTGATTGTTACCTAATATGAAAGTACCTTAAATTCTAATCATGTATTAGGTCTCCTCTTTTTGGTAATATTTCTGGATTCATTTATTTTCTTGCAGTAACTTCCTTTTTCTTATCTCTCAAAGACACATACAGAACAGCTGATTACTGTAGGGTAGATCTACAAAGTAGCTCTCATTTCATATCCAAATCATCTCTGAGTAGGTATGAATGATGTTATTAATGCATTTTAAACTTATATACAAAATAAGAAAAGAAAAAATGCACTGCCATGTTTACAGAAGAATATGAGAGGATGTAAAATATACAGCCTCCCACATTTTAAAAAAATTCTTAATTTTCCGTAACTCTAGACGCTCTGCCTTCCTTTTTTGGGGAAATCTTTTATTGGGGGGGGGGGGTTGTCATCTCTTTTAGGTGAGGTATAATTGTCTCCTGAAGAGTATAATGGTCACATGCCAAAGTTTCCTTTATGCATTGATGCAGAGTTCTAGGATTCTCAACTTCTTCCAAACCAGCTGAACCAAAGGATGCTAATAGATTTCTCCTTAAAGCAGACTGAACAAGTGTACCAAGTGACTTGTCCCAGCTTTTTTTTTTTAATAACAGAACTAAAACAGAGCAAACTGCTTTTTTAAATCGACAGTCAAGCCAGGAAACAATTCATGCCAAGAACTGGAATATTAGTCACAGCCCTATGACCTCTCACCTTAAGTGATAAAATACACGGGTCAAAATTGACAATACATACTCATGGCTGATCATGGCTGCCTGTTATTGATCCAGGGAGAAAAAAAACTTTGCAGGAAAAACATTGCTCTGAATTACAAACATCCACTCTCCTGAGACCCAGCAGCTCTCTGGGCTTTTCCCTCTGGAACCAGAAGGCCAGAAGTGAGTACAGCTAGTATTTAATATCAAGTGAATGTGCTGCTTAATCAATACTATTCTGCTTTTGTTCCACGATGTGGAAAGCAGTGTCTATTCATTCAGCAAAGGTTAATGCCAAGGGTCAAGTGATTTCACACTCTCTGTAGGATCCACAACATTTCAGTAGTTCAGATGCCTTGGACAATGATGTCTCCGTCGGGCTGATTTATTACCACTCTAAGGCCCTGCTTAATACTGAAGTGCTATCTTATGATAATACCTCAGAAAATAGCCCTGATAAAAGAGGAGGCAATAATTACCTACATTTTGAAGTAATGTCTTCATTTCTAACATCCTATAAAGATGTAGGGTCCATTTAGAGTGACCTGCTTCTTGTATTAGCAAGTCAGTTAGACCAGATATTATCAGGGACTATCTGTTTTATGAAAATATCAGGCAAAAGAAATTCAGCGCCTCTCTATTGAGAAAAATGTAAATTGGAAGTAAACGCAAGGCAACACACAATTTAACATATATATTAGAGAAAAAGACTAGGCACTGACTTATTAAAAATCTCTTTTTCTCATGTTTAGACAAGGCAGGGAAAGAAAAGAAAAGAAAGGACAGAAACAGAAAACGGAAGAAAGAAAAGAAAAATTATCACTGCCAGAGATAAATACAACTATATATGAAGTCACGGCTATTAAACAAGTGAGGTCAGAAAGATGGCAGTAGTTTCATAGATTCCTATTTTATTTTTCTCTCCTTGAACACTTTGAGCATTACAATAAGTGGCTAGAGAGGGCTCCCCATAAGGTCTTTTTAAATAGTCCCTCTCCGAATGACATTAGATGAGGTCATCGTTTTAAACCAGCCTGTGTTTGACTTTGTCATGGGGTCCATTTTTTTTTTACCACCTTCGTGTCCCTGATTATTATTCAGCAATGTCTTATTCCAGATGTGTTTTATATAATGAAAGAAGTTCAAGTGTCACCAGGCAAACAGCGTGAGAAGAATTAATTGGAAGGCTTATCACAGGAAAGTCATTTAGAATCCGGCTCTCCTTAATATATTGGTGGATAGCAAATATAGCAATCAATTAATGAAATAAAATAAATTCTGCAAATCCATGTGAAGACGTCCTATCATTATAAGTAGGAGGCTATTTAGAATGGTTAATTACCCCCTATATCAGATGATTACCTTGTAAAACTATGGGATTTGATTGTTCAGGACCCCCCCCCCTTCTATTCAGGAACATTTCCCCAAACTATTTTAAATGAATATGTAATCATCGTATTAATAATGTAATAGATGAGGAAATTGAGAACACATTTTCTTATGTATTTGATTTTGGAACATTGCTTTTTATCATCTTTGAAATATTTTATTCACTTAGGTGCCTCTCTTGCTGTTATCAAATTACTTAAGAGGATGAAGTTCTCTGGCCTCCCATTTAATAGATGAAGATAATCCTAGAATTCTTTTCCAAGGAGAATGCAGAATAAACCCTTTGCTCAAGCGCCTCTGGTAGAGGGTGAAATAAAGCTATAACTAATTGCAAAACTTCTGGGAAAATAATATGTGGCAAAAGCAGGAAGAATAATTACATCAGTTTATTTCTTATAATAGTATATGTGATCTAGTCATCATAAAGACCACGTGCCAGGGTCAAATACCCACTTCAAGATCATTTCAAGGTACTTCATGTGAATTGTTGACCTTCATCCATAGTATAGCACCCTCCCAAAGCATATTCTGGGATAACAGTATTCTAGGTTCAAAACGTTTTCCAGAAATTTTAATTAAGTATATTCAGAGATGTGGATTAAACAAGCCCAAACTACAAGTACACAATTTTTCTCCTGCAGAAATGAAATAAATAATTCTAGACCATTCGTAAAACAGAAATGACTAGATCATAATAACTTAGACCTATACAGCATTTTATAATATCATCTCTAACATATACAACCATTTTCCATACAGGGTGCAGACTCTAGAAATGGTGAGTTATGAAAGCTCAATTGTAACACTCCTGAGAATAATTGAAAAGATAAATCATTTTCATATTATCATTATCTCACCTGGGATTCCCAACAGCCTTGCGATGAAGATAGTGACTTTGGTGTTATTCTCATTTACAGAGATGAAAGGGAGACTCAGAGAATTTAAGTGTTTGGTGCAAATGGTGAAGTTGGACTTGGAATCCAGGACTTTCCTTCCAGCATGTCTAGTTATTCTGTACTAGTCCAGCATTAGCCTTAGAACTTTGATGGACAGAGAAGATAACGTGTATTCTTTTTTAAGTAAAAAGTGGTAAACAAATTTAAAGTCAGCAACTTAAATGAGAAAGAGAAGATTTGTTATGGGATCTGGAATGGTAAAATAAGATGCCAACATACTATCACATTTTCACAAGGTACTGGGAACAACGGCTTCTTCATGTTCTATTATTGTTACTCTATTTTAGATTTGATTCATTTTATCCCAGTAGGACTTGGTACCTCAAAACCCATAGTCATGACTATATAAATATATATATATATATATATATATATATATATATATATATTTTATATTTTGCATATATACGTTTATATGTATAGATATGGATATGGATTTGGATATGGATATGAAGATAGAGATAGAGATGATAAAAAGGGAAGCTAGGTGGCTCAGTGGATAGAGAGAGTACCAGCACTGCCTCTGAGTTGAAATCTGGCCTTAGTTACTTACTGGTTGTGTGACCCTGGTCAAGTCACTTAACCCTGTTTGCCTCAGTTTCCTCACCTGTAAAATGAGCTGCAGAAGGAAATGGCAAACCACTCCAATACCTCTGCCTAGAAAACCTCAAATAGGGTCCACAAAGAGACCAACACAACTGAGGGACAACATATAAAACAAAAAAAAAGGAAACACCTCAGAATAATGTAGCTCTTCTCTTGTTATTTTAAGTGCTTTTCAACACTAACCAAAAGTGAAGCTTCCCTCTTCTTATCTGCACTCATCAGGCCCAGTTCTGAAATCTTTATGCTCATTTTCAATCTCAGCAAATAAGCATCTGTTAAGTGGCTATGATGTGCCAGTCTCGCCTATGGGAGGAGGCATAAGGCATAGTGGAAAGAGAAAAACACTGGTCTAGTAGAAAGGGATCTAGATTCTATTCCTTGATTTGCCTCTGATTAATTAATGAACCTTGGAAAGTCATTTAACTTCACTGCTCCCTGATTTCTTCATTTGCAGAACAGTTTGGAGTAAATGACACGTAGGGTCCAATATGATGTAGGAATCCATGTTTATATGGCCCGGTGGCTATTCTAGTCCTACTGTACATCACAAGATGAAAACATTCACTAGTCCAAGTTGGCCATTTTAGCCAAAGTCATGTGTTTGTTTCTGCTGATGAGAAAGTTAAGCACTCAGTCCTCTGCTCAAGGATATGCCATTCCATCTCTCAAAACAATGAAGTAGAAGATTAATCGAAGACCATTGACTTTGTATTATAATTTCCAAGATAAATTGTGTTGAGGCCTGAAGATATATCATAGCCTCTCAGGTTCTATTGATGGAGTTCACCAAAGTTTTAGAAGTTCATCTTAAATAATAAACTCATCCCCCCTACCCCAATCATTTTCCTGAAAAGAAAGTAAATTGAAAACAAAAACATTCTTCCTGTCACAATTTTTTTAGACATAGTAAGTCATGGTACATTCAGTTCCAAGAGCTTGGCTTTGTTGAAAATGTAGAAACGTCAAATTGTCCTTATGTTTTATATGCTTCAGAAAGACCATTTCAAAAATGTTCAAGCATCAAATGAGATTGTACTGCCTTTTCTGTGCAAAACAGATATCGTAAAAATGCAATAGAGAAATAACTTTTTTTAGTGTCATGTTGGGAATTTGTAAGTATTAAATCAGCTTTGAGGGCGAATAGGGCTAACCAAAAAGATACTTTCACAGAAGCACAGGAACTAAATCAGAGAAGTAGCCAACACACAAAATGATTGTTGTATGTACACCTTGGTAGTGTAGGTAAGGGCCACGTGAACTGTTGGCCTCAGTATTGTATTTGTGAATTATACACTAACAAAACGAAAGAACAGCAACAACAACAAGCTCCTTAGGTATACTGAATTCAGCTCGGTCTGAGAATTATCCAGAAAAACTCATTATGTCTAAATCCCAAGGTAAATCAATTTTAAATCAAGGGTTCTTCTGCTACATGTTTTTCTCTTTCATGTGTCCTCCAAGCACCAAATTAAATGAAAGAGTTTAAGTGTCCATGTATGCCCTTTCTCTGCTCATCAAACTTCCCTATTTCAAAACGTACATCTTTTAAAAGCCATTTTTGAGATTAAAAGCTTAAGATATAATGTGTACTCCTAAACTTTTTTTCCAACTTAATGTTTGAACTTAAATAGGTGCCATTTAGCATTCATTCCCCTTTCATTATGCAAATGAAGAATTTAAAAATAATTGAACTGAAATGAAACAATAAGGGTCAAATTTAGAGGACTCTGTCAGGTCCTCCACTATTTGAGAATACAATCTGAGCCATTCCCAGGCTCCAGCAGAACTGAATGGACTGTTGGTGCAGATGAAGAAGTTATAAGAAGTGGAAATTTCACTAGTGGACCAAATTAACATCAATCACTAAATAATTTTGGACTCTTATTCTTTATTCTACAATTCATTCTGAGGAAGGACCTGTCTCTTAAACTTAATTACATCAGGGTTCTACAAAGGTGTAAGTCTGTGATAATCACTGTGAAGCTTTCATCATTTCTTCCAAAATTTTGCTTCTTCCTATTTTCCTGAACAACACTGGGTATTTATTTCCTTTGCATTGAACTTAAAAGATTTAAAATAACCCAAGCCTTTTCACATGTTGGTAACCTGTCAATTCAATTCCATGTATAGAAAGACTGTATGCATGGTTAACACAATTAAACAAATCCCATTGTTTTTTGGTTGTGTTTTTTCTTTGCTTTTTTGGAGGGCAATTGGGGTTGTGACTTGCCCAAAGTCACACAGCTAGTAAGTGTGTCAAGTGTCTGAGGCCTGATTTGAACTCAGGTCCTCCTGACTCCAGGGCTGGTGCTCTATTCACTGCACCACCTAGCCACCCCTACAAATCTCATTGTTATCAGGACTTTAAATAAACTCATAGAAGAGTAGGATCATAGTTAGATGTCATATTTATTTGTTATTTTTCCATGTACATATTTTATATCCCCTCCATCATTATTTCATAAAAATTTTAGAAGTAATAATAATGGCTAACATTTTATGGCCCTTTAAACTATATAAAAGCAAAACATTATTTTATTTTATCCTAATTACAATAACCATTATTATCCCACTTGACATATGGAGAAACTGAGGCCAAGAAAAGTTTAAAGGATTTGTCTGGGATCATAAAACTTGGCAGTGTCTGAAGTAGAGGTTCAGCTTTCTGTCCCCTGTGCCACCTGACAACCTCCGACAGATCACAGAATTAGAGCTAGAAAGGACCTCTGAGACCACTTGGTACAACTCCATTTTATAGATGAGGAAATTGAGAACCAGAGATTTTAGATGATCTGACCAAGGTCACCTAGATCACACAACCATGAAAATGGGAGAAGGATTTGAACGCAGATCTTCTGACTCCAGAAGCAGTATTCTTTCCACCATACCCAGGCTGTCCTTGAAAATTCCTTAAACTTAGAAATCATATTTTATCATTAACTCTCCCCCAACATCTAGCATCATGCATTGTACATCATAGGCTGAATAAAAGTTTCATGAATGAATGAATAACTGCAAAAGTATTTACATATCATCACAAATAAGAGACATTACTGTTTCAGACTTGGGGAAAATTCTATTAGCCTAAAAACGACATAGATATTGCCATAGTTTTATCACTATTTCCTTCAGTCCTTAGAAACTTACAAGATGTGACATACGATGATGAAAGAAGATACATTATTTTTTAAAATTATTTAACAATTTTGCTGAGGACTTATCCTACAAGATCAAGCTTTATGAGCATGGCACATATCAGTGGCCACCACTACTTTCAGACAGTAATATCTTATTTAGATTTTTTTAATCTAGATAAAAAACATAAATCATGTTTTCATGAATCAATTGCTTTCTCAATTAAATGTATTAATTAAAACATAAATTAGTCAATGTCTCATAAGAGCAATACAGTAATTCATGAGCTCACCAGACAGTGTAACCTTCTCATGAAGGCGTATATGCCATTTCATATATTATTTCCAACATGCTTCCTGGGTTTATACTTAACTTTACCTTTCCATAAGGACAGAAGTAAGACTTCATGCCCTTGCAGGTCTTTTGGCAAAGCAATTGAAGTTTCATTCTGCATACTTAATGCTAAGGGCCCTACCAACTCTAAAATTCTGTTAAAACACCACTGAAATGTTCCTTCTTCCATAAGAACTTTCCGAATCCCTTAAAGTAAATGAGTTCCCCAAAAAAATTACTTTGCATTAATTTTTATAGACCAATGTGTATGTCTATTACCTCTCCCAATGAAAGGTGAGTTCCTTGAGTGCAGAGAATATCTCACTTTTTTATTTGTAACTAGCACTTAGCGCAGTGCCTGACACATAGTGTGGATTTAATAAGTGCCTATTAACTGACTGTTTAACTGGTTGGTATTTTACAACCCAAAGATAAATTAATATAATGCCATAGACAACTACAAAGAAAGGTTTGTTCATATTTGTTTTGTTTTGTTTTGTTTTTAAGAGAGCTCTGAAAGCAAAGTAGTATGGTTCAAACACAATGCAATATTGTAATAACAGAGGGAAAAGAGGCAACTCAGTTTCTCTAACTTGGATACACACACACACACGCACGCATACACACACACACACACACACACACACACACTTCCTAAGCTAGGTGGTTGAAAACTAGTACAGATATCCATTTATCTGCATCGTCCATGTTCAAATTTCAGTAATGAAGCTCTTATTGATTCTGTGGAACACAACTTAAAATCTCAGCAAATACTGAGCAATCTGTGAGGAGCTCTTAAACGCTGAATGTATGTAACTAGACATCTCAATTTAACAACCAGACATACATTAAACAGCATTAATAGCCAGGCACTTAATGGATCAATTCCCACTGTTTGTGTAATGTGGAAATAAAAAAGGCTTATTAAATGACAAGCTTTCCCTGGTTTGTGCTAATTAATTATACACTGCATCTGACTGCTAATTTAGTGGGGAAATGCAGCCCAAAACCATAGTTTCTGCTTGAACTTGGCCTCAGCATCACCCATTCCAGCGCAGAGGACAGCTGTGACCTGCCTCTGAACAACGACAGTATTAAATTAGATCGCAAGGCCATCAATTTAATAAGTACTGTAGCAGGTAATTTGAATAAGGACATATTAGTATTCTAGCAGTGCACAACTAAAAGCAGCTGACCTTTCAGACCAGAGAAGATCCTTGAACACATCTAGCTGAATCGGAGAACATAGTAATAATCTGACAATGTTAAGAGTGCCAAGAGAGACTTTTACTATTCGGGACCCCATTACTATACATCAGCCACTCTGTGGTACATAAGATCCATTTATGTATCTTCTCCTCACCACTCTCATCCCAATTCCTATCTCCCTCAAAAAAGGATAAGGAAAAAGGCAGCATTAAGGCAATATTTTCAATAGTACATTTTGAAATTCTCCTTATTAGTTTGATTTATGGTTCATAGAATACAAAATTAATCGGGGCCCATAAAAATGCAGTATGAGCATCCACATAACAAATGAGAGACTTCCTAAAGCACCAGGTAGATTTAGAATCTAGAAGACACATGTATATGTAATGCAGCAAAAGTACCCTGTGTCATGAGACTTTGCCTTCATTTCCATTTAAACACAGCAATATCAGATGTGCATACCATGCAGAGAAGGGCAAATAGTGTTTTCCAGCTAATTGGCCAGTTTTCCAAGGGGTTCTATAATGACGATCACAACTCTGTGCGACCAGAAATGTGGCACACAAAGCGTTTGCTCTGGAGGGATTGATTGGGTACATGATGAATAGCAGGTATATAACGCCGTCCACAGAGTGTGTCAATATGCTTTAAAATAAAGGTGAGAAAAGGAAAACGGTATGTAAAAATGTGCATGTACACATGCGCACGCACCATTTAAGCGATAATGTCCTGTGTGTATTATTTATATATTCTGATCAATTTGGGATCTCACTTCAGCCAAATGCCATTTTAAATTATGAAATGTATTTGTTTCAAGTTCTTGTGGACCTTGGTCATTAAGCTCCCCTTGCACAAAGGTATCTCAATGTAGACCAAAACGTCCCACTTACAAGCGATTTTTCTTGACTTCCAAATCTCTTACACTTAGAGAATTTAATAAAAATTCAAATGAAATTTTAAAAATATATCCAAAATTCATGTTTACCCTCAGTTCAATGAAAAGAGAAAAAAAATCTTTTGAATGAGAGCTGATCTATCTAACCATGAAGCCAATTTCTCTGAGAAAAGCTAGAAACAGAAATGTCTAATTCAGGGTTCCCCACCTTCAACATGTACCCCATTTATTGCTACACAGTCCAGTTTCCACTTTTTTAAAGTCATTCAGTTCCTTGGACAAATAAGCTACCAATGCCCAGGAGATAGCTTTCTCTAAATCGAATGTGCCGGGGCTGCAGCAAAGAAGTAATAAAGGCAGAGTGATCTATACTATGCAGGTGACCTAGACCTGGACCTGGACCCAGACCCAGGCACTATAAGATAAGGGATTTCACAGGTACGGGCATCCTGGGACTGAATTTATTAGGGGTGGGCCGATGGGGAATCTGGATCAGGCCAGAGAAATTATTCTTTCTGTGTAGGTGATGGCCAGAAGTAAGACATCTTTGAAAATAATGGTACTTTTCTATCATACGCATGACTCAGCCCCATTACTCTCCAGGGTGGGTTTCCTTCCTACCCTTCCTTAGGCTTTGATAACTTCCTACTTACATAAAAGGAACATCTGGGGAAAAACATTCCCAAACTGATTATTTTAAGAGATATGGGAAAATAAATTGTAGAGCTTCTCTTCAAAACCCTATTTATCTTTTTATTATTATTATTATTATTCAGATTGTTCTGCATGTTTATTTTGTAGATGCATGGGCTTTACCATTTCACAAAACATAACCATACATAAAAAAAGACACTACTAAACCCACCATGGTTCTAACCTGTCAAGAAGCAGAACTTATATACCTTTGGGTAAGATTCTTGTGGGGGCATTCAGGTAACTGAATTACAAGTGATTATCTTTTTTAAACTTTATATTCACTGATTTATTTTTTGTTTTCAACATTCATTTCCACAAGACTCTGAGTTCCAAATTTTCTCCCCATCTTTCCCCTAACCCCCACCCCAAGATGGCAAGCATACTGATTGCCCCTTCCCTCAGTCTGCCCTCTCTTCTATCCCTCCCCCACCCTCCCTACCCCCTTTCCCCTTACTTTCTTGTAGGAAAAGATGGATTTATATACCCCATTGCCTGTACATCTTATTTCCTATTTGCAGTGAAAACAATTTTTTTAACATTTGATTTTTAAAACTTTGAGTTCCAGATTCCCTCTCTTCTTCCCTCCTCACCCACCCCCACTGAGAAGACAAGTAATTCAACGAAGCTTATACATGTGAAGTTACGCAAAACATTTCCATAGTAGTCACATTGGGAAAGACTATATTTTTCCTCCATCCTATCCCATCCCATTTATTCTATTTTCTCCTCTGACCTTGTCCCTTTTTCAGTGTTTGCTTCTGACAATCCTCTCCTATAATCTTCCCCCCCTTTTATCATGTCCCCCCCTTCTCCTTTTCACCCCTACTTTCCTGTAGGATAAGATATCCAATTGAATGTGTATGTTATTCCCTCCTTAAGCCAAATCCAATAAGAACAAGATTGACTCATTCTCTTTCACCTCCCTGCTCTTCCCCTCCATTGTAACAGCTTTCTCTTGCCTCTTTTATGTGAGATAATTTACCCTATTCTATCTCTCCCTTTCTCCTTCTCCCAGTATATTCCTCACTCACCTCTTAATTTTATTTTTTAGCTATCCCTTCATATTCAACTCACCCTGTGCCCTCTATGTATACATATACACACATATACACATACATACATATACACATAC
>CM053587.1:18932969-18964595 GCA_028646515.1 Pseudochirops corinnae | reverse complement strand
TTGTAAATAGTTCAACTTTAATAAGTTCTTTATAATTTTTCTTTCCTGTTTACCTTTTCATGCTTCTTTTGTCTCTTATATTTGAAAGTCAAATTTTCTGTTCAGCTCGGTCTTTTGTTCAACAATGCTTGGAAGTCCTCTATTTCATTGAATGTCTATATTTTCCCCTGAAGTATTATACTCAGTTTTTCTGGGTAGGTGATTCTTGGTTTTAATCCTAGCTCCTTTCACTTCTGGAATATTATATTCCAAGCCCTTTGATCACTTAATGTAGAAGCTGCTAGATTTTGTGTGATCCTGACGTGACCCTGGGCAAGTCACTTAACCCCATTTGCCTCCCAAAAAAATAAAAATAAATTTTTAAAAAAAGAATGCCTCCTTTCTTCTCTTGGTGCTATTGCCACTACTCTGGCATAGGTTGTCACTGTCATATTGACTGCTATCTCTTTCCTACATGCTATATATATTCCAGTCAAAGTGAAATTCCCATCTTGTGTCTAATAGCTTCCTTTTTTAATCTTATTCCACAAATACAACCAAAAGCATAATACAACAGATATATGCAATTCTTAGATAAGACCTAGTTCTTGTTCTGATGGGTTTTACAATCTGGTCAGAGACATGAGACATCCAACAAGTAACTGTAATATGCAATATTGCATGATAAGAGTTTTAGAAAGTCACAAAGGGGAGTCTTCTACGAGGTCTGAGGCAAGTGGGTGACACAACAGGGAGGTATAGACCTAGGAACTAGTCAGGAAGACCTCAGTTCAAAAACTACTTTAAACACAATCTACCCATGTGACCTTGGACAACCCAATTAGCTTCCCTTAGCCTTCTTCCCTAGGATGAGGGAGGGGGAAGGAAAGAAAAAAAGGGGAAAAAAAGAAATGTACATGATGACTTAATTATATATTCAAAAGGAATGACAAGTTGAACATGATAGATTTGCTGTTTTAGGTACAATCGTCTTTTTTTTTAATGGAAGAAAATTGTTTCTAAACAACTTTTTACCCCATCACAATCATGCAGGGTGTGTAGATCAAAGCTTTTTATCTGCTAACTATACGAAAAGATGATGCAAACTGTAATCATTCATGTGATCCCAAATGGGCATACAAAAGCAAAGACGAGTTTCCCCTCAAAAAGAAAGTTATGATTGAAGGGCACCTATGAAAAGGACAACAATACTAATTAAAAAATTGTACTTACTTAGAAGCATTCATAATGTCAACAAAACAGCTGCAACTTTTTGTTTGTTTTTGCAATTACAGAGCGGTATTCAGTTAACAGAACAACAATTATTTCATAGGCTGCATCAAAGACAACTGAAGATGAAAATGAACTACATCCCCATATATAACTAATTTGTGCTGTGCACCAACAAGAACCTGCTTTAAATTTCCATGCCAATTTACAACCCCCATACTGTACCAGGCAAGGTTAGTGGCTGTTGAAAATACCACTAAAGGACAGGGCTATCTAAAGACACATTCAATAGTGTTAACTATACAAAAAAAGACACTGTACAGTTTAAAAACAAATCTTACACAACCTTACATTTCAATTTTTTTTTCTTTAGTAGTAGTGGCTAGAGTGAAAGGCCTGGAATCAAGAAGATCTGAGTTCAGATGTGACCTCAGACACTTACTAGCTGTGTGATCCTAGGCAAGTTATTTAACCCTGTTTGCCTCAGTTTCCTCATCTCTAAAATGATCTGGAGAAGGAAATGGCAAACCACTTTAGTATCTTTGCCAAGAAAATCCCAAATGAGATCATGAAGAGGTAACCACAACCAAAAAAAGACACAAGAGCAAGAACTGAAAAATAACTAAGCCCAGCTTTCTATTTGAGCAGCTAAGTGGCACAGTGATGAGAGTGCCAGATCTGAAGTCAGGAAGACTCATCTTCCTGAGCTCAAATTTGGCCTCAGAAATACACTAGCTTTGTAAACTTGGGCAAATCACTTAATCCTGTCTGCCTCAGTTTCCTCATCTGTAAAATGAGCTGGAGAAGGAAATGACAAGTCACTGCAGTATCTTTGCAAAGAAAACCCTAAATGGGGCTAAGATGAATCAGACATTACTGAAAAACAACTGAACAACAACCTTTCTATTGATGTGCATGCATGCTTGGGAAAGACTGAAAAAAAAGGGAACCAAGCAATTTCTATTGTATGTTAGTGTAACCTCCCCAGGTTTCCATCTACTACTTTGAATCAAACCCATTTGAAACAGTTAAAATAAGGCCATAGCAGAAGAGTGAACAGCCACTGTGAGTAGCACTGACACTTTTTTTTTCTTTTGGAGGGGGGAAGGCAGGACAATCAAAGTTAAGTGACTTGCCCAAAGTCACACAGCTAGTAAGTGTCAAGTGTCTTAGGCCGGATTTGAACTCAGGTCCTCTTGACTCCAGGGCTGATGCTGTATTCACTGTACTATCTAGCTGTCCCACACTGATATTTTTATAAAAGGGGTAGACATCACTGCTCTAGAGGAAAGTGTCAGTGGGTAAGCTTTGATGAATTCTTGTGGAGGAAAGGGGAGCAACCCTTGACACTCAGGCTGTGACTCCCAAGGGGCATAGCCCTGAGGGAACAATGTAGGTCCCTACCATCTCTAGATCTATGACCTATGGCCCAAGTGTCTATTGTCAGGTCGGGGCTATGAGCAAAATCTCAATCTTTACATGGGAGATGAATAACTTGAACCAGCTAAAGACTCCTTCCACTATCTTAGGAATACAGTCCATACTTTGTTACAAAGGACCATACTTACACATCCATTCAGGCAAATTCTTCAGAAGTCTCCTTAATTTACCCAGATACTACGTATCTGTCTAGGAACCCAGCCCTTCAAGAACCACATTATTACAATAATAGATTATATTTATATAGTGTGTTGAGGTTTTCAAAGTACTTGGCATGTCAGTCACTTCTGACTCTCTGGGACCCCATCTGCAGTTTTCTTAGCAAAGATGCTGGAGTGGTCTGCCATTTCCTTCTCCAGCTCATTTTACAGATGAGGGAACTGAAGCAAACAGGGTTGAATGACTTTCCCAGGGTCACCCAGCTAGTGTCTGAGGCCAGATTTGAACTTAGGAAGATGAGTCTCCCTGACTTCAGGCAGTGCTCTACCCATTGTACCACCTAGCACACTAAAGATTAGAGACACCACCTTGCTGACAATGGTCCTGATAGTCAAGACTAGGGTTTTTCTAGTGATAATATGTGGCTGGAAAGCTGAACTGTAAGGAAGGTTGAGTGTCAAAGAGCACGTTTTTGAACTGTGGTGTTAGAGAAGACTTTTGAGAATCCCTTGGACAGCAAGGAGATCACCTCAGTCCATACTTTAAAAAACTGACTGCTCACTGAAAGGACAAATACTGAAGCTGAAACTTAAATACTTTGGCCACAAGAGAAGACAGGAGGAACAACAATAATGACAGCAATCCTCAACACTTAGCACTGGGCCTAGAGGCAGCTGGGTGGTAAAAGAGAAAGTGCATTGGATCTGGAGTCAGGAAGACATGAGTTCAAATCTGGCCTCAGAAACTATTAGCTGGTGTGATCCTGTGCAAGTCACTTAACCTCAGTCTTCCCCAGTGTCCTCATCTCTGGTTAATTCAAGGTTATCATGATAGACATTCACTATGTATACAATATATACAACACGATTTTACATAATTTGTTTCTTTTTCGATGTGCTCCTCTGAGGTTGGTCATTAACTGATCTCATTTTTGCCACTGTTCTTCCTTCCAATAGTCTCCCCATTCTGTTTTTTCCCTTTATTGATTTATTTTTATTTCATTTAAGTTCCAAATTGTCTCCCTGACTCTCTCTCCACCCCACAGTAGAGAAGGCTACCATTTGATGGAGATTTATAAACTCACATAAAACCATATGATGTGTGCGTCTATTTATCAGTTCTTTCTCTGAAGGTGGGTAGCACCTTCCTTTATAGGTCCTATATGGTTGATCTGAGTATATATCGTACTCAGAATAACTTTGTTATTCACAGATATTCTTCAAACATTATTGCTATTAATGTATACAATGTTCTCTTGGTTCTACTCTCTTCATCTGTCATTATTTCATCCAAGTTTTTCCATGGTTTTCTAAAATCAACCAGCTCATCATTTCTTACAGAGCAGTAGTATTCCATCACAATCATATACCCCATCTTCTTCAGGCATTCCCCAGTTGATGGGCATTCCCTCAGTTTCCAGTTGTTTGCTACCACAAAGAGAGCTGCTATAAACATTTTAGAATATATTGGTTCTTTTCTTTTTCCTTGACCTCCTTGGAAAAGAGAACTCATAGTGGTATGCTAGGTCAAAGAATATACATAATTTTATAACCATTTGGGCATAATTCCAGATTACTCTCCAAAATACTGGATCAGTTCACAGTTCTACCACCGTGTATTAGCATCCCAATTTTTCTGCATCCTTTCAAACATTTGTCATTTTCCCCCTTCTATTATTTTAGCCAATCTGGTAGGTGTGAGATGACATCTCAAAGTTGTTTTAATTTGTAGTTCTCTAATCAATAAAGATTTAGAGCATTTTTATAAGACTGTATATAGTTTTGATTTCTTCTTCCAAAAACTGCCTATTCATATCCTTTGACCATTTATTGATTGGGGAATGACTCATATTCTTATAAATTTGACAAAGTTCTCCATATGTTTGAGATATGAAACCTTTATCCGAGAAACTGTCTATAAAATTTTTCCCAATTTTCTGCTTTCCTTCTAATCAGCATTTTTTTAAAGGAGCGTAGCAACCTCCTATTATGCAACACTGCCTCCTGTGATAGGAGGAATGCCTCCTTTTTGAGGTCAGGTTACTACTGCCAAAACATATCTATCATAATGTAGAAATCATAGAGGAAAAAACCTAGATTTTATTATGTTTATACACAGATGAAAATAAATAAACCCCAAAAAAGATCAAGACTTTAACAAAGTCTCTTATAGACAAAATTACATTTGAGTGGCAGAGAAAATTTTATTTTACATATTACAATGTTATTCCTCTTATGTCATAAAAATTAAAGAACAAATAGATTCATAATTCCATGCTTCCTTAAATGCCATAAAAGTTGAATAACCTTAGTTAAATAGAGTCATAATTCCATTCATCATCTAAGGAAACAAATCTAGTTATATAGAATCTGTAGGTAAACTAAGTCAGGTTACAGATTAAACTAAATTTAGAGGGCTCATAAGGAGAAGCGATTTACATGTCACTTAGATAACCAAGTATTTGGGAACAGTTGAGATTCTTGCTCTGACTTCTTATCAAAGGAATGCTTTCAGCCTTAAGCAAATTTTCACTTCCTATCCGACAGGTTTCAGCCAGATTGATAACCTCCTAACTAGGAGAAACAACCCTAAACCTCCCTCCCATAATAAAAATTAATAAAAAAGGAAATCAAGAATTAAAAATTCCTTAACACTACTCTGTATAACTGCATTAGCTCCAGATTACTAGAAACATTAAGATAGCAAAAATCTAGAAAAGCAAAGATCCATCACCTCCACTGTCTGTCAGTCTCCTGCACAGATTTCTCATAAGTGCCTAATGGTGAAATATTATTATCATTTGAAAGACAAGTGTCTCCAAATGTCATCTAGTCTGCATATGTACCTCTTCAGTTTCTCACAACAGTGAAGCCCATTGTAAATGATGGGTTGTGAACTGCACATCTCATCATGCATTTCCAAGAAAGCTAAAGACCGACCATAAAGGTCAGCTCAGTAACAGCCCCTGCTAAATTTGTATGAACAAAGATATTACACTTGCTTAAGCAGTAAATTTGTCAAACACACTGTGAATGGGAATGTTATAGCAAACTGTGATCTTTTATTGTTCACAAGTCAGTTTACTATCCTTGAATATTCAAAGTTGTTGTTCAGTTGCTTTTCAATCTTGTCCAACTCTTCCTGACCCCATTTGGGATTTTCTTGGCAAAGACACTGTAATGGTTTGCCATTGCCTTCTCCAGTCCATTTTACAAATGAGGAAACTGAGGCAAACAGGGTTAAGTGACTTGCCTGGTGTCACAGACTTAGTAAATGTCTGAGGCCAAATTTGAACTCAGGAAGATGAGTCTTCCTGACTCCAAGCCTGGCACTCTATCTACTGTGCCACCTAGTTGCCCTATTACATTCAAAGATGACCCTACTAATGATAGTTAACACTGCCTATATGATTAGATGCAGATAAAAGGGCCTCATAGTAATGAAATGCTATGAATCAAGGTATGGAGCATAAAACCCAGATACATTTAAAACCTGATAAAATGAAAAAAACTTAATAAGGGTCAAGTCTAAACAAAATTATGAAATATGTCAACTCTGTTATACTCCCCAACACTCCCTTAATCAACCACTGTGCAATGGAAAGAATACTTAATGGCAAATCAAATATAATGGGTTCAAATCTTGTCTTTTCCACTATGAGTGTGACTTTGGGAAAGTCACTTAAACTCTCTAGACCTCAGCATGTTCATCTGTGAAATGAGGGAGTTGGTTTGTTCTTCAGTTGTGTCTAATTCTTCACAACCCCACAGAACATAGCACCCCAGGACCCTCTCTCCTCCACTATCTCTCAAAGTCTGTCCAATCTCATGTGTGTTGTTTCCATGACACTATCTATCCATCTCTTCCTATACCATCCCTTTTTCCATTTGTCTTCAACCTTTCCCAACATCAAGGTCTAAGGTCTTTTCCAATGGCTCCCACCTACTCATTATGTGACCAAAGAGGATTGGACTAGCTGCCCTCTAAGGTTCCTTCATTGCTTTATCTTTTGACCCTGGCCCCCAGTCATATTTCCCCTACACCATCCTGTTATACAGCATTTATAGACAAGATCTGCTAATCACTAGGTAATGCTGACAGATGCTTGGGGACTGTATACCTGGTCCCCTACAAAGCAGATGAATAAAACAAGGATGCTATGTTATTTTCAAGGAGAAGGGTTAAGGAAGACCTGGGTATCCCATCAAAGGGGCTCATATTGTTTTACACATTCCAGATCTGCCCTCTTTATCTCCCCATTAGACCCCTGAGTTATTTTCCAGATGCCTAAATCTCCTATATACCTGTCCCTTGCCGCATCCCTCTAGAGCTCCTCTATGACAACTGCCTCAGCTGAAAACTAATTCATAGTATTTCAATTTCTACTAATGTGTTAATATGTTATATCTCTCTGGTAATGATTATGAAATAAATGTATTACAGGTCATTCTCGAGTCAATGTCTTAGAGAAAATTCTGTAATTGTGAGAATTGCAAATAGGGCCTACCAGTGCTCCTCAACTCAATTCATAAGCAGGCCTGCTAGGTGGTGTAATGGATAGAATGTTTCCTTTGGAGTCAGTAAGACCTGAGTTCAAATCCTTCCTCAGATGCTATTTGGATCCTTGGCAAATAGCTTGTCTTCAGTCTCCTCAACTGTTAAATGGGGATAATAATTGTACCTCTCTCTCTGGGTTATTGAAGGGAGAGAATGAGATATTTATAAAGCACTTTGCAAACCACAACGTATTATATAAATGCTAGCTATTATAATCATTTCTTTCAGTACAGAGTAGTTTGCATTTTATAGGGACAAACCCTTTGGTAAGTTGGAGATGTCTACTCCAAGTATGGAAAGACTTCCCAACGTGGAATCAGCAAATGAAAACAATCTGTTCCAATGGCCATAAAGGTGGCTGAAGAGGCTCTGTAGACCACTTAGAGCTTGGTCAGACATCAAAGATGCCAAGGTCAGCCACCGCATCCTGAGCTGTCACCAGTCATCCTGCCTTTTATCCTGCCGCTGGATTTTGATGACTCAGGAAGACAGAGAGAGTGAGAGAGCCAGAGACAGACAGAGAGACAGAGAGGGAGAGACTGATGACTTTGTACAACTCTGCCTCACTTAAATCCAACCAGGGTTTGAGTCAAGATATCACCCCATGATGTCATTGGCAGAGGGAGTGATGAAGGAAAGAAAGGCATCAGTTGCAGGAGGCTGGAGTCCAAAAGGAGGAAGTGACTCTCCCTTTTCACCACTCCAACCCAGGAGCCATCCCACAATGCTTCTAGAAAAACTACCAAGAGAATGAAAGTTTCTTGTAACTTTCAGCAGCAAATCTTTAGTAAACCATCAAGGGCTGCAATCTCAAACTTTAAAGTGTGTTACAGGAGGACCTATGTCTGTTGGGTGTTGACAGCAAAATTAAAATGAAGCACAACTTTGGGAGACTGTCCAAATAATTATTACTTGTCATCCTGATAATAAGCCACAAGCGCACAATCACCATAAAATAGAAAATCTTAAATAGCTGTCACTGACGCTCTTAGTTCTAAAAAAACAATATAGATAGAAACATTAGTTTTAGAGAAACAATAGAAATACAAGATTAATTTTGAGTGATGTACAAGAAGGTAAAAGACAAAAAGGTAACACAACCAAAGGGATTGAGCCCATACATATCATTTAATGTTAAAACCTATAATGGGAACACTCAATTGTAAAAACGTACTCAGGCTGAGTATATTGTATATCATCCTGAGTAAGTTGACCTTTTAAGCTTTGAAACATCTTCAAAGATTAGGTTCTACTTAGAAGCCAAGTATGAAATGTGAACCCTCCTGTACATTAGGATTTCCCATGATAGATTTTCCCAAAGCTCTGACCCCTACCCGAAGCATATCTTCCACTCTTAAAACAGACTGGAGCTGAGCTGTCCTTTCCAACATACCGTGCACTTTTTAGCTCTAATCAATCCACACCCATCCTTCACCATTTAAACTGAACCTAGCCCACAAAGAACTCTGACCTGTCTGAAATGTATCAACAGAAGTGACCAGCTGTTCGGATCCCTTCAAAGGACAAAATGTTCCATACAGCTGCTTATACAGCTGCATATAAGAGGGAGGCTTTTTTTTTTAAAGACTTTCCCAGCACTCTGATGCTGCTACTGGGTCTTCCTGTGACTTCTCCTGCTGTGACTGTTATTTCTTGCTTTTTGGCCACCCAGTTGTATGAGAACAGGGGCAGATAAGGAAGTGGGTGGCAGGTTAGTAAAGACTGGCTGAAGGAAAGAAAGGAAAGGGAATAGAGGAATGATTATTCAGGGGGAGAAACCCATACCAAAAAAGAAGGGGGAGAAACCCATACCAAAAAAGAATCTGGAACTAGAAGACTGTGCTGTAGTCAGTACTACCTGAAAAGTGTTTGACTTATACTGCAAGTTAAAACTGAAAGCTGAATTTTTAATCATCTTACGTGGTATGGCAAAAAGAAAACAAATTTTAAAAGCTTGCATTTTGCAAAATCTTGCAAAACTTTCATAAAAGGCAAAAGTTAATACAAGATTGAGGGATGTGAATATACTATATAGTGTTTTACCTTTTTAAAATTTAAAAGATCCCATTACCACAATGAATTTGAATTATGAGCAAAGAAGAGTCTGTGTGGTATCTAGAGTGGCAGCCTGGGAACCAGGAAGACCTGGGCTCAAGTCTTGCCTTTAACATATACCATGGAGAACCTGCAGAAGAGGCCACATGTGGCCCTCTAGATCCTCAAGTGCAGCCCTTTGATTGAAATCATACTTCATAGAACAAATCCTTTGGGAAGGATTCCAAATCCTTTGGAGTTTGTTCTGTAAAGTTTGGATTCAGTCTAAGAGCCACACTTGAGGACCTAGAGGGTCATACTTGGCCTCAAGTCTGCATGTTCCCCACCCCTGACATATATTGACTGTGGTTCTAGGTAAGTCATTGAATCTCAGTCTTCATCAATTTCCTCTTCAGAAAAATGTTAACAGTAGTCACAATGCTCTAGGCAACTTTATAAGTTGCAGAGGAGGTGCTACCATCTGGGAAACTTTCCCTAGGCTGATAGAATCTCAGGCTAGTCCCTATCTTTAAAGTTACTTTACCTACCAAAAGACAGAAATGCAAAAATCTCAGAGCTGGAAAGGACCTCAGGGGCCATCTTAGCCAACCCCACTTGCAAAAAATTCCATCTACAGCACATCCTAACAAATTGCCATTCAACTCTTTCTTTAAGACTTGTGGTAGGGAGAGCCCGCTACTTACTGAGGCAGCCAGGTCCACTTTCGGTCTTTCTAAATGTTAGGAAGATTTTCCTGATGTCAATCTTAAAATTGACCCTTTAAAACTTCCTTCCATAGCTCCCAGTATCTGGCTTTGGGACCAAATAGACCACATCTAATTCTTCTTCCACTTGAGAACCACTCCAATACTTGAAGAGCATTCTACCATCTCCCCTGAGACTTCTCTTTTCCAGGCTATGCCTTTTCAGGTCATCTGAATGGTGGCTATTGTCATCATCATTATTGTTATTATGATTAGTATTGTCACTAGAAATTCACCATAGCTCTGAAGTGTAATTATGTAGTAACTCATGCTGAACCCTATCCCACTCATGTTGTATGTTCTGTAGGAAAAATATACTTTGTTTTTGTTTTTTTATGAGGCAATTGGGATTAAGTGAGATACCCCAGAATCACACAGCTAGTAAGAGTCTGAGGCTGGATTGGAACTCAGATCCTCCTGATTCCAGGGCCAGTGCTCTATCCACTGTGCCACCTAGTTGCCATCTTATTTATTTTTTTAATGAAATTTGCACTATGTAAAAATGAAGCATGCTCAGGATATGAGTCATGTATGAATAGAGCCTTTAGCCTGATTCTGTTATAGGCATACTTACTGTTAAAAATATATTATTCCATCCTCTATATAGACTTCATTTTATCAATATCCTTCCTAAAGGGTAGTGACCATAATTCAACAGGCTACAGATATGATCTATCAAGGGCAGAGTACAGTAAGACCATCACTTCCATAGTCCTGTATATTGTGACTTTTTCTAATGCAACCTAAGATCAAATTAGCTCTTTTGGCTGCTACATAACACTGTTGATTCATAATAGGATTGCAGTTGTGAAAATGGTTTTTCTTAGTAATCAGTATCTTAGAGACTCAGAGCTTCCCTTCCCCCCAGTCCCCTTCTCTACATGTTCTTCAGAAGGACATTATGATAAAGAGATTGCTTTGAGTCTTATCCTGATCAAACCCCAACTCAAGCCTGAATTGATTTAATGTAAGATCCAATAGCCCAAGGCTGGGAGTGGTCTGCTATGGTTGGGGGGTGGTCTGCTGGAACAGGTATTCCCTTTGCCTGGAGGTAAAATGATGGTGGGGTGATATCGGCTCCTGTCGAAAAGGTATATAAACTAGGCACCCCAACCTCCAAATGGGGCCAGTTCAGGACTGATCCCCTTAGGGGGGCCCAGCTCTAGACTGTAACTCCCACACAATGAATGTATGTCACCAGCTTGAGAGAAATTAAAACGTGGACACAACCTAATCTCATTTGTCTCTTTTCAGAGCAAACTCTGTGAAAGATTGACACAGTTAATGGAAACCCTATCAAAATGTTAAACAGCATAAGGCCAGCTAGGTAGCAGGTGGATAGAGCACAGGGCCTGGAATCATAAAGACTTAAGTTTAAATCTAGTCTCATAATCTTACTAGCTACATGACCTTGGACAAGTCATTTACTTTCGGTCTGCCTAATTCTCTCAACTGCAAAATGGTGATAATAATATCACTTGCCTTCCCAAAGTTCTTGTGATAATCATATGAGATAATCTTTGTAGGGCATTTCACACAGTGCCTGGCACATGGTAGGCCCTGTGTCCTTCTTTCCATAGATCCTTGTGGCCTTTTGTTCCTCTTCTTCAAATGACCCAAGAAACAAGAAATATATCCATGTCCCAACATGCCCTGCCATGAAAAGCAGTGGCCCCAGTTGAAGCCTATCAATCTACCCTTGCCAGCGTACTCTGGGGAGACCTACAGATCTACCATTACCAATGTGCCCACAGTTTTTCCTCTAATCAATCAACATCCATCTTTAGGTAGTTAAACTAATCCTGAAAAAAAATGAATAAACAAACAAATAAATAAAGAGAATTAATGAAGCCTTGTTCACAGAAAACTTTGTCTCATCTAAAGCTGGTCAACAGAGGCCATCAATTGCTAAAATCTCTCCAAAAAGATGACATTAAGGGGAGAGGGAATCACTAATCATTGTCAGTCTTCATCTGCGATTTCGAAGGACCGTGTTCTAAATATGAACTTTGAATCTTTTGCTTAATAACAATGTTTTATTTTTTAGGGTGATACGCAGGGGATCGGTGAAGGTGGGGGGGTTTTCTCTGTTAGCCATGTGGTGCTGAATGAGTCACTTAACCCTTTCTTGCCTCAGTTTCCTCATCCATAAATGGGTATCATAATAAGACCCAACTCCTAGGGTTGTTCTGAGGATCAAATGGGGTAATAATTGTAAAGCACTTAGCACGGTGCTTGGCATATAGTGGGTGTTATACAAACTTTAGCTATTATTATTATTTATTATTATTATCTAGAAATTCACCTAACTCCCAAGTGGAGTTATATAGTCGAACCTTATCCTGTTCATCTTGTATGTTCTGCAGGAAAGGCACACTTCTTTATTTTTCTACAAAATTTGCACTCCATAAAAATGAAGCGTGAACAGGACATGACTCATTCATGAATAGAGCCCTTAGCCTGATTTGTGGCAGCTAGCATGCTGTCATAGGCATACTTATTGCTAAGAATGTATCAAATTACCTTGGCTGCAATTATTAAAATTTCTCTTCTACCTTCCAAGTGAACTTGATTTCAAGTGCCAAGAGTCTCCCCAGTGAGTTTTCCCATCAAATATTTCATAACTAAAACATTAAATACATCTGCTAAAAGAGGACAAGTAATAGTATAATCCATTTTATTTAAAAAAGGCCTGCAATTTCAGAAGTACTAATGCTAATACTATAACCACCTAGTTTAAAATGTAGTACAGTATAATTCTGCACCTGCCAATCCTGGATGAACAGAGATAGGACAAGAGAAAAGGCGCGGTATTACCTAAGGTAAAAAAAAAAAAAAAATTACTATCAAAGTTAAATATCTGAAATATCAGTCCTGAGTACCAGAATTGAAAATAACCAAATAAATATTCATGTCCAACGTGTTGTCTGCTTGCACTGAAGTAAACATGCTGTTCTGCTTCCAGGATATTCTAACATTATTTTGAAATGGGTGAATTCATTTAGAACAAGCTTGAACATTTATTTATGTGAATTATCTAGCAAAATAATTTTTCCTTATTTTAATGGGCTTTCCTTTCCACTGAAATTTGATACTTCCCCACATGCATATATATGTTTATTTCTATTATCCACTGGCTTTCCAAGACCTTTGTTTTATTTCACACATAATCTTAAATAACGTTGACCTTTTTATAGCATTATAATGAAGCATTCAGAAATGAAGTATATTGAATTTGAGGTGGATTATCGTAATATAGCATGGATTGTGTATGTGTATATTATATATATGTGTGTATTGTACATATGTGTGTATGTATATATCTTGATGCCACCATTACCTAATGATAACAGATTTGACATAACCTCTACCAGGTAGTCACTGTCTTCCACATAGTCTAACACTGTGTAATTCTACATTAAGCTCATGCCTCAGAGCACACAACCTGTCTTTGACAAGAGCAAATGAGATTTAAAGAAATCATAGTTAAATACATCAGTAGAGCCAATGACTACCAACAAAAATAACTAGAGAGGTTATGATATAAACTCAGCTATAGTTAGTTTCAGGATATCTGATAGACCCTGTGGCAAAGTACAACTAATGGGATTTTCCTTCTTTAAAAGATTAGAAAAGCAGGCTTTGAAAAATGTATCATATGAAGCCCAGCATGGTGGCACAAGGCTTTAATCACTGCTTCTGGGAAAACTAAGGCTGGTAGATACCTTGAATTCTAGAGTTCTGAGCTATAGTTGAGCTAAAGTCAACCAGGTGTCCACACTAAGTCTGGCAATAATAAGATAAAGCTTCAGAAAGAGGTCAGGATAAGGAGGGACAAACCATCACAGGTCAGAAACAGAGAAAGTAAAAGCTTCGAGGCCAATCAGCACTGAGGTCAGCCTGGGCAAAAATGGGGAGTCCTAGAGATGGTATGCTTGCAATGTATGATCCTGAAAAAAACTGTCTGAATGATGAGACAATCACAACTACTAAGCAAAACGATATAAAGGAATGGTGTTCATTGAGCATACTACTCACTCAAGTTGCTATAGCATTGGAAACATTGCCATTTGTTTCAAATGAAAACCACCATTAGGTATTAATATCATGTGCTGAAAATATGGTTAAAGGAAGACTAATGTGATAAGTACAGAGTTATATTGGGGACAAGCAAAAAAAAAAGATAAATAACCTGCTAGTTCATTATAACCATTAAATTATCTGTTTTAACTTATTGATATTGCCAAAATAGAGAAAGTGTCACATAGTGGATAGAGAGAAAGTCTCTAAATCAGGAAGACCTGAAGTATAAATCTGGCCTCTGACACAAACTGGCTCTGTGATCCTGGTCAAATCACATAACCTCTAAGCTCCCCAGACAAATCTCTAAGGCTGTAAAGTGCAGAGTAGGTGCCAATTTGTATGGGTAGAGGAAATTTCCTCATCAGGAGTTCCCTTTGCCTATAAAGTCACAAAATACTGCCCTAATAGTAAGAACTTACTAAAATCTAGTTTTCCACTTAGAAGAAAAAGCCATTGGTCCCTAAAAATCCAGGTCAATCCAGCATCAAAGAACAATGACATTTCTGACCAATCCTGTCTTGGGCAGTCAGCTGACTATTGCATGTGTGTCTAGCCATTCACCAAGTGTCTTTTGCTTTTCAGACCTCAGCAAGTGACAGCACAATTTCTCACCTGCCAGTTAGTATCCATTAGCAAGCAATACTCTAGAAGTCTAGTTCTCAGAAAACCACAAAGTAAAGAATGTGTTGAAGATGATACATGACAAGACTGCCGAATGGTTTCCCCTACTGGCCTCCACTCCCTCTGGGTTCATCACCCATTATTATTCATTATTTATATAATATCATAAGTGCATAGCTATATTGATGGAATCCAGTCTGTGCCAACAAGGTTGTAAACTTTGTTCACTTCCTGTATTTTAAACAATCCTCTGATTCATTGGCTTTTAAGAAAAGAATATAGGAGTAGGAGAGACACAGACATGGTACATAAATGGTTCAGATCCTTTAACTGAACAGGAATATATTTTTAGAGCACCTGATAATGCTAAGAGGCATTTTAGAAGAAGAATTACACGTAGAGAAGGCATAAAAATGAAAATAAAATAAAGAATCAAAGCCACAGGTTAATGTATAACCATTACATAATTTCGATAGTTTGCTCAGGACAGGACCAAAGCAACAGCAAAGAAAATCACATAGACGTGGCCCACTATTTCCCTGTGAGGACTTTATGCTAAGTCCAAAGCAACACTCATCTTGGATGTCAATTTCTTAAAGAAATCTGTCTTGATCATCCAACTCTCTATGAATTTCTTAGACCACTCTGAGCTCTTCCTAGATTCTAACAAATAATGGTCTTTTCTTCCTAACATTATTTCTTTATTATGCTTCTTTTTTCCCTTGGCATTGTCAAAGTAAATAAATGGTCCAGCATAATATTAATTAGCAATATTTAATCCTGAAATACATCCACAAAAGATGGAAAAGTAAGAGATGAAATTCTCATCATCTGACTCTTTCTGAACTCTCATAAGCTTATATCTTCAGTTTTAATGATGTTTTATATGGACACTATTTCAATGTGACAGGGAGTTTATTGATGTTGATATATGAAAGTAAACCTAGAGACCTTTGGAGAACCTAAAAAAAGAATAATAAAAGGGCAGAAGAGAAATAGAAAGGAGAAAATACTACCAACAGACAAAAGAGAATAAATATGTTAGACAAAGCAAACTAGATGGAAGGACTAGAATAAGAAGATGTTGTTTATGATTACAGCAGCTCTAACCCAATCTATATAAGCAAGTGGTTAATTCTGAAAAGTGGGAAATTAAAAAAAACTTAAGACAGCAACTGAATATTATAAAAGACTAGAATTTAAGAATACCTCAAAAGACCAAGCAAATTTGGGGTCAATTGATGTCCCTGGTCCTTCGAGTATTAATATTTCCTTGAGGAGTATAAAGGTACAAATAGTTGCCACAATTAGGAGGTCAAAAGATTTCAAGAAACTGCCTTAGTCAATTAATGTTTAATTTCTTTGTTTAAAGGAAAGATGGTAGCCAAGAGTTTTATTTGTTTGGATAAATAAATCCATTTAATAATGATTTAATAATATATTTAAATAAATAAACTTAAATAAATAATAAAAGAATTAATAATGTATTGATTATTTAATTAATCTGCAAAGTACCATGGAGGATGCTAGAAGAGCTTGAACTTTGCCTAATGAAAAAGCAAATAGTGTTTGATAAGAACACAAGAGTGAAGAGCTCAATGCAAAGACCCACTGAGCCAGATTAGCCTAAGAACATTGTAAATGGAATTGAAAGATCTACTGGTATTTTAGAGTACCTTTTCTGGGTTGCAAAAATAGCTTGTCATCATCAATTGGGGAGTGACAAAACAAGTTATGGAAACAATCCTAATGGAATATCATTGTGTTGTAAGAAATGATGAAATGATGCAAAATGGACTAAAGAGAACCAAAAAGATATACATGTATATGTATGTACATACATTCATATATATATTTATACACACATACATATATACATATACGCATACATATATGTGTGTATACATGTATGTGTGTATGTATATATGTATGTGTGTATGAATATACGTGTATGCATGTATGTACATCTATATATGTGTATATATGTGTGTGTGTATACACACACACACACACAGACACACTATTGAAGAAAGTAAATGAGAAAAAAACAACAACAAAACAAAGTAAATGCTGCAAAATTATAACAACCAAGCTTGGCCCCAAACAAAGGATATTAAAAGACTCCTTGCCCTCTTTATTTGCCAAGATAGAATAAAATAGGCATGGAATGCTAAATGTTTTGATAGGTTTAGTAGTCTTGCTGAACTGTTTTTCCCATTATTTTTATTCCTTGTTGTAAAGTTTGACTCTCTTGGAAAGGGGAGGAAAGAGGTGATATAAAAGCAAAAGATATAAAAAGGGAGCTCACACAGATCAGGTTTGATCCTGGAGGGACTGACCCACCACTGATCCCATTCTCGTCAGCTTGTTCACATGCCCTATTTTTATGAAATAAATGGATACCACTCGATATCTGTTCATATCCAATGGATGGATACCATCCAAGGAAGTCCACCCATGTTTGTCCAAGAAATCTCTAAAACAAAGCTAAGATTCTCTACAAATAGAGGTTAACAAGATCCTCTACCACAAAGGTATATAATATTCAAAATAACTATTATATATGTAAGTATTATACTATATTATGTATATTATTTTATATATAATGTAATTAGATATATACACATATTTAAGATGCATAAATATATCTAGATACTTAAAATAATTTTTCATTTCTTACACTACAGAAAATATATACCATGAAGAACACTATCTCACATGAACATATATAGAAATATGAAACTGAAATAGCCCATTGTCATCATTATACTCCTGCCATAAAGTAAAGACATTTTGTGGGATGGATGAACAGATATTTCCTCTTCACCTTGGACCTATATAAGCTACTCTCAATTTAAACCAAATCAACAAACATTTATTAAGTCCCAGACACTGGGATAAGTGCTAGGGATACATTCTAATGTAGGAGATAGCATGCAAACCACTATATACATACATACATGCATGTATACATACATACATGTGTATTTCTGTATGTGTATATGTATGTATACATGGTATGTATGCGTACATGTATTGTTTGTGTTTGTGTATATATACACATATACACATATATATGTATGTATATACACACACACACACACACACAAACAGTTCAACAAGACTACTAAACCCTTCCCCTCTGTGCGCACATGCATACATATGTATACACATATATACATGGAAGGCACTAACATTGAGGAGGAGTGAAAAAGCTCTCTTGCAGAAGACTGATATTTGAGCTGAAAAGTTGGGAGAAGGAGTTTTCTATGCAAGGAACATCTGAGAACAGTATCTCTAGATCACAGAATAAGATAAAATTGATGGAACTTGACAGCTAATTGTATATAGGAGGTGAAAGACATTGAAAAATTGAGGGTGACACTTAGAAACCTGGTGACTGGGAGTATAATGGTCCCTCAACAGTAATTGGGAATATCAAGTGAGGGGAGGATTAGGGGAAAGGTAATGAGTTCAGTTTTGGACATGTTGAATTTAACATGCAACTGGAAATGCAAGACTGGAAATCATAAAGAGGTTAGAGCAGTCAGTCTACAAATGGGCCTACTGTGTGGCACGCACTGTACTAAACACTTGGAATATACTTACTATAAATATAAAAAGAAAGACAATCCCTGCCTTCAAAGAGCTTACAATCTAACAGAGCAAGACAATACACACAAGAAGATGAAAAGATGGAGGATAGATGAAAGGCACACAGGCTGAGCGCCTGATAAAGAAGCCCATAGATGTGCATCCAGGAAGAAAATGAAAGGATAGGTATCCTGGGCTTCTTCTTTGAAAAGGGGTTCTGTGAGGAACCAACAGAGTTTATGAAGTAGGGAAGTGATATTTTCACAGATGTGCTTAAGTAAAATTAGTGTGATAATATTGGATAGCTTTGAGTGGAGGAGGGGAAAGCCTTGAGTTAGGGAGGCCATTGAGGAGCCTATTGCAATAATTAAGCAAGATGTAATGAGTGCGTGAACTCAGGGGGTGGCTATGTGAATATAGAGAAGGTGTCAGATGCAAGACACACTGTAGGAATATTAAGATTTTGCATCTGATAGGATATGTGGGGTGAGAGAGGAGTTGGAGGTAATAGTGATTTCTAGAAGAATGGGGTGCCTTCTAAAACTGGGCAGTCTGGAAGAAGGGTAGATTTGAGAGGGAAAAATTCTACTTGGAATAGATTGAGCTTGACAAGGCATCAAGTGCAGATACCTTTTTCTAGAAATTTGGTTAAGAAAGGGAAGAATAGTTTCTTTGGGAAGTGAGACAGGAAATGAATTAGGGAGGAAGTAAAGGATTTCCTCACTGCAGTGAAGGCCAAGGTGAAGTTGGATAACATGAATTTATAGCATACTCAGTCAATGTACTTGTGTGACTTCCTCCAACTCCATCCAGCAGCATGTGAGTAGGAGTGGAGGATAGGGTAAATAACCCAGAGCTGTGGTCTGGCAGGGAATTTACCGTGATAGAACAAGGGGGTCACAGATCCAAGAGTTGATGAGAGTGTGGAGTTGAACTGGTTAACTATACAGTTGATGTTGGGAAGAAAGTACTGGTAGATGGAAAGACTGGAGTCTGCAATAAAGTAAATAGATTTAGGAGGGGTGAAACAGAGGGAGACAGAAAAAACAGAATTATTATAGTCAGAGGAGTGTTAGAATGCTTTGTTAAGGAAGTGGAGTATTTATGAGTAATGGTAAGTTCTAGAGTGTGACTGCCCTGGTGTGGGGATGAAATGAAGTAGAAGGTAATGGCGCTGAAGGAGATTGATGGATTGGTAGTTAAGGGAGTTTGTGGGAGCATCAACATAGATAGACCCCCCCCCCCATATGAGTGCAGGAGTTGGCAACAAAAGGAAAGCCATAGACTCATTCTACATGCCTTGGGAGGAAAAAGAGGGTCAGGTATGACACAGGGACAAATAGAGCACAGCCACCATAATTTGAATAGGGTGGAATATTTTAATAATTTGAATTTCAAAGGAGGAGAAGTTGCTGAGTAATAGTGGCAAGGAGAGAATCTAGAAGTGGCATTTGGAGAGCAAGAAGTATTCCAATTCCCCCTTTAGGACCAATGAGTGTGTGGGGATGGAGGCGGGGGAAGAGAGCAAAGGTACAGCTGGTACTAAAGACGGTGGCCAAAAAGTCGTCATCATCTTGAGGAAACAAACCTTCAATGAGATCAAATAGACAGAAGGATAGTGAAAGAAAGAAGTCTAGGATGCCTGGAAATTAGTTCACCATGGAATAGGAATTCCAGCAGAAATAGTGGAATGGTAAAGTCAGCATGAAATATGGGTGGAGTAGGTCTGAGGAGACTTAGGTTGAGGATGGTTTGCTCCTAGGTAACTAATGACTGAGTGATACAGGAGCAGGGAGAGAAATAGGAAGTGTGAGTTTGTTAACCATGGGGGTAACAATAGGTGCCAGTTGAATTATGATACATGTAGTCCTAGTATAAAGATGAGTATAAGGGAGGCCAATCAATCATTTAATCAATAAATTAATAAGCATTTGTAATGCCAAGCAAAGGCAACTTCCAAGGTTCAGAATACTAGCATATTAACTCTCCATTTTATTCAGTGACAAATTAAGGCAAAACATTCACAGAACAGAGAAAATCAAAATACAGTGTAATTCAGTCATTTAGCAAGTTCTCAACTCAATCACAAAGTATCTCAATTCAGTCACAAAGTATAGAGACAAAGTACCCCACCCCTGGCTAGTACATTCATTTAGTCAATCACAAAGTCTCTCTTCTCAAATGGAGATTAGTTTCCAATCATAAACAAAGTACATTCATTTGGTCAGTCACAGAGAACAAAAAGTCAAAAGTTTCCCACCCCTGGATCACAACTGGATTACATAATTATCATCATTTAACACCAAGCACCTTCTCAAAAGGGACCAGGGAGAGCACAAAAGGCCATCTACCCCTAAGCTACAACAAGGTTAAGATATCATTACAGGATTTAATACCCAAAGAGAGGTCTGTTCTTCATCTTGATCCGAGGCAAGTTCTCAGCAATCTCTGTTCCTGGGGAGACAAAGCTTAACAAAGCCATGATATACATTGCCAGTGTCCTCAACAATTGACTCTTTGCTTGCAGAACAGTCTCAGGATGCCTGAACCAACAGAAAGGTTCCAGGACCTCTGCAACAGCAGCATTGTCCTTCACCAGCACACAAATCTGGCAAAACAACATCAAAACAGACAGACAAAATACTGACATCACAGCCACACCTCCTCGGTTCTCAGCAGATCCAGGTAGCAGTTCTCAAAAGTCCTGGGCAGTTCCAACTGGCCCTCAGCAGTCTGGGCGGCTTCGGCTGGCAGTTCTCTCTCTCTGGCTCCCGGCAATTCTCTTTTCTCTCTGCCTCCATGATGCTGCTCCCCAAAAGTTCTTCTGCCTCTCTCTGCCTGGGCCTTCTCTCTAAATCCAGATCCTCCCTGTTCAACCCTCTCTCTTCCCGTCAACAAGTCCATCCCACAAGTGGGATTCACAAGCTCTAGGTTTTAACACTCAACTCCAAAACTAAGCCAATACAAGTGGATCTTTAAATTTCATTACCATTACAGCATTTAATAAGTGCTCATTATTTGCCAGGCACTGAGTTTATACTCTACAAGCAGAGGACAATTAAAAATATATTAGAAAATATTATTTGGGCTTAAGAAATGAAAAATCTAAAGACCTAGAGACTACTAATTAGCTGCATTTTATATATTATGAATGTCCTTCAAGATGAGAGTAAGAAGAATAACATCTCCAAAAAAAAAGAAAGGTACTATATTTTAACAGGTAGCAAAAGGTAATTGACATGGGATTAATTTTTGAATCAGTTGTTTGATTCAATCAAATGAATGCCAAAATATAGAAAAAAGTCAAAATCCGAAGGAACTAGAAGAAAAATACAGATGAGAAAAATTGTGTCATTAATTGTGAGCAATTAAAACTGCTTCAACATTACTCATTTGAAACAAGTTGTTTATACTTTAAAATGGGAAATGGGCAGAGATCACAAATAACTGACCATTATTCACTATTTTCTATAGAACTTTATTGTTGTTGTCAGAACATGGAGACCAAGAGACCAGAAACTGCCACAGCCAATCA
The DNA here is from genome assembly GCA_028646515.1 of Pseudochirops corinnae. Taxonomy (NCBI): domain Eukaryota; kingdom Metazoa; phylum Chordata; class Mammalia; order Diprotodontia; family Pseudocheiridae; genus Pseudochirops; species Pseudochirops corinnae. The sequence goes on along the minus strand of CM053587.1, from coordinate 18,942,599 downwards.
GCAAACATTCAAGCTCCTTGCCAACTACAGAGAAATGACAGGCAATGGAAAAACCAATTTCAAGAACAAACTCATTTGTAAGATATTATGAAAGAAGGCTGGGTAAATTTACAGGCAGCATTGCCTACCAAAAGGACAGAAGTAAGTGGAGCATAAAATAGCCCAATGAAAGTCTGGAGTGGAAACCAACTGTTGAGTTAAATATAATAAGAGCAGTTACTCCAGCAGTGAGCATTAATGAAAGCAATGGAAAGCATTCTAAAGAATGCAGGTTCTCTAAGAATCCAGGTTGAAAGGGAATCAGTCTTGGGTGGAAGAGGGAAGTTTCTCCCCCTGTACTCACTGCCAATTTTACTGGAGAATCTGGAGCAATAGGAGATATTACATCCAACCAGGAACAGAAAAAGTTATACTGGTTCCTGCATAAGAGGTATGAATATTTTTTAACTTTTATTATCTAATTTTGTTTGCAAAGCATTTTAATTGTATATGTAATTGTATATGTAATTACATTTTTATGCAAATTTTATTTTTAAATTATTTTGAATTATATTCTATAATTCCACATTGATTCCTAAAAAGGTCAAAATGATTTATAGCTCTACTAGGTGTTGTTTTACCATAACCACAGCAGTATTGAATTTTATTATCTTGGGGCAGAGCCAAGATGGCAGAGTAATAGGAAGCATTGTGGTTGGCTCTCCTCCATAAACTCCTCCAAACAGATCTAGAAAATACACCAGACTGAATCCTGATGTGTAGATATAGGAAAAAAGTCACAGTGTGTCATTTGCCCAGCCAAGATTGGCATAGGGAGACCAACCAGGAGGTTTGTAGATGCTAAGGACAGGGTCAGAGTGGGAGCATACTACACAATGCACTCCAGTGCCTGGGAAGAAGCTATATACTAGCATAAGAGGAGCTCCCAAACCTTACCAGAGCTCCACCAGACTCATACTAGGGCACCACAGGGACAGGTGCCAACTGGTATCTTTGTTGCTCATTACTCAGTTCTGGGTCAAAGATTCAGGATGGACTGAGAAGGAGACCTTCACAAGAATGGTCTTCCCCATCATGGAAGCCCTAGGAGTGTACTGAGAAAGGAGGAAGTTCAGAAGCTAGTAGCAACAGCAGCAGCAGTGATTGGGCTCAGGCCCCAAGCTCAGAATAGGGTTTTACTTCCAGCATCTAACTCAGCCTGCAGAGGAATAATCAAGGCAATAATCCCACACCAAAAAGAAGCTTGCAATTCCATCATTGAATCAATAGAGCTTTCCAACTGGCTGATAGGAGCTAAGTCCAGCAGCAGCCTATATTTCCACAGATCCAAATTCAGACCAGGAACTTGTAGAGCTCAGACAAGAGCGGGTAGTGCCCTTCTTGGATAAGACCACTTTGGGAGAACTGAAATGTTACAGGTCCCCAGTCTGAGATCCTGGAATAACAAGGAAGCAGCAATAGAACCAACTCAGACATTTCTTCCAGAACTGAAGCAGAGCACAGTTCTACCATCAAGTCTGGGGTCACGATATAGGGGAATAGGCAAATAAAGAACTTCACTATAATAATCTAAAACAAACACAGGAAAGAATAACTCCAAAATAGCCACAAGCAAAACCTCAGAGAAAAATACAGCATGGCCACAAACTCAACTAGAATTCCTAAGGAAAATAAAGCAAGGTTGTTGTTGTTGTTGTTGTTGCTTTTTAATTAACTAGAATGACAGCACTGGAGGAGAAAATCAGAAAAGAAACAAGATCCTTGGAAGAAAGAATTGGGACAGAAATTAATAGCTTGTCACAAGAGGTACAAAACTTTGCCCAAGCAACAAACTCCCTAAAAATTAGAATGGACCAAATGAAGCCAATGATTCCATGAGGCAATGAGAAATATTAAACTAAAGTCAAAAGACTGAAAAAAATTAAAAGAAATCAAGGTATATCATAGCAAAAAAAAAAAAAAGCTGACCCAATTAAGGAAAAACAAATTGAGGAAAAATTTAAAAGTGATAGACTATTTGATCACTATGACCAAAAGAAAGAGAGATCAACAGAGAGACAGACAGACAGAAACAGAGAGACAGACAGAAAGGCAGAGAGAGCCCAAATATCTTGTTTCAAGAAATCTTAAGAGAACGTTGTCCAGACCTCTTAGAACCAGAAGTAAAGAAGAAAAATCAACAGATCAGCTCCTGCAATAAACCACAAAATGAAAACTGCCAGAAACATCATGGTCAAAATCCAGAGTTTCAAGATAAAAGAAAATGCTACAATCAGCCAAAAAGAAAGAATTTGAATATCAAGGAGCCACAGTCAGGATCACACATGATTTAGCAGCCATCACTATAACAGATTACAGAACTTGGAATATGATATTCCAGAAAGTAAAAGATATGAGCTTACAGACAAGAATAACTTACCCAGAAAAACTGAGTATAATCCTAGGAAGAGAAAATAAACTTTTAAGAAATAAAGTACTTTCAAGCATTCCCGATGAAAATAACAGAACTGCAGAGAAACTCTGAAGTTCAAACACAGAAGCGAAGAGAAACATAAAAAGGTGAACATGAATGAATAATAATAAAGGACTAAACAAGGATAAACTGCTTGCATTCAAATAGAAGTGATAGATATATGTATCCCTTCTGAGCTCTATCATCATCTGGAGTCATAGAGGAAGTCTAATTAGACAAGGCTCAAGAGTAGTTTTGTTTCATGTTGATCTTCAGAAAAGAATTCAGAAAGAGGGGGCAACAGGAATACATACACCAGGGGAGAAGTGAAAGGAAGGTGGGGAAATCACCTCATATAATCAAGGTACACAGGTAGATATCTACACACAAAAAAAAAAAAAGGAAGAAGAGGTGGAAGGGAGTGACTGGCACTTGAAATTCAATTTCATTTGAACAGGTAAAAAGAAGCAGAGAGTCCAAAACACAGTTGGATATAGAAATACATTTTATTCAACAGGGAAATAAGAGGGAAAGGGGGAGAAGGGGGAATTGTAGGTAGATTAAAGAAAGGATTAGCCCTAAGCAAAACAGATTCTAAGAATGTACAAAAATATTTATAGCTCTTTGTGGTGGAAAAGAACAGGAATCTAAGGGGGTTCTCATAAGTTGGGGAAAGGAGGAACACATTATAGAATATAAACGTGATGAAATACTGTTGTGCTGAACTCTCATCATTAATGACCAATCAGGATTTCAGAGGACTATGATGAAACGTGGTATCCAACTCCTTATAGAGGTGAAGGACTCAGAATGCAGAATGAGACATATGCCTCTGTATGTGTGTCCGTGTGCCTGTGTCCGTGTGTGTATGAATATGGCATGGCCAAAGTGAAAATTTGTTTTGATTGACTCTTTTTGGTTTTTTCTTGTATTCCCAATGGGAGCAGGGGGCAGGGGCAAGAAGTAGGATTTGAATTGATTAAAACAAATAAAATATTTTTCAAAGACAAAAAAAATGGACTTTAAAGGTTGGGGATGCATTTTTCCAGTCAAACATAAGATCTTTGAGGTCAGTGACTATGGCATTTTTATCTTCATATTTCCAGTGCCAAGCACAGTGCCTGACACCTAGTATTTTCTTCATAAATGCTTGTTGAATTGTTTTACTATCTTTGGGTGAGTTCAAGACTCAGAGTTTTTCTAATGTGTATTTTTCTGATTATTAGAGTTATCACATCTTTTTCTTCTTATGGTTATTGATAATATGCTTTGTCTTTGGAGATCTAACTATTCATACCCTTTGACCCATTATCTATTGGAGAATGACACTATGTAATGCCAATGCAATTTTCACAGTGCTGACAGCAACTGTAAATATGCTAGCATAGTTCTCAGTCACAAAATACAACAGACTCTCCATATAGAGGAGAGAAGAAAAACATTTATTCAGATATCAGAAAACCAAATCCTAACACCAGGAAATTGAATCCATAATAGCAACATAGAAGCTAATATACCATAACACAGAGAATCACACCATCCTTTAACCTTCCCACAAATCAACACTTACAAGCCCAGTTGCCTCCCTGGCTGTGTCCTCTCTCTTCCACCATCTAGCTGCTCTGACTCCTAGCTTCCTGTGGGCTCTGCTGCACTCTTTAGCAAACTCCTCCCACCACAGGCTCCATGTGATTACATTCAAACTATTGGGGGCAGGGAAGATCTTTGAAGCATGGAAAGTCTTCACATTTCCTTAGGCTTATTAAGGGGCAGGGAAGATTTTCAAATTACCATTGCTATTACACACTAAAGGAGCGCAAATTTTTTATAAAACACATTATAAAAGCTGGATATCTCAGTATGTTCATTTTTTCATTAAATATATAGTTTGTGACTACAATACTTATCTGTTGAGGGGAATATTTAGGAATATTGACTAGAATCTCAGTTTCATGTTTATATTAAAATGTGCTCCAAAAAAATTGTCCAGTACTAGCACTGTGCTAGGCATAATTTGCTCCTCTATGCTCCCCAGTGTGGTGACATTTTTCACTAGGACAACTTTGTAGTAGAGAGGGGAACATTTTCCTGTCAGTTATCAGATCCTGTCAGTTATCATTCTACTTTAGATTCTAAAAATTATAAGAGTGCATCTTCATTTTTCTCCTTTGCAGCAAAACAGGCTTTCATTTCTTTCTACAATATTAATCAATCAATATGACTTTTTTAAGCACCTACTATGTGCCAGGCACCATGTGAGGCAGTAGGGATAGAACAAAAGGGAAATGGTCCCTGCTCTCAAGGAGAACAATGATATGCTCGTTAGTCTATGAGACCAATGGTATGATCGTTAGTCTAAGAAAGTGTTAGGATTATCACTATGTTTTAAATTTTATTTAAATTTTGACTTTATCTGTATCTAACTTCAATTATACATTGGCAAACTGCTTGGTGGTATTGGCCTGATCAGAAGAATCATGGTTCCTTTCTATAGTTGCCTTAGACCAAGAGATAGCATAGGGGCAGTTTTAGCACATTAAAAAAAAATCATTACTGTATTTCTAGAATAATTACAATCAAAAACAGAAAGGGAGATATGCGATGAACCAAGCATAGCTAGAAGCAGACAATTAAACTCATTTGGGGCTAATTGGTATGGAATGTATTTTCTTCCTTCTCAAAAGAAAAGGAGTGGCAGGAAAAAATATTATTTCAAATATCCCTTGATGATTGAAAAGGCATGGGAACTGCTTCTGATATGTCATGGTCATTGACTTGTAACTAGCATTAGTAGTGTTAAATCACAATTAGACCAAGCACATATAATCATACTGCAGGAGTCTCTAGTGGCCTCCAATAAAGCCTCTTATCCTAGCAAGATCTTGAAAAGACAGACCTTTAGTGAAGGTCTGAGTCCTACTGGTGACAAGTGACTCAGTTTCTGTTATAGATAAGTATCCCAAAATTGAGAAAGCTATTACTTTGAAAACGACTTGAAGTTAACTACCCTCTCCTCTTTTCTATGAACCCTTCCGAAATCAGCTTCTTTTTCCCTGCTATGGAGGAAAATAAAAGGATTTTGCTGAAGATGTTAGAACCTTTTAGTATACTTGCAGACTGATTTAAAATCTGAGCACTAATGCTAAGCCCATCCCTAGTTCACACACTAAGTCTTACTCATATTTAGCTCAACTGGGTTATTTTCACTGCTTATACTGAGATATAACACTCAGTGTTTTATATAATATATAATATAATATTATATAATATATAATAATTAATAAATAATATATTGTATAAATCATAATTTATAATATAATATTCAGCAAATACTCTGTTTTTAGAAAAGAAATATTTAAATTAGCTTAGCTGAAGCTGAGGTTATTAAGATAGTAAAACAAAAATGTCATTTTTAGCCAAACATTTATTGCTGAACAAAATTAATATAAGTACCCCTCCTCCTCCTAAATTCATCCTGACCAAATCCCACAAAAAGGTAGGTAAACTTTATATCAGGAGAAACAAACACCTTCTAACCTCTAATTGGGAGAGAGCAGAGAGCAGTGTATCAAAAAGCCTGTAAGGTTTTGGTTTTTGTTTTACCAGTCAGAGAACCTTGGTTAAGGGGTCATTAAACTGAAATAACCTTAAGAAAGGGAGCCTTACCTGGGCCATTCTCCCCTCTTTCCTGTGCTACTGCCCAACCCAACTAAAAGTAAGTAGATAGGGGTGCTAGGTTGCACGACGAATAGAGCACCAGCCCTGGAGTCAGAAGGACGTGAGTTCAAATCTAGCCTCAGACACTTTGATGCTTACTAACTGTGTAACCTTGGGCAAGTCACTTAAACCCAATTGCCCTGCCCTCCCCCCTCCAAAAAGCAAAAAAAAAAAAAAAAAAAAAGGGAAATAGATAGTCCTTGCTCATGACTTCTCCCAGAGGCTGCAGTGTTACAAAGTAGATCATGAAGTTGGAGGGAGAGGAGACCTTTACAATGTCAAGGGAGCCTAAGTTCCCAGTTCTCTTTCCCCTCTAGGCTGAATCTCAGAGGTCCAAAAGTTCTATAAACCCCACTACCCACATCTTACTCCCCATCCCACTCCTCCCAGCTACTGTGCCTTTCTTTCAGGTCTGGGCAGAATCACTGTCTGTCTTGTATGACACGGAATTCAGAACCAGTCACTTTCATGGAGTGAACGGATAGCCAGACCTTAAGTCAAAAGCCTGTGAATTTCTTCTGGCTCATTGCCTTGGCATACAAAGTAGGTTAAAAGTGGGGATGGTAAATGAGAGTTCAAAGTATTAGATTTTTAGTATTAATTAATGAGGATTTTAACTTGTGTGGTAGTTCTGTCTTCTTATCTTGTGAATTCAGCTGTAATTACCTCATATCTAGTGGATGATTCCTTTTTCTCTAATTTTGGGGTTTTGTGAAGTTGGAAGAAGCAAGTACTCGATGAGGAGGGATGTGACCAGTAATATGATCACATAAATATCCTGTTTCTGGTGCTCAAATATTTAATAAATGTTCCAAGAATTCTCAAGCAGAATTATTCTGGACTGAAGGAATGAAAAGTTTCCCTTAAAAATAGTACAACTCTGTACTGGAATATATAACCTATATAGGATTCTTTATTTCTTAATATATTTTCTTTTTTCCAATTTTTTTAGCATTTTTATTTAAAGTTTTGAGTTCCAAATTCTATCCCTCTCCTCATCCTGAGACAGTAAACAATTAGATACAGGTTATAAATATGCAATTATGCAAAACATTTCCATATTAGTCATTTTGTACAAGAAGACTCAAATAAAAGGGAAAAAAAGAAGGGAAAGTGAAAATAGTATGCTTCAGTCGGTGCTTTGTCAAAATCAATTCTTTCTCTGTAGGTGGATAGTATGTGTCATCATTAGTCCTTTAGGATTATCTTAGAGCATTGTATTGCTAAGAATAGCTAAGTCATTTACAATTTTTCATCTAACAATATTGTTATTACTGTGTACAATGTTCTCCTGGTTCCATTCACTTTAGTAATGCATCAGTTCATGCAAATCTTTCCAAGGTTTTCTGAAATCATTCTGCTTATCATTTCTTATAGCACAATAAAATTCCATGACAATCATATACCACAGCTTGGTTAGCCATTCCCCAACTGATGGGCATCCCTTTGATTTCTAATTCTTAGCCATCACAAAACGAGTTACATAAATATTTTTGTACAAATAGACCTTTTCCCTTTTCTAGATGTTTTGGGAATCTATATGGAATACTAATGACTCCCATTTTTAATTAGAAATAATTAGTGGCCTTGCAGAGTTCTCATATGGACCATATGGGCCCATCATTTTCCATTCCTACAAAACACTTCTAGTATAGGAGTTCTGAATATTTGGGGATTAGGAATGAGGAAAGAGAGAACAGTATGTTAAAATAACAGCAAGGACATTTCTGGTTCATGTGTGCAAATTATTCACTTCCACTAGATCCCTTTGACTCCTCAATACTAAAAAAAAGGGGGGGGGAAGAAGGAAGATGAAGCTTCATACACACACACACATACACACACACACACACACACATACACACTAGATCAATACAGATCTAAAGTTAATACAACTAAATTCATAGGACAATGGAAAGAAAACCCTAACAAGGTAAAAATCCTTATGAATTAATGCACTCTAATCCTTAAGGTGTTTCTTCAGCACTGCTACCCCACCAACATCTCCACTCCAGGCAAGGACGCACAAGTTGACCCACGACCTTGTGCCTGGGGCCCATCTTGAGATCCCCCTGAAGCAGAGACTTTTCTGGAATGCCTTATTTCCAGCTTGCCTGCTTCAAAGTCCACAATAAGTAGCAGATACTGAATTTACCCAACCATGTGAGAAGGAAAGGAAGGGGGACAAGACTGAAAACATATACCTTCTGATTGAAGCTTGACTCTAGGTAGAGATCCCCAAGTCTGCAAAGATTCTATCCAGAACACCCCTCACGCCATCCTCTCCCTAACCCTATAAAAAGTGACAGATCCGGGGGCAGAGCCAAGATGGCAGCATAGCAGCAGCAACATATTGCAGCTCTCCCATAGCCACCCCAAAATGCCCATAAAATATGACTCTAAACTAATCCTAGAACTCCAAAACGCACAGAAATATACCTTCCACTAAAGTCAGCTTGGCTACGAGGAACCATATAAGCACTGCAAACCGAAACCAGCCTGGCCTGAAGCCCTGGCTGAGCCCCGGGGGCGGCCGGAGGAGAGGAGCAGTGAGCAGCTGCAAGCAGTGCTGAGAACTAGGTCAGTGGGACTTGTGAGGTCTTGGGAGAAAAGCAGTCCAGCCAAAAGGCCTCCAGGGCGGGAAAGCAAAAGGCAGAGGTTTTGCACCAGCCTCCGTGTTGCAGCTTCCCCGCCTATGGCCTCCAGACAACAGGGGGACTAAGCAATTGTTCAGAGGCTGAGTGCTCTTGCGTTGAGCAGCCTGGATCCGGATCATGATCTTGGGCTTCGGTCCTGGAGTCTTCATTATCCAGTGAGCCAAAAGTAAGTAGGAAAGTGACCCAGCACCTTCCTGAGAGCTATGGCAGCCGAGAGGACCCCAGCGATTTGGGACAGAGCTTTCCCATCTGGAAGCAGAGCCCCACAGAGTTTTAAAAAAAAAAATCACAGACTGACCGACCATGAGTAGGAATAAGCATAAGAAGCAGGGTAAGAAGAGAAACCAAACCCCAGATTCCTTCTTTGGGGAAAAGAAAGATTATGGCAAAGAGAGGGAGGAGGAGAGTGCAGCCAGAGCGCCCCCACCAGGGGCTTCCAATAAACATGAAGAATGCCTTAAAGCTAGAGATGAGCTGAAGAAGGATTTTCAAAACCAAATAAGAGAAGTGGAAGAAAAATTGGGAAGAGAAATAAGAATGTTGCAAGAAAATCATGAAAAGAGAGTCAGCAATATGACTGAGGAAATCAACACCCTAAAAAATAGATTAACTCAAATGACAAAAGAGGTCCAAAAAGCCAATGAGGAGAAGAATGCCTTAAAAAGTCGACTTTGCCAGATGGAGAAAGAATCTCAAAAGCGCTCTGAAGAGAATAATTCTGTCAAAATTAGAGTGGAGCAAATGGAAGCAAATGACTTCAGGAGAAATCAAGACACTATCAAACAGATCCAAACAAATGAAAAA
>CM053587.1:18912602-18932469 GCA_028646515.1 Pseudochirops corinnae | reverse complement strand
GGCTGTTTTGGGGTGGTGGGTAGGGGAAAGATGGGGAGAAAATATGTAACTCAAAATCTTGTGGAAATGAATGATGCAAACTAAAATAAAATTTTAAAAAAAAGTGACAGATTCACATTCAGCCAAGTCACATGAAGGAAAAGAAGAGAACCAGAGGAATTAGAGAGGTGAGTGTGTGGCTGTACACTAAAACTCAGATAGAACCACTCCTCTCTCCAAAGGGGATTCATAGCAGAGAGAAACAGATGGGTATGTAGGAGAATTCTAAAGGTTTTAAAGAATAAGTGATACCTATATGTTGTGAGGGATGTCCCCCATATTAAGCATGGGGCTGTCGTTGTGTGGCTTAAAGGGAGGCAGAATTGATATCTCTGGGTTCTTCTCACCCCACCCTTAAATTCCTGACAAGAATGGAAGAAAGATGCTAGTGTCAGAGGTTGACAACTCTGTCCACCTCAGAGAGAAGAGCTATCAAGCTAAAACTCTATCTAGCTGTTCCCTTAAATATTATTTTTGTAGAGAATGTGTTTTTCAGGTTCAATCTGACTCCTGACTGCTGTTTCTTTAAAGGGGAAATGAACAGGATGATCTTTATAGCTAAGGCTTGACTTCCTTCTCACCAAATTCAAATTCCACAATGAACACATATATCAGAGAAACCCATTTATCCAGTTTGATAGCTAACAGAAATCAGAGAAACTATATACAGGAGAATATCTACTAGACAACATAGAATGAAGGACCTCTCTAACTGGGAGCAACTTAATTCAGCTCAACCAAGACAAAGTCCTAGATCTCACCAAAGTCTCCAAAATCTCACCCAAGGGGTAGTACGCAAAAGCAGGGTTAGAGACATGATAGAACTGTCAGCTCCTCTCATGCCAGCTTTTTTCCAGAGTCTTTTCCTTCAGCAACCTGAAGAGGGATTGGCTTCTTCCATCTTCATTCCTGAAGCCAAAAGTCAGAAGTGATTGAAATGACTGCAGAGCCTGAAACAATTTTGAAAGCTGTTAAAGAGATTGAAGCTCTCCTCTCTACCACTTTCACCAACTCCATCCACTCCTCACAAAATCTCCACCAATAAGGAAAGAGTCTCATACTAATGGGGTTGAGGACTGGGGTTACATATTTTACACAAATTATTATCAAAAATTGAGAAATAAATTGTACTACCAAATTCCTTTTATGAGACAAATAAAATCTTAAATCCTAAACCAGAGGAGAAGTCTAGGAAACAAAAGTACAGACCAACATCATTCATCAATATTAATTTAAAATTTTTAAAAATCCTAATCAAAAAAGATTATAGCAATTTACCTTTTTTTAAAAAATTCACTATTTAATTTAATTTAAAAATTCACTATTATAAAAATGGATTTATTTTAGGGAGGCAAGGATGCTTCAACAGTCAGAAAACTATTAATGTTGGTAGCCATATTAAGAACAAAAATATTCAAAGGCACATGTGTATTCCAATAGCTACAGAAAAAGCCTTTGACAAAGTATAGTACTCATTCACGCTTAAAAAAAAAAAAAAAACCAGAAACAAAAACCTACAAAGAATAGGAATAGAAGAATTTTTTTAATATGACAAAAAAAACTATCTAAAATCAAAAGCTAGGATTTTATACAATAAACCCTAGAAACTTTACCAATAAATACAGGAGAAAAGCTAAGATACACCCTTTCTCTGCTACAATTTGCCATTGTTCTAGACTTGCTAGAAAATATTAATAAGACAAGAGAAAGAAATTTAAAATATAATGCCAGGCAAAGAGGAGGAAAAACTGTCCCAATGTGGTGATGACATTATGGTTTGCTTGTAAAATCCTAGGGAATCAGCAAAGGAATTGAGACCCTATATAAATAGCTTCAGTAAAATAGCAGGTAACAAAATAAATTTAAAAATTAATAGCACTTCTCTATAGAAATAATAAAATCCAGGAACAAAGAATAAAATGGGAAGACCCATTCAATCCAACTACAAAATGTATAATTTACCTTAGAATCAATCTGACAAAACACCTTGAATAACTACATAAATACATTTTCCAGATTCTCTTCAAAGAAATAAAAAAATAACTCATAATTGGAAAGATTTTCATCACTCATACAATACCAAACAAACTATCAAGGAAATACTTTGCAGGCCTATACAAAACAAAAACAAAATTCATTTGGAGGAAAAAATTATCTAAAATGTAAAGGAATATAATTTATTTTTTAAAAAAGAATTAAAGGGGAATGGAACTTCTAGACATCAAACTATATCAAAAAACAGTAATCATTAAAACTATTTGGTTCTGGTTAAAGATAGAAAAGTAGACCAATGAACCTGACAAGACAGTGAAGAAACAGAAATATTTTAACTCAATAATTCAATTTTCAATAAGTCTCCCAAAATGAATTACCTTTTTAAAAAATTCCTTTTTTACAAGTATTGCCAGGAAAATTGGCAGGATAGCAGAAGTTATATTGTTATCAACAACTTACGTCATGTGGCATAATGAATTCAAAATGGATACGTGACCTGACAAATAAAGATTTTAACAAATTATAAAAGAATCACATCAGGTACCTTCCATAACTATGGATTTAGGATGAATAAAACAATAGACAGAGGTGATTACAAAAGTTAAATTGACAATTTCAATTATGTAAAGTTCAAAAGCTTTTTATTTAAGAAACAAAATATATGCAACCAGAATAATAAGGAATGTAAGTAACTGGGGAAAAAATTCTTTGTGTCAAATTCTCTGTTAAGGGTATGATATCTAAGATAGAGAATTAAAATGTAAGCCCAAAAGCCATTTCCCAATAGATAAGAACAGCTTTTAAAAGAATTATAAATTAGGGGAACCTCAGAGGCAAGGGTAAGAGGGAGAGCAGGGGAAGGAAATCCTTCTCCTCTCATCAGTTCAGTTCATTCATAGCTCCTGCACCCTGGGTGCTCTTCACCTGCTGGGCTCAGGAAGAAAGAGGCATTCAGGCAAGAGCACAAGAGAGAGCAGGAACCAGTCAGAGAGAAGCAGGAAGAATGATCAAGTCCTGCTTGTCATCAGTTTTAAAGATACAGCCTGTTCTAGTTAAAAAAAAAAAAAAAAAACAATCAAAAACCAACCTACCACTCACCCATGTGATAATAGTCAAGAGTGCTTCCTTCATAAGACACCTGGGCCTGTCTAGGTAAGCTGCCTTGTGAGTGCCTCCATGATGGGTGACTTGAGTGTATTCCAAAGATCCTGCTACTCATTTACCCCTGTTTGAAATTTTCTGTTCTGTCAAATAAGTAAAGGTGCATTTTTTGTGTCTGTTCTATATTGTTTGTCCTCAGTTTCAGATGCCAGGCTGGATCGAAGAATTTGAGTCATAGTGACCTCAAAGTTGGGGTTCCAGGGAGAGTATTGCAACCAGCCAATCCAGGCAAAGAAGCCCTGAGAAGCTAAGTGTGTCTCAGACTCTAGTCCAAGGGGAGTTTTGGGCTTGAAACTGGGACTCTGTTCTAGAAGAAGTGAACTAAACTACAACGTTGGAAATAAGTTTGTATGTTTGTAAATATATCTTCTGAAATAAACATTTCTTTTAAAAATATGTAAATTATTAACAACTGTACAATAGAATGCTTCAACTCTCTAATAATAAGAGAACCATCCATCAAAACAACTGTGGCTTTAACTCACATCTCTCAAATTAACAAAGATAACAAAAGATTGAAATAGTCAAAGTTAAAGTAATTATGAAAAGATAGAAATACAAATGTATTTTTGGTGGTACTTTTAAAGCCAAGCAGCAGCAGCTTTCCAGAGTGTAATGGTAATTAGTTTAGCAGGTATTTAGCCCTTAGTAACTAATGGCTAAGTACTTCTGTGAAAGAAATAGAAGGTGTGAACTATGTCTCCTGTTGCTGACATAACAGGAAGGGATTGGCTGACACAGGAAGCCAATGTGTGTGTGTGTGTGTGTGTGTATTTAAGAAGAGCTCCAGAGGACAGCCAAGAATCAAGAATTTTCCTCCTGGTGGCTCCTGGTAGAGGGAGCAGAATTTTCACAGCATCTGGAAGCTGGGCTGCTGGACTGAGAACTGAGTTAGTTTTCTATGAGACCAGAATCTGGTGAAGGCTGAAGTCGCTGCTGAGAAGGCCACCTGGAAGGCTAAGATTTCTTCTGTGTCCTAGGGCCAGCTGAACTGCTGGAGGACTGAAGAAGCATGACCAGGGTAAGACTTTGTTTGTTTGTGGCTTGGTGGATCCTTGAGCTCCCAGCAACAAAAGTGGTGAAGATTTTCAGATGTGCTGGACCCTGTGAACTTCAGTGTATAACAAGAACTGCCTGGAGGACTGGATGAGAACCTGGGAGCAGTCTGTCTCTGAATCCAGGTGACTGTTTGGTGGATTCAGGTAGGAGCTGGGACCATGGAAGGGGATACAGGGAATCTGAGAGACCACCCCAAGTCAAGATGAAGAAAAGGCCTCTCTTTGGATATTGAACATGTGATAAAATTGAAGTTTCCTAGACCCCGAGGAGTGGAGGGCCTGTGTAATTTTCTAATGATTGTATTTAGTGATTAATGATACTTAGTAATTGTGAATCTGGATAAGTGACTGATTAAGTTAACTTATGATTGCCCATGAGTGGAAGACTGACTTGTATTGTGAAATGATTGAATGATTAAGTAAGGAGGGTTTCCCTCTTAGGGAAACCAGATGATTATTCTTTTGTTCTTTGTTCTAAATACTGTGGCCACTTTGGTGAAAACTATGTGGCCGTTCTAATGTTAAGCTGTCATAAACACTATATTGTTATTTTCTGTGATAAGATGTAATGTTGTGAATATTATATTGTGATGTGTTGTGAATGTTTGCTTTGGTTTGTAATGGAATAAATGGAGTGTTCGCTATACTATATAATCAGAACTTAAAAGCTGTTCACAGTAGCATTCTTTTGGGCAGCTGCTTGTGCATGGCATTACACAGAGGACTGCTACTGTGAACAGCTTTAAGATTCTGATCACATAGTATAATGAACTCTCTATTTATTCAGCAGTAAACTAAAGCAAAACTTTCACAGAAATAAAAGTACACTATTCACAATGTTATAACATAACAACTTATCACTAAAGTGGCCACATAATTTTCACCAAATTGGCCACATAGTTTTAAACAAATGATATCATTCAGTAAGGAGGAAGTTTCCTTAAGGGACACAAAGTACAACCAAAATTCTCCACCCCTAGGTCACATTGTCTTAATCTCTCAGTCAAAAAGTCTTCTTTCATCTTGACTGTAGTTTTCAATCATCCTTAACTCAATCATCCTTAAGAGATACAAGGTATAGAGTACACAGTTCTCCCACCCCTAGACCACAATAAATCATGATCTCAGTCAGTATTAATTACCCAAGGAGAGGTTTTTTCATCTAGACTTGAGTCTGGCTCCCAAATTCCATGGTTCCTGTTCCATAGGTCTAGCTCCTGCCTGAATCTACCCAATTGTCACCTGGATTCACAGGTAGGCAGCTTTCAGCTCCTCATCCAGTTCCATATTGAAGCTCACAGTATCCAGTCTACTTTAATTCCTTCACAGTTTCTGTTTCTGGAAAGACAAAGTTTAACAGAGCCTAGACAACATTCATTCACATTGCCGGCACCATCATGAATTCACTTTCTGCCTGTGAAATAAACACAGACCCACAAACAAGGTCCAAGAGGGCAACACAAATAATTAGTAAAGTCCCAGGACCTCTGAAACCCTCCTCCAGAACTTCTGTAAACAGACAACAAGAAAATCCTCTTTCAGGGCTTCCAGTAAGGTCCCAGGGCTTCTGTAAAAAGTATTACAAACACAAATCAACACAGACAGAACAGACAGAGTGCTGGGATACCACGAGTTTTTTCCTTCTCAACTCTGCCCACCTTAAGTGTTCCCTTCTCAGTTCTGCTCTCTCCCAGCTTGTGCTCAGCTTTTTATCTGGTCATTAGCTCCTCCCTGTTCTGCTCACCTCTTACATCCTTCCTGTTCCTGTCTTTGGCAAGTCCTTCCCACTGTGGGTTTCACAAATTCTATTTCTTAACAAAAACCTGCTATAATCACAGGCAAGGCTCAATTTTAAAAAGGTGCTAAGTATTTGTGTGCTTGCCATTACAGTACTACAAATTAATTTCACTCTTCCAGAAAGTATTTGAATTCTGCAAACAAAATAACTAAAATGTCTATACCTTTTGACCTACTGTTAGGCTTATTTCTTAATTTGTTCAACGACCAAAAGAAAGAAAGCCCTTCATATGCACTAAACGATTTATAGCAGGCCTTCTTATAATAGCAAAGAATTAGAAACAAAGTAGATGCCCATAAATTGAAGGATGGCTTAACAAATTTGGTATGAGGGTAATGGAATACTACTCATTCTATAAGAAGCAATGAATGTGGAGACTTTACAGAAGCATGGGAAAATATGAAATGATGAAAAGTTTATGCAAAGCAAGCCAAACCTTATGCAATGACCAAAAGAACAATACATAAAATGACTCCATCAATATAACTGGACAGAGCAACACCACCAAAATAATTAAAACTGAATGCTAAAAAAAATAATGTCCAAGGAAGGCTCCAAAAGAAGAATAAATATGAAAAGTCTCTCTCCCTCCCTCCCTCTCTCTCTCTGTCTCTCTCTCTCTCTGTCTCTCTCTCTCTCCCTCTCTCTTCTTCTCTCTCTCTCTTTCTCTCTCTCTCTGTCTGTGTCTCTCTGTCTCTGTCTCTGTCTCTCTGTCTCTCTCTGTCTCTGTCTCTGTCTCTCCCTTTCTCTCTCCCTCTCTCTCTTTCTCTCTCTCTCTCTTTCTCTCTCTCTCTCTGTCTCTCTCTCTCTGTCTCTCTCTCTCTCTGTCTCTCTCTCTCTCTCTCTCACACACACACACACACACACACACACACACACCACTTTATAGAAGTGGGTGACTATACCCATTGAACACAACATATAAAGTTAGGCTTTTCTGAAATATTGGTAAATTTTGCCAAACGGGTTGTTATTTTCCCTTCTTCCTTTCATTCTTTATCATAAACCGTGGGCTGGCAAATTATGGCCCATGGGGTTGCCTGTTTTTGTATGGCTAGAGAGCTAAGAATAGTTTTAGAATAAAATTTGTACAATAAAATTTTATTTAAAATTGTAAAAAAAAAAAAAAACATTCTTAGCTTGTAGGCCACACAAAAACAGGAGGTTAGCCAGATGTGGTAGCTCATAATTTCCCAACCTATATATAAGGAATGGGTCTCCAAGAAGGGATAGGGATAATATCTTGAAAAATGCAAGTCATATTAAAACAAAATATGCTAATAGAAAATGTACTTTAAAAAATAAAAAGAAAAATGACAACCATGTTAGCCTTTTTTTAGTCTCAATCAAGTGACTATGAATTATTACATAAAAGCCTGTAGCCCCCAGAACTATATTATGGTCTGGTCCTGGGGAAAATATAAGCAAAGACCAATTGTTAGAAATATCCTGGCAAAGTTCTGATTGCTTTTCAAAGAACAAAATTCTTTATCTAACTTTAAGGAGACTTTGCTAAAGATACTGAAGTATTATCCTGAGGAATGACTAACAAAGTCTTCTTTGAATATATTGAACTAGTCTCTGTCATAAATGAATGCAAGTAAAATCTCTGAAATCACCATGTGATATAGACCAGATGATATACTAAAAATCTCTTATGCTCCATAATTCCTAGGAAACATGGGCTAAATTTGAAAGCAGAAACATAGCTCATGGGTTCTCCAGATCAGTATATGCATCACTGCTACTTCATCCACCATTCATTACTTTTCTTCTGCCCATGCACAGAGAATGAGCAAGAAACCACACCAATTTCTCAGCAAAGCTCAGAGTCTAAGGAAAGACAAAGGCAACAGTCATAAAACTTCCTGCAACAAGTGTTTGTCTGACATTAATGGGAATAGTATGGATTTTATGTCATTGAACTCTGAATGGAGCAATAGTGTCAAGGTAAATTCAATTTATCACAATATAAACTATATAGAGCACAGCATGATGTAGTGGAAAGAGCACAGGATTAGGAATCAGGAGGCAAGTCCTAGTTACAGCTGTGCCACTAACAAGTTGTGTGACAAACAGCTTTCCCTTGCTAGGCCTCAGTTTCCCCCTCTATAAAGTGAAGACGTTAGACTTGATGATCTCTAAGCCCACTTCCAACCTTCCTATTCTGTGTTTGCCTAAACATTGAGCTAATGTAAAAGGATCCACAGCAAAGTTGCCCCTGTCACACGTGGTTTGGAGTGTACATTTAGAGTTAGAAAGTATTTCAGAGGCCACAACCCTTCCTCTCATTCTACTGAAGCCCAGGGAGGTCAAGTAATCCACCCAAGGCATCATGGGTAGTGAGTATGTTTAGAACCCAGGTCCTCTAACACCAGAGCGAGTATCTGGTTCCTTGCACCAGGTTTGCTAGTCATCTCTTTCCAAAGACAAATTGAAATCATGATGAAAAAACTTCAAGCTTAGTTTTGGCCATAATCTTAAAGTGCCCCTAAAGGTAAGAACAAGAGTTCTTTGGTTTTAAGCCCAATCTGTATGCAAGTATCTAATTGAGGAAGGCATGACAATAATAATAAAGATAACAGCTTTTACTTATGTGATATTTATATGATGATAATAATATGTGACAGTAGGTCAAAGGCTATAGGCATTTTAGTTATATGATGAATGATGATAGCTTATACTTATGTAATATGCTAACGAACTTTGCAATTATTATCTCATATGAACCTCACAACAGCCCTGGGAGGTCATTGCTATGATTATCCCCATCTTGCAAATGAGAAAACTGCAAACAGAGGTTAAGCGACTTGCCCAACATGACACAACCAGTAAACATCTGAAGCCAGATTTGAACTCAGATCTTTGTGACTCCAGGTCTGCTGCTCTATTCACTGAGCTGTAGCTGTGACAACGAGGGTCTTCCAGAGCAAAGATCAAAAAGTAGTGCAATTTCTTAAATAGTTTGTATCTTAAGACGGATTTTACAGTAAGAAATTTTCAGGAAATGCTAAGCTCTAACCCATTCTCTAATAGACGGCCCTTTTTAAGCCTTCAGTGTGACTGTCGCCTTAGATCCATATTTGCTCAAAGGCTATTCTGAAAAGCTGCTTCTTGGTTTAGACTTCGTACTTCCCTGACAAAACTGGGAATATTATTCAATGCACTTTCTAACTGGCTGCTCCTGTTTTAGCAGCATTAAATAGTACTTAAATTACTATGCCCTGGCTCCCATGTCCTTAGTCAATAATATTCACTTACCACTCGCACACTGAGTTTCTCCTTGAGGATTAATTAAATGCACATCAACCCTTAGATCCTTCCTACAGTGAATATTCTCTGTTTATGATTCTATTTTTCAAAAGACAAAAAGGAAATCACCTCCATAGGTGCCTTTAAAAAGAGAAACAAAACCAAAGTAATCAGTGGACTGATTTTAGCATAGGTTTAATTCATTCTACAACAATTGTAGGAAGACTCTTACATAACAGCACTTAATTTATGTACATTCTAAATGAGAATAATAAACTTAAATGAACATTCACACAAACGTCAATTATACTCATTTTTAAAGTAATATTCATTCGCATGAATTGAGAATCATTCTCCCTTATTGATAGAGGAAAATAGAGATGCAAAACAAAAAAGAAAAAACGAAGATTAAAGAAATAAAGTGCATTCGGTCAGAGAGAATATTACTGAAACCATATGGATATTCCAGGGAGAGGCTAATCTATGCATCTCACTAGCAGCCCTCTATCCTACTGTCTCATTTGTAGATCAGGGCTGCTCCACAGTGGCTTCCATACAACCTCTGCCATGTGATTTCACCCTAACCCAAATTGTCACAGGGGTCTCACAGGCAAGAGCTCTGGAATCGTGCTAAGGTTTGGTTTGCAGAAACTATCAGATAAGAAAATGTGCACATCCAGAAAGCAAAACCCAGTCTCTTGTCTTGTCTGTATGTGCTTGCTTATCTTAGCTCAGCTACAGGGCATGAGTTAAAGTTGTAGAATGTACAAAAGCTGGTCTTTAAAGGTCCTCATTATACCCCAACTCTCACCCCTAGAACCTACAGAATGTCATGTTTTCTAGATTCTTCCCAATCAGCTCCACATTCTTCACATTCATGGCAACAGGCTAGACATAGTTCAACATTTCTAGGCATATATAATAAATTTTAAAATGTATGACTTATGTTGACTTCCATTTGCAATATAGTTCTGATTTTTCTAAGGTGATTTCATTTCCCTTACTAAAGTATTAAAATATAAAAATGTGGCTCAGTGGATAGAGTACTAGGTCTGAAATCAGGAAGGCCTAAATTCAAATTCATCTTTAGATGCTTACCAGCTACATGACCTTGGGTAAGTCCCTTCACCTCTGTTTACCTTAATCTACTGGAGAAGGAAATGGCAAACCACTCCAGTATTGTTTCCAAGGAAACCCCATGGGCAGTACGGTTCATGGGAGTCACTAAGACTTAGACACAACTGAACATCAACCGTAACAAAAAAGGACCAAAAACAAATCTATGCTTTATCATATTGTTTAAATAGTCTAAGCATAACATCAAGTATCATTAAAAAGGGATAAGTCCAGAGTGGCAGGTACCTCCTGTACGTCTACAGGTATATTTGAGTTTAGGGAAATGGGCAATCTGTAGCTTAACCCTGCAAATGCTATTTAAACTGATGGCACCACCATTCTCTCAGTGACTCACACTAGAAACCCATGAATAATCTTTATTTCTCTCTCCTTCAGCATCCATTTAGTTGCCAAGTTACACTGATTCTGCTTCTAAAAGTACATGTTGAAACTATTCCCTCTTGCCCATTCATACTGTCACCAACCCAGTGAAGGACATCAAGGCCTATTCTCAGAGCTATTGTAATGGCTTCTTAAATGGTCTTCTTTCTTCCACTCTTCCTTTTTACCAATTTATCTTTTACACAACTGCCAAATAAGCTAGATCTAATCATGTGTCTGACAACACCTTAACAAACTTTTCATTGACTAATGAGTAACTTTGGAATAAAATATAAAATCTAATTCCAGACATTTAAAACTTCCACAATGCAGCTCCACTGTGGTTTTCCAGACCTATTTCATATTAGTCTCCCTCTCATGAGAAACAATGTGGTATAGTAGAGAGCTAGCCTTGGAACCAAGATGACCCAAGTGTCAGTCCTATCTCTGACACATCCTGGTGATGTGACAATGAGAATATCTCTTACCTTCTCAGTGCTATAGGAAGCTCTCAAAGATTATAATTTGCAGTGAAGGTGTTAACTTGTATTAGTAGAAGGAGTCCTTATCTGGTAGTTCCCTATTCCAATGAAATTATGGGTCCAGTCCCTATCACTCTTTCTCATAGTTTCATTCAAATCAAACTAGACTTCTGACTGTTCCCCAATTTCATCCTGAGGTGTTCTACTTCCAAATGTTCACAGAGGAGATGTCACCTAGACTTCACTCCAGGAGCCTCAGAGATAGTATAAGATAGTTAATAGACAGCTGGCCTTGGAGTCAAGGAAATCCGGGTTCAGAATTATATCATTTAACCTTTTAGTGTTGCAGGCACCTCCATAGATTCTAAATAGTATAACATCTTGTTATGGGAATCTGAAGATCTTCCCTGCCCCTTTGCTAAAGTGGCTACGTGACTCTGAGAACCTTCCCTTATTTGAAAGTATACTCTGCCCCTTAACAGGCTGAATGTGGTCACATGGAGCCTGTGGCAGGAGGCTTGTTTTTCAGGAATGCCCATGCCTTGTTGCTTTGTGATTGGACAGTGGGTCAAGAGGGCTGTGACATTCTCCGAGCCAGGAGAAGGCTATATATACACCCTGATGTGAGGTTTTGCTTTGGGGCTCACTTTGAGACTTTGAGAAGAGTTGTGTGATTTGGCCAGATGAGACTCTGGAAAGCCGTTGAGCCCCTCAGCTTTGAAAAACCCAAATGTTGGTGCTTCCCTCTCTGGTAACTGAATAGGTAACTGATGTAATGGTCAGACAGTTTGGAAGCCCATCTGCTCATTTGTTTCTCTGTCTGCTTGTAACTTGTGCTTATAACTTGGGTTTGTATTTTGTTTGTTTTCTCTGAAATTCAGGGTTCTGACTTTTCCCCCTGAACTAGGTAAATGATATATGTTTGATTGATTAAAGTAAGCTTGTTAACCCATTTTGAGTTGCTTTCCTTTAGAAAAGCAGATCTAAGAAACTGTGCTAGCAGTCACCCTAGGTACGCTAGGGTGCTTGCTGATACACATCTGCATTTCACCAACACATCTGTCCAAATTTCACTCCATGCAGTCAGGAAGGCAAGAATTCCAATATGGACTCAGACACTTGTTAGCTGTGTGATCATGGGCAAATCACTTAACCTCTGTCTGCCTCTATTTCTTCAACTGTCAAATGGGGATGATAACAGCACCTACCTCCCAGGGTTATTGTGAGGAACAAATGAAATATTTATAAGGTACTTAGCACAGTACTGGACACAAAATACTTAAAAAATTATTCTTTTCTTCCCTCTAATGATCTAACCTGGCACCAAAGGAACCCTTAGGGTCTTCCCTTCCCTTCTTGGCTACTTCTCAGTCCTGGAGTTTCTCCTAATGTTATGTAGAATCAGCATGATTCATATCCACGAAGGTGTTCTAGCTTTTAAATATTTTAAAAATATATTTGGATCTTTAGGAATCATTTACCAGGCACATGAAGGAACTTTTAAACACTTCCAGCTTAATCCTGTTGCCTGGGAACTATTCCAGACACATCCTACATATTGGAGGGGGGTGTGGAAAGCATCCTATAGACTTGCTGTAACAAAACCTTGGTGTCACCTTTGAATATCCTGGGGCTACACATCTCATTCTGTCACACCTATCACTAAGACATAAGAAACTGATATCATTAAGGACCAGTTTAATGAGTTGAAGGATTAATATTTTTAAAAAAGCATCTAAAGTAAGGCTATCAAATGAGGTGGAAAATGACTTAGTCATAGCACTGCTTAGAGCAACTTGGATTCTAAATTAATAAGCATTAGTATTCCATATAAATTCATCACAATGTACACATTAATAAACAATAATGATGATGCTAGCTGAAGATGCTAAACTATACATGTAATACCCAAAAATATTACATGCTGTTCCTTGGGATCAACAATTCAATATCTACACACATTTTGAATCTATATTACCATTGTCCCATCAGAGGCAAAATACTCTAATGGCTGCTCTTCCATCAACTCATCATGTCACCTCAAAAATACCTTTCAGCTTCCATTAACTATTCCCACCATATTCTACTCTGTAAAAATGAAAGGTAAGAAAGACCTAGATGAAAGCTGGGTGCATCTTAAAGCAATGCTCTAGTTCCACCCTAAGATCTAATTAACTAAATTATGTAATCAGGTAATTAAATGTAATCTCATCAATTTGGAAGATCCCTCTAACAAGGTAGATCTCAGCTGGCCCATCCTGTGTGACTCTTGTCCATTATCTCCCATAAATTTAACTCCAGACACCCATCCAATTTCCTGGAGGCCTTGCTCACCTTCTCCTGGCATCCTGACATGGACAGGGTCCTAGTGAAGCATGTGTTCTATCCATTAACGTGTATATTGTGGTAAATTTATATGGAATACTAATGATTATTCATTTAGAATCCAATGACAAACTCATCTTCTTTTTCTATCATATAGGTAGGTCCCTGACAATATATTTGATTCATATTCTTCTAACATCTTCATTGGTTAAATTTTGCTGCCTGCTCACATCCACCATATGTGCTTTTCCTTCATCCTTTGTGTGATATCCTTTCCAATTCTTTGCAGATGATTGAGCTATTTGTCATTGTTGTTCAGTCATGTCCAACTCTTCATGACTCCATGTGGGATTTTCTTGGCAAAGATACTGGAGTGGTTTGCCATTTCCTTCCCCAGTTCATTTGACAGATGAGGAAACTGAGACTAACAGGGTGAAATGACTTGCCCAGGGTCACAGAACTATAGTAAGAGTCTGAGGCTAGATTTGAACTCAGAAAGATGAGTCTTCCTGACTCTAGGCACGGCACTCTATCGCCTGAGCCACCAAGATGCCACTTACATCCAATCTTAATTAGCATCATCACACTAGAGCTCCTGGTGCAGTTCTGAACTACACAGCCTAAATGGGTAAGAATGAAAAAACTGCAAATGGACTAATGGAATCAACCTACAGATTATTCACCAAATAGTACATTCTCTGTTAATTTGTACAAAAAAAACATACATTGCATTTCTTTGCAAAATATGGAGAGTTTTCCAAATAATGTGCTTTGCTTTTGCCTGTTAGAAACAGCTTGGGTGTTCAATGTCCATACCACTGAAATTATTGGAGCTTTTCACTGAAAATATTGTAAATTTCTATTACAAGTATTATAAGCATCTGTTAGTTCTTTCACTTTCTTCCATATCTATTTCCCAACATTCAAACTCTCTTAATTGGTGTTCATGGGCCAAGTAAGTTCTCTCCTCCAAAGGTCTACCAGACAGAATCTGTTCACCTTGGCTGCTACCCACTTTCAAATGTCCAAGAACTGTGGTGACTTTCTTTTGTCTTACAATACACCATTGAGAATCACTCTTTTTACCCAGTTCAAGCTTATTTCCAAAATTCCTTGGAAAGTCTTCTTGCTTATGGCTATCTCATGGTAGAAAGGAACAATTCCTAGGAGCATGGAGCCATGCCAGTATCCAGTTGTGGGAACTCATATTCAAATCACTTCATTTCTATAATCCTAATATTCCTAATCTACAGAAGAAAGGCAATAGACAAATGATCTCTGAGAGCCTTTACAGACATCACAGGTATTTCACGTATGAATTCTTTTCAGTCACTGTGCCTTTTTTAATAAAGTATTAACACTTTTTTTTTTACCTTGGCTGTAATTACCTTGATTGGAATGAGTAACCCTTTAAAGGGATCTCAGTTTTCTAAACTGTCTGATTACTTACAAAGTGTTTGTAAAAAGTAGGTTTATCTTACATAGACTCTCTGGAATTTCAGAACCATATCTCTTTTAAGGAGGCATCTTGTTCCACTAGCCTTTCTAAACAGCTCCCCAAAGTGGTGAATGAGGGATGCCATTCTGGGACCAAAATTACAGTTGGGTTGGCCATATGACATTATTCCTGAAAGTGCAATCTTTTGGAAATCATGCCGAAAGAGCAAATCTGCTTTTCCAGGGGAAATATGATCATTTAAAAGTGGTATTTTGAATATGAACCATGTAAGATGAATTCCCAGTTTATTACAGAATTGGATGCAAACGCATACATTAAAGGAGACAGAATGAAGTGCACTACTGTGGATATAGATTTCCAATCTGAACACAGGATTCTCTTATCTCTGAGCAGGAAACGTGTGAGATGAATTTCTCACTTACAGATTAATTTACACTTTAGTCATCGCAGCTAGAAGATAGCCTGTCCTACTTATTGGCCTAGGATGGTACTAGTAATAGTGTGTGCATTTACATAGTGCTTTGAATCCTTAAAGTGCCATAGGATATTAATTATTTCATCTAATCTGTGTGATAATGTAGTAGTATTTACCCCTTTTCTCACTAAGATAGAGGAGCAGGTGCAAGTCACTTAAATTTGACGTTTCGAATAAGGTACTGGTCTGAATTGAGCTATTTCATCATATACCTCCAACACTTTGGGTTTTCTTGTAGGTTAGCATGTCTTTGTTTGAATTTTTTTTTTTAATTGGTGATAATATCTGACCTCCCAGTAGCATATTTGCAAATTAATTGCTTTTGAGTAAAGCACTTTCTGTTCCCCAGATGAAAAATATTAGTAGTAAATATTTCAATTGATTAACATGATTAATGACCATTTTCCATATCATTTGTCAAGGTTGGTCGTGTCAGAGATATTGAATAATGTATAAAATTGGAAAAAAAAATTTCCATCACTCAAAGAGCTCTTGCAATCCCACCTTCTCCATTTAGTCATTCATAATTCATAGGAAGAAAGGTGATGATTCTGCCCACCCTTTGCCCAACCGTTGAGTCTAACTTGAATTTCCCAATATTTTCACTATTTATTTAATAGTGAAATCATTTCTTTTCTGGTAGTATTTTTTTAAAAAATATTTATACAATCTGTATGACTTGTGATGTGCTTGCTTCAATTTTAAGCTATAAGCAATCAGGGGAGAAAGATTCTAGCTGTTTAATTTTCTTGTAATGATGACTTATACTGTACTATAGATTATTTACTTTAATTTCTCATTAAATATATTTTAGATTAATTTATTTATTAGTAAATGCTTTTTGATGATGATGAAAATACTGCAAGCAACATGGATCACTTGGGGAAATAATTCGATTTTATCTCACTCCTTAAATTATTTTTTCTACATAATTATTATACAAAATATATCACATTAAGCTTTAATTATTCTTCCAAATACCTCTAAGTTATTTCATTTTTGGGCTAAAAGTAAATAATTTAAGGAGCCTCAATTCCATACAAGAACCAAAAATTGGAAGTCTCAGAAGTAATAAACTTAAAATTATAATGGTGCTAAGCTAAGCTATTGTCGATTAATCCAAAGAATGAAACATTACAACCAAAAAATGTATACATAATGAATGGCTTATAGCCATATTCAAACAAAATTCATATACTTTGCTTTTTTAAAAAAACAAGAAGTCAATTGCCATTGGAGGAAAAATTATTTGGAAACGTACCCAATGCTAACTCATTAACTCTCTCTCTCTCTCTCTCTCTCTCTCTCTCTCTCTCTCTCTCTCTCTCTCTCTCTTATTCTCCTAGCAGAGACCTGGAAGATCTCAGCTTGTCCAATGACTCCTAAAGGTCTAGGAAATACTCAGCTCAATGGACCCTTGAAATATCAGGATAATTTCAAAGTGGCCATGTTATGAACCTGGGTTCATTCTATGTAGTAGATTCTTCATTTAATCAATCTCTCCTCCCTACCCACTAACTTACCTTCCCATACAATCAGATACCTGAGGTAGGGGTAGTACTAAATGCATGAAAAGCAGTATTCATCTATATGATGTAATTTGAGGAGTAATAATACTATACCTTTCCAAAAATGTCCTCTTCCTCCACCATGAGCCTACCACACAAATCACCCCACTATTCTTTATCCTGAAATATCTACAGTTAGACCTGTTCATGACAGAATAGTAAGTTATAGAGAGTTGGGAGAGTAAGATTATCCAGAAGGCCAAGGGAAAGTGAAAAATGATCTAGGAAAAGAGGTGTATGTCAGTGTGGGGATGCTGAGAGGCTGGTGGAATCTGTAGTAATCATCAGTTATTGGGACTGAGTCTCATTAATATATTAGTACCTGTAATATCTTAGTACAAATGAACAAATTAATATCCTAAGTGTTCCATAAAAGTCTTAATTCCAAAGGCTCAGTGTAACATGGAGGTCATTAGAAATGATATAGAGTTGGAGCTAGGAAGAATCTTAGAGATCATTGAGTCTCGCGCCCATTTTAAAGATAAGGAAACTAAGGTACAGGGAAGTAAAATGACTCTTCTCCAAAAGCACAAAGATAGTACAAGATTGAGAATGAAACCCAGGTGTCTGGCTCCAAATTCAGTTCTCTAGGTTTATAAAAGTTATGTCAGCAGAGCAGAGCGATGGTAGATTCTTCCCAACTGGAAAGTCTTCAACTATAACCTTAGATACATATTTGTACTGCCAACTTCTGAGGGTTTTTTCAGGAAAGCATTTTGGTTTTTGGATTGTTTTAAGTACCACATAAATATCAGCTAGCATTATCATTAACCTGTTCTCTCTTTTTTTGTGTAGTTCAGAGGGAAACAAGCTTGGGACAATTCAATATCTTGTTATTAATGATCTTTTGTATTTAATGTTTTATGAATTGTTGCAAAGATGTACAAAATAAGTTTTTTGTAGTTGAATAAAAGTATTAAGATGAAAGTTCATCCTCTCTTAACTGATTGAAAGTATCATTAGTACAACTCTAGTAGCAAACAGGAGCCACCGGTATGATACATATTTGTGGCAGGGTCAACAATTCTTTAGCTGACGTAATGTTTGCCATAATGTCTGGTCTCTGTAATTCTATACCTCTTATTATAAATATAAGGTTATAGTGTTGCTTCTTACAATTCTATAACTATAAGGGTTATCCTTCCTCACACTGAAAAATGGAAATTAAATCATACTGCTTGTTATAGAATACAGATAAGCATGTACACATTTATATATAATCATTTCGATTACCAAGGCCTTGTTGGAATTTTTGTGCATTGGAAGTTTACTTACCTCATCTCTGTGAGATCTGAGTTAGTATTTCACATGTAGAATCTCAAAAGTGGAAAAAAACCAAATATATAAGTCTCTCAATAATGCCTTTGATTCTTCACTTGAGAGAATAGCCCAAAGATATTTTGATATTTTCCTGGAACTTTCCAGACAATTTATATAACAACTGACTTCATAAATTAGACCTTTCATATCATACTTGCTAACTAACTTTGGGCAAGCCAGGAAACTCTCATCCCCCTCAATGATTTACTACACTCAAAGATCTCAAAGAATGTTTCTGGAATTGGAGATAGTGGATAACACTTTATTCCCCACCATCAGCCATCCCAGAACTCCTTAAAAGGAGGAAGGATCAATACAACACACACACACACACACACACACACACACACACACACGAGAGATGAAATTTTTCCCATACAAAAAGGTAAAACTTAGAGGCCATCTTGGCAGCTTCCATTCCACTTAAATCTGAGGAACTATCACATCATTGTCCCAACATGAATAGAGGCTTCGAAGTCTACAACATCCCATCTACCCTCTCCAACTGACTATAAAGAATATTATTTAATAAATCTCTTTTGAGGCTATAAGCCTTTCACAAAGATTTTCTTTTTCCCTTCCCTAGGGCAGATGATTGGATTACCATATAATCACTCAGTTGCAGAGGCATGTGCCACCAAATGATGGAACTGAAATGGGTAGGAGAATGTGATCAATAGATGGACTAATATCATGTTCAGTCAATTTTAGACAACAGTTTCATGTGTGTTCCAAGTACAGCCCCTATAGAGCTTATTGGTTGAATTCTGCAGGATACTATATGATTTGTTTTATGGAGATTTGTTATCCATTGGTTCATTAAAGATAAGGAGACATCGTTATATAATTCTAGGCACAGATCATCGATGTCTTACTAGGTACAAGATAGATACTCAATTTCTACAAACTGCAGCATTGTGTGATAATATCTATCAATTTCTTGCAAAATCTACTTTGGTCACTAAGTTTGGGTCTCTTAAGGATAACACACCTCTAATTTTGGTGGCAACAAGATCCTGAATCTTAAATCCTTCCATTTCTACAACCTAATCTATATTGAGAGCCATTTTTTTATCACTCCTTTCGTAACTGATTAATGGCTGAGTTCACAGAGGTGTTGTATGTGATAACTCTTCTGATTTGGTTCTGGAATTATAACTGTTTCATAGGTTCCATCCAGAAAAAAATGCTTTTCACTATATTTGATAAATCCAATGCCATAAACCTGCTATCATCTTTTACTACTGCTTAGTGAAGTGATGCCTCCTTATTCTAAAAGTATTTCTATAGGTTTGTAGTTGTAGTTGTCACTGAGGAGCTGTGTATCAGTATTAATTGTTGTTGAGTAGTAGTACTAATAGTCATTATCATGTAGCAATAGTAGTAATAGTAATAGTCATTATTGTGTAGTAGTAGTAGTAGTAGTAGTAGTAGTAGT
>CM053587.1:18896427-18912102 GCA_028646515.1 Pseudochirops corinnae | reverse complement strand
AAATACTAAATAAAATAAGCCTGAACTCTTGGAAATTGTGACATTTTACCTGCCCATGTGAAACAACATAAAGTTTTCTGAATGTTTGTCTATTCTTGTTTTTGGTAATAGTTTAAGAATTTAAAAAATGTGAGTTTGTACATTTGTCATAATTCTTCTATACAACACGACTAATGTGAAAATACGTTTAGCAGGAATGTGTATGTAGAGTCTCTATCAGATTGCAGGCTGTCTTGGGGAGGAAGTGGGAAAAAATTTGAAAGTTAAGAAAGTAAATGTTGAAAACTAAAAATAAATCAACTAAAAAAAAATTCCTACCCCCCTAATGTGGGTCGTATTAGGAAAATTCAGCAAAACCTTTAAGGTGAAAAGGGACAATATGCCTCTTACAAAGTTATAGGATCTTTCACACACTGGCATTTTGACCTGCACACAGATGTTAACAATCCACTTTTGCAAGCCTATTTGAGATTGGTTTTGTTCATTCTTGGAAACATGGAGCAAGTAAACAACCTAGCTTCTTTGGTTCAAGGTCCCTGAGTGTTTCCCCATCTCCTTAAACCTATCAGTGAGTTGGGGCTGGTGCCTACCTTGCAAGCATGTGAAAACTTCCCCCTGAGGAATGGTAAAATGAGGACAGTATGTTCCAATGGCCATAAAGGTGGCTGAAACAGGAGTTATGGAGGGCAAAGAGCTTGGTCAGACATTGAAGATGCCAAAGTCATCCACTGCATCCTGTACAGTGTCCTGTGTCCTGACTTTTGTCTTGCCACAGGACTTCAGTGACGCTGGAAGAGAGAGTGAGGCTGATGATTTTGTACAACTCTGCCTCACTTGAATCTACTTCATGCACGAATGAAAACAGGACCTTGGGATATCATTGGTCCTCTTCAAAAACACAGGACAAACAGTAACAACAATCCTACCAAGAGTATTGCCCATTCTGTGCAGAGAGCAACAGGGAGTCTGTTATGAGTATTTCCCAATATTGTATATTGGTGACCATGCTGCTGAGATACCCTAGATCAGTGGTTCTCAACCTGTGGGTCGTGACCCCTTTCAAATGACCCTTTCACAGGGGTTGCCTAAGACCATCGGAAAACACATATTTCTGATGGTCTTAGGAACAGAGACACTGCTCCTCTATCCATCTCTAGGCAGGTCCGCCCACATGCAGATGCACCCACATACAAGTATTAAAGGGTGGCGGCATTGGAAAGTTGAGAACCATTGCCCTAGATATTCAGCACAATTGACCCCATTTGGAAGTTAGTGTTAATTCTGTGCCTCAGGTTCAATGCTTTCTGAGAGTACTTCAGACCTACATTCACAACATATTGTCTTCCTCTAGAAAGTTAGGTCTTTGTAGACAACAGTCTTGTCTTCATTTCTTTTTGTTATTCTGCAGTGAATTCTTGCCATAAAGTGGTCACTTGACAGATTAACAGCATATACTTATCAACCTTGTTCAACTGTTCCCACTTCAGAGAATGTGGCAGGAAAGCTACTAAAGTAGTGGGAAAATTAAAAGACTCCCACCTTCCCTTTATCTCCCCTTTGAGTTTTCTTTGCCTATAGATAAGATGGAGAATTCTTCTCCAGTATAAGACCAAAAAGAGAGTAGACTTGTTTGAATTCATTTCAATTTATCTGGAATTGTTTATGTCCTGAAGAAGCCAATGAAGGGGATAGTGGGAGCATTTTCTGCCTTCTGAGTCTTGTTAGGACTGTCTTGGGGATTGTCAGTCTCACTCCATGGACTATCACTGAACTTGAGATGGCACTGTGACCGTCAGGTCAGCTCTTGTCTCTTCAGATTTGTTAAATTGCCTCTTGAAGGCCCTCTCCCTCAGATTCAACTTTTAGAATGAATGAGATGGAAAACAACTGATTATCACGGACACACTCTTCCTCCCAAGCTCTATTCAATGTGTAAATCCTGATTTCTCTTTCTTATCAGTGTTTGGTGTGTAGATTTTCACTGCTATATATTGGTATATAAATCATTTTATGACATTTC
Organism: Pseudochirops corinnae; assembly: GCA_028646515.1. NCBI lineage: Eukaryota > Metazoa > Chordata > Mammalia > Diprotodontia > Pseudocheiridae > Pseudochirops > Pseudochirops corinnae. Next base: position 18,910,082 of record CM053587.1, on the reverse strand, counting down.
ATGTTTTTGAGATAAAAACTAATCTGGGGATGGGAGACATGATGTGAAATAATATTCTTTTTTTGGAAGGGGGAAGGCAGGGCAATTGGGGTTAAGTGACTTGCCCAAGGTCACATAGCTAATAAGTGTTAAGTATCTGAGGTCACATTTGAACTCAGGTCCTCCTGACTCCAGGGCCGGTGCTCTATTTGCTGCACCACCTCGCTGCCCCATGAAATAATCTTCAAAAATTTTCCCCAAAAGTCCTTTTTAGGTTACAAAAGAGTTTACAATTTGTATAATAGTGATTCTGAGTTTTATAGTCCTAAATTGTAGGAGTCAAATAGCACATTTAAAGTTTTGAATAATAAAATTTATTTATCATTGAGCAGTTAGGTGGCACAGTGAATAGATTGCCTCTTCTGGAGTCAAGAAGACTTGAGTTCAAATCCAGTCTGAAACACTTATTAGCTGTATGTTCTTGGGCAAGTCACTTAATGTCTGTTGACCTCAGTTTCCTCATCTGTAAAATCGAGATAATAATAGCATCTACCTCCCAGGGCTGTTGTGAGGATCAACTGAAATAATAATTGTGTAGTGCTTAGCACAGTGCCTGGGAGAAAGCACTGTGTAAATGTTATCTACTGCTATTATTACTATTGTTAAAGACTCTGTTCTCTCTCTCTCTCTCTCTCTCTCTCTCTCTCTCTCTCTCTTTCTCTCTCTTTCTCTCTCTTTCTTTCTCTCTCTTTTTCCCTCTCTCTCCTTCTCTCTCTCTCAGAACATTCTTATCCTTCCAGTAAATACGTTACTTTAACATTGCCAAACTCGTCTGAAGGCAGACTGTCTGACATTTGTAGAGGGGTCCCATGTACATATAAAGGACACGAATTGTATGCTTATGGACATAATATGTATAAGAATGATTATAATATAATTTATATGAGAATAATATTATCAGTATTCTGACCGAAAGACAGTGTAGCACAGTGAAATGACCTCAGTTCAAGTCTCATCACAGGTATAGAATCTCTTGGTACCTTATGTAAAGCTCTAAGATTATAATTTTCACAACTGGTTTGAATTTGCATTTATAGAAGGAGTCTTCTATATTGGGAATTATTTACACCCAGGGAATGATAAGTATAGTTAAAAAGATTAATTACTCTTTGTAGGGTATAGACTTTCTTTCAGTAATGATGCACCATGGTCCCTTTTTAGAATTCAATGCAACTAATGTCTTTTGAGTACCTGCACATGGTGCCATGACAGATCCTGTAGAAGACACAGATAAAAATAGTATATGATGCTTCCTTCAGGGAGAATATAATGTACAAGAAGGGCTCAACCCTGTGCTGAAATAGCTGCCATTGAAGGTAGAAGGTCTAATAGAAAACCACATACCTAGTAAAGAGAAAGGAGAGCTCACTTCCAGCTAGGGGAGAGAGAACATCTTTTGACTAACAACATTCCTTTGGATTGGTTCATTTGAATTGGCAGTGCAGTCTGACCATGCAATAGAAGTAAGCATTCGGCTTAGGTCACGCAAAATATGTGAACTTGACCTCATTAGCCCTGTCATGATAACCAGTGTCATATGGGAGCAATCTCTTTATTTTGCTTTGGACCCTTTTAGCTGTTTCATAAATACAGAAACTTGTGGAGAATATACATATATATATATATGTTCTAACACTTTTAGGATTCATTCATTTTAGACCGGGAACCATTTTTTTTAACATCTTTTCCGACATCAAAAATGGTATTGAACTTGTTGTAATTTGTCCTTTGTTTTAAAAAAGCACCAATGACATGATAGTGTTGGGGTAAAGTGCTGGATGATGAGTAGTGTCTTGATTTGTGGATTAAATGGATTTAAATGAGGCCGAGTTGCACACAATCATCAGCCTCACTCTCTTTTCCAGAGTCATCAAAGTCCAGTGGCAGGATCAAAGTCAGGAAGACTGTCAATGGCCTGGCATGCAATGAATGACCTTGGCATTTTTGATGTCTGACCAAGCTCTGAGTGCTCTACAGCACCTGCTTCCGACACCTTCATGATTGTTGGAACAGATTGTTCTCCTCCGTCCATTCTGCTGGGGGGAAATCTTCACGTGCTTGGGTAGACACCTCCCTAACTTACTGATGGGTTTGAGGTCTGTTGGTTACCCTCAATCTGGTTTACCTCATCTGCCCAGATGGTTTTTTGTGGCTGCTGCACATTCCACAGCTTCTTGGAGTCACATGTGAGAAGGGGACAGGTGGATGCCAAAGGTGGATAAACAGTCCTGGAAAGACCTTAGAAAGCCCTCAGACCAGAGGTGCTAGTCCTCCATGAACACTATATGCACCTGTATTGAACTTAATAACATAATTAGAGCAAATTCTGAAGTTGTTTTTATCATCATCATCATTTGCTGTAAGTTGCAAGGATTGCTCTGTGCCAATGAAATCAAAGGTTCTGTCCTTATCCCTCATTTTCAAGATGAAACATCCACATATTTTGCTCTTTGATGTATGTATACATGCATACATATATATGTGTGTATACACACACGCGCACACACACACACGTATATTGGAGATACACAGGGTTGGTGAAATTAAGACCAAGACAAATGAGTGGGAAGATTCTTTTTTGCCCCAGACTGAACTTGAGTGATGTTGTGTGTGTGTGTGTGTGTGTGTGTGTGTGTGTATGTTTGGGTGTGTGCATGCTCATCTGCGTATTGTCATGATGTTCCATAACTTAGGTCTTGCAATACCTGACCAGATGAATCAGCAACTTTTAAGGTAAGGCGCTACGTTCACTGGGCCGATGCTCATTCTTTATCGTTGCGGTTTTCCGTGGGCCTCTGCTGGGAGAAACAGGATTAATGTCTATTGACTTCTGCCAGTTGTTGCTTGCCAGTTCCACTCCCTGACAGGTAGCAAGCTGTGTGCTTGGCTGCAGAGAATCTCCAATAGTTCAGATGTGCCTCAGGGAGGTAACTGCTTAGCCTAAGCTATTCAAAGAAGCACTATTATGCTTTGCGCTGCTCAGAAAGTCACCACATCTGTTTCATATTTTTGGTTTTTAGAGCTGAACTAGAGTGGAGAAATAAACACACAGCTTTGAAAGAAAAGTATAAACAAGTCCAGGGCACACAGATGAGCATATTGTACATAACTCAGTAAAAATTTTCATAACGAGCCTTTCTTTGGGTAAAGTGAGAAACATTTCTGAAGTTAATCAAGATTTTTTTAAAGATTTAATAGACAAAATTATCCATTTAAATGTCAAGCCAGCCTATCATTTCCCCTTAAAACTATTATAGTCAATTGTTAAGACCCTCCTATGGCAATCATATGACCTATTGCAAATATTTGGGGATTCAGCTACAGAACATTAGAACTGCCAATGGTAGTTATTTTTAAAAACCTTTTGGATGGAGCAATCTAAAAAACAACCAAGGCAGTGAATTAGAACTTCATGAACTATTTTCAGCTCTTATTCTGTTTCAGATGTAAACGAAGTCATTTGGTTCCTAAGTGTATGTAATATATGATGATTATCTTTTTAAAAATGTAATTCAGCAGAAAATACCTCTTAATTTGAATTTAGCACTGTGTTAATGGCAATTCTGAGCTTCATAGGCATCTGGCTTCTAATGGAATGAGGTCCTTTGAGTTTAAAAACTTTTCTTCTTCGACAAAATAATAATAATAATAAGGAAAAAAACCACTCTCAAACAAAGAGGAAAAACGCAGGACTCTAAAGCGATCAGATCTAATAGCAGACTTGTTTCTACTATGAAAAAAATTAAAGCAAAAAAACACAATGACCATACTCCCTTGCTCATTCACTCACTCCCCATTGTATCATGAAGGAATCTAGATGGTCACCACTATGTTACCTGAAAAAAATAATAACTAGCTACTTGATTTAGGACCTTTCTCAAGAGCCTCTTCTCTTAAAAGACCTGAGTTTGATAAACATGATTTGGAAAACATGGATACACACACAGATTCCCTTGAAGGGGAACCAGAGAGTAGAGATGCTCACTTTGTATCTGATTTGGAGTGACAGGGGTTTAGTGTAGCCCTGCAGTTACTGACCTAGAGCATTCATGATTTTATGCCTTGAGCTAGAAAGAATAAATTATTCTACTCCCTTCCTCTGTCATTTTAAATCTGTAAAGGAATCGTGCTGTGTGAAAAAAAAAACTTGAAGCCTGCTATTCTATTGTTAACATATGATTTTTTTATGGGCTGTCAAAGATTAGAACAAGGGGTTGCCCAGTGCAAATGGTAGTGTTTTTTTTTTCTTTCATTCAGAAACCAATAAAACACTTTATACCGGGAATCTTAAGTGTATTTGTTAATTACAGTGATCACATAGTCTTTCAAATGCTAATGGTCTGACTCAAATTTTGGTTGGTTTAGTACAGTTAGAACTTATGATTAAAGAATGGTATAGCTTGAGAGTTGTTTTGCTACCATCTGTGTGAACCAGGCAATAACTGTGTGCAGATGGTTGTGACTCAGAGACAGGTTGCCACATGCAAAAAAAAAAAAAAGAGTATGTTTCAGTTATTTTAATAAGATTTATTGTAGCAGTCACAGTTAAATGCTTGAACTTAATGATAATGGCTGCTAATCCTTCAAGAAAAATGATTAGAATTTAATAAACTTCAAGAAGGTTAGTTTGCTATGAAGTTTGGAAATATCACAAAGGTAGGTTTTATATTTTCCCCTCATTTAATAACCTATAATGATATGTGAAGCTTTTTTTTTTAAACAAATAGTACAAATGACCATTTGTGTAAGTGGATGACTCCTTTTCACTTCCAAAGTATCAGGGAAAAATTGTAATTATTGGATAAATAGATGAAAATAATGGCCATGTGGGTGTGACTCATTTTGAATATATATGCATATATACACACATACTTTAGAACATATCAAGACTGATTATATATCTATCATCTGTCTACCTGTCTGTCATCTATCAGTCTAGCTTTCTGGGGAGGAAGTTCCTCATTGGGAGCTCATTGTACCAGTAAAATCACGGAGCAGGGTGTCTCACAAGTCTTAGTGCAATTTTAGTGTATTTTATATATATATATATACAGTAAAACATGTCCATAATCATCAATTTATTACTAGCTTCAAGCTTTTGAAATTTTCTAATTGGATAATAATTTGCAGCTTGGATCTAATGACTTTTAGATGAAGGTGTTCTAGATTAATTATCAGATCGCTCTGGATAACCATGGGGGTTATTATATGATTCAAAGTTAGAAAAAACCTTAGAAGTCATCTTGTTCATGCCCATCATTTGGTATATGAGGAAAATGAAGTTAAATATATTTAAGTATATTTATACATCATATATAATATATATTTAAAGAAATATTTTTAAAATATGTATTTATCTAAGTTATCAAAAGATAAATGCTCTCTAAGGAAATAAATTCAGTTAAGGTTTTTCACCCCCTTTTTCTTGTATAGGAATGAGCCTTTCTTGAAGGTGGGCCAAAAAGTGCAGCAAAAACTATATTTAGCAATTTTGAAAATATAAGGTAAGATGAACATACAATTGTGGCATCATAATCAATGTATAAAAGTTGTGTATCAATGTTAGTTGTAATCACTGAGAAAGAGATGATATTATACAACTTTCTAAACTTTTAAGAAGTAAATCTTTGTCAACAACAGATCAATACTTTGAAAGTAAATGAACAAAATCTACAGATTTTTAAAAGGTAACATGTATTATTATTAATAAACAGCAGTCAACCCACTGTTTATTATTAAGTATAATAGTAATAGATAATTATAACAGTGTTGTTATAATTAGTGATATATTAACAAAATAAACTACATAATATAAAATATAATAACAATACTGAAAGCTGACATTTAGATAGTGATTTCAGGTTTACAAAGACCTTTACACGTATTGATTCATTGAAACCTCACTTCAACCTTGTGAATTAGCTACTATTGTTATCCTCATTTTAAAGATAAGAAAACGGAGACTGAGAAACCTTAGGTGACTTGCTTTTGGTAACAGGGCTAATGAGGATCTGATTTAGAATTAAAACTCAGCTCTGACTCGAAGTCCCGGGCTCCGTCCGCTGTCCAATATTGCCTCTCCTGAGCAAGAAACCATGTGTTCCTTTCCTACTTGGAGACTTGCTATTGCTTAATAGAATCCAGCTGGTCAGGAATGGACTAATCACAAGAATTATGCAGATTTAAGAAACTTGGCATATTAAGTGCTTAATAAATGCTTATCAACCGCGGAACCTCCTTTCCCAAATAGATAGATAGATGATAGATAGATAGATTGAATTCAACAAACATTTATTAAGCAACTTCTCTATGGAGAGGCGCTGTGTACTAAGAATACAACAGGAAAGTGAAACAGTTCCTGCCCTCACTCTATTGGAGGGAAATGACATGTACACAGATAAGTAAAATACACAGCACAGGTATGCACGCACACATATATGTATACATACACACATGTGTATAAGTATAAGCATTTGTTAAGCACTTAACTGTCTGTCTCTAAGGGAGATTGTGAATAATTAATTAATATTAATTAATAATATTTAATAATTAATAACAATTAATGCATATAAATACTTTACAAAGTTATTTAAATGTCAACTTTCACCTATCAATTAATTATTATACGATAGCACGTCTTTTTGTTGTTTAATTGTTTCAGATATGTCTGACATTTCATGATCTCATTTGGGGTTTCCTTGGCAGAGATGCTGGAGTGGTTTGCCATTTCTTCCTCCAGCTCACTTTATGGATGAGGAAACTGAGGCAAACAAGGTTAAGTGACTTGTCCAGGGTCACACAGCTGGTTTTAGCAGCTTTTAGCAGGTTTTAGCTGTCTTCTTGTTAAAATTCTCCCCATATAGGTGGCACAGCATTTCTGATAGTCACTAATTCCTGATCCAAGCCAAGTAGCACAATGTACTATTGTAGTGAATGAAAGTAGGCTAACGGGGTGCCAATAAGGGTTTTTAGAGGTGGTGGTTGTTGTTTTCCTTCTTCCAGGTTTATGCTCCTTCAGATCTAACCCGTTCTTACCTCTGACTCCAACCTTTCCTGGCTTCCTTTAAGGCTCAGTTCAAAACCTACCTTCTGTAACAGACTTTTCCTCATCTGATCTCCTCTCCCCCTTTACAATGTACGCATCTTATATGGACATAATTCCTTTACGTTGTCTTTCCCATTAGATGTAAACTTACTGAGTTCAGAATCTGTGTTTTCGCTTTTCTTAGATTCTCTAGCACTTAGAACAGTATCGGCACACAGTAAGTGCATAATAAATGCTTTTTCACTGACTGACTGAAGCTATAACTCACACATCCATTACTTTCACGCTGAGGGGAGCATTAAAAATGATTCACAAATGAGACTTAGTTCACTCTCTTCCTCCTGAAAGAAAGCCCAGTTCTGGGCTTGTCTCATTGTTAATTCCTAGTGGCTACTCAAAGATACATGTACCAATGGACTAATTCAATGGACTGGCAAGCTAATGGCATGCCACAATCTGGGTAACATCCACTTGTTTTGTTTTATTGGGATTGCTGGCCCAACCTCTGAGCAGTTGTACATCTCATTGCAGAAATTCTGTAGTATTCTGGGGTTTTTGATGTAGTCATCACAATGACTTCTGCAAATATTGCCGTATGGAGAGAATCCCTCTTTCTTTTGTACTCTGATTAGGTCATTCACTGTGGCAGTGTTAAACAACTGTGGCAAGCATACGACTCCCCTTTTTAAGCTCACATTTCACATTAATAATCAGAGGAGCCTTAGACAAAATTACCTCTGTGGTGTCATCTAGTCTTTTTTTTGGGGGGGGCTTTTTAAAGGGCAATTGGGGTTAAGTGACTTGCCCAAGGTCACACCGGTAATAAGTGTTAAGTGTCTGAGGCCAGATTTGAACTTGGGTCCTCCTGACTTCAGGGCTAGTGCTCTATCCACTGCACCACCTAGCCACCCCATGTTATCTAATCTTAACATGTGCACGGGAAACATGTTTCCCATCTTGTTGCAAGAGAACCTTTAAAGCTATGTTTCAAATTGTAGAACCAAATAAATATCCTTTAAAAAAATCAGCAAGTAGTAAACACAGTGGGATCTTTTCTTCCCTAAACCTTTCAGTCAATCCAAGTTAACAATAGAACAAACATTTTAATCAATTGTGTGAATATGAAGATGCACGTGGTTTGCTGTAGAAAATCATCTAAAAAAGTTTCCTCTCTGCCTTCCTATATTTTCATAAAGTATTTATTTGTTCAGTTATTCACTCATGTCTTCATGAACCCATGGACCATATTGTCCATAGGGTTTTCTTGACAGAGATACTGGAGTGGTTTTCCATTCCCTTCTTCAGGGGATTAAGGCAAACAGAGGTTAAGTGACTTTTCTAGGGTCACACAGCCAGTAAATATCTGAATCTGGATTGAATTCAGGTTTTTCCCTGACTCTAGCTCCAGTACTCTATTCACTGAATCACCTAGCTACTCTTCATCAAGTACACCCCATGTTAATAGTATAGACCAGCTGTTCTCAACCTGTAGGTTATGTTCAGTTTGTAACAATGAAAATACATTCTGCATATCAGATATTTACATTACGATTCATAATAGTAGCAAAATTACAGTTATGAAGTAGCAATGAAAATCATTTTATGGTTGGGGGTCATCACAACATGAGGAACTGTATTAAAGGGTCATGGCATTAGGAAGGTTGAGAACCACTGGTATAGACCTTTCATTACAGAGGTTTTATAAAAGTGAGAAAGTAAATATGTGGGTAATATAAATGAGAAATATTCCTTCCTTTTTGGGATATTTTGAAAATTTCTTTGGCCATTCCACCACATGATAGGCATTAATTTAGTTTCCATATTTTTTTGGGCGACTACAAAAGTTGTTATAAATATTTTTGTACATGTTGGGTCTTTTCTTCTTTCTTTGATTTTTATAAGCCATCTGGTATAGTTGGGACAAAGATTGTGTACAGTTTCGTCATTTTTTTTGTCTATAGTTCCAAATTGCTTTCCAGAACAGTTGTACCCATTAAATGGTTCACCAACAATGCATTAATGTACCCCCTTTCCTCCTCTTCCTCCAACAATGAGCATTTTTCATTCTTTTTTTGGGAGTCATTTTTTCCAATCTGATGGGTGTGAAGTAGAACTTCAGAATTGCTTTAGTTTGTTTTTCTCTAATTGTTAGTGATCTGAAGCACTTATTCATGTCTATAAATAGTCTAGGTTTCTTCTCTTGAGAACTGAATCCGTTCTGGAAAGTCTTCAAAATTGTGTTGCCTTCACAATAGATTTTTTTCCCCAGCGCATATTTCATTAGCCTCAGCTACTCATCCCAGTATAATTGCCCTAAGTCCCATTTTTACTTCTTTGTCAGGTACTGAGATATTAGTCTATGGAATGCCTTTCATAAAAACTATACCTTGAGACTCTCCTCTCCTGAGTGGTGGCTCCCTCTTTGAACCACTGTTTTAGAAAGTATCCCAGTCAATCTTTACTTTACTTATACTTGGATTCTCTTGCCAGATTCCTCATCTTATCCTGTTGCTTTAACCCCCCCTTATCCCCCCCACCAGGGGACAGGGATCACAGGGTGTTCTAGCTGGTGAATTCTGCATTGGATAGTATTTGGGAGAGACCCTGGGGAATACTTTACAAATGCCATGGTAGAATGTAAGCATCTTTTGGATAGGGACTGACCCTTTTTTTTCTTTTGTTTTGTTTTGTCCTGCCTGCCCTTCCCTCCTCTTCCCTTCCCTTCCCTCCCTTCTCCTCCCCTCCCCTCTCCTCATTTTCTCTCTTTTATCTCAGAAGCAACTAGGAGGCACAGTAGATAGAGTGCTTGGCCTAAAGTTAGGATGACTGGAGTTCTTCAACAAGCTCTTCAGAGCATTTGATTCTATATAATTTGGAAGTTATGAGTGTTTGGTATGATAACACTTATTAAAAGAGTTCTAAAATTTTATGAGTCAATGTTATGACCAGGCCATTTATTTGTGATAATGTTTTGGTTCAAGTTCAGGTTGTGCTCAAGGATAATTTGTGGTTTCTATTTATACAATGAAGATTTATTGTCTGTTAGTTTATAAAGAACAACAAGCCTCTGGGCATATGTCTTATCAATTTTTTGGGTTCTTTCCTGTCATTTGTAGGGATTAAAATATCACAATAATAATGTTGAATAAAATGTTTACATATTGCATATGCAGATAATAATATCTATGATAATATATTACATTGTTTCTACCATTTCTTGTAATATCTGCATTGACTACTAAATTTGGGCTATTTGGGAATGAATTATCTATGAATTTTGAGAGCAATAACTTGGTCCTATACTGCTTTCATGAACATCTCTGTTTATGCAAACAAATCCACTTGATTCAACCATTTATTTGATGTCTTTTGTTCACGTTACTGTTAGTTGGGTTTGGGTGAATGTCACCCATGGACAGCCATTTCTAAAGCTATATTTTGTGTTAAGATAATATCAACTTCATTGTTGAAATCCAGTGACCTATAACTATTGTCAGTCATTATTATTGCTCTGTGAAATTTTTTTTTTCAGAAAAAATTTTTAATAAAGTTTTAACCTGATTTTTATACAGTATGAGACAAGGAATCATTTATTTTTCTATAGCTATCTTGGAGAGGTGGAGCCTATAATTTGTTAATATTGTATGATTTTTTATTTACTTACTTTCTAAATTCAATTTATTGTTCCAAAGGTATGTATTTTTTGTGTGAAAGTTTTACTTGCTCCATCAACCTCTCCAAATCTAGACCATTTACATGTTTATGCACTTCTTATAAAGTATTCATAGCTTGTTTCACTAAAAAAAACCTGTAAGAAAATTAAAGAAGTTGTGACAAATACCCCCTTTGTATAAAGGACAACTAATTATTGGTTCATTATGTATGGAAAAAATTGCCTAAATGTTTTGTGACATTTATACTGCCTTCATTGATTATTGTCAAACCTTTGACTCAGTTCCTCACTCACAGCTTATTCTTATATTGCAGATGTGTAGAGTAGAACCATACATAGTGAAGATGCCAAAGTATTTGATGTCTTCATACAAAACTGTTTCTTTAAAATTTAAAATATCCCATCATACCATAATGTGAAAAACAAGTATTATAAAACATGTCATTTTCAGGGATGTGAATTAAGTCCACTGGATTTCTGCCTAAATTTGAATCCATTAGCATCTCTGCTAAATAGAATCAAATATGACTTCTAATTTAAAGACTGAATCAAACCACATAAATCACTTGCTGTACATGGATGGTATGAAGCTGAATGACTTCTCTGAAGAACGCATTAAAGAACATTTTCATTTTGTGGAATCTTTCTTTGATAATATAAAAATGTATTTTGGAATCAAGTATAAAATTCTTAAAATGTGACAAAGAAAAATGTAGCCTGAAAATTCCAAGGTTGCATCTGGAGGTTATTTCAAACCAAAGGATGAAAGAGATATCTACAAATACCTTGTTCTTCCCTAGGCAAGATTTATTGAACATAAAGGTATTGAGGAGAAAGCTATTGCTTGATATGAGTTATTTGTAATTTTTAATAGCAACAACCTCATCCTTCATGGCTATCTTACATAATAGTAATATGAAGTTAAGAATGAATGGGAAGTACAAGTTTAAAACGATGAATATATATATAATATCTTTCTTAACCTACATTTTCAGAATTGTAAAATGGACCTTAGCAGATTTGGAATGTTCTAACAAAAACATATGCAATAGTAATGAAACACAGGACTCACCACTCTAAAGATTCTGTAAAAAAGATGAACATTTCCCTAACAAAAAAAGAGGAAAAAGATTGATACATGTTGTTAGAGCAAATGGTAAATACGTCAGAAAGTAATAGAAATACTTTTGGAACAAGAAATGATTTTGAGGAAAAGTAGAGGTGGACAACCAACAAACAACACTGAATTTGTTTAATATAATCAAAGGCTAATTTACCATTGAATGTAAGCAGTGAAATAGCTATCCAAGAGTAGATCAAAAGGTCCCAATGGGCAAAATAGGCATCAACTCAATCAATGATATGTCTATGAAGAAACATTGAACAAATGACTGAGTCATGCATTTGCTTGTAGAAAAGGAGGGCTTTATGATAGCAATTAAATGTGATATGATAGCAGGTCATTGACACTATAATGAAATTATAGGGGGATTGTCCTGAAGGAATCTGAATGTAGTGATCAATGTAGTTTTTGCTAGGAAACTGTGTAGATATTGTGCAATATATCACCGAAGCTATAAAAATTGAACACTTACTCAGTACCTAGTAAGATATTGCCTAGTAACTAGAATTATACATCAGAAACTTTCTATTCTTTCTATATTGACAGATGACTAATCCCCATACTATAAAGACCTCAAAATATCTTAATGCTACCAAGAAACTGTAATGGAACTGGACCATCATCCCAGACTGGAATAATTGCCCATATATTTGCCTGTGCATAATATTGATTCATAAAAATTTCAGAACAGTATTTTTATAGGTATTGTGACACCAAATTTTCATCTCCAAGATACATGGAACAAAAGTCTTTTAAAATATAGAGGTGTAGTAAAAAAGATGAAAATTATTTGTGAACATGATAAAGTACATATCATGTTTCCTAGCCTGTCTGTGCCTATAGTTGTATCAAGGATGCTTTCAGGGAGGCTAGAGAGGATATGTTTGCATCCTAATGTCTTTATTTAACTACAACAAACAGTTATTTTGTCCATCTGTGTAACTATCCATGGAAAATTAAATATAAAAGAGTAACAGTAAGATGTCATCTTGTCCTAAAACTGTTTCTATCTGAATCACGTTAAAAAAATCAGAACAAGATTCTGCTGTTATTGCTACAGAAACAGCTAGTATACTCCTCCTCCTCCACGACAACTGTTACAACAACACAACTACTACATAACAACTGTTACTTCTACTACACAATGATAACTACCACTATACAACTATTACTACTAAACAACAACTACTACATAATTATTACTATTATCACTACTACACAGCCATTACTACTACTATAACTATTACCACATAACTATCACTGCTATTACACAATAACAACTGTGTATGCAACAACTATTACTACTATTATTACTATACAACAATGATGACCATTACTACTATTCTTATACAACAATGTCTGTTACTACAACTATTGCAATGATAACAACTACACAATTACTATTATTACTGCTACTAAAAACTATAACTATTATTCTTACAAACAGCTATTACTACTACTATATAAGAACCACAACTACTACTATACAACAACCACTACTATATAAGTGTTATTACTACTACTACCCTACAACAACAAACATTACTACTACTGATACTATGCAACAATTATTACTACTACTATAATGCCACCACAACTACTACTACTATTACACAATAACTATTACTACACAACAGCAATAGTTACTATTACTACTACTACTACTACTACTACTACTACTACTACTACTGCTACTGCTACTACTACTGCTATTACTACTACTGCTACTACTACTACTGCTATTACTACTACTGTTACTACTACTACTACCACTA
>CM053587.1:18780279-18895927 GCA_028646515.1 Pseudochirops corinnae | reverse complement strand
CCCCCCCCCCCCGGGGGGGGGGGGGAAGGGAGGGGAGAAAATCTGAAACCCAAGTGATTGTGGAACTGAATCTTGTAAATTAAAAGTAAATGAGTAAATAAAAAATAAATTAAAAAAAAAAAAGATATGCAAAGCTCTTTACATGTATCATCTTATTTGATGACCTGTAAGGTAACTGATAATATTATTCCCATTTTACAGGTAGGGAAACTGAAACAGACAGAGGTTAAATGACTTGCCCAGAGTCATACAACTAGTAAGTGTCTGAACAGGACCTCAAATTCAAGTCTTCCTGACTCCAAGTCCAGCATTCTATTTATTCTATCAATCTGGTTGCCTATTATAGTCAACTGTTTAAAATTTTAGACTGCACATGTCTCTACATCTTGATTCATCTATTCTAAATCTTATAAAGAGAGTAAAATGGGGAGTTAATTATTTAAAATTTCTGGGCAAATTCAATCCTTTCTCTTAAGCAGAGAGGACTGTACTTTAAAAAATAGTCTATTTTGATCAAAGTTTATGTAATGGCAGACAGGGCAATGGGAGCCCCAACTTCAGAGCATGCACAGTCCCCATTCTATTTCTGTGAAATAACACAGACTGACTAAAAGGTGCATTGTTACTTCTATCTGTAAAAGAAAGGGTTATTCCTTACATGCATCATGAATGAACAACTAAAAACAACTACTTATTTTGTATCTCGCTTGAAAATCTTACCATGATGCAGATTCTCCCTCCAATTCCAAAAAAAAAAATCAGACATGATTTTGTGCCAATTTTAAGTGAGATTCAACATGATCTGTCTGAGTTATCAATGCCACTGTCTGAGTCTGCATCCATCTTTGTGCTAGAATATTTCCCATCGAATGGACTGGCTAAGTTTTCCTCACATCGGGTATGAAAAAGGCTGCTGCAGGCATAAAGTGATAAGGTGCCTGAATAATTTATCTTAAAACTTTAAAGGCTTCCACAGTATCACCTATGCTTTATAGGCTTTGAATGGATCAGTGTCAAGTACTAGAAATCGGAGCTCAGTGATCCTACAAGCAGAAATGTCCCCACATGAAAAATGTCACATGAGGCCTTTGGCCTTGGAGAAAGTATCCCATGACTGGTTTATTATGGGAATTATACATTTCACTTCCTAATAAATCTAACAAACGTGTTCGGTGAAGAAGAGGGTTTGCTTTCTATTAATTCATGGAAGTCTTCTATGACTGTGAGGCAAACTAATGGGAAAGGGTCTGCAAATCCAACTCTATTATGTAAGCATTTTAAGAACATTTTTCTCTTGGCAACAGAAGCAATAAGCACCTCCAGCTTACATTTTATGTCCTTCTGTGAAATGTATTCTAGCAGTAAAAATGACTCGGGGTATTTGGTGACACAGAAATGCAGTAATTCAAACATAATCCATTCCCTAGGAAAACCCAATTTCTCTAAATTTGAGATACACTGCTGGGATATCTCCCAACTAAATTTGAATTTAAGAGTAAATTCATCCCTTTTTACATATTTGAATCATATGCTAACCAACTACAAATGACATAAGAGCACAGTGTCCGTGTAATCACACACAGTCCTAGAGACTCTGGTAAACCTGTTATATCTCGGAACTGAGGAGGTCTCTTATTTAGATTAACCACCACAACATCTTCAACCTAATCCCTCAGAAAATACTTTTATTGGAAACTTGGCATTGCCTCTACTTGTCAGCAAGAATTCATTAAAAACCTTCTGGGAAGGAGCCTAAAGCTGACATTATTGCATATTGTATCTAAGAAACCATTGGAGAAAACTGAAGAATTGTTGGACCTTTTAAGGAAGAGGAATTAAGTTTTCTAGGCCATTGGGGGCCTGTTTTAAATTGTTTCCTTCCCTTCATTAAGCATCCTGAAAGAGTGTTGGTTTCTTTTCTAACTAAGTCATTCATTTCCTTCTCATGAACAAGATCAGTTTCTAAATATTCCTAAACAGTTATTTCCCCAATTTCATAAGTCACAAAGTCTAAGCATCCACAAATCTGATAATGGTTAACATTTGAAGCTTGCAAAGTGCTTTAGATTTATCATCAGAATATGCAAATAACTCTCAATAATAAAATGAATTACCTTCTTCAACTGTGATGAAGCCAAAGCATTTTGAGTCTCATAGTCATAGAATGGAAGACTTCCTATTACCACTGGAAACAATGAGATGGCCTATAGAGCAAAGGAAAGTGCTGGATCTGGAGTCAGAAAACATGGTGCAAATCTTAGCTCTGACAATTATTACTTCTATAACTGAGCAGATCTCTGGACCTCAGTTTCCTCAAGCACAAAATGAAAGATTTGGATTCAATTATCTCTGAGTTTTCTTCTAGCACTAAATCTATAATCCTATACACAAGTTGACAAATCTATGATCTCATTGCTCCAATAGTATTGATTATCATAAGTTATCAATGTCTTCTTACTTATCCCATGTGATTCTTATATGTGCCATCCCATAAATTATTATCTCCTACAAAGGGTTAACCCACCATATTTCTTAACATCATGAGTAGCAATAGAGCCCACAGGCTCTCCATTGGCTAATGCTTTTGGTACAAGACCATCCTATGACAATATATTTTTGTATGCCACTTCAGGTGAGCAATTCTTGGTTGGTAATGGTACAAGCTATTTATACTCACTATGAACCTCTCCTTAAATATAACTCTCACTACCCCTCACTCAGCTGTCGCATCTTGTCATGGAAGCAATCTCAGATTCTCACAGGTTATGGCAGTGGGATGCAAGCTAAATAAAGCCCTACCAAGATGGAAAGACTGTTAGTATTAACATGGTGACAAACTATTGTAAATATAAGAAATTCAAGACCCATTCCCAGCTAAGTTCAAAGAGGCTTGTTCATACAGAGTTTGCCATTGGCAGGACCAAACAACTTACAATGACTGTCTGTCTACTCAGGCACATACAGGCTGAAATCTCTCAAATGCAGGAAGAACCCACATTTATTTTGAAGTGTGAAATTACGAATTCAAAAAAATACAGTTTGTAGGGAATATATACCAATTAGTCTTGCTTTATGCGCTAATATGTTCCTAGGAAGTTCATATAAATATAATTTTTACCAATCAAGTATTAAAAATGGAGGGAACATACTATTTTAATATACTGGGGGAATATACTATTTTTTTTTAAATGCAATAGTTATAAAGTCTGAATTTCAGGGAGTACTTAGAGATAATCTAATTTAACCCTCTCATAAGGTCTTGATTATTTAAAAAAATAGTTCATCATATAAACAAATAATTTTCCTGGAGTTCATCTTTTTTAATATACTTCCAGATTTCTGTATAACAGATGTACTTAAAGTGGAGAACACCTGTAACAACAGCAATAATAATGAATGTGTGTTCTGTAATCCTGAAGCATTGCAATTCCCTTAACACTCACTTAAGGAAATGCATGGAGGGAAGTGGTGAATAAGATAGAACTTTATGGATTTTTGACACATTTCTAATGTATTGACTTTACAGGAAAAATATCCATCTTAGTAATCATCTCACTCCATCTTTGCAGATGGCGGAGAATTTTAAGGGAAATGCAGAAAAGTGCACTGATTGGTTTCTACCTTCCATAACCATGACCCATTTCCTGAAACCTTGTTGATGGACCTTAGCATGGACTATTTCCCATCAGTAGTTAGAAATTTCCTTTCGGAACTCTCCAATGTGTTTCGGAATCTTAAGATGAATTATTAATGTAACTGCACTCAGAGACCTTTGTGATAAACACATATTTTATAAGTAATAACTAATGTCTAATATCAAGTGAATACCAATGCAGCAGAGATTTCTGGGAATGGGCCACTGTGCGAATGCCAAAGATTGAATTAGCTAAGTTAGGTTAATATATACAAATCTCCATTTTATCAGTTGATTTAAAGGCATATTTACTGTGATACTCGGCTTAGTTCTCACATTGGCAAACTAACGTTGTTTGTGGGCTGTGCAGTAGAATGCATCAAGGATATCATCTTACCCCCAGGAAGCCACAAATACAGCTATTCATTGAATTTATTTTTTGCAGTTATTGAACTATGCATTCAAGAACTCCAACAGAATATCGGACTTTTTCCCCCAGCTGTTTTGCCCTCCTTTTTATATCTTGTCTTTTTCATATTCTGTTGTAATTAGTTAAGGATTGTATTCTTGATACTCAAATATAGATTAATAATAAAGTGGCAATGATAATAATCCAGCATGCCTTGCATTTTGGATCCATCATGTTACCAGTGATCACAACCTCATATCTGCCTAATTTTTTGTCTTTTTCACTCATCTTCATGATACAGTTTGCTTCCAAATTTTAATTTATAGTTATTTTGATGATGCTGATGATCATAATGGTGATGGTAACGAAGACATTACAAAGCCCTGATCTGTCAGTGCCTTATGTAACTAAAAATAAAATATTCACCAAAATGGATTGTTGTTTTTTACTGCCCTGATAAAAAGGGAAGGACCTCACATGCACATCCTGCCTTATGCAAGTTCCTAAAAGAATCTTTGGCCTAGTCATCCATAAAATCTCCCATCTCTACTTGGGTCAAAGTTTCCAGTCTATTCAAGTTAAACTACTTCAAAACAATCATGAGGGAAATCTGCCACTCACTTTCATTTTAAAAAATCAGGAACCCAAAAAACTAAAGGAATGTGTTATAATCAGCCTACTAGCATTAGCCTAAGAAACTCAATAGCCAAGAGAAAGACTGGCTTCCAATCACATTTTGACGAGAAATTCTATAGACATCATTTAGGATGTTCATTAGTATAACAGTAAAATATGGAGAATTATTTCTAATGAAGACTATCTTAACAATGTCCCTGATGGGAGAGAGGAAGAAGTTAATCAGGAACTTTGAATTCTGCAGACATAAATTCTCAGGAGGGATTCTTATGAATTCAAATGCAGCAAAACAAGAATCTTTTGTAATAATCCATTTGACTTCGTTTTTGTTAAACTGACCACTACCTCTGGTTGTTAAAGGCTGGCCACCTTCAGGCAGAACCATGAATGTTCACCATAGACATATGGCCTCCTGTCCTTTCCTGTCTCCAGTCTATCCCAGAAATAATGTTCCTAAAGCCTAAGTATGTCTGTGTTACTCCCATGGTCCTTCAGTGACTTCCTATTGCTTCTATAAAAACTTTTCCGGATGACATTTAAAACCTCCAGAATCCAGCTCCAGCCTATATTTCCAGCCATTTAACTTTAATTCCTTTTGGTGAACCCTACATTTCAGCCAAAATGGCCAATCAGCTATTCCACCTCATATCTCCTTTTTTTTTACCCAGGCTGTACTTCACACCCAGAATGTGCTTCCTCTTCACCTCCTCCTCTTGGAATCCTTGGCTTCCTTCAAGTTTCAGCTCAGGAGCCACTTTCTGCACAAAGTTTTTTATGATCCCCTCATTATTAAATAACTCAGCCCTTTTCAAAGCATTTTGCATTTACTTACTTATTTCAGTGTTGAATGCACCCGTAGCACACAAGAAGGGATTGTTGCAATCTGTTGTATCCATTGTACCTGACAGTGCTTTGCACACAGAACATAAAAATGTTTCTTCAGTGATTGACATGAGCAATATGAACAGTGGCAAGATGATTGCCATTTAGTCCACCCATTATAGAGCCTGTGTTGCTGTGGTCAACAAAAAGTACATCATTTGGTGGCCAGCCCTGTGCTTAATGAACCTCTCTGACCTTAGGTTGACCGGTCCTCGGAAGAGACATTCACTCTATCATCTGGCCCATAATTCACACATTACAAGTAAATAATGTCTGAGGGGGGAAAAAGACAATTTACCTTGCTTACCTCATATAATTAAAGCTGTGCACATTTGTCCTCATCGTTCATATATTTCAAAATTTCTTCATTTGAGTTTATTATTCAATACCTGTATGATGAGTGGTAAAAAAAATAACAATCCTTCCACTTTTTTGTTTTTAAATAAAGCAACAACCAATTTGATTCAGTGGATAGCTTTGCATCTTTACTATGTGTAAGGCACTTAACTCTCTCATCACTGTGGATGATTTTCACTTATGCTTGAACTCCCTCTGACTGCTGGTTAGAATTGTGGTCTCAAAGTTAAGTTTTTTGAAAAGTAATATAGTTTTTGATCCATTGAAGAAATCTGGAAAAGGAGAGTAGCATAGGCAGTAATGTTACACTTAGATTGGTTTGGATTGAATTGTTTGAGAAGAGATAAGCCCCTAAGAATGTTTCTTCTATGCTCTGAAATGTACTATCCTCAGATTAAGACAAACTTGAAATATCTCCACACGTATAAAGGGAAGCATATCCAAGCATTCCAAGAAAGTCGAGATTTCCTTTAACCAGCAAGGGGAAAGCAACTCTCAACTAACACAAAATTATAGGATCTTCTATCAGAAGAAACCCCTTCTTCTCCCCAATTTTTTACCTTACATAGATTCAGCATCATCCCCATTCTATGGTCCTTTACTCCAGTCTGTGATGATGAGGTGACCATTCTTCTTGCCTCTATATTGTCTCTGATCCCATCTCCTTCCATTATTCTCCAGCAAATTGTCCCCACTGTCTCCTCATTGTCTCTTCTCTCTAATCTTCAGTCTCTATTTACTGGTCACTTTCCTGCTGCCTAGAAACATGGCCAAGTCTTCTCCATATTAAAAAAAAAAACCATGAGACCCTACTATTCCCCTAAGCTGTGTTCCTGTATCTTTCCTTTTCTCAGTCAAAGTCCTTGGGATAAGCTGCCTACACACAGCATCTTCACTTAATCTCATCTAAATCCTCTGCACTAAGGATTCTGATCAAATCTATCAGATCTATCAAATGCCAGATCTGGTGGTCATTTCTCTATCTTTTTTACTTCTTTTTTATGTGGGAGAGTGCTGAGACCTTCCCAGATACTCTTTTTGGGTTTTGAGGACACTGCTAACACTTGAGGGTCTCCTCCTACCTGTCTGAATGCTCCTTCTCATTCTTCAATCCTGGATCATTGTCTACATCAAGAGCCCTAACTGTGGATATATATTCAATGCTTTATCAAAGGTCCACTTCTCACTTTATACTCACTCTCTCATTTGGTGACCTCATCAATTCTCCTGGGTTTAATTATCACCCCTATTCAAATGGATCCCAGACCTATCTGCTCAGGCCTGGTTTCTCTCCAGAACTCAATCCCCACATCACCGGCAGTCCATTAGACATTTTGAATTATATATCCTGCAGATATCTCAAAAGCAACAATTATAAAATAAACCAGTGGTTCTCAACCTTCCTAATGCCTCAACCCTTTAATAGAGTTCCTCATGTCTTAGTGACCCCCAATCATAAAATTACTTCCATTGCTACTTCATAACTGTAATTTTGCTACTGTTATGAATCATAATGTAAATATCTGATAAGCAGGATGTATTTTCATTGTTATAAATTGAACATAACACACAGGTTGAGAACCACTGATTAAGCTCGTCTTTCTCCTTATACTTACCCTTCTTCTGAATTCCACTATTTCAGGTAAGGGTCTTCCATCCTTGTACTTGCATGGATCCACAACAGTGATTCTTCATTTTCTTTTATTCTACATATCCAATCAATTGCTAGATCTTGTCATTTCTTCCTTCATTATATCTCTCATATTCATTACCCTCTCTCTACTCACACAACCAACACTCAAGTTCAGGACTTTAATGCCTCTCACCTGGACTATCCAGCAGACTTTAATTTTTCTTCCTTGCTCCAACTTTTACCTCACTCTATGCCAATGGTTCTCAAGACAAATGTTTCCGATGGTCTTAGGAACCGAGACACCATTCCTCTATCCGTCTCCAGGTGGGTCCGCCCACATGCAGATATGCCCACATACGAGTATTAAAGTGTCATGGCATTAAGAAGGTTGAGAACCACTGCTCTAGGCCATTGTCCATGAACCTGCCAAAGTGATTTTCCTAAAACATAGGTCTGACCATGTCACCATGTTATTCAGGAAACTCCAGTAGTTCTCAATCATTTCTAGGATGAAAGATAAACTCTTCTGTTTGGCATCTAAAGCCCTTTAAATTATACATTACTCCCCTTCAAGTACTTTAAAAGCCACAGGAAATGGACTTGTTGTGATTTCTCACACAATAATACTCTATCTCTCATCCCATGGCCCAGGACATCTACTGGCTGTCCCCCTGCCTAGAAAGAATTCCCATCTCACATCCACGTCTTAGAATTCCTAGCTTCCTTCAAAACTCAGCCACTTTCTACATGAGACTTTTCTCAGTTCCTCCCACTCTAGTGGGAGTTCCTCTTCCAATTACCTTGAATTTGTTTTGTGTGCATGTTGTATGTAACTATATATGCACATCTTGTCTTCTCTACTAAAAACAGATCCCCCTGAGGTCAAGAATGGTTTCACTTTTGTCCTTGCGTCCCATGTACCATAGTGCTAGAAACTAACAAAGTGCTTAAAAACTTTGTAGGGATTAACTAATTCATTAAATGTTTCTAAATATGTGATTCTTGGCTTCTTTTCTTCTATTCTGCCACGGTCGCTACATAAGCAAAAAAAGACTGCATATTCAATACATGAGCAAAACCAAATTCTGCCCTTCTATATTTTTCTTTATTTCATGGGTTGCAATGGTCAAAGAATTCACAAATAGATGATCCATCTATTGGTGATCAGTCTATATCTAGCCATTCTGGTCCTTAGAATCCATTCCAGTCTGTATCCAGAGCCTTTCTGAATGGTAGAGCTTTCCAGAGCTAACAGCCTAGGTATATCAGAATTAATTCTGTGCCACAATGAGGCATTACAGAATTTTTGGGAGGTCCTTTGCAAAGGCATATGACAATTGATCCCTCTTTAACCATTTATCTATGCCATTGTATTTCACTCTACAGTTTCATGCATTCTAAATTCTAGCCTGACTAGACTATTAATGGTTCTCTAACACCATCCTTAACCACAACCACCACCGTGCAATTGTATAAGCCATCTCACTTCCCACTTCCTCTCACAACTCTCCTGTTAAAATCATTTTTTTTCTTTTACAATCCAGCTCACATACCACCATAGACATTACTCAATGAAGTCTTTCATAAAATCCCTCCCCTTGAAAAAGATTGCCCTGTCTTGCATTTCTTCTACCGACTCCTTTGGGTCTTTTCTTTGTACTTGTAGCTCTGTGTCCACCCCTTTTACACTGGCCATCTGAGGATTATCACAAGTTCCAGGCATGCTTTAGATGTGACGTCAGTATCCACTTAGAACCATACACATTCCACAAAACCCAACTAGAAGGTATTTTAGTTTGAAACAAAAGGTGTTTAATTAAATATTATCAATCACAAGAGAATACTTCTAGCACTAAAGGATACACTCTCCCCCAGGTTACCACACCATTAGTAAGAGAAGGGATGCATCTCACAGAGAAACACACATACAGGAAATAACGTATTGGAGAAGAGCAAACGTACAAATTTTCAAAAAAGGGAGTCTCAGAACTACAGGCCACAGATCTTGACTTCTATTCCTGGAAAAAAACCTTTAAGGGAACATTCGAGATGGTTGGCAGTTACATAGAGAAGTAATGATTACGGAGATTCAGCAGTGTTTCATTAAAAACAGTTCTTGCCAGACTGACACCATTTCCTTTGTATACAGAATTACTAAACTAGATGAGGGCAATTTTGTAGATACAGTTTACCTAAACCTTCTTAGTAAAGCTTTTGATAAAGTTTTTTGTACTGTCCTTTTGGAGAAGATGGATAGATACACACATGGTAATAATGAAATCAAATGAATTCCTGAGTTGGACAGCCATATTCAAAGAGTAGTTATTAATGGTTTGACAGCAACAAGGCAGTAGGTCTCCAGTGGAATACCTTAGGGATTTGGTGCAGTGCTTTTTAATATTTTTAGCAATGACTTGGATAAGAACATAGATGGCAAGCTCAGCAAAGTTGGAAGGCTAGCTAACATTCTGAATAATAGAGTCAATTCTAAAGGATCTTGAAAGGCTAGAGCAATAGGCTAGATCTAATAAGATATAACTCAGTAGAGATAAATTTAAACACTTGCACTCATGTACAAAAAAATCCAAGATGGGAGGAGGCATGGAAAGACAATAATTATTCTTTTAAAAACAAATCTGGAGGCTTTAGTGGTCTCAAGATCAATATAAATCACTAGTATAATGTAGTAGCCAAAAAACCTAATGTGATCTTGGACTAAATTAAGAGAAAATTAGTTTCTAGGAATAGGGAGGTAATAATTCCACTGTATTCATGAGACCTTCATCAGACCTCTTCCATACAACTGTACTGAGTTCCGAGCATGTTTGGTTTAAGGATGTTGAGAGTGTCCAAAGGAAAGAAAACATGAAGAGCCTTAAAAGCAATGTCCTAGTCCCAGCATCTATGTAAGTTAGGACAGTTTTCCCTTAAAAGGTATTTAGACTACTATCAAGATTTGGAGGTCTCAACAGACAAAGGCTATTGACATCACTTCCTGGTAAACTGAGCACAAAGCAGCCACAAGGAATCCCAGGTTCACTCTCTGATGTGTGATCGGCAGAAAACAACGGGCAGCTCAGACAACCAGGCTTCACTCAACTGCATCAACTTAGGGTGTCCTCGTTAAAGTAAATCTCCTTCTGTTAACTGTTGGGTGAACTATAAGTGTCTCATTTTGTCCTACTATCTAAATTGCCAGAAGAATGTCCTGAACAGAAGTCATTCCCTATCAATGAATCAATAAGTATTTATTAAGTGTCCATTTTTTACTCGTCTCTGGGCTAGGCATCAATTCTGCAAAGACAAAAATGAAATAGTCCCTGCCCTCAGAGGAGCTTACATTTTATTGGAAAAGGTAACATATAAATGTATATTTGAAATATACAGGATAGGTACTAAACTTATGACCTTATTGATGTAATAAAATATTGGATGGGTTGACTCCTTCAACCAGTGCAGGTTGATATTTTCTCTATAACTTACAATCTTAGAAAACTACTTAAAGCACTGAGAGGTCCAGTGACTTGTCCAGAACCATCTAGCTGGTATGGCTTAGTGAAAAGACTCGAACAATGGTCCTGACTCCAAGGCCACCTCTCTAGCTACTATATCATATTGCCTTTCATATACAAAATATATGCAAGATGAATAACAACCAATGACAAGGGGAATGGACTCAAAACTGGGAGTATCAGAAATAACCAATGAAGTCACAGATTAATGAAAAAGGAGGAGGAGGAAGAAGAAGGGGAAAGAAGAAGAAGAAAGATAAACAATGAGGAAAAGGAAGGAAGAAGAAAAGAAAGAGGAAGAAGGGATGAAGAGCTTACCCATATTTTATGGTATGATAGGAAAAGTACTGTCTCTGGAGTCAGAGGACCTGGATTCAAATCCTGTGTGTGACACTATCTGTGGGACATTAAGTTAGTCGCCAAACCCTACCCTGGGCTTCAGTTTCCTCATCTGTAAAATGAGGGGGTTGGACCAGAGGGTTTGTGAGGTGCCTTATAACTTCAGATACGTGATCCCATAGTCCCATTCTGCCTCTCAGGGGGTACAATATATAGAGCTCTGGGCATGGAGTCAGGAAGACCTGAATTCAAATCAGATCTCAGACATTTACTAGCTATGTGATCCTGGGCAAATCATGTAGCCTCTGCTGCTTCACTGCTCTTGACTGCAGAATTGGATGATAAAAGCTCCTACCTCTCAGAACCGTCATGAGAATGAAATGAGGTGGTATTTGTTAAGTCCTTAGCGCCGTGCTTGATATGTAGTTGATGTTCAATAAATGCTATTTCCCTTCTACCCCAAACCTTAACCAGAACACTCAGCTATGTCTCAGGGCATTGGTAATGGAGTTGTTCTCATTTTCATCTACCTCCAACTTCTCTCCCCTTTTTCCAATCCCACAGGAAACCATGATAGGGATGACTCATTCTCCCTAAACATTTCCCAAAGCCTAGAATTTTAATTACCATAAATTGATGTGATTATCTTACCAATTCCCAGGCAGACAAAAAAAAAAAAGCACTATCTTTGATTTCTCCCTTTTTTTTCCTCTCTACATTTAATCAGTAAAATCTTTGACTTTCTTCTCTCACATAGCATTCATATGTGTCCCGTCCTCTCTTTACAAGGATTGAGATTCCTAGCTCAGGTTGTGATCATTTGCTGACTAAGAATTGGAACTCAGGTCTTTCTGATTCTAGACTCAACACTCTATCTACTGCACTACCCACCTGTCTCCTCTATTAGCCACTAAGTAATCCCCCTTAGCCCCAGTCTCAGCGCTGTTCCTCCTATGGATCACTCTACCACCTCACCTGCATCTCCCAGCTTTCCTAACTTCCTTCAAGACTCAGCTCAAATACTCACCTCCTACAAGAGGCCCCGTCCAGTCCCTTCCCTGTAAGATTTCCTTCCATTCCATTCTGTATGCATCTTGTATGCTGCTAGTTGTTAGCTTGTTGCCCCCTCCATTAAACTGGGAGATCCTTTGCACAGGGACTGTGTTTGCTTTCATCTTTATCCTCAGTGCTTAACACAGTGCCCAGCCCACTGTAAATGCTTAATAAACTCCAGTTGCCTTGACAAGAATGTCCGATAGTTTGGAGACCCACCTGTTGCCAGGATACAGCCGCATCAGAAAGCACCCCTCGATGTCTGTATCTCTACCTTGTTATTCCAATCCTGTTGTAAACATTTACCTTCACACAAAGGCCCCAAGCTATCTATGCTTAGAAACTGGATCCTGTCCTAAATAAATCAAAAGACCTCTTTATTAAAGCCCGGCCTTAACTGCCATCCCAATTTTTAGTCTTACTACTCCAACTGCCTTTTAGACGTCTTAATTTAGATTATCTCCTTGCACCGTATCTTCCTCCTCAATATTCCCCCTTTGTAAAACTCTCATGTATCCTTGTATTCCTATTAATGATAACTGCATGATTTTCATTCTACCTCGGCTTTTTTGTTTCCCAATTCTAATGTTTTCTTTTTCAGAGAATTTGTAGTAGAATGTGTGTCTTTTCTAATAAAAAGTCTGTTGTCTCTCGTTAGATTTGTTAATTTCTTATTTAAGAATTTTAATAATTCCCTTATTTCTTCGATACTTCCACTGAATTCCTTGATTACTCTTCCAAACCATTCTGAAGGTTTTTGGAAGGACTCTTCATACTTCAGTGAGCCCTGAAAATTTAGTTGTCCCATAGACTTCTTAAACTCAACATGTCCTAAACTGAAACTCTTTATCTTTACCAATAGCACCTCAAAAGAGTCAGCCATTCAAACAACAACCAAGATCATTTTTTCTTTCTTATCAAATTAGATATCAGCTTCCCTGGATTCTTTAATTGCTTCTTATCCCCCTGTAAGTCTAAAACAAGTCCTTCTTGCTGTAAGTCCTCTCAAAAAAAAATAGTCCCAGGAAGCCAAGCTATTTCTTATTCCTTCTATTCTCCATCTCTCGATATACTGCTTCCTTCTTCTCCATTCTGTCTCATTCATGATTCATTTACTACCCCTCTAAACTTTAAATGTTCTCCTTATAAAACCCCATAGTACTTTTCACTTTTTACTGTCATGGTACAACTGAAGTCCTGCTTTCTTTACATTACCTTTCTTTATCAATTGAATATAAGCTGGACAAAAAAAAGCACATACATACATACACTGCTTACTGAGGAGAAATACAATTTGAGAAATAGAATAATTTCAGTGGAAAAATATCTTGTGGGGTGGCTAAGTGGCACAGTGAATAGAGCACCAACCCCAGAGGACCCTGAGGAGGACCTGAGTTCAAATCCAGCCTCAGACACTTAACACTAGTCATGTGACATTGGGCAAGTCATTTAACCCCAATTGTCCTGCCTTCCCCCCTCCAAAAAGCAAATAAATATATCTTGCAACAAAGGAAATTGAATCAAAATCCACTGAGGAAGACAAAAGCAATACAAGTAAATTTTCAAGGCTTACTGAAATAGCAAGAGTGCTTCCAAGAACCTTCAGAATGGTTAGAAAGACTAATCAAGGAATTCAGTGGAAATATCAAAGAAGTAAAGGGAGTTATTAAAATTCTTAAATAAGAAATTAACAAATCTAAGGAGAGACAACAGAATTTTTTAGAGGCAGATATATTCTCTACTAGAAATGCTCTGAAAAACATCAGAATGGGGGGGAGGAAGCAGAAACAAAAGGAAAAATAATGCAATAATTTTTAGTATGAATAGAAGAATACATGAGACCTCTACAAAAGGGAATCCTGAGGAGGAATAAATGATGCAAAAAGATAGTCTAACCACACAGACTTTTCAAAGCAACATAAGAAGAAAATCTAAATACTATATTTTAAATCGTATAGAAAAACTGCCCAGAATTTTTTAAAGGAAAGTATAAATTACAAAAATCCACAAAAATATCAACAGAATAAAACCCCAAGTTTAAGTCACAGAGAAGCTTTTTAAACAAATTTCAGAACTACAATATCAAAGAACAAATATTGCAGGCCGAATGGAAGGGAAAACTCTTAAACTCAGGAGAGCCAAGGAGAATAGTACAGGATTTCTCTGTTCTTACAAAAAAAAAAAAAAAAATCAAAGGAAATTTTTGAATAAGATATTCAAAAATACAAAGGAAGCCAATTGGCATACTAATATCCATATATAATTCAACTTTCAGAAAAAATAAAGAATATTAGGCATGCCTTCAAATGATCTCAGATATGAACAGAGTATTTAATGTGAAAACTGGTCACCAAAAACTAAAAACTTTTGGATAGTTATTAAAGACTCAGAAATTGAATTATCTGTCTTCATGCAGTCAAGACTAGACAAGATACTGTGGCGGCTAGGTGGCGCAGTGAATAGAGCGCCAGCCCTGGAGTCAGGAGGAGTACCTGAGTTCAAATCCGGCCTCAGACACTTAACACAAAAACTAGCCGTGTGACCTTGGGCAAGTCACTTAACCCCAACTGCCCTCCAAAAAGCAAAAAAAAAAAAAAAAAGACTAGACAAGATGTGACTGAAATAGAGTGGTATTTGTGTTTTTTGGTTCATTATATTAAAATAACTCACTCTGAAAACTATTGAGAAAACAAGGCATTAACAAGCTAAAGAATCTAAAAAGCAAGAGGTAGAGTGGAGAAAAAATAAGGATGATAATAAAAAGAAATTTATTAATATTTCAATCTAATTCCTTAATTAGTAAATCAATATTTTAGGTGTGTGGGATGATGCAGAGGAATGCCTCTCAGATGGAGAAGAGAGAGGGAGAAGGAAAAGAGGTCCAGTTAATTCTGGTCAGAGAAAAGGTAAATAGAAGATTTTTATTTTCTTCCTTTGCTTTTAGAATTGTAAGCAAATAAGGATGGCATAGAGAACAGGCTACAGCTATCAGAAAGGATACTATCTGACAGCATTGAATAGTGATCTCATGGAAACCAGAGGGGATAATTCAAAACTCTGACAACAACCTGCTGGACACTACAGGTGATCAGCTTCTATAAGATCGAATTGAATATCTCAATATTTTAACTCCAATTAGGGAGGACAATGTGGCTGGGACCTCATTTTGATATGATTCAGAAGTCTGAACAGGGAGAGTGATAGATTCAAAACGAAGTTGACATCACAGTAAAAGGGATGAATGATGGGTGGAGAAAAGGTGACTAAGAGTTGGTCCTCAAACTATGGTTACTTACAGATTACTTCCCACTCTGCTTTCTTTGAGAATTTACATGCCCTAATATAGATTTAGAGTATCTTAAAAGGAGAATAGTATATGAAATGAAAATAACACCTTGGAAGTAGTGTAATGTACTTGTAAAAGAGCATTAAAAATTCATATCACTGAAATAAAAGACTGGATGAGATGTGAAGCGGACAAGGGGGATTTGGTACTGTCCTGTTATCAGAGCTGGTAAAGAGAAGGGCAGAACAATAGAGAAAGAATAATGATGATAAAAAATAAACTTGAAGAATTTAGAGATTACTAGGGCACTAGATTTTTTTTTTAAAGCAGAGCAGAGTAGTGGAACAGATAAAGAAGAAATAAAAGCAATTAAAAGAATATCTCAATATTTTATAAATCAAAGGACATAAATACAAGGGTGAAAATATTCAATTTTTAACAAGAATTGCTGAAAAAACTGGAAAGTAATTTGGCAGAAATTAGGTTTAGATCATCACCTTATACTATTTGCTATAAGTTGGAAATTAGTACATACCCTCTTTGTAAATCCATAACAAAGATCACACCATTAAAAAAAACAGAACAGAACAAAATCAAGAACCTTTCAAAGCTATGACTGGAAGGAGAATTCTTAACTAATAAGACATAGAAGAGATCTCAGAAGTTAAAATAAAATAAAACTTTGAACAAATAAAATTAAAATTATGAATGATTTAATAAAGATATCATTAGAAGAGAGACTGTAATGTGGGGGAAATATTTGCATCAGGACAATAAGAACCTGACATCCAAGGTATATAAGGAATTAATGTAAATATATATCACCAAATATAAACTGTGGAATTGGTCAGAGGAAAAGAACACAAAATTTTGTTGTTGTTTTTTTTAAAGAGTAATTGCAAACTATAACTGAATATATAAAAAATATTCCCCAGTTCCTAAGTGAAATGAAAATTTAAACAACTCTGAGATTTTAGCTCACATCATGAAAAATGGCAGAGCTGACTGGAAAAAAAAGAAAGAAAGAAAGGAAAAATTCAATGGTAGGTGGGTGGACTGTGAGAAGGCAGGCACAGTAATCACTAATAGTTGGAAATATGAATTGACCCAACTATTACAGATATCAATTTCGAATTATATAAATGAAGTGATTAAAGCAACCATAGCTTTCAAACCAGCAAACCCACTACTGGACATATAGCGCTCAAGAACATCAATACAGACCCAAAGGTGCAATAATATATACCAAAATAGTGCCAATAGTATTCTGTGCCATGAGTGCCCTAGCAACAAAGTACACGTCTGAGGAATAGTTGGAAAAAAAACATGATTGTAAAGGAATATTATTATGTAGTAAGAAATGTGAGGAATTCAGAAAAACATAGGGAAAATATAGGAACTGAGGCAGAGTGAAATTAGAACCAAAAGATCCTATGTACAGAATAATGATAACAATGCAAACAAAAAAAGTCCAAAGAAAGATGAACTCTGGGGAACTGGATCAAAAAAAGAAAAATGAAGAATCTTGAGAACAAATCCCAGTATCGAATACTACTAGAACAGAGCATTGTAAATACGGTCAGATGCAGTCACTGAACTGGATATCATTATTTGCCACAGGAGGATCCAATTTGAAGATTCTTTTCCCTTCAGAAGCAAATGATATGGGAACAAAGGGGAATTTAGGAACAAAGAAATAAAATCTATTCTAAATAAGTACAACTATTGAGAACTTGTCTTGGAGTCGAAAAGACCTGGATTCATTTCCACCCCTAGATACATTCTGGCTGTGTCAATTAACCTCTCATTGCTCTAGGCAACTCTGATACTCTAATATGCAGAGAAATCAACAATCTCTATTGAAGGAGTTTCCTCTTCTGGAAGTTTCCTGTATCATTTAAACTACAGGTGCAGCCCCTGCGACTGAAAAATTTTTTTAAAGTAAAAACAAGTTATGCCAAAATAGCTAATTTCATTTTTTGACAGGCACTACATTGGTAATTCACAGGAATGCTGTAGACATGCAATGATCACATTTTATTGAGCCAATTGATATGTAGAATGTGTATGTTTCAAACATAGTTTACACAGCGGTCCACATGGGTTTGTCTAACTGTGGGGAGCCTTTGATAGACACCTCAGGAATCTTGTCCACCATTCTCCAAGAGATTACTTCCTAGATGGGTACAAGAGAAGGAGCCACAAGGCTGGCTTGGAGAAAGGCTACCAAACTAAAATTATATCTCTTTGCCATCCCTCAAAAACCTACTGGTCTAAGGCAAATAATTGGTTTTTTAAGTTCAAGCCACTTTCCTGATCACTATCCCTTAAGCAGAGTACCCTAAGTTTATATCTGAAAATTCAACCCCTGCCTACCAAAATGCTAGTAACAAAAAAAAATCACCAATAGTAAACAGTGAGTAAATCCATTTATCCAAGCAGATAGCAAACAGAAGTCAAAGAAGTTATACAGATGAGAATATGCCAGACAATATACATGGTGGATAAGCTCTCTCACTGGGAGCAAGATTATCTCAGCTCAAGCAAGAAAGTTCCTAATTTTATCCAAGGAGAAATTCTTGAAGTCTCTAGGGAGGCAAGCTGGAAATCAAATGCCAGCTGTCTTTTCTCTCCCTTTCCAGAGTCTGGAATAATATGTGCCCTCCCTCACAGCAGGAAAGAATAAGAAAGCCTCTCCTTTCTCAAGTTCATACATCAACCCAACCACTCACACGAACAGCATCAAGTCACTGTTTTCTCCACCAAGAAGAACTCCGGACTTGAACCTAGGGTTATAATATATCTTATCATGATATCCTTGAAGAAAATATAGGGAGATGTAGACAGCTGATAATACAGCTATATGGCTTCAGAACTGGTTCAATAACTCAAAAATTGTCATTAATAAAGCAATATGAATTGGGAAAGATTAGAATTTAGAGTTCAAGGAAAGCCTAGACATCATCCAATCTAAAAACTTTATTTTATAGATGGGAAAACAGAGAAATTTTCCTGGACTTCCCTAAAGTCACACAATAATAAAACTGAATAGGCGGGATTTGAACCAAGGTATTACGAGTCTGGTCCGCTACATCACTTAGATGAATTTAATGTACTTGGGATTTTTACTCGACCTCCTTCCAAAAAGGAAGGGATGGATATTATGAACTCCTCGGAGTCAGAAAAACCCACTTCTGACATATACTGGCTGTGGCAGCTTGGACAAGTGCTTGAACCTCCCAGTGTCCCAGACAAATCTCCAAGACTACAAATTGCCAAATAGTTACTGATCTGCAATGGTGTATTTCCTCCACCAATGAAATGGGAGAGCAGAAAAGCATTTCCCAGACTTGTTACTAGTTCTTCTTACTATACCATCAAGGCAAATGACATTTTTCAAAAGCCAGTTAAGAGTGGCGGCTGATTGATATCAGATGAAAGCAAGAGAGCAAGCCTGAGCTATAGATGACAAAATAATGTTTTAGGAACCTTGAGGGCATATCTAGCAAATACCCTCAGGGAACCTGACCTGACCTTTCTTTCTCTTCTTTCGTTCATTCTTTCTTTCTTTCCTTGTTTCCTCCTTTTTATACACATGTGTGTACATATATACACATACATGTATATGAATATATATATATGTGCATATATGTATTCTACAAAATCATGTCAACCCTGAAATTCACACTTTCTTAGTTACTCTCTGCCCCTGGGGTCCCTCCCTCCCTCTTGTTAAAAAAAGGAGAGGGGCATACAGCAGAGCACTCCTCCCAGTTCTTCAGTTTAAGGAGAGCAGCCCAGGACAGCTGGCCACCTCATCATTTCTCACCTAGCTGTACTCTGCTGGACTTCATGATCCCGTGGCCCTCCCCTCCCACTCCCCGTCCTTACCCCCTCCTCAGTTTCTTCTGTGTGTTGTCTCCCCCCATTAGATGATGAGAAAATTAATGACAGGAACTGTCTTTTGCCTCTCTATTTACTATTTGTATACAGATAGATAGATAGACAGGAACACATATACACACACATGTATATGTATACATTTGTATAAATATAGATATCTGTGTATATACATACGTGTATATATAGAGAGAGAGAGAGAAGAGAGAGGGGAGAGAAGAGAGAAAGAAAGAAAGAAAAAGAGAGAGAGAGGAAAAGAGAGGCAGACAGACAGAGAGAAGAGAGACAGAGACAGAGACAAAGAGACAGAGAGAGAGGGAAGGAAGGAGGGAAGGAGAGAGAGAGAGAGAAAGAGAGAGAGAGAAGCGGGGGAAGGGAACCTGCTCTGGAACTATTTTCTCCTACTGGCACTAGCAGGTCAGGTCAGGTTCCCTGAGGGTATTTGCTAGATATGCCCTCAAGGTTCCTAAAACATTGATTTGTCATCTATAGCTCAGGCTTGCTCTCTTGCTTTCATCTGATATCAATCAGCTGGCTGTTCTCAATTGGCTTTTGAAAAATGTCATTTGCCTTGATGGTATAGTAAGAAGAACTAGTAACGAGTCTGTGAAATGCTTTTCTGCTCTCCCATAGCACACACACATTAAAGGGAACAGTGGGCTCAACCTTGGTCATTCCTAACTCCTGATTGCTGGAAATCTCTTTCTTCCCTTTCTGGAGTTTTCATATTGCATGTAGGCATACCCTAGCTCCCCACTGGGCTCCTTGCAGCAATCTTCTCTGAGTGCATCTAGGTTGTCCTTATTTCTCAATGCAAACATTGCTGCCAGCCACTGCTGTCATGGAGAGGCTGCTAGAATGCTGATGAGAAGTCCAAATCCTATCCCTTTCTAAAGTCCACAAGACCCTCCTGTGCTAAAAGGAAAGGAAGAAGACAAGTAATTTGCTCTCATGCTTGAGTTCCAAACTAACTTGCTATTTGATATGAAGCCCACAGTGTGACTGGGCAAATATTATGCTCTTGCTTGGTTGATTGATTCAATATAGTTCTTCTCACTTGATAAAGTTATCAGCTAGAATTCATTATAAAAAGTGATTTGGGGTGATTGACTTCATCAATCCCCAACCTTACATATATGTATATATATGTTTATCTATGATATAGATAAATTTGGCCAACGTGCTATGTATGCCTTTATCCACAGCATTGATAAAAAATAATAATACTAATACAACACATAGGAAGTTTATTTTAACACTGTATCAGCAATGCAGTATTCACGATGCCTACAGTAACTATAAATATGCTGATATGGTTATTAATCACAAAATGTAACAGGCTCTCTACATAAGAAATATAGCTAGAGCACTCATTTAAATACCAGAAAACTGAGTCCCAAAACCAGAAAGTCAAAGCCAACACAGTAGTTGTGAAGTTGGCGCATGTAGTTACAGTAGTAAACACCCACATTCTCAAGCCTTCGAACAGGACAGGCTACCTCAGGCAGAGATCCTCATCTCCTCACGCAGGCAACTGCTCAGCGTCCAGGCAGCTCGCTCACAGCAGCTACACACACACACACACACACACACACACACACACACACACCGGGCAGTTCCAGTCCCTGGCAGTCCTCTATGGGAGTCCTTAGCAGAGATTCAGGCCGGCTCAAAGCAAAAGGAGTTCGCAACCGCAGCCACTGCCTCTGCTGCCGCTTCCAGTCAGCACCGCATGGAGACTAGCTAGGTTCTGGCATTCTCTTGCTCTACCCCTTCCTGCTACGTCAGCAAGCTCAAGGGGCGTGGAAGATCTTCAAATCTCAGTATCGTTACAAACACCAACATAAATTCAGTGTCGCTCCAACAGTATAGATCATAGTACATCCATGTATTTCATCCCACGAAATTTTGCCCATCTCATAAATCCCAAGGGTTCTATCTGGTGGCTCAGGAAGAGAGAGAGAGACAGAGAGAAGGAGAGAGAGACAGAGAGAGAGATACAGAGACAGAGAGACAAAGAGAGGGACAGAGACAGAGACTTTTGCCTCAATCTCTTAACATCATGTGGCTCCATCATGGGCCACCTATCCCTTCCTTTTTGCCACAAGACAACCTCACTCCCTCGTGTCTATAGATCTCACCAATGACATCCTTTAAGTTAGTGATTTCAAAGTCCATTAGAACCAGGACTACTAAATTGTAAATAAGATCTCTGTGGCTGCATATTGATTTATTGACATGTTAACATTACCTTCACTTTACTGTATTTTTAGTTATTTTGTTAAATATTTCCCAAATATGTTTTCATCTGATGGAGGCTGCACTCGGAAGAGCTGTAGGCCATGTTTTTAACACCCCTGCCTTAAGTCACTTCTCCTCTATAGCCCACAAAACATAGGAAGCACTCAATAAATTTCTGCACCCTGATTAACTGAACAAATGAACAATGTCTATTAGCAAACATGACTCCCTTCTGCCTGTCTATACCATGCATCTCATTAAACTATTTAAAATCCATATCTGCTTTGTGCATGCTAAATAATGAGAGTCCAAATAGAAATTTCAAATTCAGGATACTAAATAAAAGGGAAAAAACCTACTAAATAGCTCCCATGATCCTAATTATTTGATCCATTAGTCACGGTTCTTTTTCACCCTTCAGATTCTAAAGCAAAAGCAAAGTATAAAGGATTTGGGGGAAAACTGAGACAGAATGAAATAAAAAGAAACAAAGAAACCTAGGCAATGACTACTGAGCGACATTTTAACAAACACATGGGGTAAAGATCCGACAGAGGGGCTTTTTGTGCTACTAGCTTCAATAACTCACTCTGGAGAAAATTAATATTACCAGATTTCCTTATGGTAGAAAAACAGGCAGCCTTGTGCAGCATTTGTGAATATTCTACTTTATTATGTCTTATTGCTCATATTACAATGCTGGACAGATGTTCACCAGCTGACAACACAACTCTGTGAGAACTGCAGGCTTCTATAGAATACCTGGGACAGCAGGGCACTTGAAAATGACTCCTGAGTTCATGAGTCCGTTAGCAAATGAGGAGAAAATTTTCTGCTTCTCCCTCTCATTTACTCTGGCATTTCACTTTTTTATTTTGGTTTTTTTTTGCCTTTATATGCATATACCCAATCCATATTTTATAGCCACGTTATACTGGAGAATTTTTCTAGTAATCATTAAAACTGTAAAAGAAAAATAGTAATGAAAATATATATATATATATATGCATCTGCCATAGATATGTGTGTATGTATGTTCGTGTTGATACATTGGGTCACCATTCAACTAGTGGACAAAATTATGACATTCCTGGTTTCTAATACGTAAAATGACAGATGATTAAGATCTCTTTGGTTTTTAAATTTTAGAGTCAGGATAACCAATCTTTGTTTCTATTTAAGTAAACATAATTTTGCAAACTTCTACTATATTCTTGGGGAAGTGGGGATTCCATAGGTATATGAAGAGAATTGTTCCATTGCAAAAGCAATGCTATTCATCTCTCTTTAGTTTGTCATAATCATGAGTAAAGTGAAATTAGTAAAGTGGGCGTCTAGGTGGCAGTGGCTAGAGCGTGGGATTTGGAGTTAAGAAAGCCAGAGTTTGGATTCTGCTTCAGACATTTACTAGACAAATCACTTCACCTCTCTGTGCCTCCATTTCTCCATCCGTATATTGGAGATAACCTACTTCACAGGGTTATGGTGAATGGGTTAAGATGTAAAGCACTTTACCACTATGTAAAAGCTACCTATTACTATTATTTTGGTCATATTAGAATTTTAGTAAGCAACCACTCAGCAGATCAAAAGTGAACACTACCCTCAGTTATCCTTTTCACGCTTTACTTTGGTAGGATCCTCATTCTCCTTGCCGTGCTCCTCCTGGAGAGATAGGATTGTGCCTACTCTCCACCCCAAGCAGGTCTATTTCCCACTTTGTAAGTCTTCAAGTAGAGGCTAGAAGATAAGAGTCTGTTGTTTAGGAGAGTCTATGAAGGCACAGGTTGGAAAAGAAGACCTTCAGCTTTGAGACTATCTGATCTGATGAATGGAGCATTCCCATTGGCGTAAACCCAGATCACACAAACCTGAAAGAGATAGGATCTTTTGGAGTGCTGAGTAGAGCTTGGTCTTTCTCTTGAAAATGGGTTCCTCCACTCCCTTGAAACTGGAGGTGTATCCCTGGGCTTTGAACTTTGCTTACTACATGAAAGAGCCATCAATCCAGGCTGATGGCACATGCCTAGGCAGAAAGAAAATATGTCATCATTTGATTCAGTCCAGTCAGTGAATTGGATTTCACAGTCGCCAGTAGTGACCCGATAACCGTCGATTTTAATTTAGTCTTGGAAATGAATGCAACTCACCTTGAGGTGTACAAGGGGCCAATACTGAGGGATCATTAGGCCCTATAGAATGATTGGGGCAGTTAGGTGATGCCATAGTGTATAGAACACTGGGCATGGAGTCAGAGAGATTCATCTTCCTGAGTTCAAATCTGGCTTCAGACACTTACTAGCTGTGTGACCCTGAGCAAGTGATTTAAGAGAGTTTGTCTCAGTTTCTTCATCTGTAAAATGAACTAGAGAGGAAATGGCAAAAGGCTCCAGCATTTTTGCTAAGAAAACCCCAAATGGGGTCAGGAAAAGACAGACATGACTGAAAATGACTGAACAACAATAACATAAAATTATAGAAAAACTTGGAGTCACAAAAGGGGAAAGAGGAAAGAGAATAAACATTGTTTAAGCACCTAGTGTGTACCAGGCATTGTGTCAAAGCTTTATAGATATTATCTCACTTGATTCTCCCAACTCTGGGAGGTCAATACTCTCATTACACCATTTTGCAGTCTATGCAGACAGAGACAAGAGAGACTGGAGTTTGAACTCAAGCTCTCTTATTAGGCCATTTGCTTGTCACTTAATCACTTGTCTATAATATAGGCTTTATATTTCCTATATTTCCAGCTATGTTTCCACCCAGGCCGACAGCTCCATTCTTTTCCCCAGTGGAAAACTGGGCTTCACTCTTGTAACTTTCTTGACTTGGATAGTCCTAGTTTGGCCCTCCCTTGCTCTGTTCCAGGCCTCCCTAGCACTTCAAAAAAATTTCCAGTCATGCATCTCCCATGCGTTATCTTCTCCCATTATAATGGAAGGACTTTGAGCACTAGAATTATGTATCATGCTCTCTTATAGCACAGTTTCAGGCACATAGGAAACACTTAAATACTCCATCTTTCTGGCATCCCTCTTATATGTGGATGCCTCCAAAGCTACCCCAAGTTCAGCGCACCCTAAGAGTCAGTTGCCGCACAAATCCATAGCTCTTGAGCCTCCACCTATGTATTCACTTTTACTGTTCAATGAATAAGTTCAAGGGAAAAGACACCTGCTCAAATAGTATAGCAAATGAAGCAAAAAATAGATCCTGCCCCACACAAACGTAGGGTGCGCTGTCCCCGGGTTATCACTCCACTGATGCAGAGCGCATGTGCCCAGGCAGCATGTGCAGCCAGGAGATCCTCATGGAAGAAATGCACATAGGGAACATGCATGGCCAAATAGTACCTGCACAAGAGGGCACAAACCTGTATCCTGAATGCCCATGGCACACATGTGAAGGGCACACATGTGAGGACATACAAGGCTAGGGAGACAAGCTTCTAACATTATAGAAGAATCAAGGTCTTCTGATGCTATTGCAATGATTTCTGCTAGCCTTCCTTCCTCCATTCTGTCTCTGCCATCTCTGCTGTGTATCTCTACTGGTCTGATGGTTGAAGAGTTACTCTCTGCTCTCATCAGCTGGGTTTTAGTTATTTTAGCATCTTCAAGGTGTTCTACTATTTTCTGCTACCATCTAATTAGGGACAATGGCTAGAAAGTTTCTCCATCACAAGGAAGCTCTTTTAGGAAATAGTCAAAGACTCTAACCAAATTTATGTCTCCTTTCAATGACTGGAAAAAGTAAACACATAGGTAGAGGCTCAAGAGCTATGAATTTGTGCAGCAACTGACTCATAGGGTGCACTGAACTTTGGGTAGCTTTTGAGGGGTCCATATGTAAGAGGGATGCCAGAAAGATGGACTATTTATTTAGTGTTTCCTATGTGCCAGAAAGTAAATAAGAGCCATCAAAATGTTCCAGGCTAAGACTATTTTTTTTTTACCAGTTTTCTCCTCATGTGAACTTGAGGGACTTGGTCTCAGACAGTTATCTGACTTGAGACTAGAAAATTCCTTTTCATTCCTGTTAAATACTGGATTATGGGTATGTGTTCCCTGAAACCATTTCAAGGACTCCACCCACCAAAAAGCCCACAGATTTTTGGGGAAGGGGCTGGAGTGATGAGGTGTCCTTCACTACTGAGAAACTCTCTGACTGGTATGCAAAGAAGGAGGTAAATAGAAAAGGTTAGATAGAGAAGGCAGAGTCTCCCTGATCAGTTCTGCTTTTGTTATACATACCTGCAGATGACTTTTGCACAGCATTTCTTCAACACAAAACCTCCCTGTAATCTTTTTTAAAATAGCAAGATTTCATTTTTGTATATTAGTGAAAATCTCAGTGCTTATTTAGGGGAAAACAATGTTACTTAGTGAAGCAAGAAAACATTAGGCTCATTCACAAGCATCAAAGGAAATCTAGTCAGGTGGCTAACCCAAAACAAAAAAAAAGAAAACACAAAAAAAAACCATTAAATAGAAACAAACATTATAAACTCATCAAAAATTTTATAA
This sequence comes from Pseudochirops corinnae, assembly GCA_028646515.1. Classification (NCBI taxonomy): domain Eukaryota; kingdom Metazoa; phylum Chordata; class Mammalia; order Diprotodontia; family Pseudocheiridae; genus Pseudochirops; species Pseudochirops corinnae. The sequence goes on along the minus strand of CM053587.1, from coordinate 18,869,516 downwards.
AATATCTATAACATTGGAAAACACTGTTCTGACAAAGAAATCTAGACTTCCAGCACATCACAACACATCTGCTAGTAATCATTACAAAGATTTTATTCCCTAATTTTGAATAATGATTGTGTTCCTACCTTTTAGACTACACAGACATACATTGTACATGACATTAATGTTACATTTGGTTCTCATTATATGCATTTCTCATTAACAACTAATTAGTCTTGATTTTTCCCCTTAAATTAAGTAGCATTAAAAGAAACAGACCTTTAAAAAATGTTAGCAGCAGTCATAGATTGGAGCCAATATTAAAGAAACAAGTACTATTGGCCTGTGATTACCTCTCAATTTAGTATTTTAAAAAGACCACATGATCAGAGGGTTGAAATTGATAAGAAAAAAATAAATTAAATACTGAATTTAACACCATTTTTCCTTTAAGAAAAAAAAATGTGATATAATACAAATAGAACAGAAGCTTGATTTTATTAGCTTTTGGTCATTAAAATGTTCCCCCCCCCCTTTTCCTATCTTCTCAGGTAGAGAGTTGAACACTGCCTGTTTTCTGAATAAATATTTAAAACATAAGATATTACATCAAAATGAAAAAAATGAAAATCAAACATTTAAAGCATACTTTTTGGTTCATTCCAAACAGCAACTGCCACATGACAAAATCCTGGAGAAGACAGATAGTGATCAACCCCCATGCCAAGTGTGACAGAATTATAGAAAATTATGTTTCTACTTCTTCTCCACTTTATAAGCTACAAATGTTGTGCATCACCTCTGCAAAAGAAGGGCTATGAGATTCAGGAGTTCTTGAACGCCTATGGCTGACCACACTCTATTCAGAGATATCAGGTAATATCTACGATTCCAGGTCTAGTCCATTAATAATTTTTTAATGCTTCTTAGAGTTGCCTTAATTACTTCTGACTAGAAACATATTACTTTTTATTGCCTACACTGTCAGTAACAGTGCATCATGGGAAGAGGATGCCTAGAGCTGTTAAGATTCCCTGCAGTGTGAGAAGGTGGACATTCTGTGTGTCCTCAGTTTTACCCTGCCCGTCGAGGGTTCACAGTAAAACAGTCCTGACATCGACCTCTCAAAGACCTAACAGCTGAAACAGCCTTAACAAGGTATTAACACTGCAACGTGCTCCATAAATGATTACCAGCTGCAGAACGCGAAAGGGGGGTGGAGAGGAGAGGGGAAGAGGGAGAGAGAAAAACCGAGGGAAAGGATGAGTCCATTTCACAGCTGGAAGGTACAGAGGAGCCACCAGGCAATGCAGAATGCAGATTTGGGTCAGAGCTTGCTTGGCCCTGATTTGGGGAAGGTGGGGGGGGATGTTCTGTTTTGTTTTCTTGTGTGTTTTGTTTTAATTCATAGAACAGTAGCCTAAAACAAAACCACGGATCAAATATGGTAGCAAATTTAAAAGTGACTGGCTGATTTCATTTCTTCCTTATTTTGGAGTAGGAGAAACTGAAAATAATTTTCAAAAATGTCCTTCTTTGTCACTGAATTTACTTGGAATTCTTTCCTAAGAAAAGCTTGGAAACAAGAGATGTGCACAAACATAAAAACAAAGATCAGGAGTAAAATATGCTTGGGAAAGTATTTGTCTATATATGTATGTATATATGTATATGTGTATGTATATATTTATAGCTATAAACATCTAAACTTTATTTAAGGACAAATTTTAAAAGGGCATGCCCAGCAGAGAACAAAAGAAAACTCGCAAGGAAGCAAAGAAAAGATGAGCAGTTCTCAATACAATGAGTATTACTTATCATACAGGTTTCCTTGAAATGAAAATTTATTGTTACACATTTAGAATCCTTTCTTATGTTCTGCTATGCACATGACATGCTTTTTTTTCTAACTTTCTATTTAAGTTTGAATATTTAAGTTTATGATGTGTTTTTTTTTTGTTTTCTCTCTTCCGTATCTGTGTTCTGGCATTTGAGTCTAAAATTTAAAAGAAAAAAAAAGAAAGAAAGAAAGGTTTGGTATCTACCTAAAGACCCCAACTTCAGCTTGGTCAGACCACATCTGGGGCGCTGTGCTCTATTCTTGGCGGCAGGTGGGGATGCAAGACAAACAGGACAGAGTCCACAGGAGGGCAACCAGGATTCTGAAGGGCCTCAAGACCGTAACAATGAAGACTAAGTGAAAGAAATAAAGATGGATAACCTCTAAAAGAAGAGTTTGGAAACAAAAAATGGCTTTGCTCAAGAGTTTGAAAGCAAGAACTAGAGACAATTGGTGGAAGATGCAAAGATGCAAATGCAAGGCTGATAACCTGATGTTGATCAGGGAAATCTTCCTAACAATTAGATCTGTACTAGAATTTATAGAATGCTTTAAGGTTTGCAAAGAGATAAATCAATATATAATATGTGTATTTATATGTAAAATCTTATATCATGTGTGTATATGTGTGTATGTATGTATATATACACATATATGTATGTGTGCATATATGTGTATATGCATATGTCTGCATGTGTACATAAATCTTATTTTATCCTAACTGTATCATCATTTTGTTGTTTATGTTTGTAGATGACATCCTTTTCAGGCCCAGGTTAGACTAAGCGGTCTTTAAACTCCCCTTGTATTCTGAGATTCTGTGATACCATGGAGGGGGTAGAGGGGAAGAAAAATGTTTGAAGGAATAGCTTGGTAGAAAGGTCACTAGTTTGGGGGGTCAAAGGACCTGGATTCTTCTGTTCCAAGGTCTGTGACTCCTGATCTGTATAATCTGAATCCAGGTTTTACTACTTCTAATGTGCATAACTGTGGGTAAGGTGGACTCAGTTTTCTTATTTGTAGACTAAGTCATTCAGTCAACAAGCAATTATTAAGTACTAACTATATACCAGGCACCATGGTAAGTACTGTGGATAAAAAGAAAAGCAAAACCAGTCCTAACCCCAGGTAAATAACTGGGTAGCTACAAGCAGTCTCAGAGGGTGAGGCACTAGCAGCAGGAGGAAGCAGGAAATGCCTCCAACAGAATGTGAGTCCTGAAGAAAGGCAGAAGGAAACTAGGGGCAGAGGTGAGGAGGAAGAGTAGACTAGGCATGGAGGAGTCAGTGCAAAGGTATCAAGTCAGAATACAGAGTCTAAGAAGAATGGAGAGGTAGGTAGGACGGCATCATATAGAAAGGGCCAAACAAGACTTTCTAATTATGTCAATGGAGTTTAGTGAATGTATGGGAAGGGCCACACATGGTGAGAATCCTGGAAAATCATTGGCAGCTGGGTGGAGTAGGGGATGAAAGTGGGAGAGACTTGAGACAATGAGACCAAATCAGTTATTTCTATAGTCTCAGTAAAAGTACATGTGTAGTATTTATTAAATTGCTTTTTAAAACTATGTAAACAGTATGAAATGGAAATTCATGGATTTATATGGAATCCTCTCTTTCTGTTGTGCTGTGTACATGAAAATGTGCTTTTTTTGTCTTTTTGTATTGAAAAATTCAAAATGAGTTTTAAAATATTTTAAGTAATGAAAGCTTACACGAGGGTAGTAGCTGTACGATTGGAGAAAAGCAGACATATCCAGGACAGAAGTTTTCTGATCATATGAACTTCTCTGTACCAGTAGCATTTTTTAACCAATATATCTTGAAATTCACTTTTGTTGTTGTTGAGTCATTTTAGGCATGTCCTACTCATCATGACCCCATTTGGGGTTTTCTTGGCGAAGATAATAGAGTGGTTTGCCATTTCCTTCTCCAGCTCATTTTTTCCAGATGAGGAAACTGAGGCAAGCAAGGTTAAGTGACTTGCTCAGGGTCAAACAGTTGGTAAGTGGCTGAAATTAGATTTAAATTCAAGAAAATTAGTCTTCCTGGTTCTATGCCCAGTGCTCTATCCACTGCACCACAAATTCACTAGATGAAGGTAATAGTACCATGATCGCAGTGGGGACACATTTCAAAAGAAGCCCCTGTGAATATAGAGAAACTAAGGCACAGAGTTTAAAGGCCATCTATCATGGAATATAATAATATATATATATGAAATATAATATATATAATATAAAGGCTCCAAGTGGAGTATCAAACTGCTTATATAATTAGAATATGTGATCTTTTTTCCAAGGGTAGGCACTAGTCTGTTATCAAGCACAGCTGTGAATGCCACTGTGTCCAAGCTCACCCTTGCCCCAGTAGATTTTATTAGCAAATACCTACACATGCCTCAATTGTAAATCAGTCTGTATCATCTGTATGCATGTAGACTTACAGCTCACTCTAAAGTTCTGACTTCTCAATTGTTTTTCTTTGGCACGCTCCTGGTCTCTTGTTTTTCATGTGTGGCCAGTCCTGGTTCACTGGAATTCAGAGAGCACTGGACTGTTGGCTCCCCTGATGAGAGATGCCAAGGCTGGCTGCTCCTAACGTGCACGTGCAAAGGGCAGCTAGTCTTGGGCTCACTGATGAGGTCATAGGGAGCCACACTGACAACTCAGCTCTATGGGCACCTGGGGAAGGCAGCAAGGCAAGGCTAGGGCTAGATCAGTGACTGGGCACCCTTAGTGGAAAGAGGCCAAGAGGTGCTTCCTGGCGACTGCCTCTTGGTCCTGCCAACTATCCCTGCAGTGAAAATACTGACCCCTAGACGTAGACCCATATGCATGTAGACTGAAGGCAAGGAAGGAAAGGTGGGCATAATTAAATCATAGCTCCCAGCTATGTCGGCATATGCTGCATAGGGCACTTCAGGGTTAGGGGTGGGTAGGGAAAAAAAGTATTGTATTGCCTCCCTGAGCAGTGTGAGGTCAGAAAAGTCCTACATGAAGATTTAAAATATGTCAATCTGTGTCTGAGTTCCCTCACAATGCTTCAAATTGATATAGCTCTGTAGAAATAATATATGGGATAATAATGAAAATTGAATAGAAAAGCTCCTCTTACTAAGGAACCCAGGATTCAAGCCTTAGCTTCCTGTTATTCAAAAGACTAAAAGCTCTAGGCTAGGAACTCTCTAAAGACAAGAGGAAATAGTTGGATGAAATCAGTAATAAGAGCCCTGAATGGTTGAAAGAAAAGGATGAGACAGAGTCTGTTGCTACATCAAACCCGAACATCTGGTCAATTCGGTGGGGAAAAAATCAATCAGACCAGTTGTTTGATGACATGTAGTCGAAACAAACAAACTAATTGACTTTTCTTTTTTTAACTTTCTAACATTTGCACTGGTGTCAAGTAGCCTCGATCCAGGTGCTAATGATCTGAAAGAGTCATTGGAAAGAAACGAGCAAAAAGGGAAAAGAAGAGTAAACAAACAGCAGAATTATTTAAGAAAGCTGGATGGAGAGAGACACGATTGTGCAGGAAGCTCAGTAATGAAGAGAGGAAAAACACGGAAGAGTCAAAGGACAGCGTGGTAGAGGAGGAGAAACAGTAATGGAAAGAAATGGTGAGATGAAGTTCCTGTCAGGGTCGTTGTGTCAGGGAGCTGCAAAGCACTGAAAATGAGAACCAGGGAGGGAAAGGAGAGGAAAGCAAACAGGAGAAAAGACAGATGCATGGAAGGAAAAAGTAAAAATTAAAGGATAAGTAATCAAATAAGAGAAAAATGAAAAAAAATCAAAGTAAAAAATACCTACATTATTAAATGAGATCACAACCCAACAAGCACGTTTTTTTTATGAATCAAAAAATTTACACATAACGATGACTTTCAAACAAGGGGGGAAATGGCACCAAAGCATTTTCATTTGTCCTTGAAAAAAAAAAATCTATGAATGTGTCTGTGTGTATGATGTACATAGCCTGATATTGACAAAAGTAACTTGGATGGTAATTCTTTTGAATATACTTAATTTAAGCTTTTAAATGCCAAATCACAGTGAAAAAAGCTATTTTAGAAGGATTTTTACATTTTTAGAGTTGATGACAGAACATTCCATCATTTTAGGAGCTGTTACACCTTAAGTAAAAATCTCCAAATGAAAAGTCCACTGCCAAATTAAATTCACAAACTTTCTAGATCCAGTGCCTACTTTTTAGTACATAAAATAAGCAAACAAAAATGAATATTTTTAAATATTAAATTTTAAAATATATTTGTGGAGTCAAATCAACAAGTTTTTGTTTGTTTTTACTCAATTTTATTTTTTTCAGTTCTGTAACAAATATGTATAGTAGACCAAAAGAAATTCCTGCAACGGCCATGTCCAAAAAAAGTCTCCATCTGCACTCTGAACCCATCCCCTTACTATCAGGAGAGGAGAAGTCTGTTTCATCAAGCATACTCTGGAATTAGGGCTGGTTATTGTCAATTATGGCTGATTATTGTTCAAAAACATTCCCAGCTCTCAAGGAGCTCACAGTCTAATTAAGTCATTGATAGTATTTCTTTTCAAGCCAAAAAGCTAAAAAGTTGGATCAACCAAGTTCAGCACAAATATCAGAAGTTCTCATGGGTGAATTTAAACTCTTATCTTTTAAAAATATATTGCTTTGGAGAATCCAGGAACTTTGACTATCGATGTTTATTACAGGACGTTTGGTTTTTCTTTCTTTCTCAGTTGGGGGGATGAGATAGGAGGGTGAGAAGAGGAATTTTTGTTAGAAAAAAATAAAATTTAATTTGTTTAAAAAAGTATTCCTTGTGGGGGGAAAAATGAGCATTGCAAAAACAAAAAAAAACAAAAAAACAACAAAACAAAAAAAAAAAAACCCAGGAAAATGCTTAATCTTAGTCTTACAGTGACATCTAGTGTTCAACAACTATGAACGGAAAAAGTCTCTTTTTCTTAATTGTGTGTAGGAATGAATTTGCTTCACTGGGGAAGGGGAAAACACATTCCAATGACATAAATTCTCTCACCTTTGTGCAAATCTGAGGAAAGTTTCCTTGACTATAGTCATGCCAGCCTGAATTGTTTCTATGGGTCATTTTGTTTTGTTTGTTTTTTAGATGTCACACATTTATACCGCATTTAACTTCATATCCATCATCATCTATTTGTCTCATTTCAATGGAAAAATTCTACAAGGTAAGTTATTGTATTAATATTTTCTACACGTATAGCAAGAATATAGTTGAGTGGGAGCTCAAATGATGGAATTCAGCTCTTAGGGGAGAAAACAGTACCCTATTCTGACACCTCTCCAGCCTGTAAGTATGCAAGTCTGAGTGTTAGTAATCTCACCCTGTCACTCAAAGTCTACGATTTACAATAGCCCACTTCTCCAACTATGCCAACATGCAAATCTACTGCCCTAGACAAGCTCATCACTCACACTAGATCCTTTTTTAGTGACTTCACTTACTATATCTGCCCATTTTTAATGACCTCTGCCCCCTCTTCTTAATTATCTTAGTCCTCGTTTTCCTTAAAGAGCCAAGTGAGTCCCACCGTGCCCCTGACTGCACACTGGTATCCGCCATTTTACTAAGGTCTCTTAGACTAAGGGACAGTCTTTTTGCCTTCCTTTGTATCCCCAATGTTGAATATAATTCCTGGCACTGATTGATTTGTCCAAACTATTGTTTATACCTCTTATTTGTCACTAGTACGTTACATTGTTTTGTTATCTTTCTTCTTACATATATGTTCTATCATCCCACCTCCAACATAAACTACCAGTGTGACCTTGAGCACCGAGGGCACGCAAGTACCAAAAGCTGTTTCCTCATCTCTAAAATGAAGCAGTTGTACCAGATAACCCCTGAGATCCTTTCTGGCTCTCCATCTATGCTGCACAGACAGATTCTAAGCTTCTCAAAGGTAGACACTACATGTTATTACAGCACCTGATCTAATCCAGGGTTGTTATAAAGATAATCTGAGATGATATTTGCAACGTGCCCTGAAAAATATTAAAGCCTTATAGAAATGCTAGCTGTTGCCATTATTATCATTTAAACATTATTAGCATTATTAATATTATTATTAGCATTAAAACGAAAGCTCATGCTCTGTTCATAGGAGGAGATCAATATTGATTGAAGACAATGTAGATTAAATGATGAAGAATGAATAAGACTACTTACCTAGAACATTCTCTGAATTCCTAAGGCTCTATAGCAGCGGCTTTCAACCTGTGGATCGCAACCACTTTGGGGGTCTAACTATCCTTTCACAGGGGTCAGAGGGGTCACCTAAGACCATCAGAAAACACAAATTTCCAATGATCTTAGGAACCCAGACACTACTCCTCTATCCATCTCCAGGTGGGTCCGCCCACAAGCAGATATGCCCACATACGAGTATTAAAGGGTCGCGGCATTAGGAAGATTAAGAACCACTGCTTACACGGAATTAATCTAATCACAGCTGTAGAAGTCTTTTTGTTGTTGTTATTTTCTGTGTAAAACAATTTCTTACTGAATCATGTTGGTTAGTCTTACACTGAAGGCTTTATGTGCCAAAGTGACATGATAGTTTAAGAGACTAAAAATGGCATCGAAAAAATAAAAACTGGTTGGGAGTAGGGGCAGGAGAAGTCTTTGAATCAAATATCTCTGATAAGGGTATTCTATCTAAGACATATGAGCAGCTAACAGAACTATGAGACCAAAAACCATTCCCCAGAAGATAAATGGTCAAAAGATAAGAACAAACATTTCTCAAGAGAAAAATTACAAATAATTAATAATCATGCTCTGAATCACTGATGCTAGGAGAAACACAAACCAAAATAGATCTGAATTTCACCTCACATCCTGCAAATTGACAAAGATGACAAAAGATGTAAATAGTAAATGTTGGAGTGGTTGTAGAAAGACTAATGCATTGTTGGCAGAGCTGTACATTGGTCCAACCATACTGGGAAGTATTTTGGAATTATACAAAGTACCTCAAATATCCATACTCTGGAACCTAAAGATTCCACTACTAGGTATACTACCAAGAAAGTAGACAAGAAAAAGAAAGACCTCAAAGGCACCAAAATATTTAAGTAGCATTTTTTGTGGTAGCAAAAACTGGATACAAAGATGATACCAATTGATTGGAGGAATAGCTAAACAAATTGAGGTACATGACCGTAGGATCAGAAATTTTGAAATGGAAGGGGCATCAGAGGTCATCTAGTCTGATCCCACTTAGTTTACAGATGAGTTAAATGACTTTGTCAAGGTCACACAAGAAGTAAACAATAACCAGGATTAGAGTTGTCTGACACTAAAAACAGTATTCTTCCCACCGTACATGTTGGGATCTTTTGAATGGAATGGAATATTAATGTAAGAAAAGTTGAACATGATGAATACAAAGAAATATAGAAAATGTTATACCAACTAAGGAAAAGTGAAATAAGAACATTCATTCTTGCCTCCAAATCCAATCTGTTGTCAGAGTTCTTCAATTTTGCCTTTGTGACCTGTCTCATATATGCCCTCTTCTCTCCTCTCAACCTGCCATGCCCCTGGGGCATCACTTCATGCCTAGACTATTGCAGTAGCCAGCCAGCTGATCTCCAATCCACCCTTCATTCAAACTATGAAAGTGGTTTTCCTAAAGCAAAATTTGACCATGTCACTCCCCTATGTAATAAAAATCTAATGGCTAAGGTTATAAAGGGCTTTGAACCTGAGCAGAGGATTTTTTATTTGATCTTGGAGTTGATAGGAAACCACTAGAGTTTACTGAATAGGAGGGATATATGGTTAGACCTGTACCTTGGGAAGATCTCTTTGACAGATGAGAGGAAAATGAACTGGGATAAGGAGGGACTTACGGCAGGCAGACCAACAAACTGGCTACTGCAGTAGTCCAGGAATGAGATGAACAAGTACTGAACCAGAGTGGTGGCAGGTTAAGAGGAGAGGAGGCATATTTAAAAGGTAAATTTGATAAACCTAAACAACTGATTGGAAATTAGACTGGGCAGTAAGGAGGTTGCAAGCCTTGGGGGGCTGAGAGGATGGTGGTGTCCTCAACAATAATAGGGCATTTAGAAAGGAGGGATGGTTTGGGAGTTAACGTTAATGAGTTCACTTTTGGACATGTTGTGTTTCAGATGCCCATAGGACTTCCTGTTTGAGATGTATTAATGGGCAGTTGTAGATGAGAGACTGGAGATTGGCAGAGGTATCTATTAGGGCTAGATAAGTGTATTTGAGAATCATCAGCATAAAGATGATCATTGAATCCATGAACTGATGACACCAAGGAAAATAGTATAGCAGAAGAAGGAAAAGGGGCCCAAGACAGTCCTGTGGAACACCTAAAGTTGGCAGACATGACCAGATAAAGGCTCAGCAAAGGAGATTGAGAAGAAGCAGTCAGGGAGGTAGAAGGAGAACTAAAGAAATAACAGTTTTCTGAAAACCTAATGAGAAGAGAGCATCCAAGAGAACAGAACAATGAACAGCGTATTGACACTGTAGAAAGAACAAAGGAAACAAGAATTGAGAAAAGGCCAGTGGATATGACAATTAAGAGATCAATAGTGATGACATTCACTACTCTAAGATGTCCATTCCACCAGAAGAAGTGGGCTTGTTTCTGTTGATGGCAAGTAAACAGCCTTTTCTCAGCTCTAGAGTATTGCATTTCATTCAAGTACCTAAACATAGCAAGAAGATGAATGTGTTCTTTTATTAACTTTGTATTAAAGTTTTCAATCATATTGCATAGGTGGATCCCTTTCCTGCTTACTTGTAAAATGTAAAACCATCACTGATTGGATATACATCAATAAAAATAAGTTTATACATTTTCATATGATTTAAATATCATGTTTAAATTTGCAAGTCAACAAGAAGAATATTAATTTAAAATTTAAATTTAATTTTAAGGAAAATTTAAAGGAAATATGATAGAAAATAAACTCTAGTAGCCTAGATTAATTTATTCCCTACCAGATTTCATGATTAATGACTTTGAAAAAAAGGCAATGGTGAAAATGACAATTACTGACCCATATTCCTGCTTCTCCATCCGTACAAAATACATAACAAGAAGAATCTACATATACACACACACACATATCCTAGACATCCTTGATAAAGGCATGAGAATAGAATAAGCAGTTTGTACAACTAATATTCTGCAGCAAACCATCTGACCAAAAGGTCCAGATAATACAAAACTCCATTGCACTCATTGTCTGTTAACTTTAAAATGAGAATACACGTGGCATGTTAGACAGTGAGGAAGATCTGGGTTCAAGTCCTGCCTCTAACACATAGTGATTATATGATGACAAGGAAATCATTTGATCGTTCAGTGGCCCCCAGCGGGATCTCTCTAAAAGTTCTAAATTGCAGAAACTGCATTTTAAAAAAATTTTTGTTTAAATAGAGCATTGCCTCGAAGGCTTACCTCCAAGGGTGTGTTTCCTCTGCATATGTTCAAAATCATACAAGATTCCACAATCAATCAAAAAAATTTATTGTTTACCACATCCCAAGAATTGGGGTAAATGCTAGAGATACCAAGAAAGATGAAAAATAGTCTCTGCCCCTGCAGGTCAATAAATTCTAATGAAATGAACATGTAAAGAACTAGATTGATATGATATGATATGATATGATATGATATGATGTGATGTGATGTGATGTGATGTGATGTGATGTGAAGTGATGTGATGTGATGTGATGTGATGTGATGTGATGTGATGTGATGTGATGTGATGTGATGTGATATAGAGAGAATGCATAGAAATTTCACTGAGGAAGGGACAAAAAAATAAGCTTTCTGCAGAAGGTGAGATTTGGGCTAAGACTTAAAGGAAACTAAGTGGCAGAGATGGAATAGGAAAGCAGTCCAGGAAAGGAAATGGGAAATGGAGTGGCACATTTGAGGAACAGAAAGTTGGTCAGTGAAGCCAAACTGTAGGGTATGTGAAGAGTAAGCGTTACACAAAAGTAGAAGTAAGAAAGGACCAGGTTAGAAAGAATTTTAAATATCAAATGAAATGAATTTGGAGGTAATTTGGAGTCACTCGAGTTTACTGAGTCGGGGAGGAGTGACACAGATGGGCCTCGCTTTAGGAAAATCAAATTGGCAAGTGGGTAAAGGTTGGATTGGAATGGGGACAGACTTAAGGTAAAGAGGCTGATACAAAGTCTGTGGCATAGCCCAAGTAATAAGAGGGTGATAAGGGCCTAAACTCAGGTGATATTAGCGGGGAGAATAGAAAGACTCCTTGAAAGAGATTACAACCCAAGCTTTCTTTCATGAGCCTACAAGTATTAGTATCAAGCAAAACAGCATTGCCTTGTTCATGAAGGATGTCCAGGCTAATGTCCAAATAAATGAGGATCATGAATCCTATGGATCAGCGGCTCCTCCAGATGCTCTTGTTTTCAAATGACATCGTGCTGATTGCTTATTGCTGAGCCTTCTAAATGAGGTGCATAATTGTTCAAAAAAGTCTTGTCTTACCATCCACACAGGAAGAATAAGAAGGATGAAATGCCTAGCATCCGAAGTATGCATATACATCTATTTGGAAAATGGCGATATACAATCACCTGGATCCAGAACAAAAAAGGAGGAAGAAAACAGTCCAAATTGCATTTGAGAACATGTGTAGTGCTTTTAATGACTCCAAGTTTCTCTCTACAACAAAAGTCTATCTTATTGATAACAAAATGCTATTCATTCGTTTCAGTCATGTCCAAATCTTTGTGACCCCATTTGAGGTTTTCTTGGAAAAGATAATGTGGTGTTTTGTCATTCCTTTCTCCAGCTCATTTTACAGATGAGGAAAATTACAAGGGAAACACCAGGGTCACACAGCTAATAAGTATCTGAGGCCAGATTTAAACTTAGATCTTCCTTACTCCAGCCCTGGCACTCTATCCACTGTATTACCCAGCTGCCCTAACATCAAAATGATTCTACATGTATGCTAGTCATAGAATATAACAGTCTCTGAAAATTTCAAATTGTAAATCACCCAATGGCATTGGAGAACTGTTTGGCAGTCATCATTGAAGCAAGTACCCACCTCAAGGAGATAATGGAGCTTTCCTGATGTGTGAAACTTTAAAGGGTCCCCATTTTCTCAAAGAAGCATTCCCTAAAGAAAAAAAATAAGACTTTCTCCTCCAATTAACATATATATCATACATAAGGTCATATATTTAGAACAAGAAAGGATATCAAAGATCAAATCCGTAATTATGTCTAAGTGTCAATGTTCACATCAGGGAAAAAACAATGAATTCATTTCTGCTTATATTTAACTATAGTAAAAGATAATCATTTGTTATTAAAATTGAAACCTGTGCCTTGCTTACAGGGAACAGGGTATTAAAATGTTGACTAGACCTAAGTTCTGGAGGCAAGCTCAATATGCATAAAATTCAAGCTTACTTGTGAAATTTTAAGCCCATTATCACTCTCTTATAGACCTGAATGGCATCAAAGATATCCAAAAGCTTAGTCACAACGTAAGTGGCACAGTTATACTCCATATATACTTCTGAAATATTGGCTCTAATTGATATGGAGTAATTTGCAAAGAGTCTACTGTGTCAGTAACTGTCCTATGTCAAGTGTAAATGTTCTGCTCACACCTTTAAAAACCAAAATTTGCCCTATGGGTTCTCAACCAATTAGATCAATTTTTTGCTCTTTATTTTCTCCTCACTGAGTTCAGCGTGTTTATATTGAAAACAACATTGTCAAACCCAGTCCAACCATAAGAAAAATTATTTTTAAAAATACAATATTGTATGTGACCATATCTTTAAGTAAAGTTGTCCTTCAGTGAGCTGTGAACATCTCTTATTAAATAGTATCAACATCACAGCAATAGATGGGTTAATTTCCCAAGAAGAATCTCAATATCCATCATAGTGCCACATTTGGCCTTGCTGTGCCATATGACAAACCTGCTGCAGTTTAATATCCAAAATCTCAGTCAGTTTGTATTGTGTAGACCTTGGATAGACAGTAGTAAGACAAGCACTGAATTCATGTCATTTCATTTCCTCTCCTACCGGCCCTGACAGATATGGGTCCCCAAACTAAGAGATAGTTCTCAGCAAAGCAGGAATGATAATGTTCTGAATCTCTTTAATCTGATAGGATTTATTTTTCTTCACACAGGACTTTTATTATGATAAAGAAACAAAATTATCCTAAGACATTCAGGCCTAACTTCTAAAAATGAGGTATGATTTTAAAAGTATCATCAGAACATTAGATCATGTTTTTTCACTTCTTAGGAATGAAAATGACTCTGTTTTCCAAACGTCAACATTAAGGAGCTACACAGAAAGCACCTTCCCCATCCTAGGCACCCAGCACATCACAATATAAGAAATTTATTGTATGCAGCATATAATGTGACACTCAGCTATTTGCATTTTTAGAATTTAGGGCAAAAATGTTTTTTTTCTATTTTACACTAATGCATTTTCCAAGCTCAACTTTTGGTTTGTTTTATTTAGTAGTTGTTTGAACCTAAGAAGCAAAGAAAAACTATTGTGTAGCAAAAGGATTCAAACTACCTATGAGGCACAATGAAAAAGAAAAAAAAAATACATAAATAGAGTGGAACTACTGCCAGAAGGCCTTTGTCCAGTACACACTGTGTTGTCGACCCTACTTTAGGATAGAGCATGAAGGAAGAGTAGTGACAAGGAGTCATTAAGCCTCTTCCCCAACCAAAACATGGCTCCTTGGTTATGTCGTGTATAGGACATCATCAGCCTCCAGAGTCCCAGAATTTTGTACCTCAGGCAGGCTGAGGAAGCAATAACTAACCCTTCCTTATTTTGCAATTCTCTATGAATACAAAATGGGAAGTTTTATTTCTCCAAATATCCCCTAGACGTGACAGAGAAAAAAGCATTAATAAAAAGAACTAATAAATTTCATCATATTCTCCCTGTCCTCCTCCCCGTTTCTCCCTCCCTCACCTCCTTTATAATCCCCTCTCCTCTTCCCTTCCATCTCCTGTCTTCTTCTTCTTCTTCTTCTTCTTGTTCTTCTTCTTCTTCTTCTTGTTCTTCTTCTTCTTCTTCTTCTTCTTCTTCTTCTTCTCCTTCTCTCTCCTCTTCCCTTCCCTTCTCTACCCACACACAATTTTTCTTTCTTTTAACAATGTTTAATGTTTTGCTTTGTTTTCCCAGTCATGGGTCAACTTCCTAGTGATGAGCACCTGAGCTAGCCTGGTTCTGAAACAGCAGAAAGCCATTATGCTAATGAATGCGAGGCTCTGTAAGTCTCTACCAAAATGGAAAGGTTTTAAGTATGGTTCTGGCAATGGATTTTATCTATTTTCTAGTCAAGCTAAGTATGGGAAAGTTTATCACCACAATATTGTCTTATAAGTAGTTAATCATTTATCCAGCTACCCAAGAATCCGATTGTGTGTGGGTGTGGGTGTGGGTGGGTGGGTGGGTGTGTATCCCTAGCCCAGTACCTGGAACTTGTAGGTACATAATAACACTAATTGATTAATATTACAATATTAAAGAAAAGTTGAGAGACAGTTTCAGGAATCAAAGGGGAAAGAGGCACCAGTTTTTCAAGCATGTGAAAGCCATGAAATTCTACTAGGACTCTGGCTCCATCAGGACACTTCCAGGCCACCTCTGTGACATGCGGCTGTATGCCCAACCTCCAATTCCATTTCTGAGAGCAGTAATCAATGAAGTGCTACCGTTCCTAGAAAAGGCAGCAGTCATTTGCCCTGTGGCTCCAACGACCACTCTCTCTTTCAGTCCAAAACATCCCTCTCTAGCCACCTCTCCTTAATACGTAATGCTTTCCCTGGTCGTAATATAAGCTCCTTGATGATATAAGCCTTCTCATCCTAATAGATCTGCCTTGTTTTCATTAACAACTGCTTGAAATGTAGGGTCAAGGCTTTCTTCTTTTAACTCATGAGTTTCAGGCAGGTCTTAAATTCTCCCTCATCCTTCAGGGTCAATTGTTTTGGTTTGTTTTTGTTTTTTTTTAAATATCTGAGGGTTATTTTCAGTATTTTGATTTTGTTCTAAAATTTCTTGCTGTCTCATGGAATCATTGATTTCTATTTGTTCTATTCTCATTTTGAGGGAGTTCATTTCCTAGGTAAGGTTTAGTACTTTGTCTTCTAAGTTGCTTGTTTTCCTTGTAATTCTTCCTCCAGATCTTTTCTTTTTAGTTTTTACCTTTCAGTTCATTTCTTCTGGTGATCCATGCAGTCCTTATGGAAAATCCATTTTTCCCTTTGAGTTTCTCCTTGTAATTTAAGTTTTTCCTTTAATCTATTCATCTCTCCAGTTTTGATTCCTAAATTGAGACGTTGTGTCAGGTCCAGTATCCATCCCCTGCTGTGTTTTGGGGTGGGGTGCTCAGTCCTGCTTGATTTTGCCCCTTGGGTTCCTACAGTGACCTCTATTTTCTAGGGGGGGTCACAGTATTACACCTTTAAGACCTCTCTGGCATCTTAGGGACCTAGGGTTGGCCAGTACCACTCTGATTGCTACCTAGGTGCTATTCCCTGGAACTTTTAGTCTCCACTGGGGCTTTCTTGGGGAGCTATCCATGCTTGCCACCTCTAGACACAGAGTCTTCCAAGTTACAATGCCCCATCTCTGGTCTCACTTGTACTTTCCTGGAAGCATCCCCTATCCTGCTTCTCTTGGGCTTTTGCCCTATTTTTTATGCATTTGGGGGTAGTAAATATCACTTAAACTATAGCCTCTGGTTGTGGAGGAAGGTAGGAAATAAGCATTTATAGGGTAGCTACTATATGATAGGCAGTGTGCTAAACACTTCTATAACTATTTCATTTCATCTCATTTGGATCTTATCTTTGGATTTCTTAATCATTAGTTGGTCTGTACAATCTTTGGGGTTTTGCTGGAGCAGGCAGGTAGAAGCTCTGCTTCCCATGTAGGCACCATCTTGATAGAAAGGCTATAGCTGTTAACTAGCCATATGACCTTCAACAAGTCACTTAAGGCTCTCCAGGTTTCAATTTCCTCATCCGTAAAATTAGAGTTAGAGTAATTAATCTCTGCAGTCCCTTCTTAAGGTAGCTAGGTGGCACAATGGACAGAGAGTGGGGCCTGAAGTCAGAAGACTCATCTTCCTGAGTTCAGATCTGGCCTCAGATACTTACTAGCTGTGTAACCCCGGGCAAGTCACTTAACCCTGTTTACCTCAGTTTCCTCATCTGTAAAATGAGCTGGAGAAGGAAAAGACAAACCACTTCAGTATCTTTGCCAAGAAAACACCAAATGGAGTCACAAAAGGTTGAACACAACTGATATGACCCAACAATAATGACAGACCCTTCTTAAGATTCTCTGACTTTGTGGCATGAGTCTTATACTGTAGCATTCAGGTCATATACTGGTATTTGCTCAGAATCCCTTTTGACTTCTGCAAAATTTTAACCATCTTGTGCCTTTATTGTTTTTTCATACAGTAGCCATGTCTCTTTCTCCATTTCTTACTGTGCAATTATATTGATAAAGTATGGAGAGAGAGAGGAGAAAGAGAGAAAGAGAGAGAAAGAGAGAGAGAGAGAGAGAATGACTACCAATTTCCCCCACAAACTGAAACTAGTAAATGTTCACACATTTAAAAGATCAAACTGAGTGAAGTCTTTATATCCAAGAAACTATACAAACTCTAAGGGTTTCACACTAATGTCAGAAGTTAATCAGAATAAAACAAATAACAAAATTATATATTCCCTCTTCCAGTCAAGAGCATTGAGTTATTAATTTAGTAAAAATGCAGAAGTGGTTTCTTATGAAAAATCTATATGCTGACAAAAAAAATCTAGCCGCAAAGATCAGAAACATTTATCAGAGGGGCTCATGTTCCTGATAAATATTTAAGTGTGTGAGGCAAAACCATTGAGAACAGTAAATACTTTATAGCAGGCACTTTGTCAAAACTATAAGTGGCTCTGCCTTAGAATTTTACATCATCCCTGAATTTACAGTCATTTGATAAGTGGCATAGGACAAGAATTACTTCTTTCTAAATCTAAACCGGGTAATAAATCTACCATCAGGATTCTTCTTATTGTCTGTTATCGTCTGACGACAATACCTTTTACCTTCATTGTCTTGGCAGAAATATGACATGTAAAATTGTAATGTCACATCACTCACTGTGATTTAACACTATCCAGCCCATAGCATTTTAATCAATCAAAATTGTCGCTTTTTAGTATAATGATTTTGTGGTGAATTCCCAGTGTTTAATATAATAGATAGTCTTATCTACTGGTTGATTTACTGTTTCGTTCCAAAGTCTAACAACTCAGAAGGCCATTCTTACTCTTGGACATCTTTGAAATTAGCAAACAAGAATCATTTGAGGTGTTAAAAATGCTAACTTCCACTACACATGGGAAACCGCAAAAAATATCTAAAGTGATAATAGTTAAAGCCACTTGTAAGTACACAAGCCAGTTCTATGAAATAAAGACCTAGAAGCACCTGTGGCTCTTTCTCTGTGCATTCACAAATGGCCGTGGCATCTGTAACCCTCTTAAGAGGACTGCTGGGTATGTGAGCTTTCTTTTAAAACCACCGATCAAAATAGCAGATGTTCCACGTAAAGAACTTCTCATTTTGTTCAAATAAATAAACAAATATACATATTTTACAATCTTATTGGTTATAACCATGAAAAAAAATTCTTTCATTTATTAGACATTTTTAAGAGACTACTTGGAATTTCCTAACATTCTTCAAAATTATGAGGGGTTTGGATTAAGTGATCCAAGATAAATCCCAGTTTCGTTATCATCACCCATAATCACTACAATAAACCATCAGGGATCAGAGCAGACAACAAAACTTTATTACTTGGGATTCTTTTTTGTGGGATATTAAAAAGCCTGTGATTATTCATGCTGGAAACTGTAATCTTACATCAGCAGACACTGGAGCAAAATGTGTTAGTATGACCAAATGATGTATTCTCAGTTCAGAATAGTATGACTTGCTTAATTAAGGCTCAATACATTTTGAATGAGAGAGGAACGACTATTTTTTTGTACTATAAATCAATAAAGGCAAAGATGGCTAAATATATGTATGTGTATATATATATATACACATACATATATTATTGGTAAAGTGATTTAAATAACCACTTGAAATAATTAAATATAGTAAATAATTCATTATCACTTGAGGTAATTAAAAATAAATGTTTGGGTTTCTTGAAGAAATAACTTCAAAGTGGTTTGCCAAAGCATAAATATCAAATATTATTATGAAATGTTAACCCTTATTGCTAACATCCAAGTTGATATAATTCTCTGTTAGCAGTGTGAGGCCCCACTAATACTGTTGCTATTTCAAGAAGCTGCTCCAATACCCGATCAGCTATCTCCCCCTCGCTGCTCCTGCCAATGTTATCCTAGGCGTCACTTGGAAGATTGCCTGACTTTGGGGGATTTGAGTATATTTGCTACAAGGCCTAACTTTCTGGTCTCAGCAGCCTCACCTGGCAGAGAAATGGGAAAAAAATGAGAGAATCATAGAAGAATGCCAGTAGAGAATAGGGCGATGCCACAGGGTGAGAGAAACTGGCATGCAGAAAGATCTGGGTCTGAGACTGACAAGATAAGACAAATTGTTTGGCTGATAGCCAAAGGTTTATAAGCAAAAAGTAGAAGTTTTCACCTTGAGATTAAAAACCTTCTATTCCCTGAACACTTAGTATTTATTAATCACCTGCTGTATTCTAAGTGATGAGGATATCAAAAAAGGCAAAAGACAGTCCCTGCTCTCAAGGGACTTAGAGGAAGACTGCTAGAAAGACAAAGAACCCTTACTTCTAATAAAAAAGGATAACTGAGGGGCAGCTAGGTGGTGCAGTGAATAGAGCACCAGCCCCTGGAGTAAGGAGGACCTGAGTTCAAATCCGGCCTGAGACACTTAACACTTACTAGCTGTGTGACCTTGGGCAAGTCACTTAACCCCAATTGCCCTGCCCTCCAAAAAGGAAGAAAAAAAAAAAGATAGCTGAGTAGCTCAAACATACTGGTTGAAAGTCCACTACATACATATGAAAAGCCCAGATCCCTCACCAAAGAAATAAGGAACACAACCTCTATTTCCCCCAAAATTGATACTTGTAGAGAGTGCGCAGAATATACATGCATAAAAATGATTAAAAAAAAATGTGTTGTGTTAATAAGTACACATGACTAGAAAGCAAACTGAATGCACACTTGAGGAAGGAAACATTTATTAAGCACCTACTACGTTCCAGTTACTTCCTAAATGCTTTTACAAATAACTCGTAACAACTATGAAAGGCAGATGATATTATTATTCCCATTTTCCTCTGTAATGGTAATGGGAATTTGAAGATCTTCCCTGCCCCTTAATAAGCCTAAGGGAACTGGAAGACCTTCCCTGCTTTAAAAATAAACTCTGCCCCCAATAGGCTGGATGAAATCACATGGAGCCTGTGGTGGGAGAAGTTTGCTGAAGGGTAGAGTAGAGCCCACAGGAAGCTGGGAGTCAGAGCAGTCTAGATGGTTGGGAGGAGAGGAAGGGAACACATAGGCTTGTGAATAAATATTGGTCTTGTGTTGGTCTGTGGGAAGGCTAAAGGATGCTGTGGCTCTCTGTGCTGTTACGGTTTATTAACTTCTCTCTACTATGATGGAATCAGCTTACTGGTTTTAGGATTTGGTTTTCTGGTATCTGAATAAATGTTTTGCTTCTATCTTCTATATAGAGTCTATTATATTTTGTAATCGAGCACCGTGCAGGTATATTTATTGTGACTGTTGGCACTGTGAATATTGCATTAGTGCTACATCCTCCCAAATGGCCATGGCATCTGTAACCCTCTTACAAGGACTGTGGGGTCATGATTTTACTTTTAAATCCATGGATCAAATAAATTTGGGAGGAAACCGAGGCAAACAGGATTTAAGTGACTTGCCTAGGTTCAGCATCTAGGGTCAGATTTGAACTCAGATACTAACTTCAGGGCCAGAACACTATTCACTGCACTACTGATTTGCCTCTAGATGAGAGAACAAAGAATAAAATCAAAATTATATGATTTTGAATAAAGAAGGCTTCCTATAGAGAAAAGGAGAGTAGGGGCTTAGGGAAATTGAGGGTAGAGATTTAATGTGGAATTCAAGCAGATTAAGGACATGGATAAATTTCCACACAGATCTGGGGAGTGGCAAGTGTGCCAACATGGGAATGAGCAAGTTTTGTCATGAGGACCAGCCATGGGTACAGGCTAACAAGGAGAAACCACAAAGAGTCCATTGCCTGTATTTTCGTGGAGAGTTTCTTCCTCTTTCCCTATCAAAAATTCTGAGAACAAGAATAAATAACAGCCAAGTTCATCTCCCCTTTGACTATCAGTCTTGAGAGATCACGTTGCCATGGAGATCCCAAAGTAGCAGCTCTACAGATAACACAAGTTCAGAGGAAACCAGTCACCTCACAAGATGGGGCAAGCACCCACGCATGAGCCTGCAGGGGACTGACTGCAGTAAACGGGGAGAGCTCTGCCAGTCTTGACCCTCAGTCATCTACATTAATGTGGCACTGGGACAGACTAATGCTGGCCTTCTCTTCTTACTAACTAGCTCTGGGGATTTGGGCTCCAGTTACAGCTCTTGACCCCTCCTCCTTCAGCTTCATGGCCTGAATCCATTTTTGCACACGACTTCTGCCCAGTTTTCCTAGGAATTTCCAGGCTGTTGCATTCTCCTGCTAAATAAATTGATTTCAATCAGCAGCAAGGAGTCCACTCAGCCATAGTTTATAATGGGATGTAGGTGACATAGGAAATATGTCACGGGACTTGGAGTCAGTAAAAACCTGAGTTCAAATCCTGCCTCAAACACCTCACTCTGCTGTCTGACAGGTAACCACCCCTAGCTAATGGTCTTAGGGGGATTCCTATGGAAACCCCAAGTGGTTTTTATGTATGGCACCTCAGCCATACATCTGCTAACTAAGGAACCCATCAGCCCCAGCAGATAAGGTTCTCTGTTGTACAACAGCCCCAGTATCTCCTGGCCCATAGCCTAACATAAAAGCCAGCTGACTCAAACGAAAATTTTGTGCATCCCTTGGCAGATCTAAGTTCAATAAGAACAGGACAGAATATAGCCAGCAGTGACTGACCTTACTAGGATTCACCAAATACATCCAAAACCAAACACATCTTTCCCCAAGTTCATACATCTTCTTAATTTCCTCATTCTTGTGAAAGTCACTACCACCCACCCAATAACCAGGCTCAAAACCTCAGCATCATTTTTAACCCCATATTTACACTCACTCCATATATCCAGTCAATTGTCAAATCTTGTTCTCACTATCTTACCTCTCATTTATACCTCCTTCTCTCCATTCACATAGCCACCAGCCCAGGACGGTCCCTCATTAGAGGGCTGAAGTATTTCAATGGCCTTCTGGCTGGTATTTCTTCCTCAAGTCTTTCCCCACTCGAAACACTAGGCTGCCAAACCGATTTTCCTAAAGTACAGATCTTATTTATAGAAAAATATTTATAGCATCTCTTTTCGTGATAGCTAAGAATTGGAAATTAAGGGGATCTCCATTAACTGGGGAATGACTGCACAAGTTGCAGCAGGTGATTGTGATAGATTATGATTGTGCTATAAAAAATGACAAGCAAGACGATTTCAGAAAAACCTGGAAAGATTTACATGAACTAATACAGAGTGAAGAGAGCAGAACCAGAGGAACGTTGTACACAGTAACAGCAGAATTGTGAATAACTTGGCAATTCTCAGCAATACAATGCCCCAAGACAATCCCAAAGGACTCATGATGAAAAATTCTATCTGCCTCCAGAGAAAGAACTGAGGGAATCCGAACACAGATCAAAGCGTACTACTCTTTACTTTTATATTTTTAGCATTTGAATTTTCTTCCACAAAAACTATTAATATGGAAATGTTTTACATGATTGCACATGTATAAAATATATTACAAAATTGCTTACCATCATGAAGAGTGGGAAGGGGAAGAAAGAAGGGACAGAATTTGGAACGCAAAACTTTAAAAAAAAATGAATGTTAAAAATTATTTTTACATGTAATTGGGGGGAAATAAAATATTTTTTTAAATAAATAAAAATAAAGTACAGGTTTGCATCACCTGTAAAACTCAATAAACTCTGGTGGTTCCCAATTAATTCTAGGATAAAATATAAATCTCCTTTTTTGGCATTTAAAGCCCTTCAAAACTTGGCCTCTTTTTATCTTTCCAGTCTTCTTACATGTTACTTTCTTCCATGCACTACATAGGCAGCTAGATGGCACAGTGGATAAAGTGCCAGGACTGGAGTCAGGAAGACTCATCTTTCCAAATCCAAATCTGACCTCAGATACTCACTAGCTGTGTGATCCTGGGCAAGTCATTTTACCCTGTTTTCCTCAGTTTCCTCATCTGTAAAATGAACTGGAGAAGAAAATGACAAATCACTCCAGCATCTTTGCCAAAAAGACCTCAAATAAGACCATGAAGAGTTAGACATGACTGAAAAATGACAGAATATACAAATGTATTCTACAAGTCAGCTACATTGACCTTCTGGTTGCTCCTTGTATACATGGCACCATCTCTTGACTGGGCCTTTGCATTGTCCACCATGACAGTGATATTCTCTCTCCTCACTTCTGACTCTCAGTTCCTGGCTTCCTTCAAAATTCAGCTCAAACCCCATCTCCCTCAGGAGGCCTTTCCTAGCTACCATGCCTCCTAACACTACCTTCAGTAATAGATATATGTGCGTATACATATATACACAATACACATATATTTTGTACACACATTTGTACATTGTCTCCATCACTAGAATGTAAGAGTTTCTTGAGAGCAGGGACAGCATTTCTACCTTTCTTTGTATATCTAGCACTTAGCACAGTGCCTGGCACATAAGTGCTAATAAATGCTTGTTAACTGACTGAATGACAAGTATTACAAAAGAGACAGTCTTCCACTTGTGCCTTCTCACACACTACACCAGTGGTTCTCAACCTTCCTAATGCCGGGATCCTTCAGCACTCATATGTGGGTGCATCTGCATGTGGGCAGACCTACCTGGAGACAGATAGAGGAGTGGCATCTTGGTTCCTAAAACCATCAGAAATATGTGTTTTCTCATGGTCTTAGGTGACCCCTGTGAAAGGGTCATTCAACCCCCAAAGGGGTTGCGACCCACACGTTGAGAATCACTCCACTATACTCTTTCAGTCCCAGAACTTTATTCTCTATAAGGCTTGGTGCATGAGAACCACACAGCTCAAGGGGTGAGAGAGAGAGAGAGACCCGACCCACGCTGATATCCTACTGTATCACAGAGGGAGCATGCATTGTAGAATGTGGGAGTGGGGGTGTGAAATCGGGGATGCCAAGCTGAGGCTCCCAGGTAGTAAGATGATATCATGGTCTATTAGATTGAGAGGCTCACTCTCCCCACCCATGCTCCCATTCCCAACTTCTAGAACAACATTGTTCCCAGAAGTTATGTTCACAAAGCTGGGGAATCTACATCCCATTTCAGGTTCAGGAGAGGGATGGAATGAGTGGCAGATGATGCTTTAGACCCTTCATGAACATCTCAGGGTTTAGTGGAACATCTGGCACTGTAGGTGTTTAATAATTCTTCTCTTCCTTGAAGTTTGACTACAGAGTTATGCCATTTCTGTCACAAATTTCCCCCATGATTTTCCAGATATCCATAAGCTTATTCTTTTGTTGCCTAGGGAATACCAGGTAGTAGTTTAGCTCAATGACATTGTGACGTTTCTTTGTAATTGCTCCCTTTTTAAAAAACTGTCTTCCAGTCACTGAACCAGAACTAGTTGTTGATAATGTTGGAGAAATGTCCATCTGAATAGAAGGAGCTGGAATTCCTCAGATGGAGAAGAGGCAAAAAGGGGAGTTTATTGTACCTCCCAAGTTTGGTGACAATATTGCAATGAGAGGGAACTGTATCGACCAAGGCCCTACAATGACTTCAGTATCAACGTGCAGGAGAATAGTTGTACATTTTTCAGTATTGACTGCTCCCAGATCTACATAGGCATTCAAAAAATTTTTTATGGATTCTTGTAACATGGAGGAAGGATTAGACATGCTCTGTTTGGCCTCAGGGACAGAACCAGAAGCAATGTGTAGAAGTTCCAAGAAGGCCAATTTAAGCGCGATGTCAAGAAAAACTGACAATTTGTGCTGTCCAACAGCAGACTAGGAGGCCTTCGGAGGTGGTGAGGCTCTCCTTCCATGGAGGCTGAAAAACCACTTCTCATGTATGGTTTGGACTAGATGAACACCTAAGTCCCTTTCAGTTCTCAAATACTGTGATCCAGTGACAAAAATGAATGAACACGAATGCTGTTTACCCCTGCCCCTCTGACATCATTTATATCTTGCCATACTCCTTTGGCACGGGAATAAAGGGCATCTTACCCAAGCTGGCATCTCCATCTCCTGACAACATTCAATCCTGCGCATACTTTTTTCTCATATGGTAAATACAGACAAGTAGAATTACACAATTTCAAGAAAAGTCTTGCTGGCAATTAAAACAGTATTCAAGGTGCCATCACTAGAATGAGAACCAGAATCACAGTACCCTGAGTACATCCAACACACCAGAAAATTAAGCCAGCAGCAGATAAGGTGGCCACTTTTTTTTCTACTGGTCTAACTTTTTCCTTATGGATTCTTCAGGACACCACAAGCTGCAAAAAGATGCATTGTCTGAGAAGGTGAAGAATCCCTACTGCTCCATGGAGAAACCGTGGAGATGGACAAACACATGAAAACAACTCTGTTTTTGTGTTATTTACCTGTTGTACTTTAAGTACTTTAGGCTACAACTTGTGAGGTATTGCCACATATCATATCAAATCAAGTTCCCTAATTGTTGTCATGGTTCAGGCATGCCCTGCTTAAAATCCACCAGATTAATGTTCAGCTCCCAATTGTCTATGATTCTCAATCTAGGAACTGATCACTTAGGAGCAAAGAGTAGTTAGAAAAATACCCTGTTGCCTCTCCTAACACCAGGGTCATTGATCCAACCTTCTCCCACAGTAGAGTTCTCCTACAAAAAAAAGTCTTCATCATTCCCCAAACTATGGTTTTAAGCTCACTTTTATCTCCTAATCACTCCCTACAAAGCATTGCCAGCAGAAAATGAGAAGCTGGATATGGGGTGGAATTAACTTCAAAAAATATTACCAGGAATCAGAAAGTCCTATGAGAGATGAGAGGGTAAGCATAAGGCCTCAGGGGAAAGAAGTCTTTGTAGGTAGGAGTGTGTTCTAAGCCCCTCAAAAAATAATAACTTATGTTAACATAGTGTGCATTTCGCAAGTCTTTTCATACATAATCATGTTATCTCAAAGATGCTGGGGCTTCTATCATTTGGTCCCTTTCTGGTCTATTGGCCTATGGGCTGCAATTACTCACCTTGGCTTAAAACCACACCTGTTTCTGTATAGAATCTCTGTTCTAGCTTGCCCACAAAACTGGGCTTACATCAACCAGACTTCACCCAGTCTCAATACTGGTAGAACAGTAAAAATAAATTCTTACCACCCTAAAATACAGTGATTTCTTCCCATCCTTACCTGAATAGAAAGGACATGAGCATTGGCCCACTCTGTTAAGACACATGGATTGGCATAGCCCTGATTCAATTTAATGATTCAGTTTAATTCAACTAGCACATTTAAGCTTGCACTATGAACTAGGCCCTGTGCTAGGGTGTGAAAAATAGCACCTTTGGGTGCTAGTTACTAGATGTTCAGAATACAAAGACAAAGGAATAGAGTTCCTGCTCTCAAGAGGCTTACCCAAGTCCAAGCCCCAGGGGTAAGGGAGAGTCAGGGGAGGCAGAAGAGTGACCACTGCCCCTTATAGAGACGGTCACTGTCATGGAGAACAATGGGGGAGGCACAAATATATGTTTTCCATCTGAGGCAAACAGAAATGAAGCTAGAAGGTGTGGCTGGCCTTGTAAGGCTGGGCATTAAACATCATTGAGAATACAGAGCTATGAATTAAGAAAATTGCTTTGACCTCCTGCTGCTTCCATAAATATTGAATATATGTGGAGAGGGGAGTATGTACAAACATATGTGTATGCACATACATGGGGCAGCTAGCTGACACCGAGTGCTGGTCCTGGAGTCAGGAAAACTCATCTTCCTGAGCTCAAATCTGGCCTCAGACACTTACTAGCTATGTGACCCTGGGCGAGTCACTTAATCCAGTTTGCCGCAGTTCCTTATCTGTAAAACAAGCTGGAGAAGTAAAGGACAAGTGACTCCAGTATCTTTGCCAAGAAAACCTCAAACAGGGTCACAGAAAGTCAGACACAACTGAAAAGTCACTGAACAACACATGCACGTACAGACGTTGATGTCAGTGTCAATATTTGTATATGGGCATGCCTATGGCTACAGGACTTGGGCCTCTTCTACTTCATCTTGAACCTTATATAATTATATTTACATGCTATCCATACAAAATAAATATATATGTATCACATATGCAAAATAAATACTTGTATTATGCAAAAGTAAATATATAGTCTATTCAGATATACTATTTTACACTCATGTACTTACACAAAATGAATGTTTAAATAGAAGACAACGGGAAGAGAGACACTAAAGACCTAGAGATATTAGGAAGTTTCATGTGGAAGGTGAAATGAGCTGAGCTTTCAAGGAATGTAAAGAGTCTAAGACAGCGGTCCTCAACTTGTGGGTCGCAACCCCTTTAGGAGTCCAACGACCCTTTCACAGGGGTCTCCTAAGACCATCGGAAAACACATATTTCCAATGGTCTTAGGAACCGAGACACCACTCCTCTATCTGTCTCCAAGCAGGTCCACCCACATGCAGATACACCCACATATGGGTATTAAAGGGTCACGCCATTAGGAAGGTTGAGAATCACTGGTCTAAGAAGAAGGAAAAAGCCACTAGAATAGCCTCGTGACTGTATATTATGATTACTTTATTCTAGAAGATAGTTGGAAGGTAACTAGTGCCAAAAAGCTTCACTCCCTCCCTCCCCAAAATGAAATTGATCTTATTTTAATAGAAAAACAATGACTGGTTGCCAATGAGGCAATTGTTTCAGAATTAGCTCTATGTGGGTAACAGTTAGATTATTAACTAATCATTTCTGCATTAAAGAAAGGATTAAGATGACAAGATAAAGATACTATAATAAATAACAAGAGTCTTAACCTAAGCTTTTAAAACCAGCTTTTTAAACGCTATTGCAAAAAATGTTATAGTCCCCGTTTAAAGACGGAACACTGGTAAGTGTAAGCAGCAGAAAAGGCTGATTAGCAAAGTCTCAAACCCTCTTTTTTCTTATGCTTCACATAAATTGCCTCTTCAAATAATAGTCTCCACCTTTAATAAGAGACCATTAGTGGCCATTAAGAAACACTGCTTCACAAGGAGGTCGGAATTTCATGAGTCTTAAATGTCACACCAGGGAGCCACAAAGCCAGTCAACATTTTCATATGGAAACACCTGTACTCGAGGAATAAGGCATGACAAATTAAGACTGACTTTCTGAATTGCAATATAAACTAAATGAAGAATAATGCATGAATTTGCTTCTTTGGTCTTTCTGACTATTGGTCCTCGGCCATAATAGTCTTAAATACTATATAAGCAGCACTGTCTTCAACACCAAGCAGATAAAAAATTCATTACATTGACAAAAATAATGTAGCTGGTCATTTGAGTCGTTCAAATTAACACTGTCAGGCTATTGTTCCACGCTGTGATACAAAGCTCTCATCTCATTTTTCTCTCTCGTCATATAGACTTTCTTTGAAGGACTATTTGTTTTCAAAGTTTTCCTCAGAATGTTTAATAAAGAAATTGGATAGCTATAAGACCAATAACAATAAGAATATGCATGTGTTGTAAGCCCTTCATATATAGCACAAGGGGTGCTGAAGCAACAGGACCTTGATCCTAAATGCCATGAGCCGGAACCTTTTGATCTACAAATCCCTGCTTGTTCTAACCAATTAAACTCAAAGTTGCCAAAAGAGAAATAAATTTCTCAGAGTTAATTTAATTAGGATGATTATGAGAGGCATTTTTCATAGTGATGTTTAATTCAGTGTTTATGTAAGTAAGCACTAGTGATTAAATTTTTACTGTAGCATCTTTTAGTACATCAGTAGCAGCCACCAGAAACCCAAGTAGATCACCACCAGTACTCAGAAGCCTATATTTTACCCCCCAGAAAATTGTAGCAATGATATATATAGAAAATAAAGGCCTTTGAAAGCCATTTTCCTGGGCTTCAGTATTTTCAAAAACATTAACTCAAAAGCCAGAAAAAAATTCCAAAAATTTTTCTTATTCATCCTGTGCCATCCTGGTCAGTATACTTTTAATACAATTAGTAGTTGCTAAACTTTTACTTTTTTGAACCAACATCAATACTTTTTCTCTACCTGTAGCTCCCTTCAAATCTATGGCTGGCTTCATGCATCTTCTTTCAGCAAGCAGTGTGTGCACATGTTAATATCAATATATGTATATGGGCACACGTATGGCTTGGTTAGGATGACTAAGATTGGGCCTCTTTCATTTCTTCATCTTGAACCATGTATAATTATATTTGCATGCTATACATACAAAATAAATACAGATCACTCAAATACAAAATAAATGCATATATTTAGGTAAAATAATTACCATTTGCTCTGCCCTAGAGTAGACAGGATGGCTATATAAAGAAAACTTCCATTGGTCCCCAAGAATTTAGAGGGAGCTTTGTAACAAATTATGAATTACTGAACGAAGTATTACCTCCCTGAGCATCAGTGTATTGAACGATGCTTTACACATGAGATGATTCCTTTAATACTATCTTTATTCAATGTTCTGTGGTTGCTCATTTCTCCTTCCTATTGACATTGGGTTTGATTAGATCAAATATTCATCTTTGAATCCTACTTCATAATTTTCTGGCTCTAAATCTAAGCTCTGACCTTCATTTGCTATACCAAACAACACAATTATTACCCTAAAATGCAATCAATGTACATTTCATTATTTAAAATGATAAAAAAAAAAAAGTTTAAAAGTTCCTTGGTTATGCTGAAAAATTGCAAATCGTAATTTTCACACGTGAAAGAAATAGTTTATAATTGATTTCATTGCAATAAAATTCTTTTACTCTGTTGGTCTAACCTCAAAAGGAATTTTGTGATACAAATTATTTCATTTACATAGATGTACTATCACTTTGGGGACTTGCCCTTTTCACCTTATTTTGTCAAAAAGCATTAGCACCTTTTCTCTTTATTGGAGATGGATTTGCGCAACACAAAACTTGCCAAAACACTCAGTGGTGTCAAGAAATGAAGCCAACAACATGCTCCAAGTTACATTACTGTGAAAGAAGTTCAGTATAAATAATTATGTCACATGGTGGCACTATTTGACCCAGGTACATCTATATATGTGGTATATAACAAAGTTTTACTGTATTAGTTGGTAAGTATTGATACAGGTAAAAAGTCCTCAGCATGGAATGGATAGTAAGGTGGTTCTTCCTTGCTAGAACTAAGGGTAGACCTTTCACAAATATTCAACCTGCTTCCTAATTAAGCACAGAGATGTTCACCAAAAAATGGCCACTAGGTGATCATTTTTATGGCACTGGCAATCCGTGAAAGAACAAAAAAATTTTTAATGGTCCAGCTTCCACAGTAATGGTGGCAGATAGAAAAGAAGGATATAGTTCAAAAAAACATTGAGTTTGTAGACCACTTATAGTCATTTTATTAATCGTACTGTCTGTACTCTGCTGTTGTTCAATAATTTCAAGTATGTCCAACTCTTTGTAAGCCCATTTGGGATTATCTTGGCAAAGACACTGAAGTGGTTTGGGATTTCCTTCTCCAGCTCATTTTACAGATGAGGAAACTGAGGCAAAGAGGGTTAAGTGACTTGCTCAGGGTCACACAGTAAGGGTCTGAGGCCGGATTTGAACTCAGGAAGACTCCAGGTCTAGCACTGTATCCCCTGTGTCATTTTTTTTGTTCTGGGCTTTGCTTGCTTTTTTAGTGTTGTTTCCTATTATTTATCTCCTCAAAGACTTTCCTTGAGTTACATATTTTTGTCTTCTAAATTTTTTAATCTTTCTTAAATATTTTTGAGAGACCTGTTTTGTTATTTTTATCTATTTTTAATTTACGGTATAAAACAAATAATTCCATAGCACAGTATAATAAAAAAAGGAGAATTGCACCTGAACCTTGCTGTATCTTTTAAATATATAATAAAGTTATCCTCTAATTTTTTTTCTTTTTTTCCTCTTTTTCCCTTTCCCCTCACCCTAAAGTTGGGTACCATTAGACACAAATAGGGGTCCATATACATACACATGCTTAAGTAAAATAATTCTATACATGTTTGTATTTATCAGTTCTTTTTCTGGATACAGATAGCTTCTTTCTTCATATGTCCTTTATAGTTCATTTAGATTTGGGGTTCCCCCCCCAGGTTCATTTATTTATTTATTTTTAGTGTTCAACATTCATTTCCACAAGATTTTGAGTTACAAATTTTCTCCCTGTCTTTACCCTACCCCCCACCCCAAGATAGCAAGCTTATTGAATACCCCTTTCCCCAATATGCTTCTCTTATATCCTCCCCCATCCTCCCCGCTAACTTCCTAGTAGGGCAAAATGAATTTCTATATCCCAGTGCTTGTATGTCTTATTTCCCAGTTACATGTAAAAAATAATTTTTTTAACATCTGTTTTTAAAACTTTGATTTCCAGATTCTTTCCCTTCTTCCTTCCTCACCCAATCCCACTGGGAAGACGAGCAATTCAATATAGGTTGTACATGTGTAGCTATGCAAAACGTTTCCATAGTGGTTATATTGTGAAAGACTAACTGTATTTCCCTCTATCCTACCCCACCCTGCACTTATTCTTTCTTATTTCTACTTTGACCCTGTCCCTTTTCAAAAGTGTTTGCTTCTAACTACCCTCTCCTCCAATCTGCCCTCCTTTCTGTCATCTCCCCTCTTATCTCCTTTGCCCCTACTTTCTCGTAGGGTATGATACCCAGTTGAGTGTGTATGTTATTCCCTCCTCAAGCCAAATTCAATGACAGTAAGTTTGACCCATTCCCTTTCACCTTCCTGTACTTCCCCTCCATTGTAACAGTTTTCTGTTGCCTCTTTTATATGAGATAATTTACTCCATTTTATCTCTCTCTTTCTCCTTCTCCCAATATATTCCTCTCTCACCTCTTAATTTTATTTTGTAAATATCATCCCTTCATATTCAACTGATTCTGTGTCCTCTATGTATACATGTACACATATATATATGCACACATACACCCTCCTATACATACATATATACATATGTATATAAATATATACATATATATTCCCTTCAACTATCCTGATACTTAGAAAAGTCTCATGAGTTACAATTATTGTTTTTCCATGTAGGAATGTAAATAGTTCAACTTTAATAAGTTCCTTATGATTTCTTTTCCCTATTTACCTTCTCATGCTTCTTGTATTTGAAAGTCAAATTTTCTGTTCCGCTCTGGTTTTTTCATCAAGAATACTTGAAAGTCCTCTATTTTATTGAATGACCATATTTTTCCCTTGTAGCATTATACCCAATTTTGCTGGGTAAGTGATTCTTGGTTTTAATCTTAGCTCCTTTGACCTCCAGAATAACATATTCTAAGCCCTTTGATCCCTTAATGTAGAAGCTGCTAGATCTTGCATTATCCTGATTTGTTTCCACAATACTCAAACTGTTTCTTCCTGACAGCTTGTAATATTTTCTCCTTGATCTGGGAACTCTGGAATTTGGCTATGATATTCCTAGGAGTTTTCTTTTGGGGATCTTTTTCAAGAGGTCATCAGTGAATTCTTTCAATTTCTATTTTGCCCTCTGGTTCTAGAATATCAGGGCAATTTTCCTTGAGAATTTCTTGAAGGATCATTTCTAGGTTCTTTTTTTGATCATGGCTTTTGGGTAGTCCAATAATTTTTAAATCATCTCTCCTGGATCTATTTTCCAGGTCAGTGGTTTTTCCAGTGAGATATTTCACATTGCCTTCTATTTTTTTCATTTGTTTAGATCTGTTTTATAGTATCTTGATTTCTCATAACGTCATTAGCTTCCATTTGCTCCAATCTAATTCTGAAGGAATTATTCTCTTCAGTGAGTTTTTGAAATTCCCTTTCCATCTGGCCAAATCTGCTTTTTAAGGCATTCTTCTCTTCATTGACTTTTTGTGCCTCTTGTGCCATTTGATTTAGTCTATTTTTTAAGGTGTTATTTTCTTCAGGCTGTTGACTTGCTTTTCATGATTTTCCTGCATCATTCTCATTTCTCTTCCCAATTTTTCCTCCACTTCTCTTATTTGATTTTCAAATCCTTCTTGAGCTTCTCTATGGCCTGTAACCATATTTTTCTTGGAAGCTTTTGATGCGGGAGTTTTGACTTTGTTGTCTTCTTCTGGTTCCATGTTTGATCCTTTTCGTCCCCAAAAAAGGATTCTATGGTCTGATTGTGCTTCCTCTGCTTCACTCTCCTGAAGTCTGCTCTGGCTGGTCTGTGTCACTGTTCGGGCCACCCCAGGGCTCGGTCAACATGACTCACACAGGACTGCACTTGGTTCTCAGCCCAGTGTGATAGACCCTTCCTGTCAGCCTGCCAGGCTGCTGTCAGCAGGAGATTTGCTTCTCTCTGTCACTTTGTGGGTTCCGTAGCTCTAAAATTTGTGCAGAGTAATATTTTACAGGTATTGGAGGTGGTTGGTGTGGGAGCTTAAGCAGGTTCCTTCTTGTCCCAATTTGGGTATTTATAATAGTCAAAATGACTTATTTACTCAGTCATTTTTGAAACAATATTGCTGTTTGTTATGTTATGTTATCTTATATTATGTTATGTTATGTTATGTTATGTTATGTTATGCTGAACATATCCAATGTTCTCTTTGTTCTCCTCATTTTGCTCTTCATTATTTTGTGCAAGTCTACCATTTTTAGAACTCTAAGTGTAAGATTTTTGTGTAGCTCAGATCCCTAATTCTCTCTAGGCTCACCCTAGGCTAGAGCTAGCTTACTCATCACACCTGCGCCCATGCTTCCAGGTAAAAAGATTTCATTGCCCAGAGGGAGTGACCAAGTACAACTCACTCTGAATCATAGAGATAACCCTGGTAGGGAGGGGAGAGAGACAGATGTCTACTATTTACAACTCTTGCTCCTGAGCCCCCATAAGTGTGTTTCCAATTTAAATGGATAAGCCAAAATGATACCTTTAACTCTTAATCTTGAAAGTTATTGAACATAATACAAAGCAATAGTAATTATTAAAAAAAAAAACAATTCCTTTTCTCTCATAAACTTGGATCATACCATCTTACCAATGCACATAATGTCTACAGGGTAGAATGGACACAAACTTAAATAAACTTAGCAATAAAGCATGTGATTAGGGAAACCCACATGCCAAGGGCAATTAATGACTTCAGATGGTCCTTTAGGGAACATTCTGCACCGTGTATCACCTACTGAACAAAGGGGGGCTTCTCTGCTACTCCCTTGCCTCTGAAGCAATATTATTTTATCAAACAGCGCCCATGACCTACAGCCTTCAAAAGGTCTTAAGTTAGCTCCTTTGGCTAAGTGTTGAGTCAGTGTTAAACTTAGTAAGTTCCCTTAAGTCTGGGTTTTGTAAAACCGTGCAGGTTGGCTTTCTGGGCAGTGGGGCATTTCCCTCTTTTGAACCATAGAGGGCAGTAAAGGGTAATGTAGATGAGCCTCTGAGGCAAGCTACCTATGGTAAAGAAAGCAAGATAGCCTTTCCCCACTTAGCTCTTCAAGTAGTGGGTCATTCTACCTTCTCCAATCAGGCCCCAAAATCAGAGCTTTTCCCCCATCAGATCATCTCCTTGCTTCAACTACAGAACTTCTGTCTCCAGTTACTAATTTCATCTAGGTTATGCTGAGATCTCTTAACTCTTGTTAATCTGGTTTCTGATATCTCAGTTTATTATACCTTTTAATTCCCCAGTTTTGCTCCAGGCTTTTCAGTTGGCATACCTGCCTCAAATCAAGATCTCCTCATATGTAGGGACCTACCTCTCTTAGGTGGAGGAACCCAAAATCCACACTTCTTTCATACACAATGCAAATAATCAATGTACAATTTTCACACAGTCCCCAAACAGTTCTCTGATTCAGAACAATAAATTTCATTTTAAAATTCATTCTAAAAAGAAGGATGTATAAATTTGCTGCTGGAACAACAATGCATGGCAACTATCAGTCTGTATTTTTTTTTTTTTACGTCATTGAGGCATCCCCTTCAGAACTACCCATGTTCTCCTCCTCCAACTGCTTTTCTCGGTGTTTATCACACAAATGGCCCTTTGGTGTCCTTTTAGTCTACAAATAAGGGTGGGGGGGGAAAGGAATAACCTTACTTTTGTTAAACAATCAACAAACTTTTTTGTTGTTTTTTTTGTCAAACAGCAACAAACTTCAATTACCAGAGTAATTGAAGTCAATGAATGTTGAGATTCTCAATAAAAAGAAAAATTAAAAATAAGGGATGCAAAAAGGCTGTAGCTAAGTAGAACAACTCATAGGTTGTCCTTGGAGAAGTGAATCGAGGCAAGGAATAAAGCTGGTTTTACTGTGCATTCCACAACAATTATATGTATCTATGTATGTGTATATAGATATATACAATTTATGCTAAAATATAGTCAATTTAACTTTTTGTGATACTGTTCATTGCTTTCATGAAAAATGCCCTGTATCCAAAATTGAAAAAGAGAAGACTGGATTACATTGATTCTACAGCTCTTAAATTGTTTCCTAATGCAAAAGGCCAATCTTTTAACCCCAATATTCTGCTAGACTGCTAGTTAGGGAATGTTCCAGTCTCAGGACAACTTAAAGGTATGTTTTTGGTGGAAATGGACTGTAGAATTCTGTTGCTTATGGTTTCTTCAACAGGAATCATGAAAATCTGTGGTATCAAACTCAAATAGAAAAGGATGCCTTTGGGTAGCATATTGACTTAGAAAACCACAATTTATCCATGTTTTATTATATTTTTATTTATTTTGTTAAATATTTCCCAATTGTATTTTAATCTAGTTTCTAATGTAACGTAGAGTGGAGCCTATAGGCCTAGAATCTGATATCTCTGGTATGAAAGATATCATGTAGGTTAATACTAAATGTTATATATACTAATAAATACTAAAACCAAATACTAAAAGACTCAAAGAAACATCCCAGCACAATGGACAGATTCTGTGTTGGATATACAGAAGAACATGGGCAAGATTCCAACAGGTTCATAAGGTATAGAAGGATTTCAATCTTTACTAGCACAGAGAGCATCCATACTGATTAGATCACAACGCAATCCATGCAAGATGACATTGCAGTATATGACCCAAAAGATGGTTGTCTCAGGTAGAAATGTCCTTACGTACTTATTTACATCAAAAATTGTCACCAAAAATAGTCAA
Organism: Pseudochirops corinnae; assembly: GCA_028646515.1. Lineage (NCBI taxonomy): Eukaryota > Metazoa > Chordata > Mammalia > Diprotodontia > Pseudocheiridae > Pseudochirops > Pseudochirops corinnae. Next base: position 18,832,990 of record CM053587.1, on the reverse strand, counting down.
AGTATAGGGATTTATGCCATTTATAAAAGATAAATGGACTTTTACATCTGCTTAATGAACTTCTTCAAAAGAGGATAGCTATGTAAGTAGATAATTGGAGATAAAATGGTACCAAAAAAAAATCTCACGTATTATTAGCAAGGCATTCCAATTCTTGGTTATATGAAAGTGTGAAAACATTATCATAAAGGAAAATGCCGGTTAATTAGTTATTGCTGCCCAGCTCTAAGAAAAATGTTAGCTGTGGAATATAGATATCTGCAAAAAATGTTCACGTAATTGACTTCATTTCATACCAATCAAGAAACATGAGGATTTGTTTAACTAGCGAAATGGATTTACAGTTTTGACAAATGTATACCATTCTCTCTTTCCTCTCCTAATGACAAAACAACTACAAGAGAATTAACTATACAAGGAAACAAGTTGCTTTCATAATGCAAAATGAAGTAGACGGAGCTATGAAAGTTCATTTCATATCTTACACATGTTTGGAACCTGTATAATCTAAGGGATAGAGAACCAGGCCTGGAGGCAGTCTTCATCAGTTCAAATTTGGCCTCAGACACTTACTAGCTGTGTGACCCTAAACAAGTCTTTTAACCCTGTTTGCCTCAGTTTCCTCATTTGTAAAATGAGCTGGAGAAGGAAACACTCTGGTATCTTTGCTAAAAAGAAAAAGGGAGGGAGGTCATGAAGAGTCAGACAGGACTGAAAGACTAAAAAACAACAATCTGAGCCCAACTTTTAAATGTAATTCATGTGACTTGCATCTATATATCCTTCTCCCCCCAGAAGAGCTTCCCTTTTATGGACAATTATTGATAAATCCTAAAATTTAGAGCATGAAAGGACCTTGAAGGTCAGCTAGACGAACGCTCTCATTTTACAGATAAGGAAATGAAGACCCTAAGGAATAAAGCGACTGCTCTGAAATCACACAGGCAAGAGGGAATGGAGACAGGTTTCCAAAGAGGGTTCTTCAGTTGAAATCACTCCAAACATGGTGCTGTTTCAGTCACACGGAAGTGTTACCCGCTTTTCTTGATTGTCTAGACTTTTGAAATGGAGAAAGCCCCAAGGTGCCAGAGGCAGTGAAGGAGAGCACAGACCTCTGAAGACCCAGGTTGGCTTCTTTGTTGTGAGACACTGGGCAAATCACACTCTTTCTTCTGCCTTCTTGACACTCTGATTAGTAATGAGGATGTTGACCAGCGGTTCTCAACCTTCCTAATGCCGTGACCCTTTAATACAGCTCCTCATGTTGTGGTGACCCCCAACCATAAAATTATTTTCGTTGCTACTTCATCACCATAATTTTGCTACTGTTATAAATTGTGATGTATATATCTGATATGGAGGATGTATTTTCATTGTTACAAATTGAACAGAACCCACAGGTTGAGAACCGCTGATCTTGACCATATAAAAATGATAAGCAACTTTAAAATGCACTGACACTGTGATTAGTTATTAAAACACGACTTATCTTTCAAGTACACAAGTAATAAGCTTCACTGTTAAAGCCCTCAACTGACCCAGCCATTCTGTAAAACAATTTTGAACTATGCTCCAAAAGTGCTATGCCGTGCATACCCTTTGATTCCGCACTAATACTAGGCCTGTAGTACTGTAGTGGGTAGAGCTCTAGACCTGGAGTGAAGAAGACTCATCTTCCTGGCTTCAAATCTGGCCTCAGACATTTACTAGCTGTGTGACCCTGGGCAAGTCACTTAACCTTGTTTGTCTCAGTTTCCTCTTCTGTCAAATGAGCTGGAGAAGGAAATGGCGAACCACTGTAGTGTTCTTGCCAAGAAAATCCTAAATGGGGTCATGAAGAGTCAGACTTGACTGAAACAATTGAATGACAAAAACTAGGCCTATTCCCCAAAAAGATCAAAGAAAAGAACAATACACAAATATTTGTAGCAGATCTTTTAGTGGTGCCAAAAGTTGGAAGCTAAGGCTCTGCTCTCCTGATTGGGGCACAGCTAAATACATTATGGCATATGAATGTAATGGGATTTTATTGTGCCATAAGAAATTGTGAAGTCAACGGTTTTAAAGGAAACAGGAAAGACTTCTATGAACCAAATGCAGAGTGAAAGGAGCAGAAAGGGAAGAACAATTTATATGACAGCAATGTTGTAATAAAACAACAACTTTGAACGACTTTAGAACTCTGATCACTGCAATGATAAATCAGGAGTCCAGAAGACTAAAGAGAAAACATACCTCTCGCTTTCTACCGGAAAGATGATGAATTTAAAATGAAGAGAGAGACATATGTTTTCAGGAATGGCCAATGTGGGAATTTGTTTTACTGGACTAAGCATGTTTACGATGAGGAATTTCTTTTTTGTTGTTGTCTTTGTCTTTTCAGTTCAATAGTGGGGTGGTTAGTAGGAATGACAGATGAAAAATGCATGTAAAAATAAATATTTATTAAAAGGAAGAAGGTACACAAAGAAATGTGAAGATGAAGAAAACCCTCTGACTAGAGAAATCAAAGTTGGTTTTACAGAGGAAAAAAACACACCTGTACTGTGCCCTGAAGCAACACTTCAGCTGATAGAGATTGGGGGCAGGGAGAGGTTATTGAGGACCCCATTCCAGGCTGCTGGATGGTGTGAGCAAAGGCAGTGACATACAGAGCTGGTGGAGGGAAGGGAGAGGGAATGAGACACTCTCAGAGAAAATGTTAAACGTTAAAAACATAACAAAGAAGAGAAAACAGCTTACAGAATACAAAGCACCCTACTCAGGAACAAGAGAAAGCAAGCATGATGTGGACATTTCATTCTAGGGAATCAGTGCACAGTTTTACTAATGTCATGTCTTCAACAGGGCCAACCAGAGAGAAAGGAGGAAAGGGAAGCCCTGAAAGCCCCTGGGCAAGGGGGCAGATGAACCTGCAAGAACTATCAAAGCAAGGGAATCTAAACTAAAAACCACTACTAGTCCTAGTAGTTGGTAAATGATCCTGTGCCATGGCCTTAGTTCAACGGTTCTCAACCTGTGGGTTATGTTCAATTTGTAACAATGAAAACATATCCTGCATATCAGATATTTACATTATGATTCATAACAATAGCAAAATTACAGTTATGAAGTAGCAACAAAAAAAATTTTATGGTTGGGGGTCTCCACAACAGGAGGAACTGCATTAAAGGGTTGTGGCATTAGGAAGGTTGAGAACCACTGCACTAACTGATCAAAACAATGACCCACCCCAATTCCAAAGGACTCGTGATGAAAACATGCTACCTCTACCTCCAGATAGAGAGCTGCTTGACTCAGAATACTAATGGAAGCATATTTTCTTCAATTCTTTCTTTTTCTTGCTTTTTCATTGGGGGGGAGGGGTGGCATGGCTAATATGAACGTTTGTTTCACATGATTATGAGAGACAGAGACAGAGAGTGAGAGACAGAGACAGAGACAGAGAGTGAGAGACAGAGACAGAGAGTGAGAGACAGAGACAGAGACAGAGAGTGAGAGACAGAGACAGAGAGTGAGAGACAGAGACAGAGACAGAGACAGAGAGAATGCCAGAGTCAACCATGTTACATTTGCGAGGGGGAAAGCACTGAAAAAGAAACTTCTTGCATTTGCTGTGACAATTGTCACATTCCCTTAAAATATTTCCTGGTTCAAACAGCTTGGCGGTTAAGGTCAAAAGCTGGGGGTTGGGGGTGGGGGGAATTCCTGCTCCTGACAAACAACATTTCATTTTCTTTTTCTTCCATCAGACTCTACTTCCATGACATTTCTATAACCTCATTATGTAAGGGTAATTTTTTCTAGGGTGTTTTGTTTGCTTCCTTACAGTTCCCTGTTGAAGCCTGGGATGGGTCAGGGCAAGAGCAGGGGGAACGTTTTTCTAGCAGTGGCTTTGATGTGTAATTTGGGGAGTTTATGGTGCTGAGGGAGAGGCGAAGGTTGTAGTGGGCTGGTGTTTTTCATCTTCGTACTTGGCTATCAAGGGCATTTGCTTGCATCTTCTGGGAAATATTGTAACAACAATAATACTTCAAATGATGTTGTCAGAAACATAAAAACAATTTTTATAACTGTGGTAACTATGCACAAGCCAGATCATATTTTGTCTAATCGTAATAAAGAGATCTAAACATGCCCTGATTTGTCAGTATTTGTGTTATTTCTCCATGGCACGACTATCACAAACTCCCCAAAGGAAATTTGAATGCCACAGTGGTTGGAGCACTGTGAGAAGCAATGGAGAGGAAACAAACTGATTCGGGTCCCACCTGGAGAGTTGCTTTTCACATCTCGTTAGCAACTGGGTAGCTCACAGAACTACAAAGTTTTACAAATGAAAAGAAAAGAAGATACTTAAGACCTGTAAAATTCATTTTGAGCAGACCTAAATTAGTGTTAATGCTAAAGTTATTAAATATCAGAAGGCACAGCCTGAAGAAGTCATCCCTTTGCAATCTTCACTGTCAAAATTAAAATCATTTTTTTACTTTGGGGACTAAACGTAAAAGTGTCCTCTCTCTAAACGCTATTAAAAATTACAAAGACTTAGATCTGGCAGGGTTATTAGAGATTATCTCACTCGTCCTTCTCTGGCCAGGAAGGTTTCAACTAAACCATTCAGTTCTGGGAACCTCTAAAACAAAGATAGAGAATGAGACAGGATTCATGGGAATAGGAAGCTTGATGTAATGCAGAGACACATCACCTGTATTCTAGTGAGCTTAGGCAAGAGAGTTCATTTCTATGAGCCTCAGATTTCTCATCTGTAGAATGGGGATAAGAAGGCTTATATTCTCTATTTCATAAAATAGTTATAAACATTAATATACTACATATCTGACAGTGTTAAATGCCTTCTATGAAAACTGACATTGTCAAGTGATTGACATTATACACATACATACACACACACACACACACACATACATCACACACTGATATCTTTCACTATAGAGTAATGAAGTGATAAAGCAAGGAATTCATCTAAATAACAAGAGAAGAAATATTAAAATGGATACATTTAATATACCTTATTGAATATAAAAACAAAGGAATGGGCATATATCTAGAAAAAAAATCCCAGTAAAAATCAGATATGCAGTGGACCAGGTAGGTGTCAGTAAAAATGAATGTCCCTGGAACTGAACATAAATAAGCATACTCAGGTATTGTACTAATTCTAACACTGACCTCATAATAATTAAAAATTGACTCTTGCAACATAATACAGCTGTGCAATCACATTTAAACTTAATCATTTCATAGAGAGGAAAGTTGTACAAAAAGGTCACAAACACTTTAATTTCATGACAGTAAATTTACTCTTTATTCCCAAAGTGAAAATGTCTAATTTCCAAAAGAGCAAACCAATAATTACTTATTATAAAAATATCTTAGTCAATACCTAATTTCTCTATATTGATTACTGTTTGAGACATTTAAAATATACCCTCAAGCAAGAATATATGTTTACAATACTATTCTCCCCACTGATCCTTGTAAGTATTACAGGTATTGATTTAAAAGGGCCCCCAAATGCCAAACTTTATAGTAATCTTTAAAAAAAAAAAATGTTTGTCTATTTCTAAACAAAAAAATTTAATTGGGAAATATTTGAATTTTAGTCTTATTAAAGATTGTTGTGCATTATGATAGTGATTTCTGTCATCAAATATATTAATAAAAATGTCTTGATTAAACTGTGCATTATGAATTCTGATCTCTCAATAGCATAACAGCAGAAGGAATAGGAACCACTGGAAGAAATAAAAAGCTCTGGAAATAATTAATGAAACAAAATCTTTTCTTTACTTCATGAGGTTCTCTTTCCAAGAAGAAAGACTGGAGTGTTATTTTCCCTTAACTTTCATTCTGTGAAACTTACGGCACTTTGTAATAAAATAAAAATAATGTTTCATCAGTGTGTTACTGGGAGCACCAAAGCAATTTACAAACTTTAGATCATTAAGTCTATGAGCATCATTGTGAGGAAAGTATTAATATAGCTATTCTCTCTTGAGTTCAATGCACTTTATGTAACGTGAAGTTCATTAACTATTTCGATATTTTTGTGAGGTAGGAGAAAGAACTCAAAGGCTTACCAGAATCACAAAATCTCAGTTATTTGAGACCTTAGATGTACTATATTGCACCTGAATAGGAACACACTCTACATCGTGACCCACAAGTGGTAAGCAAGTCTTTCCATGCAGACCTCCAGAGAGAAAGAATTCACTACTTCCTGAAGCAGCCCATGCTGATTTTCCTTACTTTAAACAGAAATTTGCCTTTGTACAACTGACACTTATTAAACTTAGCTCTGCCCTTAAAGCCAAGCAGAACAAGTCTAATATTTCATCTTCACGAAGCAGAGCAAAAAAGTTATCATTCACCTACCACCACCACTCTCCAGATGTTAGTCTTCTACCCTTCCTCTACATTACTCTCAAGTGTGTGGTACCTAGGTGGCACAGTAAATAGAGCATCAACCCTGGAGTCAGGAGGACCTGAGTTCAAATCAGGCCTCAGACACTTGGCACACTTACTAGCTGTGTGACCTTGGGCAAGTCTCTTAACCCCAATTGCCCTGCCTTTCGCCCTCCAAAAAAAAAAATACTCTCAAATGATCATCAGATGCTATGGTCTCCAGTCATTTCATCATTCTAATTGCCTCTTTTTCGGGATAAATTCTGATTTTTCAATGTCCTCAAAATGTGGTGCCTGTACCTGACCATCTGTAGTGACAACCACACTGTCATACCCAGGATGGCTGCTAGCACAGGTTCTTAGATCTGCTTTACTAGGAAAGATTGTTTAAGAGGTCAACAATCTTTTTTTAATAGCATTCACTTAATTCAGGGGAAAAGTCAGCACCCCGAACTTCAGAGAAAACACAGAGAAATAAAGACCAAGAGACAGGGTTCTGGCTGCCTGAATCAACTATACCTTTGTACACATCCCTGGATCTAGACAGCCTTTATATCTGAGCAGGCCAGGAGCTCTGAACATACAGCACTCAGAATCTTGACCGGGAAATCAGAAGATCCTTCTCATAAGCACACCCCCAAAGTAAAATACCAACTCAGAGCGCACATACACTTCTCAGAGCCAGAAGGCATCACAACGCTTCTGACTCAGTGTCTAATTAGAAATTACTAAAGGTGTGAAAGCCTTCCTACCAGCAAGCATCCCTTAATGGGTTCCAGGTGAGGCCCATTAAATAAATTGGAGGGGAAGATATTAAATCCCATTAACATTACACCATCAGAAGTGGCCTTAGTAGGACAGAGTATAATAGTACTCTAACCTCCTTATTTTGCATTATGTATGCCTCTAATGATACAAGATCATGTTAGCTTTTTTTGACTGCTAGATCATGCTATTGAGCATGAGGTCCACAAAATCTCCCAGGCAGGTCCTTTTCATCTGAGCTGATCTTCCAGCCATAATTGCTTATCATATATGCTTGATTTTAACTCAAATGTAAAACTTTGCATTAAATTTTATTATGATTAATATTTTTAGATTATTTAGTTATGCTAATTTTCATTTTTTCAAATGGTGTCTGCAAATTAGGGGCCATTGAGCTTGACTCTGATTATTGGCAAAATTCCAAGATGTGTTATTAACCTACTGGTTAGGAAACATTCATTAAAAGGAAGAAGGGATCATAAAGAACCATCATGAAATCATCAAGAGTAAGTCATTGCAGAAGAACCTTACTTTCTTTTTGCTAAGGTTATTAAACTTATTGAAATGCTATGGACATATTTTGCGTAGACTTTTAAGAAACTGTTCATGAAGTCCCTTGTGCTATCATTGTGGAATGATAGATGTGGGCTAGAGGATGGTATTGTTGTATGGATTTGAAACTAGCTTAATGGTTTGTGTCAATTTGGAAGAAGGTCTTTACTGAGGAGTTCAATAGATCTGTTCTTGGACCGCTGTCATTTAATATTCTTATCAATAGCTTGAATGTCAAAAAAGCAGGGGAGAGAAAGGACCTACTTGTACAAAATTATTGATAGCAGCTCTTTTTGTGGTGGCAAAGAATTGGGAAATAAAGGATTGTCCATCAATTGGAGAACAGCTGAATAAGTTTCAATATATGATTGTGATGGAATACTATTGTGCTATAAGAAATGATGAGCAGGATGATTTCAAAAAAACCCGGAAAGGCTTACATCAACTGATACAGAGTGAAGTGAGAAGAACCAGGAGAACATTGTACATAATGACAGCAATAGTGTATGATGAGCAACTGTAAATGACTTAACAACCCACAGCAATACAATGATCTAAGAAATCCGAAAGTACGCTGGTTGAAAAAAATGCTATCCACCTCCAGAGAAAGAACTAGGGAATCTGAACACAGATCAAAGCATAGTAATTTTCACTTTATTCTTTTCTGGATGTTTCCGGTGTTTTTTGGTCTGTGTCTTCTTTCACAACATAACAAATGTGGAAATACGTTTTGTATGATTGCACATGTATAATCTATGTAAAATTGCTTACCATCTCAGGAAAGGGCAGAGAGGGACAGACAGAAATTGGAACTTGGATTTTTTTAAAATGTATGTTAAGGTTGTTTTTAAATTAATTGGCAGGAAAATAAAATATTACTTTTAAATAGCTTGAATTAAATTACAGGTAGCACTCTTTTTTAATGTTAATTGATATTTGAGAAAAAAAGTACTAAGCATTGAACATTTTTTGTTTTATTTTCAATCATTTTTCAGTTGTGTCCAATTCTTTGTGACCCTATTTGGGCTATTCTTGGCAAAGATGCTAGAGTGATTTGTCATTTCCTTATCCAGCTTATTTTATAAATGAGGAACTGAGGCAAACAAGGGTTAAGTGACTTGACCAGGGTCACATAGCTAGTAAGTATCTGTGGTTGGATTTGAACTTAGAAAGATGAGTCTTTGTAAAGCCAAGCACAAGCAGCTTTCCAGAGAACTGCTTCTGTGAACAAGTATAGTGAACTCTCTATTTATTCAGCAGTAAATTAGAGCAAAACATTGATAGAAACCAAAGTACAGCATTCACAATGTTATGACATAACAAGTTATCACTTAAGTGGCCACATAGTTTTCACCAAAGTGGTCACCTAGTTTTAAACAAAAGATATCATTCAGTAAGAACTTGACTCAAGCAAGCCTCCTTAATGGACACAAAGTACAAAGGTCAAAGTTCTCCACCCCTAGGTCACATTGTCTTAATCTCTCAGTCAAAAAGTCTTCTTTCTTCTTAATTGGAGATTAGTTTCCAATTATCCTTAATTCAATCATCCTGAAGAGATACAGGATACAGAGTACAAACTCCTCCCACCCCTAGGCCACAGTAAATCATGATCTTCTTGGTTTGCATTAAATACCCAAGTAAAGGTCTTTTAGTCTTGACTTGAGGCTGGCTCTCAGATTCCATGGTTCCTCTTCCATGGTCTCTGCTCCTACCTGAATCCACCCAACTGTCACCTGGGTTCAAAGACAGGCAGCTCTTAACTCCTCATCCAGCTCCCGTTCCATATTGAAGCTCACAGTGTCCAGTCCACCTCAAGTCCTTCACAGTTTCTGTTCCTAGGAAGACAAAGCTTAACAGAGCCACAATAACATTTATGCACATAGCTGGCACCATCATGAATTCACTTTCTGCCTGTGAAATCAACATAAACCCACAAATAAGGTCTGAGAAATCAACACAAATCATCAGTATAGTCCCAAGACCTCTGAAAACATCAGTAAGACCCTCCTCCAGGACTTCTGTAAACATACAACAAGAAAATTCTCTTTTAGGGCTTCTGAACCAGTAGTAAGGTCCCTGGGCTTCTGTGACAACAACAACATCCTCTATCAGCAGATGAATCTGACAAAGTAAGATCAAAACAGACAAAGTATTGGCACCACAGCCATGCTTCCTCCCAGTTTCCTCTCTCTCAGCCTAGACTTCTCCGTGTGTGTGTGTGTGTGTGTGTGTGTGTGTGCGCGTGTGTGTGTGTGTGTGTGTGTGTGTGTGTGTGTGTGTGTGTGGTCATTAAGCTCCTCCCCGTTCTGCCCCTTCCTGTTGCATCAGCAACAGCGGTTCACAAGTTCTGTTTCTTAACAAAAGACTTGATACAATCATGGGAAAGAAACTTGAATTGAAACAAGGTGCTAAATAATTAAATAGCTGAAACAATGTGTTAACTATCTTTGCTTGTAATTAGTCTTCCTAAATTAAAGATATCTATAAGCACATGAAAAAATGTTCTAAATCACTATTGATTAGAGAAATGCAAATCAAAACAACTCTGAGGTACACCAGTCAGATTGGCTAAGATGACAAAACAGGAAAATGATAAATGCTGGAGAGGATGTGGAAAAATTGGAATACTAATGCATTGTTGGTGGAGTTGTGAATTTATTCAACCATTCTGGAGAGCAATTTGGAACTATGCCCAAAGGGCTATAAAAATGTGCATACCCTTTGGCCCAGTAATACCACTTCAAGAGCTGTAGCCCAAAGAGATCACAGAAGTAGGAGAAAGACCAGTACGTACAAAAATATTTATGGCAGCTCTTTTTGTGGTGGCAAAGAATTGAAAATCAAGGGGATGCCCATCAATTGGGGAATGGCTAAACAAGTTGTGGTATATGAATGTAATGGAATACAAATGAGGAGCAGATGAACTTCATAATAACCTGAAAAGACTTATATAAACTGATGCTGAGTGAGGAGAGTGGAATCAGAAGAACTTTGTACACAATTACAGACACAATGTATGTGTGATAGCTAACTTTGATAGACAGGGCTCCTTTCAGCAATGCAAGGTTAGAAGACAACTCCAAAAGACTCATGATGGAAAGGAATATCCTCATCCAGAGAAAGAACTACAGAGTCTGAATGCAGATTGAAGCAAACTACTTGCTCTCTCTCTTTTGTGTTTTGTTTTGTCCCTTCTTTCTCATTGTTCACTCCATTGGTTATAATACTTCTTTACAACCTGACTAATGTTTAATGTGAAGGTATTTGTAGATCCTATATTTGATTGCATGCTGCCATGAAGGGGCGGGGGGAAGAGAGGGATAGAGAGAAATTTAGAAACTCAGGGGACTATGAAATTTAATGTTGTTAACTAAAAGTAAATAAATAAATTTGAAAAGAAAAAAAAAGATGAGTCTTCCTAATTCCAAGCCTAACACTCTATCCATTGTGCCACCTAGCAACCCCAGGCACTAACATAAAAAACATCACATGATATTACAAATAATGAAATAGATCATATTTTTAAGACTTCCATTATTGATGTGGGTGATACCCATGAGTCAGCTATCTATGTACAATCAAGACCATAGTCTTGTCAGCAAAGATGATAATTCATAAGAATTGAGAAGAATAATGAGGAATAGATACAGCATATAAACAATTTAACCTCGAACTATTTAAATAATTTTTAATGTGAGAAATGATATCATATCAACTACAATTTCATCCAAAAGTTTAATCAATGTAAATTAATTCCATAACAAGGATACCAAAAGATCCCAGATAGCATTATAATCAACAAACACTTTACTTACCCAATGGAAAAAGACACCTAACACTAGGTTCGAATATAAGCTCATTTTTAAAAATCTTATGGAGAATGAACAAGTATAAATAAATTTTCTCATTAAACAGAGAGAATTGGTTTATGGTAAAACCAGTTTAAAGTAAGTTTGACAATCTCCAACTAAGCAAAGTCATCCAAAGGGCATTCAGGAATGATGATGAAAAGTTGACTACAAACAAAAGAAAAATGGAAAATATTTGTAAAAATTATTATAACAAACTTTTTTTCCCCATCAAAGTCAATGAAACCACCATATGTATACTCTGAAATCACAGGCCAAAATGCACTCATAGAGGATGTAAAAACAACACTACACAGAACAAAAACAGGAGAAGCAGAAGGTTGGATGTAATATATATATATATATATATATATGTATGTGTGTGTGTATGTGTGTGTGTGTATACATATACAGAGAGAGAGAGAGGAGACACATACTATAAGTGAGGGAATTGTAAGAGTGGTGAGGGAAGGGAAATATCAAATGCATGAAAAAGAAACTTGAACATCATAAGTACTGCAAAAAGTAAACAAAAGATAGTAATTACTGACTTTTATACTTATTCTTCCATTGCTAAAAAAAATCTTTATAAGTCAAATATGCACAAATTGAGAGCATCTTCATTGAGGATTACTACTAGAGAACAAGAGAATTTTTGTGAGCAATATTCAATAATGGACAACATCTTTGCCATTTCATAATTAAACTAAAAGATGTATAGAATATAAGATTCCATCATGCTTGTTTGTTGATTAGGGAAAAGGTTGTGATTTACAAGAACAAAATGCTGCTTTAAAGACTTTTCCAACAAAGTGTCTCTCATCCACACAACAAAATCATTGAAGGTTCCTTGGAAGTTAAAGCAATTGAGATAAATCAATTCAACCACCCTCTGTTAGTAAACATCAGGCAAAACATATAACAAGAGAATGCATGATCACGACAGGTATTCACCATTGTGATAGAGGAGATCTAGTACAAAGTCCCCATCAGAGAAAGAATCCCAATAGATAGTGAGGTCCTGCAGATGTCCGTATCTGTGAATGACATAATGCCAATTTCATCAAACCCTGGAACTTTGCAGAACTCTTAGTAGAAAAATAGGAAAAGAACCCATATGTTCTAAAATGTTTATAGAAGCTCTTTTTGTGGTGGCAAAGAACTGGAAATTTCAGGGATGCCCATCGATTGGGGAATGGCTGGACAAGTTGTGGTATGTGATTTGTGAAGGAATACTACTGTGCTATAAGGAATGATGAGCCCAATGATCTTAAAAAATACAAGGACAGACTTGCATGTAATAACAAAGAGCAAAATGAACAGAACTAAGAGAACATTGTATACAGTAATAGCAATATTGTTTTAAGAATGACTTTGAGTGACAAGTCATCTTGACTTATAAATACCCAAATTAACAATAAAGGACATATGAAGAAAGACACTATCTGCATCCAGAGGAAGAATTGAAAAATAGAACTATGTGTAGAATAGTGTGTCTGATGGTGGCCATCTCCAGGGAGGGGGAAGGGGAGAAAAGGAAAAAAGAAAAAAAGAAATGTATATGTTAATTTTATTATATATTTAAAAGGAAGAGCAACATGTACATATGTGCAGTTTCATGTGTAATCATCTTTTTTATTATACTGTTATGGAAATGTTTGTTTTATTCCATAAATTAAAAATAAAATAATTTTTTTCAAAAGAACTTATTGGCAAGGAACCCTAATTACTCAAAGGACTTAGGCCTGACCAATCCCTCAAAAAAGACCAAGTTGATGAAGAATTTCAAATGTAGTTGGATGTATGGAGCTTTTCCATTATAATGCATAAAAATAAAAACAAAATTCATCAGGAACATCAGGGGGAAGGGCATGAAGGTGGGAAAGCATGGGGTATGCTTGCAGAACCATGAATGATCTAGTTTGGCTGGAACATAGAGTGTATGAAGAAGAAATAAACGGAGAGAGATTATTTGGGGTCATGCTTTAGAGTACCTGGAATTCCCATGAAAGAGTCCAGATACAATGAGGAGTCAATGAAGAGTTTTTACTTCTTTGACTTTGGTGATTTATCAAGACTGCTATGGATAAGGAGGTCCCACAACCTCTAAAACATGAATTCTTCTCAACATCCCATTTGATGTCAGCCTAGTAAAATACTCAGGATCTTACCAGTAATAAAGCATTTTTCAGACTAAAGTTCAAAAGAACAAAGACACAGAAATGGAAATATCTGTTGCTTATCTTTCTTTCTCAAAGAGGACCATGATATCAAGAAGGTGATGTCATGAGTTGCAAGTGAATTGGATTTAGTGAGGCAGCACTGTGCAAAATCACCATCCTCACTCTTTCCGCCAGAGCCATTTGGGTCCAGTGACAAAACAGATCAGGATGACTGGAGATGGCCCTGGATACAGTGGGAGACCTTGACCTTCTTAAGTTATGGTCTCTCCCAGGTCTCAGTTTGTCTGAGGCAACACCCACTCAATTATTAAAGTTAGGTAAACAATGAGACAAAGAATGGCCTCTTTTACCTAGCCAAAAAAAAAAAATCAATCAATCAATCTGAGAGGGGAAGACCCTCAGAGTTTCTGGTCAAAACAGAAACCATTGCTATTTACACTCACTCTGAGCCATCCAAGCCCAAAACAATACAGATATATATATATATATATATATATATATATATATACATAGCTACACATACATATGTGTACATATGTATGCATAGATAAATATACATATATGCATATGCAGGTTTCTGTGAAAGACAGGAGATGGATTTATTTGACAAACATATACAAAGCTAGAACATATATTGACCCTTTTGCAGAAATGACTAGCTTTATATAAATAGATGAATCTATCACAACAGTTTTGATTAAATGAAACTATACTTTTCAAAATTACTCACTAAAAAGTCCACCTACACATATATATGGATGAAAGATGTAATTTGGATTATACTTAGAAAATTCTGATTTCAGCTGATGCCAGGCAGAAGAGCTATGAACCATGGAACAGCAGAGAGGCCTCAAGAAATCCTTCTTATGTGGCAAGAGCAAAGAAATAGATCCTTCTAGGGCAGCTACCCAAGAGAGGAGAGGAAACACATATAAATTTGTCTGTTTTACTCTTTCTATCTCTACTGGTATGATCAGAGGCCAGGTGTAAGAGAACCTAAAAACAACACTTGTCTTCCCATTTCTAGAAGAGAATCCTTCACCCCTGTCAGGAGTTGAGGGACATACTTCACCATCAGTCCTCTGGAATCGTATTTGGTCATTGTACTGGTCAGAGTCCTTAAGTCTTTCAAAGTTGATCTGTACAACCATTGCTGTAATCATATACATTGTTCCGCTGTTTCTGTTCACTTCGCTGCACAAAAATAAAATTTAATTTAAAATAAAAAGGGAAATAGGCTTCTAGAAATAAGCCAACTACTCTATAAGCCAGTCCTCAGTTACTCCTTAAAATCAGGGTGGGACAGAGAGGCTAGGTGACACAGTAAATAGAGCATCGGCCATGGAGTCAGGGGGACTGAGTTCAAATGCGGCCTCAGACACTTAACACACAAAAAAAACTAGCCATGTGACCTTGGGCAAGTTACTCAACCCAAGTTGCCCTACCTTCCCCCTCCAATAAGCATAAATAAATAAGTAAATAAAATCAGGGTGGGAAATTGCACCCTCTGCATTTGATGCCAGAACCACAGTATCTTTCATTTAGGGCTACTGCCCCTTATGAGATACAGGTAATTAGAGACAAAGGAAGCCCATTCTCCCATTCCTTTGATCTAGATGCACAATTCTGAGTGTCATTCTTTCTTTGGTCACTTGGTTCTGGAAAAAGCTAATAACCATATGGGCACTCCTCCAAAGAGCCCGAATTTAACAAGCAGTCAATCAATAATCACAATATTGCCACATTAAATAAATGAGCAGACAAGCACCGAGCATTAGGAAGATTGATCTGACAGCATGTCTAGGACGGATCGGCATAAAGAGAGACTAAAGGCATGGAGATCAATGAGGAGCCCATTGCAATAGTTTAGGCAAAAGTTAATGAGGGACTAAACTTGACTGATAACAGTAAAAATGCAAAGGATATGCTTAATAGCAGAAATATGGAGGAGGAAGAATCCATTGCACTTGAGGACTGCTCAAATGTGAGAAATAAGGGAAAATAAAACCTGGAAGTGTTGCTGGTTTATTTCTAGTATATATAGCTGGAAGAATGGTGGTGTCACGAACTAAAGTAGGAAAGTCATATGGAGTTGGTTTAGAAGGGAAATTTGTTGCATTCGATTTTCGACATATTGAGTTTAAGTCATCTTTAGTTCATAAAGGAAAAAAAAAATCCAGAAGACAACTGGATATTCAGGAGAGGAAACTGGGAGAGATGTGAGGACTAGAGATACAGATTTGAAAGTCTTCTGCATAAAATTAGTAGCTGAAGCCATTAAGAATGGATGAGATGAAAACAAAGGAATAGGTTTGGAGAAAGAGGGAAATATAAACATTTAGGAATGAGTTATCAACTTTCACCATTCTGCTCGTCTGCTAGTTCTGTCCTCTCAAATGACTTTGAATTTATTTGAAGTTATTGTCTTAATATTTATTCTGCATATATTCAAAAAATAGGTCAAGGGGGGTGAAGACTGAGAAGACCCTGTTAGACTTCCCATTTATGAAGATAAATTAAATGTCCAATAAAAGAACAGTTTCAGAGAAATCATTGACTCAGAAGTCAGATCACAAGGAGTTGAGGAGTGAAGACCAGAAGTTGTAAAAAGAGTCCACCAAGAGATTTAGTGAAGGAAAAAAGAAAATATAGTAGATAAGAATAAGGGGAAAAAATGTTAATATATAGAAAACCTGAGCATGTTTGTCAGGAGAACAAAAGGAGTCAGTAGAAAAGGAAAAATTGTGGATGAAAGAGAAAAAGAGGACAAGATCTCAGAGGAAATCACAGGGTCATGGGTTTAGAGTTAGAAGGAATTCCAGAGTTCAACTCTCTTATTTCCCAGATAAGGAAATATCCATTAAATCCAGGGAGGAACTGTCCATGGTCACGCAGATACTCTATCAGAGTTAGGATTAGAACCCAAGTTCTCTGATTCTGGAGCCTAAGTTTTTCTGCTACCTGGGTCCAAACATACAGGTAGAGAGCCTTTCCTTTAGCAAGAAGAGTAGACAGCAGAGACAGAAGCAAGAAAGGAAGGGCGGTAATTTAAAAAAAAAACAGGTTTTAAAGGATAAGAAGGAATCTGAGAAAAGTCAAATGCATGGCCTTAATCTATTAAGGAAAAGTAATAGCACAATCATCTTCTGAGAGTAAGGAGACCTAGGAACTGAAAATTGAAGTAGAAAAAGCTTGAAACTAATGCCAAATGGAATTTAATATGGCATCAAAAAATATTAAAACTGTGATTTCCAAGCAATGGTAAAGGGACAACAAATTAAATAGGCAGGATGACTCAGGTTGGATAATTTGAATGACTTCCTCCAGCTACCCAGAACTAGGAGTTAAAATGCATCTGACATTTAGCTTTGCCAAAGACTGGGGATTTTTCAAAAGAAGAGATGGCAAGAGCAAAGATTCTAGTATTAAGCAACTAGAATGGTTGAATGTGAGATTCAAACTGGGAAGGAAGACAAGTGAAGTAAAACCTGGTGGGAGGAAGTCAGGTCATGAGAGTTGGGATCAAAGAACTAGTGATTAGGTGAAGGGAAGGAGAATGTACAGCAGAAATGAAGAAATGAAGAAAAATAAAGACATAATACTATAAAAGTAGAATTTGAGTTCAACATACTGGTGATAGAACAATTCAAAGTGAGGATGAGAAAGAAGACATACATGTTCCAGTGGTTGCCTGGGGAGGAGGCAGAGATCACTGAAACAGAGATGGTAGGAAATTGTGATACCAGGGAGTTAGAAGGATCATCAAAATGTGGCTATTAAGATCCTTGAGGATGTCGACAAGGTATAATTTATAAAATAAGATTGAACCAGGCATTGAAGTCACTGAAGAAGAAGGGAGTATGTGCTGGTTTCACAGAAAACTACAGAAAGAATGAGAAGAGGATATTGTAATCACATTACGTGAACCTCAATCGAGGAAAAAATGAAGAACAAAATAATAGCAAGGAGCTGACAAGTGTGGTAATCTACTTCCTGGCCCTGTGAGTTACGAACAATGGAAGAAGGAGCTACCATTGAAGATGCTTTCCAGTGATCTGGTGCTGTCAGGAGAAAGTCACGTGTCACTGGTTTGAATATCAAGTTCAAACTCTACTTGGTAACTGAGCACCTTGTCTACAATATGGCACCCAAGTGTTTTTTTTCCAGCTTTGTGAGCCACTATTCCTCTCTTCCATTCGATTGCTCACTGCTTCTCCAATATGCTCCATTTTTTTTCTGCTCCTAGAATTTTCCTTATGTCACACCCTCTGTATAGAACAACTTTCTCCCAGATAATAATAACAATTAATGATGGCATTTATGTAGAGTCTTACAGTTTATAAAGTGTTTTGCAGTTATCATTTCATTTTATCATCACAATAACCTTGAGAGGTAGATGCTATTATTATACTATTATTACCCCCATTTTACAGATGAGGAAAGTGAGGCAGAGGTTAAATGACTTGCCCAGGATCATACAATTAGTAAACATCTGAAGTTGAAACTGAACTCCAGTCTTCTTGACTCCTTTCTTACTTTTCCAAGTCTTATCTTCAGCAAATGTTTCTAATGCTACCTACTTCAGGTGTCCCTCCCTGATTATTCCAATTGGAAGTGACCTTTCCTTCCCACAATCCTTTATTTTGACCATTCATATGGTTCTTACAGTCCACCTCATTTTGAAGTTATTTTTGCACATGTCATGTCTCCTAAATTGGAAGTTCTATAAAGTCAGAGATTTTGCCATATGTACCTTTATACTCCTCACTTTGCCTAGTACATACAATGCCTTGTACACAGTAGGAGTTCAATATTTATTAAATGTAATGTTGTTCTATTCTGAGTTAGCAAAGCATTGTGCTGGAATGAGCACCTGGTTTGGAGTCAGTAGAGCTGGATTTGAATCTTACCTCAAGCTGAGTGACATTGGGTAAATAATTGTATATTTCTGGGTATAGGTTTCCTTACATGGAAGATAAGAATGTTGGACTACAGGATGTCTGAGGTCCTTTCTGGCTCTATATCTCATGATTCTACAGATTCTGTCATGAGGCAAAAGCCAAAATAATTTCCATTAAAATTATAAATTCAAACTACCAAGTTAACAAAGTAAACCCTTCTTACCTGGACTTTCAGACCTGTTTAAAGTCTAAAATATTCAAATGAGACAAAGCAGGGAGCATTTATTACATGCTTCTATGTGCCAGGCTAAGCACTGAAGACACAAAGAAAGGCAAAAGACAGTCCCTGCCCTGGAGGAGCTTACAGTCTAATGGGGAAAATAACATGCAAGCATATACAATCTGATATTTTTCAGTTACATTCCTTACTATACTATCTCTCTTAAATAATTTTTAAATATGTTTTTGTCGAGGAAAGTAAGTGATGCTTAATAAACCAAATAATCTCCAGTTCAATCAAAACTATGCAACATTTTATTTTAATTAATTAATTGAAAAATTAGATGTTTGAAAGATCACCTCTTCGGTAAAAGTGACAAAAATATGGAAGATACCTTCAGGTGACAGCTACTATTAAAAGGCAACTAAGTTTGCAATCCAAATAAGCTTTTAGGGTCCAACTATTCAAAATATCTATGACTACAAAGCACTATGAAAACTGGAAATGTTCACTGATAACAAAAACTGAAGAATATACACAAATTTTATGTTTTAAAAAGATTCATAAAAGTTTTAAAAACAAATGTTAAAAATTGTTTTACATGCAACTGGGAAATAATATATATATATATATATATATATATACAACAAGGTGTAGAAATTCATCTTGCCCTATAAGAAAGTAAAGGGGGATGGAGAGGATATAAAAGAGGTCAGATTGGAGGAAGTGGTATTCAGTATGTTTGCCATCTTGAGGTGGGAGTAGGGGAGAGATGGAGAGAAAATATGTAACTCAAAATCTTGTAGAAATGAATGTTAAAAACTAAATAAATAAATTATATTTTTTTTAAAAAAAGATTCATAAGGGGCAACTATGTGGCACACTGGATGGAGCACTGGCCCTGGGAGTCATGAGGATCTGAGTCCAAATCTAGCCTCAGATACTTGACACACTTACTAGCTGTGTGACCCTGGGCAAGTCACTTAACCCTGATTGCCTCACACCCAAATATATGTGTGTATGTGTATATATACATATATGGGTACGTGTATATATACATATATGTCATATATGTATATATGTGAGTATACATATACTTAAATTACATTTAATAAATATATTAATTAATATATTATGTTTTAACTATTTATATATGTATATTATATATAATCATAACAAAAATCCTACTTTCAGGGAGTTTCTACCAATAGAAATGTTATTCTAGTTCACTTTAGAATTCAGTCTTTCAGAGTATAAAGAGAAATTCATTTCCACTGCCTTCTGCATTTAAGTTTTGCATTTGGGTTTTGGGGATTTTTGCAACTGCTTCCTGTAGGATTTCTATAGGATTTCCTTTCTTTGAAATTCTGTAGCTGAACTCATTTTTTAGCATCCTTAGTATGTCTTAATGAGGTAATTTTTTATATAAAGTACTTCCTATTAAGGTTAATGAGGAAAGGCATTTCCCATAATTATACATCAAAAAACAACTGATAAGATATTTGCTCTTAATTTTCCAAGAGAACATTTTTTTCTTTATTTAAATTTTTTTTAATTTATTTATTAACTTTTAGTTTACAACATTCAGTTCCACAATCCCTTGAGTTTCAAATTTTCTCCCCCTCCTCCTCCTCCCCCCTGCCCCATGGCAGCATACAATCAAATATAGGTTCTACAAATACCTTCACATTAAACATTAGTCAAGCTGTAAAGAAGGGTTATAACTAATGGAGTGAACAATGAGAAAGAAGAAACAAAACAAAACACAAAAGAGAGAGAGCAAATAGTTCATTTCAATCTGCGTTCAGACTCTGTAGTTCTTTCTCTGGATGTGGATATCCTTTTCCATCATGAGTCTTTTGGAGTTGTCTTCTAACCTTGCATTGCTGAGAGGAGTCCAGTCTATCAAAGTTAGTTGTCACACATATGATGTGTCTATAATTATGTACAAAGTTCCAAGGAAACATATTTGTTGTAAGGCAGCCATAAGAATAATTTGTAAGACAGCCATAAGAAATTTCACAAAGGCAAGATGGGCTCAATACCCAAACATTCAAACAGACCTTTGATTTCATAGATTCAGAAATTACCTCCAATAATGCAAATTGTAACCCATCCATGTCTATCCATCCTCTGTATCTCATCATGGCATCCCACAGGTTTGCCTCAGGGAGTCTATCCACTGTGCTGGAGGCCTTCCTCAATTTCTCCTGACATCATAAAAATCCCAGTGTCTATCATCCCTCATCCTAGTCACAGGATCAGCCCAACCTCTCTTCCTAACACACATTTCTATTTTGACATATTTTACCATCACTTTTCAGAAGAACTTTTTCAAAGTTCTTTGACTACTCAGATCCACATATTCAAACCCACCCACCACGCGCCTTCCTTTTGCCCTCTGTACGATATTCATTTTCAGCTCTTCAAACATTGCCATGCTTCACAGTTGTACATCAAACTAGAATGAAGGTAGACTACAACACAAAACTATCACAATAAGTGGATGAATGTATATGAATTATATTTAAATATTGGAAGAAACTTAAAAGATCACCTAATCCAACCTCCTTGTTTAACAAATGAGGAAATGAAAGACCAGAAGAGGTTCACTGAGTTAACCCATACAAACAGAAAGGTACTATCAGAGCAAGGACCAGAACTCAGCTCTCCCAAATCCCCGCTCACCATTCTTTCCTCTAAACCAGACTTTCAAATATTTGTCCAAAACAATGAAGTGCATCAAATCTTCACTGAACCCATATCATGTGGGTTAATGCGGTCCCTTTCCCTATCAAGGATATCCCCCGCCCTTTCCTGAATTAAAAGGCAAACCAGCTGCACCTTTGTGCCCTTATAGAGAATCCTGGGGCAAGCAACCAAGAGGAAGCAAAAACAAAGTAGAGGGACTTTTCTTCAGTCTTATTACCTGATTTACACTATTGCCTTAGACTTTGGTCATGAGAGTCAGGAATTAATTTCCATGCCTTTGGAAAACACACATGGGCAGACTCAGGGCTCAAAAGCAGGAAAGTAAAAATAGAAAAACTCTAATCTTTACACTATTACTGAAATTGAGTATAATAATTTCTTGAGGAGTGGCCAAAAATTTTATGTTTTGAAAAGATTCCTATTTGTGGTGGCAAACTATTTGAAATTGAAGGAATGCCCATCATTTGAGGAAAAGCTAAACATGTCGTGTCTCATTGTTTATCCTTCCTTTTTGAAAAGAACCAGTGACAACATGAGGTGACGTGTATGAACTGGATTTTAGTGAGTCAGAGTTGTAAAAGTCATCAATCTCACTCTCTTCCAGAGTCACTGGAGTCTAATGAAAAGGCAAAAGTTGAGATAACTGGTGATGGCCAGGGATACAATGGATGACCTTGGAGTCTTCAATGTCTGACCAAGCTCTAAATGCTTCACAGTGCTGCTTCAGCTGCCTTCATGGCTATTTGAACAAATTCTTCTCATCTGCCCATTCGGCTGGAGGAAATCTTTTATTTGCTTGGAGTAGACATCCCCTAACTCACCAACGGTTTTGAGGCCTGTCAGTTACCCTCAACCTGGCTTAGCCCATCTACCAAGATGGTTTTGCTATGGTGTGGCCACTACATGTGCTATAGCTTCTTGGAGTCACAAGTGAGAATTGAATGGCAAGTAGAAACCGAAGATAGATTAGCAGCCCTGAAAAGAACTCAGCAAGTCTCCACACAAGAGGTGCTAGTCCTCCCTGAATACCCCAAGTTGTAGTTTATGATTATGATGGAATACTATTGTGACATAAGAGATATCCACATCCCGAGAAAGAACTGCAGAGTCTGCATGCAGATTGAAGCAAACCACTTGCTCTCATTCTTTTTCTTGTTTTGTTTTGTTTTGTTTCCTTTTTCCCATTGTTCATTCCATTGGTTATAATCCTTCTTTACCACCTGACTAATGTTTAATGTGAAGGTACTTGTAAATCCTATATCTGACTGCATACCACCATGAGGGAGAGGCAGGGGGGAGAGGGAGGGAGAGAAAATTTGAAACTCAAGGGATTGTGGAACTGAATGACATAAACTAAAAGTAAATAAATTAATTTTTTTTAATGTTTTTTTAATTTTTTTTATTTTTAAACTAAAAAAACAAGTAATGCTTGTTGATGGTTTTAGGTAGATGCTTCTTATAATTTTAAGGAAAAATCCATTTATGCCTATGCTTTCAAGTGTTTGTGTTGTATTTATTAAAAGCTTTTTATCCATCTATGGATAGATGTGTTACTTTGTTATTGATACAATTAATTATATTAATAGTTTTCTTTTTGTTAAACCATCCCCACATTCCTGGTATAAATCCCTCTTGGTCACAATGTACAATATTTATAATATATTGTTGTAGTATTTTATTTTAGGATTTTTGATATTTTAGGATTTTTGCATCCATATTTATTAATGAAATCAGGCTATAATTTTCTTTCTCTGTTTTTGCTCTTCCTGGTTTAGGTATCAATACCACAGTTGTTTCATAAAAGGAGTTTCGTAGGCCTCCTTTGCTTATTATTCCAACTAATTTAATATTAGAATTAGTTTGCCTTTCAACGTTTGATAAAGCAAATCCATATGGTTCTGATTCTTTTTTCTTAGGAACCTTATTTATGGCCTATTCAATTTCCTTTCTTAAAACTGGTTTATTTAGATATTCTATTTCCTCTTCTGTTAATCTAGGCAGTTTATATTTTTATATATTCTTCCATTTCTCTTAAATTATTAAATTATTGGCATATAATTGGACAAATTAACTCCTTGCAATTACTTGTTTTCATCTTCATTAGGGGAATATTCACCCTTTTTTTTCTTTTTAATGCTAGTGAATTGGTTTTCTTCTTTTTAATCATGTTTATTTTATTGGGGTTTTTTCTTTCTCTTTTTTGCTATTGGGTTTTTTTTCATAAAGGCAACTCTTGGTTTTATTTATTAATTCACTAGTTTTCTTACACTCAATTTTAGTAAACTCAACCTTTAATTTTAAGACTTTCAATTTGGTGTTTGAGGATTTTTAATATGTTCTTGTCTAATTTTTTTTTAATTGTATACCACATTAATTAGCCTGGTCTTTTTCTTTTTTGCTGATACAAGCATTTAGAGATATAAATTTTCCTCTGATTACTGCTTGTGCTACATCCCAAAGGTTTTGATTTATTGTCTCATTATTGTCATTCTCTAATGAAATTATTGATTGTTTCTACAGTTTGTCCTTTAAACTATTCATTCTTTAAGATTAGGTTGTTTAGTCTCCAATTAGTTTTTCATCTGTGTGTCTACAGTCCTTTATTGAATGTAATTTTTATTGCATTGTGATCTGAAAAGGATATATTTAACATTTCTGCTTTTCTACATTGAACTATACAGTTTTTATGACTTAATATGTGGTCAATTTTTGTAACAGTACAATGTACCACTGAGAAAAAGGTATATTCATTTCTATTCTTGTTCAATTCTTTCAAGATATCTATCATATCTAGCTTATCTGAAAATTCTATTCACCTGGTTAATTTCTTCTTTATTTTTTGGTTAGATTTATCTGATTCTGAAAGGGAAAGTTTAAAGTCCCCCACCATTACAGTGTAACTATCTATTTCTACCTGTAATTCATTTTTCCTTTAAAAATTTAGATGCTATAGCATTTGATGCACAGAGCTTTAGTACTGCTATTATTTCATTGTCTATGGTACTTTTTATCATAATGCAGTTTCCCTAATTATCTCTTTTAATTAACTCTATTTTAGCTTTAACTTTGAGATCTTGATTGCTACTGTTTTTTTTTTTACATCAGCTAAATCATAATTCTGCTCTAGCCCTTTATTTTAATTTTGTGTGTATCTCTCATTTTAAAATGTGTTTCTTGTAAACAACATATTGTTGGATTCTGATTTTTAATCCATTCTGCTATCTGTTTCTATTTTATGGGTGAATTCATCCCATTCACATTCAGAGTTGGAATTACTAGTTATGTATTTCCTTCCATCCTATTTTTCCTCACTATTATCCTTGTCAGCCTCTCTTTTTGCCCTATCCCTCCTTACAAGTCTAATTTGCTTCTAAGCACTACCTCCCTATTCTGCCTCCTTTTAAAGAATCAGTCCCTTATCTTCTCCCCTTAACCTATTATTTCTTAATTTACTCTTAGACTTCCTCATTTATCCTCTCTTCCCACCCTCCTACTTTTAATCTATACACCCTTCTAAAAGACTTTTTCCTTATCCTGTCCACTTGCCCTCCTATTTCTTTATAAAGTTAGAAAACTTTTATACCTTTCTAGAGTTTGTTTTCCCCTCTTTAACCCAGTTCCAATAACAATAAGTTTCCAACACTACAACTCTCCAACCCCACCTGCTTCCACCGTAACAGTCCTTCCATCCATGCTTCATCTGTATGAGATGATTGCTCTACTTTGCCCCTCCCTGTGATCCAAGACAGTTCCAAGGGATTTATGATGAAAAATGCTACCCACCTCCAAAAAAAGAACTGGTAAAGTTTGAATGCAGATCAAAGCATATTATTTTTTGCTTTATTTGTTGTTGTTTTCTGGTCTGTGTTTTCTTTCACAGCATGACTAATAGGAAAATATGTTTTGCTTGACTGCACACATACAACCTGTATCAAATTGCTTGCCTTCTCAATGAGGCAGGAGGGAATTTGGAACTCAAATTTTAAAAAATATTTAAAATTGTTTTTATAAGTAATTGGAAAAAAAATTAAAAATTTAAAAAGACAAATGCTCTAATCAATACAGTGATCCAAGAAAATTCCAAAGGACTAACTCATGATGAAAAATATTATCCACCTCCAGAGAGAGAAATGATGAAGTCTGAGTGCAGATGGAAGAATAATTTTTTCCACTTTGTTTTTCTTGCTTCTCATTTTGCAACATGGCTAATAACAAAATATGTTTTGCATGATTTCACATACATAATTGATATCACACTGTCTGCCTTCTCAGTGGGTACAGAAGGGAGGGAAATCAGAACTTAAAATTGTTTTTAAATGAATGTTTAAAAAATAAATAATGAATGGAAACAGATTTAAAAATTTTATAACAAAAATTCTACTTTTAGACATTTTCCCTTCTCTTATAGAGATATAGAGATATCTTATATTCTCTTTTCTGTGATCTTTCAAATATCACTGACTGACTCATCGTATCACAACTGTTCTTTCAGAACCCAAGGACTCAACTTTTTATCTAGACCAGGTGATGAATTCATCAAGCGGTAGTAAATGCTCCCTTTTTTATCTTCTTTCTTATCTTAGGAATCAACTCTCTATCAGCCATTTTTGTTCTATCATTTCCAGTATAGAAGTAATTCTCCTTGGCAGAGAAAACACAAACAAATAAAAATTGAGTGATTGCCTCTTCTCTATTATCAGTGATTATTGTCCCATATACCCCCTCCCCCAAAGCAAAGACCTATACCTTCCTGGATTTTCCTTATGTACCCACTATATCTAAAAGGAAAAAAAACACTTTGTTCTATACTTTGCTTCCCTGGCCAGCCTCAGTTCCCTCAGAGCTTTAGCAATGCTGGTCCTATTTTTATGTGATCATTTCACATGCTTACATTCAATCCTCTGTTACCTGTCTTTGCTATTCATCCTTTATACATTTTGTTTTGAAGTCTAAGAAGGTTGATGAATTCCCTGTGCATCTATATCAGACAACTCCCATCTTTCTGTCTCCTTGGAATTGTTCCCCTTTATGTCTTCAGAATTTCATTCTTGAACATCTCCCATCCTTCCTGGTCTCACCTCTCCTGCAACCCTTTATTCTTCTGTCAGAGGAGAAAACTGAAATTGAAGGCTAGATAACTTGCCAAAAGTCACAGAGATAATCCTCTCCTGGCTCTGACATTTCATGGGTGACGGAGTTTCTGCAACAAGGAGCTGTTGCAGTTGCATAGCAGCAAGAGACAGGTGCTTATGCATGGACTGAGGAGAGATCCTGAAATCAATCAATTATCAATAAACATTTATTAAGTACCTACTATGTGCCAGGCATTGTGCTAAGCAGTAGAAATATAAAATTTGAAAAAAAAAAATACCAACAGCACCTTCCCTCAAGGAGCTTACAATCTAGTGGGGGAAGGCAACACACAAAAGAAAGCTGAAAAGCAGCAGGAGATGGAGGGCATGGTGAAGAAGTCCATCAGAGAAGTCCCTCAGAGTGCAGTCAAGTCGGAAATGACAAAATGCCTGAGCTTGGCTCTCTCCTTAAATAGAAAGTGAACTTTCCCAAATAGGTGAACTTTATCCATTACTTCACAGATAACATCAAGTTCAAGAAATCACCTAATGTGAGAATATGAGAACTAGCTTCCTAGATTGATAAGATTTCCTCAACAGCATGTTCTTGGAGAAAGAAAAGGGATATCAATATGGCCCCTACAGCTGGAAGACTGAATGGGGAAGATCTGGGCCTTGCAAACTCCTCCTGGTTATTGCTGTGACCTCTTTGGACAGCAAACATCTGGGATCCATGTGGAGTGCTTGCTCAGCAATCTGTGAACTGTCTTCACTCTCCAGGACCAGGCTCATTGGCTGCTTGAGTGCTTTAAGGATTTTATATTTGTTGCATTTTCTGTAGGGTGAAATAAAGGCAGCTCCGTGGCCAAAATCCATATTGTACAAGTGCTGGTGGGGGAACTGAAGGCTCTATCATCTCCTTTTGGAAGAAACCTACACACAATCCTAAACTTTACTCTTGCTGGAGTAAAATTCCAGGGTGGAAACTATGAGAAAAAGTTAGAAACTGACCCTTTGGGATCAGCCATTGGGATTAATCCTGGTCCACATGAACCCAGAGTCTTTGGTGGATTTTCAGAGGTTACACAAAATTTCATCACAGCAAAACTGTGAATATCCTATGCTTATATATAATATGATACCAAAAAAATAGAAAGCGGTTTACCCATAGAAGCATTTCTAGCAATTACTTCCTTTTTTTCTGGTTTCTTCCTCACTCCCATTTTTGCCTCATCTGATTTTGGCTAGCCTAAGTTACATTTAAAGTTTTCTCATGATATAAAGGTAAGCTATGATGATTAAATCAAATAGATGCTTCCTCACCCATCCTTAAAATTTGGTGATCCAATAGCAAGAGCTATGACCAAAAATAGCACGATTTTTCACTAGCAACACTTACACAGTGATATCTTAGTAGATAAATATATTGGCAAAAAGGAAAGAAAAGGATTTACAGCATTTGCAGATGCTAAGAAAGCAACACTAACTCCTAAATTTTAGATGGCATATTGAACCTGATTTATTAAGAAACAGGCCATGGGACTTTTCATAATTGCAAAAGCTCTAGACCTCAGGTTTTTGTGTCATTTGAAAGACTTTTTAAGAAAAAGTCTCATAACAAAAAAAGTCTTGCTTCTGGGTACAATTAAGTGATTATTTTTACTGCCGAAAACAAAAAAAATAGCCTGTGTAATTAGCAAAATCTATTTTTCTCTTGGAAGTGTATATCAATATTAATTAGGTCTTGTGCTCTGATTGAAAACACTTTAAATGTCAAAAATGGCCAGGAGAAAACTTCCAAGATGTCTTCATAATTTATCTCTCCCTCCAACCCTATAGGGAACACCAGACTCAAAGAAGAGTCAAAATGACAGGGGGCCCAAAGGCAATGGAAGGACATACAGTAAATGGTGGAAATAGGCTACAGCACATTACTTAAAAGCAAATAGGGGTATAACAGACTTGATCTAGGATAGGGGTGGGGAACCTGTGGCCTCAAGACCACATGTGTCCCTAGAGATCCTCAAGTGCAGCCCTTTGATTGAATCCAAATGTCACAGAACAAATTAAGGGACTTTTGTTCTTTGTCGTTTGGATTCAATCAAAGGGCCGCATTTGAGAATCTAGAGGGCCACATGTGGCCTCGAGGTCATAGGTCCCGCACCCCTGATCTAGGACATGTGTGGCCTGAATAAAAAAGGCCAGTTGGATAGCAATATAGAAAGATGACCAAGAGTTCAGATAGTATACTGGCACATCAGAGAAAGTAAAAGAATGAGAAGAAAGGCTCCATTGTGTTGGCCAGATACTCTAAGGAAGATGTATATGACTCACACAAGGTATGGAGAGATTTTGACTTTCATTAACACAACAGAGGGAGCATCCACATTGATGAAAACATGGCTCCTCCAAAGGAATAAAATACTTTCTACCACATAGGCTTGTGTGATATAATACGTGACGTACTCCAGAAAAAAAAAATAGTTTTCTAGACCTAGCCTTCCTCTAACTGCCTCAGTTCTAAAAATATACTCTCTTCTTGTTTGTTAACTCCCCCTCCACCCCACATGCTCCTCAACATTAGCTATTCCATAACAAGTACAAGAACTTCCATCTCTCATTTAACGTCATCAGTACCCTCTGTGTGAGCAACATCAGTGGTGGAAACATAATGTGATACATCAGAGTAAGCCTCTACCCCATTCCTCTAAAACAGAAGTGAGAGCCTCTTCTACAATGAGTCTCAGCTCTGTTGTGTGGGAGACACCCCTTGTCTGTCACTGAAGAACAGAAGGAATGGCCGTTTTCTCATGTGGCATAAACAGGGTTCTGGAGGACAGTATTTCTTGCCCTAGTCATTGATCCCCTTTCTTCTCTGCCAGGCCTAAAAATCCTTCTCCCTCCAAATCTTCCAAAACACTTTGCAAATAAGACAACAGCAGCCTGAGAGGCTAAAACGCTATATAAGATAAAATGGTGTTGTGTTTTTTTTAAATAATAAAATAACATCCCACAAATGCCACTTTGCTTTACTGGTTTTTCTTGAGCAGCAAAAGGCTGTTTTGCCCATTGATCATATCAACACCAGTGACTGGGAATTAACTTCAAGTAGATGGCAAAGAAGTCATGTGAAGTGCTGAAGGTAAAAGAAAGACCTTCCCAATGCTCTAAGATCCCACAGAAACCAATGGTAGGATAATTCCAAGGAAAATACCCTGAAGCTCTTCTTTCTTGAAGTACATGATTGTGGGTTCCCTTGAGACAAACCCCCCTGAAAAGTCATGAGAGTATTGGATTGAGAGTCAGAGGACCTGGATTCAAGTCCTGACTCTATCACTTACCACCTCTGTTACCTTGGAGAAGTCTCTCTGAGTAATCTCTCCAAGCCTAAATGTTGATGCTGTTCAGTCATTTTCAGTTGTGTCTGACTCTTAACGACCCCATTTGGGGTTTTCTTGGCAAAGATCCTGGAGTGGTTTGCCATTTCTTTCTCCAGCTCATTTTCCAGATGAGGAAACTAAGGCAAACAGGGTTAAGTGATTTGCCAAAGTCATACATTTGGACTGAAGAAAATTAGTCTTCTTCACCCAGGACCAGGACTCTATCCACTGCACTACCTAGCTGCCCTGAACCGGAATTTTCTCATCTGGGAAATTAGGTAATGGAAGTAGATGACTTCTAAGATCCCTTTGAGAAGCACTAAAATCTATGATCCTATTACCTCTCCTTACCCCCTGCCCTGTCCTATGTTCTTATGACTATGAAGAATGGCAATGAATCTCCCCCAAAAACTTATATATTAGCCTTTATAATGAATTCGGTTTTAATAGTATAAAAGTACCAAAGGAGAGGATGTTAAGATAAGTGCAACTTACTATTCACTTCAGATAGGCATCTGTAGCATTTATTTCAAAATATCAACGATTTTTCAGTTATCGCTCTAGCAAATTTATGTGCCTCATTATACAGTAATTCTGCTTAATTTGGGGGATTAGAAACTAGAGTTATTAGCTTTTGCACTGCTGCAACCTACAAAGAAAGGAAAATGTAAATGATCACCTCATATTTCACACATATTCAGTATGTTATTAACAGGACATATTATAGTTACCAATTGGCCAGTCTCCTTGAAACTGGTCATTTTCAGAAGGGTGACCTAATTCTCAATTGTGCGAGTTTAAATAAATCATGTCATGATCCTGGGAACTTGGCAAGTACACCAGTGATTTTACATCTGGCATCACACACCAGCTGCATGTTGAGGGAATGAAAAGATTTTCGATTTCTTTACCTTGCCTCATTAGTCATTATGTGGGGATGCATGCATTACCAGGCATATGCAGGCTATGGCTCTCCATATGGAGAGAAATTTAGCAATGTCATAAAACCTGAGCAGAACTTGCTGTGGTCCAGACATTTCCGAAAATTATATGATTAATTTATTGAAAAGTTCATCTATAATTTAATAGATTTTATTTGTCTGTAGAATTAGAAATTTAATATGTGATTGTGGAACCTGTTGCAAGGGTTTCTAAGGCAGAGTTAACTTTAGTCACTGTCACAAGTAAAGTGTATGCACAATATGGCACCCATCTTCAAGTCATCATATAGATGGAAACAGTGGTTTCTTTGCCAAATCGATGTCCAACACATTTTTCACTTCATTCTGGATAACTTACTTGAAAATTCCTACTTGATGTAACTGATGACTTTTGAAGTTATTAAGGAGATTTTTTTAAAATAATATTATGAGAGTTACTTCTCTCAAATTTTGATATTATATGTGGAACTTTGTGAATTTGCTTTTTTAAAATCTAGTAAATTTTAAAATGAGAGGCAGTGTGGTGTACAAAGGCCACATACATAGAGGTCTGGCCTTTGAGTTAAAAGTACCGCAGTGCAGGTCTTGCCTGTAATATACTGACTTTGTGACCCTGGTCAAGTCACTCAACTTCTCAATCCTCAATCAACTTTCTAAGACTATTAATTAAAGAAGAGTTATGTGCCTACATGGGTAGGGTGAGTTTTCTTACTAGTAGTTCCTCACATTGATGAACTCATAGGTTCAGACAAAAAAAATTACTAAATAAAAATATTCCAATTGCATTAGCTTATATTGTATTTTAATTTGATTTACATTTTTATGCACATTTTAATTTTCCTATCCTAATTAAACATTGAAATAATTCACTATTTAATAAATACTTTAAAATATAAAATGAGATGTTCAACCCTAGTCATTTTCTAACAAATTTATCAAATTCAATTAAAATAAAAATTTAAAAATAAATATGTCTGGTTGGACAGTAATAGTATTCATAATGCAAAGAGTTTATCTACAACTGAAACCTGTAATTTTTCAAACCCACTGGATAAAATTACAGATAAGACAACTGATATTTTGATGTTCAGTTTCATTCAACATTCACAGGCAGTATCTATGATTCATCTCAAAATAAAATATGCCTAAAGTTAAGCAGGACAAAAAGCTTCCTTGTAGACCTAAGCTTACGAAAGACTTTCCTGAATGAGAAGTCAAGAGAAGCTAATGATCTCTCTGGGTTTTGACAGTGATATGAAAAGGAGATATTGCTGCAAAATAAATCTTTATAGTCCTAATCACTAAATCATTCGCTGAATCTACCAGTTAGCATTCGGATGCTGGATTAGAGATGTGCAATTAAAAGTATTCTACCTCATTCACATCTTCATTGGCTGAACTGAATATCTTTTCATCTTACAATTGTCATGTTGTCCTACATTAATTCTTCAATTCATTCAATGAATATTTAATGAGTCCATCCCGTACTACGTTAGGTGTTATAAGGAATAGAAAGATAGCCAAAACATGTTCTCTGCCCTTAAGAATTTATAATCTGGTGGGAGAGATAAGATGCATGCGTAAGAAAAACTAAAATGCAAAGCACAAAATAATAAATATAAGTCAGGTGTAAGTAACTATAGGAACTAAATGCAGGAGCAATCAGAACATGAGATATTTGAGAGAGAGAAGCTGTCAAGCTTTTCTAACGTGTAAAGTAATGTGTAGGCGTGTAATAGAAAATGAGTCTTGAAAACAAGGTTAAGGATTTTGAAGTTGATTCCCCTGAATTGTCCAAAAATCTGCTCTGTGTCTATGAGACGGCCAGACAAAATCTGGTACAAAAAAATTATGTTTAGTGGACTTTCAATTGAATTATGAGCAAATAGTGTAACAGAGTCTCAAAAAATCGAATACAATTTTTGCCTGTATTGAGAGAGAAAAAGGATCCAGAAGGGAGAAAGTAGCAATATTGCTGCTTGCTGCCCTTCTCATTCCACATCTAGAGAATTTTTTCTGTTCTGGGCATCATGTCTAAGTGTTTTGTACCCCTCCTCTTTCACCTGTGAAGCCCCCCCCAAAAAGGTACCCCAGATTACAGTGCTCTAAGGATCTCTCTTCATTTAAAACCGTAGCTCAGCAGTCTCCATAAATGTTACTTTTACTAATCAGTCAGAGAACACAATTAGTTGAAATTAAAGGGCATTTTACCCCAGATCTAGGAGTATGTCCTGTAATATGCTCTCAAAGAACTAAAATAGAAAAACTTCTTATCTCTGCCCTGAGGTCTCATTAAAGACGCCTCCCACATTTGACTGGTTGACTTCATTTATGAAACAGACACTTTATGCTTAATGGACACATGATTTACTGAAACACGTTAAGGTAATTTTACATGAGTCCTATATTCCTCCCTGATCCTCCCACTGACAGCCCTCTGTGCCTAGGATATGGGAAGAAAGGTCAGATGAATGATTGTGGGCTTAGAATTCACTGACATCAAAACAACAAGCCCTCAGAGAAAACTGGAAGAAGGAAGGTAGGGAAGGAGGAAGGAAACAAAGAAGGGAGGGCTTTCAAACTGCCTCCCATTTGGTTTCACTAGTTAGGAATATTTCATAGCAGTGACCAGTGCCAACCAGTCTTACTCCAATGGGTCCTATCCTGTTTCAGATCCCAAACCCCCATAGCCCATGCAGTCCTTCAGAATCAGTTCCAAAAATTTGGAGGTGACTAGGTGGCACAGTGAATAGAGCACCGGCCATGGAGTCAGAAGGACCTGAGTTCAAATACGGCCTCTGACAGTTAACACAAAACTAGCCATGTGACCTTGAAAAAGTCATTTAACCCCAATTGCCCTGTCTTCCCCCCTCCAAAAAAAAAAAAAGAATCAGCTCCAACTCTTCCCAACTTCTTCTCCTACTCCTCCCAGTTCGTACTACCTTGGCAATCCCAGTGGGGCTCTATACCCATTAGGCTACCTTGTCCTCCCAAGAGTTCCCAATATCTCAGAACGTTCTCCCTCAGAACACTCTCCTCAGCATAAAAGTAATTCCATGGAATTGTAGACTTGATTGTCTAGCCTCTTCACTCCCAACTCCTTAGAAAGAGCTGAATGGAATCAAAGTGGTGCTGAATGGCCTTTGTAATATATTTTGGGGTGATTTTTGTGGCATAGTTGTAAATTTCAGTCTTGTGTATGTATGATCAGTTTATGAAATCAGTTCAACTCTGTCCCTTCCCTCCCCCCAGCTGTAAAGCATTAACTCTGTTTCTCCCCTTCCCCCAGCTGTACTGTGCCTTCCCTGACCCCAGCCTAGAGGTATTTCCTCTGAAACCATTTACTCTATAGCTATGATAAGGAATTCTTTTAAAGGCACTACCTCCTTTTGTTCTAGTAAACAAAACTCATCCATTTGCAAATCTGGATGGGTACATCTCACTTAATTTTACCTCAAATCTGACCACTGGTTGACTTTATGATGTTTCAAGGCAAAAACCACACCCCCCCATCCCTTACACCCTGCTGTTTCTCCCAGTGAATTATGGGTAAAATGCATACACAGTTGATGTGAAGGGTGCGTGTTCCTTTAAGTATTAATCACTCCCTGGCCCCTCCCTAACTCTACCTCTGTACCCCTAATTACCCTAATGAACTTGTGATTGACAGTCTTAGGCTTTAAAAACTGTGTTTCTACTTCCTGCTTTTTGCAGGTAGGCTTTTTCTAGCTCATCATCTTTCTAGACCCCTGCCCGCTGCAGAGCGTCACACTTTCAGGCTTTCTCTGACACACACCCCCCCCTTGCACCTTGTGCTCCTTACCCCATCTCTTTTGCCCTTGTGTAACAATAAACTTTTATAAATCTGCCAAAGGACAGCTGAGCTTATAATTCTCAACCATTCTCCAGGAGGAGTTAATGAAATCAGACTCCAGTAAATGAGTGAGGTTTCTCGAGGCTACCTGGAACCAGGTCAAGAGTGTAACAGTTGATTTGGGTATAGATATTTTGGGAGGATCAAGGGTGGAGGCTAGCTGGATAACAGAGGGATAGAGATTTGGGCAGAACTCCAATGAAAGGCCTATGGCCTCAGGCAAAGGCCTCATCAAATGGGAAGATTCAAGGAAAGCTCAAGGAGGTTCCCAGAGCTTGTACCCCTTCATTAGTAATAGTAGTATTGCTTTATATCCTGCTTAGTAAAGACAGTAGATTATTTGTTATATGGGATGGCTTTGGGGGATGGGGGAAGGAGGAGAAGGAGGGATTCTGACTGAAACTATAATGATAATTAAGAAATCAAATATGTCTTTTTAAATTTTAAAAAAATACTTAGTACTGAGTTCTCCTTGACTAATTTTTTTAAATGGAACATACACTAGTAGGGGCTCAGAAGCCTCAGTGTTTAGTGACTAGGAGAGGAGTTACCCTACCAGGGTTGCTCTTGTAACACTGAGTTAACTGTGGCAGTATGGACACTCCCTCTGGGGACCCTTGAACCTGCTGATATGAATGCATTTTGAGGTAAGTGGACCAGCTTAGAGAAAGAAAGAAAGGGGATTAGTGCCAGGCATCCACTATACTTGTAAATTTAGCTATCTAAATAAATAGTATAACTAGAAAAGTAGCAAGGAAATATTCTCCTCCATCATAAACCAAAGGAGCACTACATGTGTGTATATGCATGCAGTGAGGTGGGTAGAGAAAGAAAGGGAAAGAGATAAAGAGAAAGAGAAAACATTAGTATAGTATTTGTGACCAGCATGAACATATGAAGGACAGACACATTGGGAGTACATGTGGCCAAGGAACAAAAAGTAAGAGGCACACACAGGGAACATGTGAGGAGACCAGGACCATATTGCCAAGAGGCAGCTCAAGCATCTAATGCTGCAAGGCTGCTACATCTCATGATGATGTCATCACTGGTCCTGTTACCCACTTGTATGGAATTCAGCTTCTTCCAAGGACAGAGTCTCTTCCTAGAATCAATCCTATCATCTTTGTGGGTGGCCAAGTTAAGCATTTATTAAACACCTACTATCTGCCAGGCACTGAGCTAAGGGCTGGGAATACAAAGAAAGGCAGAAATAGCTCCTGTCTTCAAAGACCTTGTAATCTAATGAGAGAGACAACAAGCAATTATCTATACACAAACAAGATAGATGAGAGAGGAAGAGAGATGATAGACAGACAGATGGATGGACAGATGGACAGATGGACAAATAGACAGATAGATAGATAGATAGACAGAATAAACTGAAAATAATCTCAGAAGGAAGGTAATAGCATAAATGAGAACTGGGAAAGACTTCTTGCATAAAGTGAGATTTTTAGCTGAAACTTAAAAGAAGCCAGGAAGTAAATATGAGGAGAGGGAATTCCAGGTACAGGAGTCAGCCAAGGAAAATACACAGATTCTGGAGCTGGAATGTCTTCTCTGAGGAACAGGAAGGAGGCTGATGTCAGGTGGATCACAGAGTACCTCGAGGTGATTAAGGTGTAAGGAGACTGGAAAAGTAGGAAAGAGCCAGATTATGAAAAGCCTAACAGAGGATTTTAAATGTGATACCAGAAGGAATAAGGAGTCACTGGTACTGATTAAATGGAGAGGGAAAGGGTGTGTTATGGTCAAACTTGTACTTTGGAAAGATTGCCTTGATAGCTGAGAGGACTGGCATGGGGAGAAACTTGAGGGAGAGAAACCAAACAGAAGGTTACTTCCATAGTCCAGATTTGAAGTGGAGATGGTCACCACCAGGGTGGCGACAATGTCAGAGGAGAGAAAGAACCATATCTACAAAAGATGTTGTGAAGGCAGAACTGAGAGGACTTGGCAGCAGATTATCTCCAGGCAATGAAAGCAATTAAGGAGTGAAGGATGACACCTAGCTTTCAAGCCTGTTCTACTGTGAGGATGGGGTTGCCATTGACAGTAGTAGGGAAATTAGGAAGAGGGGAGGGTTTGGGGGAAAAGATAATGGTGCTCTGGTGGTCTCATGGTTGCTTCCAGGCACTGGCCTAATGGTCCCTACTAGGTAATGCCAAGTATGAAGTTGTGGAATTTTTAGCCCTTGGTAAAAGTCCTCAACTGACATTCTAACTCTTTCCCATAAGAGGAATGGGTGCACCAGCTCTCTTTTAGCTTGCAGCCCTAGCTCTTTTAATAATGGAAATTCAAGCTTTTCACACATCTAATAACAGACTAGGGAAAATGATGAGTTGTTTTTCTCATCTTAAGAAGAATCTGTCAGTCCCTGAGGCTTTAGGTATATAAGGGATTTTCTCAACAGAAGGAGACTGCCTCCAAAGGCCAAGCTTTTTTGAAACAAATACAGTCAGCCAGCAAAGTAGATGCTACAGGTAATTAATTTGTCTTTGGAACTCCCAACCAAATTGGCCTTCTTACTGTTCTTAGAATGAAGGAGTGGGATTCTTTCTGGAATGTCATATGTCTTCACATATGCTGTACTGTTATTATATGGAATGGTTCTCTTGGAGGGGAAGAAGGAGAAATTCCAGGAGAAACCATGGGAAAAATCAAATTAAATTTATTTTTCAAAGACTTAATAGAGCTTATCAGTGTATAGGAAATGGGAGAGGAATTTTCCCACCAGGGTTAGCCTGTGTCTTTTTTTCCCCCCTAAAGGGGGTAGTAAGGAAAAGAAAATAAATGATTGCTAATTTTTTTTAAACAAAACTAATTTTTAAGAAATATTGACAAGCTAGAAAGTATCAATCAGTCAGTAAGAATTTATTAAGAGCCTACTATCTACCAGGCACTGTACGAGGCACTTTGATTTCTCTGGCAAGTGAAGTAGGGTGTAGAGGGGGAGGAAAATCAAAAACAAAAACTATTTGGATGAAAACATAAAGAGCCATGGCTGTACCTCCAAACCTTTGTTCCAAGTTTCCACATTTATCATGTAGATGTGACAGCTAGATGAAGCAGTAGATACAGTGCCAGGCCTAGAGTCAGACTGACTCGTCTTCCTGAGTTCAAATCATGCCTTCTGACTCTTTTCTTTCCAGTGTATCTCACATTGGGCAGTGGAGAGAGTGCTGAAACTAGAGCCAGAAAGACCTGAGTTCAAATCCAGCCTCAGACACTTACTCTGTGTGACCCTGAGCAAGTCACTTAACCATATTTTCCTCAGTTTCCTCTTCTGGAAAATGACTTTGAGAAGAAAATAACAAACCCCTGTAGTATCTTACCCAAGAAAACCCCAAATGGAGTCATGAACAATCAGACAGGACTGAAAGGACTGAATGAATTTATTGAGTGGGGTTGGGAAGACAGAACAGAGAGGTCCAACCTATATTCTAGCATAATCACTTTGCTGGCTGTGCAGAGGACTGGTTGGCATCAGGATAGACTTGAAGCAAGGAAACCAATTAGAAGCCAGTTGTATGGCCCAAGGAAGCTTGGTGATGGATATCTGAACTGGGGTGATAACTGTGAGTAGAAAGAAGACTGATGATTGTGTGGAATGAGATAGCCTGAGGAACCATGGACAGCGCTGAAGATGTGACCTGGATGAATGGAAATGGAAGAATGGGAAAATGTATAGGAGGGGTGGGTTTGGAAAAAAAGATGATGAATTCTGTTTTGGACATGTTGAGTTTGAGCTGTCTAGAGGCCATCTATGCCATGCTTCTTGTTTTGCAGAGAAGGAAACTGAGGGCCAGGAAAGTTAAATGACTTGTCCAAGGTCACACATATGGCAAGCATCACAGGTGAGGTTTGAATCTAGATCCTCTGGCTTCAGAGCCAGTGTTCTTTCCACTGTAGTATGAGCATTCGGTAAAAATATAATAGATAAATGAATCATTTTTCAAACTGGATCTTAAAATAAGCCAGTTTTTATCCTACCTAAACTAAACAGCTACTAGAAAATATTTAAAAGCTGAGTAGTTTTCCCAACTGTAACCAGACATTTTTGCCCTCATTTGTAGCAAAAGAGCTTCTCCCTAGCTTATGCTACTGTTTCCAGGGTTTAAAGTTTAAGGGATGATTGATTAATAACAAAAATAGTAACAGCTACGATTATCTTGGCTCCACCTCCCCGACATTTGGGAGATTTCAAGTTCTCAGCTTCTCTCCCCTCTGTCCCCAAATTATCCAGACAAGCGACATATGGATCCCTGCAATTTCAATGTATATGAAATTCAAATGAAAGTTAAAAAGGCATACTAACCTCCCTGACAAAACAGGGACTGGGTGTCTTTCATTCCTTCTCTGCTCCCCACCCTCTTTCTATCCTGGGAGATTCCTCCTGTCCTCCTTTGGCTCACAGAGAATGGAGGGAGGGGAAGAAGTCTCAGTGTTCCTCAGAAACAAAGAGGGCTAGGGGAGTAGAGATTCTCATGCTCAGGTGGGTCCAATAATTAGGCAAGACTCACATATTCTCTATCTGTCTATCATAAAATGAAATAAAACAACCCCAGAGCAGTCTCTTGGTAGTAGAGAAAGATCCCAGAATCAGTTCCACCTTGTCTCCATTCTGAATCACCCAGGCTTGTGGGAGATTTAAATGGCAGAAAATTCTCTCAGGTTACACAACTGCTTGACAGAAATCTCTGTCTGGATCAGGGGTGGGAAGCTGCAGCCTTAAGGCCACGTGGGGTCTTCTAGGTCCTTAAGTTAGGTCTTTTGACAGAATCCTTCTTTGGCTACACTTAAGGACCTAGGATTCAGTCAAAAGGCTGCACTTAAGGATCTAGAAGGTCCTATATGGCCTTAAGGCAGGTTCCCCATGCCTGGCTGGATGTTCCACTGGCACTTCAAATTGATCATGTCCAAAATGGAACTTCTCCTTCTCTCCTCCCAATTTCTTTTCTAGCCCTATTTAACCCCAGAGTCATCCAAACTTTGGCAGGGTGCTGAAAGGAATCTTAGGGAGCATGGAGTCCAACACCCAAATGGTTAGAACCTTGACATGCAAGAAATTGATTTTTTGGCCAGGATCAGAACCAAGGTCATCTAACTCCAACTGGGCGTTCTTTTGACTGTACCAAACAGTAGTCATTAACTCTTCCCTCTCCCCTACCCCTCACATTCTGTCCTGCTAATTCTCTCTCATATCCATATACTCTCTTCCATTCTCACTGCCGTTCCCCAGATTAATTAATCTCCATGCTTTCAATCCCTACTCTTCTAATCCTTGCTTTACACCATTGACAAATAATCTACAAACGTGCAAGTCTGATGATGTCATGCTCATGCTCAAATATCTTCAATGGCTCCCCACTGACTACAGGATAAGAAATTAAACTCCTGAGCCTGGCATTCAAGGCCCTCAACAGGAATCCATGGAATTATGCTGTGAGAATTTTAATGCGAACCAATGTGAAATGTGTATTCTTTGCACCATGAGAACCAAAGTCTTCTCTTCATAGGCTCAAAGGATCATCTTTATCAGTATATCTAGCTTCATACTTATCCTCGCTTCCTAAGATTTGCAATTAATCACAGCATAACATGCAAGAGCATCTTAAAACAAATCCTTTTGTTGAAGGAAAAGAAATTCAAGGTCTGTTGCCAGTGGCAGAAGATAATCCCATAGGGTAGCATGAAGAAAAGTGACTGAGCTGTAGATAAAAGCACAGCTCCTGCTGTGGGACATCATACAGCCATCAAAGATACTGGAAAAATGCCAAAAACGCCTTCGTGCTAGAGACTGGAAACATAAGTTAAGTAGTCTCATGCACGCTGAATGGAAAAGAAGAACAGTCCTGGGATTCTATCAGGCATAGCTACAGTAGATGAGAGGAGAGCCCTTTCATCTTCAAGTGCAGGAGATTTGTTTTCTTCTTTAAAAGCAATGATAACACAGAGAAGGCTCCGATACAGGCAAGAAATACAGCACAGCAACCCATTGTCAGCTCCATTGAGTTAGTACAGTTCTTTATGGTGCTAAACCTATTCAAACCCTCTACACACAATGACACCTAATTATAACACCATATGCTTGCAAAAGATCATTTTTCACAATGCCTGAGACCTTTACACAAGGCAAAATCTTTTCTAGTAAGGCTTCCTACATGAAGCAAAGAATTTACTTGATTTGCTACCCTATCAGCAGAGCATCTTGAAGACCTTTGAGGCATAATATCAAAACTGTTGCCTTAATAATTTTTTCATATATTTTTGCATGTTTGGTTAATTAATTGGCATCAGGAGAATATATCATTTTACATTTAGATTTGATTATCCATGGGTTAATTTAGTAAGAGACATGATTTTAATTGGATTTGAAATTGGGGTATAATGTCTCTAAGGAATTTCAGACTGGTCAGAGTAGACTAAAATATTAATTACTGTACTTCAAAATATTATCATGTTTTCTGAATTCCTTATAATCTCTCCAAGTTCCCACAAGCAGAGATGAGGGTTTTCCAAATCCTTATAATTTCTGGAGTGCTAAATTGTTTGCCCAGATTACTAAATGAGTAATCTGGCTCATTATTTAACTATGTACAACAAAATCCTTGTAGGTAACAGAAGATGAGGCAGGTGTAAAAATCTCAAAGAAAGATGGTGTAGCAACCTTTTCTCAATTTACTCTACAATTGATTTTAAAGTGCTGCTTTAGACACACTTAAGGAAGGTGTATTTTGTCCCATACTTCCTGGAATGGTGAATTGGCTTTTAATAGAAGACTTGATAAATCAGGTGGTATTCTCAAACTATTTAATTCACTAAAGAAAAAACCATGTATCATGAGCCTTTGCCTAAGAACAGTGACAAAAAGTCTTCCAGCAATTTAAAATTATTCAGAAAAAAAAATAGAAAGAAATTTGAGATACTTTTGTTGCTGGTCAATCACTTCAATTATGTTAAACCCTTTGTGACCCCACTTGAAGTTTTCTTGAAAAGATATTGCAGTGGTTTGCCATTTCTTTCTCCATCTCATTTTACAGATGAGGAAACTGAGGCAAACAGAGTTAAGAGACTTGCCCAGGGTCACATAGCTAGGAAATGTGTGAGGCTGAATTTGAATTCAGGTCTTTATGCCTCCAGTTCTAGCATTCTATCCACTGCACCACCTACCTGACCAATCTGAGATACAGCAGAAAAGAGTCAGAAGGCTTGGTTTCTAGTACCAGTCTTTCTATTCTATGTGTGGTGACCTTAAGCAATAGTAATGATAATACCTGGAATTTACATAACACTTTAAAGTTTACAAAGTGCTTTACTAATAGTATCTTCTTTCATTCTCACCACAGCATGTGAGATAAGTTCTATAATTATCTCCATTTTGCAGGTGAGGGAACTGATGCTGAGGGTGAGTGACTTGCCCAGGGTCACAGAACTAGTAAAGGTCTGAGGCTGGTTTTAGTCCAAGTCTACCCTGATACCAAAGACAACATTCCACCTACCACACCACCTAGCTGCCTGAGTTTCTCTGCATTTCATTGGTTTCCTCATTCGCAAAGTAAATTGTATCTCACAATTTCCAAGATCACTTCAAGGCAAGGACCAAACTGGCTCTTTCTCCTCCATGAAGAACAAGTTTGGAATTAGAAAATTCAAATTCTGCCACTAAATTATGCCGTGACCTCATTTATAATGAGATTAGTTCTGCTATTAGGATGACTAGGTAAATCAGAACTTAATGCAAAATGCATCTGTTATTTTATATTAAAGCAATACGGTGAGAAAATGCATGCATCGAGCAGGTAGGTGGCACAGTGGATAGAGCCCTGGCTCTGGAATCAGGAAGAGCTGAGTTCAAATCCAGCCTCTGACACCTACTGATAAAGGGAAGGGCAAGTAACTTAACCCTGATTGTCTCCAAAAAAATAAAAGAAAAGGCCCAGATCAGAAAAACCTGAGTTCAAATCCAGTCTCAAAAATTTATTAATTGTGTGATCTTGACCTCTATTTACTGTAGTTTCCTAATCTGTAAAAGGGACAGTAATAGTACCCATTTCCCAGGCTTGTTGTGCAGATCAAATGACATATTAATTGTAAAGTGTTGAGAGTAGTTCCTGGCACATGGTAAGCACTAACAGTCAGTGAACGTAAGTACCCTACACTGGTCTTGAATATAAGTGGTACAGAATGCCAAAAGCGATCAGGTGAATGATTTTCTTTGTAAAATAGTTGGGAAATGCATTCAGTTGAATTGATGTCATCTGACTAGTAATAAGTTTTGTTTCATGTTTTAAATACATATAATATTACTGTGTTTCTAAAAATTTTTCTTGTTATAAAATTTGTGGAAGGAATTACATCAGAAATGCTGTTCAAAAAAGGAAACTCTTTTAGTCTGGATACTGTTAGATCATAATTGAGCTATCAAAGAATGTGGTCAAAATGTTTGAAAAAATGT
Organism: Pseudochirops corinnae; assembly: GCA_028646515.1. NCBI lineage: Eukaryota > Metazoa > Chordata > Mammalia > Diprotodontia > Pseudocheiridae > Pseudochirops > Pseudochirops corinnae. The sequence goes on along the minus strand of CM053587.1, from coordinate 18,789,652 downwards.
TAAGTATTTAATTGGATATATATATATTAAATAATAATAATAATTTACTATTGGGAGGGGGAGGAAAGTAGCAAAGACCTCTTAAACTGTCCTTATCTGGGAAGTTTTAGGACTTTCTATTAAGGTAGAGTCAAAAGATCTTATCAGCCCTGCTGAGAGCATGTTGTAAAATTCTAAAGTACTAAAAAGAAATTTTTAAGTACTAAACTTTGAGATATTAGGACCATTCCCAACGTGGGGAAATTTACAAATTTGTTTATCTGATAGATTTTTTTTACCTGACAGACTATTTTTTTATCTAGTTTTTATGTTTTATCTGATAGATTATGTTTTTGTGAGTTTTATCTGATGGATTATTTGGCTATCATTTGTGAAAAATTATGAAATTGTACCTCTTAATAAAAAATATACATTGAAGTTACAGTTTTGAGCCAACTTGGTAACAGACCTTAGATTCAATGACTTCATTTTTGCCTTAGGGTTAACAGGCAGTACAGATTGGAGCCTTTCTGTTGGCAGCATTTTTCTGGAGTTTTGAATCAACTTTCATATGTTCACTATAGGTGTGAAACTCCAGAATGTGATTATTCTTAATTTGTAAAGGAAGGATGAATAAGATATCTTTATATGTGTTAACTGTTATTGCAACATGAAAAAAATAATATCATAGCCCTAAGCTGCAATTAGTGAAATTATTATTTAAAGCAAAATCTCTTGGGATTGTAATTTGATATTATTCTGAGTTTTTATGTCAGGTATGATTGTCTCAATTGCCGTGAAGCCACTAGTCCACCATCCATGGAGAATGCCACGTGCTATTCAAAGGGAGTGCACTCTTAGAAGGTGGATGTCTGTGCCTAGGGAAGTTAAAAGAACAACCTAATGCAGACAAAGGTAGGATGCTCTTGACTAAAGTTCCCCATTGTGCTATTTCCTTTCTGAACAGGAAATTTTCCCACCTGGCAAATTCTGAGCCTGGCCATGACAACCCACAAATAATTTGGAATATTTCTGTATGACTGGCCATTGTGACTCTTACTTGCAATCAAACAGAACTAAGAGAGTTTTCCCCCTGTTAGGATTTATGTCAGGTCACTCTATTCCCTTGAAGAGATAGTCTTGACACAACCGTGTCCCTCCTTTATCCTTTCATAACAAATTTCTATAATCAGGGCAAGTGAACCACAGAAGTTTTATTATTTCAATACTATATCAATTAATAGATTAATGCTAAAACATCTGAATTACTACATTAGACACAAATATGAAAGATCTTTCTATTTTTAATCTGATTTTGTAGTCAACTCCATATTATAATCAACTAAATAAATGAGTTCTTAGGCTTCCTAATAGTTACATATTTGTCATTCACTTTCTGACTCTTCCCCTTTGATGATGACTTCCCCAAGGATTAGCCCTCGAAACTCCTACACTGGGGAACTAATTTTTCACTGGCCTTTATCTCTGTCCCAAATAATGTATCGAGCCTAAATTGAATGCCAGTTCCTTTTCAATGAAGCCTGGCAGAGCCCCGTGCACAATTTGGTGCCCTGCCTCAGTTCTCTCTTCCTTAGTTCTTTGACTGAGCACTCTTGCAGTATAGCCCATTACTGTTGTAGATCTGAGCAGAATTTCCCAATTTCTGTGGCACAAGAACAGAGTTGAGTTCAGTTACAAACTCCTGTTTTGCATGTACAGCCTGACTAGACTATGGTGGCTGATGATGGAGGGGGTGCTGAGCAACCACATTAGAAGTTAGGGATTCAAAGGCCTGTAAAACCATGCACACCCTTTCATGTCGCAATACCACTACTGGGTCTATATCCCAAAAGAGATTTTTAAAAAGAAAATAAAAGGACCTATATGTACAAAAATATTTATAGCAGCTCTTTTCTGGTGGCAAAGAACTGGAAATTAAGGGAATGCCCATTAATTAGAGATGGCTGAACAAGTTGTGGTATATGATTGTGATGGATACTATTGTGCTATAAGAAATGATGAGCAAGATGCTTTCAGAAAAACCTGAAAAGACTTGCATGACCTGATGCAAAGTGAAATGATTAGACCAGGAAAATATTATACACAGTAACAGCAATATTATAACATGATCAATTGTGAATTATTTAGCTATTCTCTAAGACAACCCTGAAAAATGAAAAATGCTATCCATCCCCAGATAAAGAACTGATGGAGTCTGAATACCAATCAAAGTACATTTTTTTTACCTTGTTGATTTTCGGATATATGGTTTTGCTGTTGTTTTGGTGTATGTTTTCTTTTACAACACCACTAATATGCAAATGTGTTTTGCTTCACCACATATTTATAACTTATATCAAATTGTTTGCCTTCTCAATGAGGGGGGGGTGGGGAAGGAGGAAGAGAATTTGGAACTCAGAATTTTAAAAATGAACACTTAAAAAACATTTGAAAAGAGTTAAGGATTAGTCTTTTATTAGCTCATTAAGTTGTTATCTCATTAAGGTTCTTGGTGTCTTAGAAAGGGGACTGCTAAAACAGCTTTATCTTTTGTGTAAAATTACTATTTTGGAGAGGTTTGAAAAGCCATAAGGACTGGAGAAAATGCCTAGTTCTCTGTGTTGTGAGTCATTCGATCTGGAACTCCACCAATGATCTCTTAATTGACAAACCTCATGGGGTTTTCTTGGTCTTCATCCTTCTTGACCTATCTTCTCCATTTGATCTTGTTGACCACCTACTCTTTCTCCATACTCTCTATCCTCTACATTTTCACGACACTACTCTCTCCTGGTTCTACATCTACCCAGCTGACAGCTTCTTCCAAATATCCTTTGCTTACTCACCATCCTTACTACATCTCCTGAATGTAGGTGTCCCCTAAGGTTCTCCTCTGTTTCCACTTGAAAACCCATCAGCTTCCATGGGTCAATTATCATCCCCATACAGATGAATTAGTCATTTATATATCCAACTCCAGGTTCTCCTAGAGCTTCAGTCCTTCCTCAACAACTGACTACTAGAATTTCAAGCTGAATATCTCTCAGAGACCCCTTAAACTTGATACATCCAAAACAGGACTTTTTATCTTCCAAACATGCCTCTCTTCCAAATTTTCTTATTTCTTCCAAAGAAATAGAAGACCATTTTTGGTCTCCTAAGTTGTTAAAAGGAAAAATCTTTATTCAGACATTCTTCTTGAGTAATGAGGCAAAGTCAGAAAGCAAAAAGGATTTTATTCATCATGCCTAGGCAGTAAGCAGATCATCACTATGATTTTGAGTAGCCCAATCTACAACCCTTTGCTGTGTTCTTTCTTTGACACTTTGAAGCAGTCATAGCACAATGAACAGAGAGTCTTAACCCAATCAGTGGGATCACTAGAACCCAATTCACCAGCCTTTCAAGGTACCTGCTATGCCTTCACAGCTACCATAATGGTCTCAGATCACACAGTCATATCACTCATAGCCCCATATGTATGATTACCATAGGTATTCACCACTGGGATGATGGAGATGCAACACAGAGTCTAAGTTAAAGAGGAATTCCTGTGAAAGGTCAGGCCTTATAGAAGTTCCTGTTTGTAAATGACATTCTACTGGTTATACCAACTCTTAAGAGTCTTGAGGCTATATGTGGCCTTCTAGGTCCTTCAATGCAACTTTTTGACTGAGTCCAAGTCTTACAGAACAAATCCTTTTATTAAGGGGATTTGTTCTGTGAAGTTTGGATTCAGTCAAAGGAGCACACTCAAGGACCTAGAGGGCCACGTGTGGCTTCAAGGCCACAAGTTCTCCACCCCTGCTTAAAACATTTCAGAGCCTCATGGAAAAGATCTATAAGTACTTGAAAAAGTTTAACCTGATCACCCACCCAAGAAAGACCAATTAGATGAAGAAGACTGCTGTCCAGATTAAGACATGCACAATTTGAATGACTGTCAGTATGCAAATATCTATATCAGAAGGTACACGTGGACAAATGGGGTGCAGAGTCAAGGAGGAAGGAGCAAGAGAGCTACCTGGATTGTCTGAGAAAAACATCATCTCTTTTAATTATCTCAAGCTTCCCACTGAAGCAAAAACCCATGATTTTACCAAAATATCACTGGTATTGCTGTATAACATTACAGAACAACATGGGATACAATAGTCTGTGAAGAGTCCAGCTTGCTGATTTCTAAGGTCGTTTCTTTATCTAAAATGCTAGAAATGATCCAATGAAGAAAAAAGCCAATGCATAGAAAAAAGAGTGGCAGCTACATTACAAGGAGAATACCTTCTATTTCAGGCCCTATTCTAGTCTGATACAGGACATATCCCCAAGTGGGTCTATACGTTCGAATCTGTTGATCACATCAACAGACAAAAGCAACAGGTTATAAACTGAATTATAGTAGTACTCTCAAAGGAAAGTCTTTCATATATGGTTAATTGTAAGAAGTTCTAAATACATCTGCATTGGAGAAAGGCTATATATGCATGCACAAATATGATTCATGACACGTGTTTATGTGTGTATGTGTGTGTGTGGGTGTGTGTAATGACTCTTCAGACCCAAATTCAAACCCCTCTCTACCCTTGGGCAATCACTTCACTAAGGTTTGACACTGCCCTGTTGAGGAACACACCTAATATGTAATTAACTCCCCTCATTCATTAAAGATAGCTGGCCTCAGACCATGTTTCAGGTACCTACCAGGAAACCAGGGCTTAACCCACATCTTTCTGTCTGACTTGCCTACCTACCCCATACGTACATGCTTGCCACCTGTTGCTCTCACTTTGGGAACAGTAATCAAACCATTGCTACTTCAAATGGTGTGACAGGTGGCTACTCTATAGCTCATAAGCACCAGTCCAAAGCTCCCTTCTCTGGCCCCTGCTCCTCTGTGTACTTTGTGTCCCATATAGAACATAAGCTTCTTGAGGGCAGGAACAGTCTCACTTTTGTATGTACCTACCCAGTGACCAGCAGAAAGGAGGTACTTAATAAATACTTGTTTTTTCATTCATTCAAACTGAGTTTGAAATCTGGCTCTGCTACCATCACCTCACCTGTCTAGACCTGTTTCCTCATAGTAAACTAGGGGATTAGAGTGGGTAACTTCTAAGATCTCTTCCAGTTCCATATTCATGATCCTATGAACCAGGGGGTTTGGGGAATAAGCAGAAAGATAGTACGTGATTTGCTAAACATTCTTTATTGCCGTCTTTTAAAAGAATCAGTGTGTGGCGCAGTGAATAGAGCACTGGCCCTGGAGTCAGGAAAACCTGAGCTCAAATCCGGCCTCAGACACTTAACACTTACTAGCTGTGTGACCTTGGGCAAGTCACTTAACCCCAATTGCCCTGCCCTCCCCCCTCAGGAAAAAAAAGCAAAAAATAAAAAATAAAAATAAAAGAGTCAGTGTGGTATGAAGAACGCTGGTCTAGGATTCCTGTATTCTGACAGTCCCTCTGACACAGTAATTGTGGGACCTGGGGCGAATCACCTCAAATCCTCCGGGTCTCAGTTTCCTCACCTGTGAAATGGGGATAATGAGACCCACCCTATAAGGTCATCATGAGGATGAAAGAGAAGATATACATGACAGTATTTTTTAAACTTTGTTGTTATTCAGTCATGTCTGACTCTTTGTGATCCCTTTTGGGGTTTTCTTTTTTTTGGAGGGGGAAAGCAAGGCAATTGGGGTGACTTGCCCAGGGTCACACAGCTAGTTGAGTGCCAAGCATCTGAGGCCACATTTGAACTCAGATCCTCTTGACTTCAGGGCCAGTGCTCTATTCACTGTGCCACCTAGTTGCCCTAATTTAGAGTTTTCTTGACAAAGATAACGGAGGGATTTGCCATTTTTTTTCTCCAGCTCATTTGACAGGTGAGGAAACTGAGACAAACAGAGTGAAGTGACTTGTCCAGAGTGTCTGAGACCGGATTTAAACTCAGGTCTTCCTGACTCCAGGCCTAGCGCTCTATCCACTGTGCCACCTTTGGAGCACTATAAAATTTGAAAATATTTCTAAACGAATCTATATAAGGGGCGGCTAGATGGCACAGTGAATAGAGCACTGGCCCTGGAATCAGGAGAACCTGAGTTCAAATCTGACCTCAGACACTTAACACAAAACTTGCTGTGTGACCCCAGGCAAGTCACTTAACCACTGACTACCTCCAATAATAATAATAATTAAAAGAATGGAGACTGAGAAAAAGCCTTTGAAGCTTTCAATTAAAATAGTATTAATAACCTTGGAGAGAGTTGTTTGGGGTAAGAGGTGAAGCAGAAAACTGGATTATAAGAGGTTTAGAAGTAAATGGGAAATGAGGAAATAGAAGTAAAGAATATGGAGTGTTGCTTTAGTCACAAAATAAAGGGCATGAGCTTGAGGGGATGTCAAGGTCAGGGCCTTTTTTAAGGACAGAGAATATCTGGGCATTTTTCTAAGCAGCAGGGAAAAGTCTGTGCATAAAAAAGACTAGGAATTAAGGAGGAGGAAAGGGGCAGGCATCATCAAAAGGGCAATCTCCTAGAAGAAATGAGAAGAAATGGGATCAAGGCCACAAGGAGAGGGTTTGCCCTTAAGAAGAAGGGGAATATTCCTGTGCTGTAAAAAATGATCAGTGCAACAAGGACAAAGAAGCTTGGAAAAATCCACACGAATTGATGCAGGAGGGAGTAAGCAGAGACAAAAAACAATATATACAGTGATGAAAATGATGTAAATGGAAAGAACAATTGCCACAAAACAATAAAGAGTGAATGCTGCAAAATTATAAGAAACAAGCATGACTCACAAGAAGAGCTATGAGAAAAAATTCCCGCCCCAACCCTTTGCAAAAGGGGGAGGTCCGCGAGTACTGTGCATCGCACATATTTTCAGATTTAAAAAAAAAAGATTATCAGTTATGCTGATTTTTTTTCCTCAAAATTACTATTTGTTATACGGCGTGGTATATATGGGAAGAGAGGAAAGTGGCATTACATGGTCCTCTGGAAGGGGAAGGGAAAGGAAGTATGAGACTATTGACTGAGGGAATTGAATGCTCAGGCTATTGATGTCACTTCTGGGCATGTGTATACAAAATAATCAAGAGGAACCCCAGACTCTGATTCTGGTCCAGTGGATGATGAGAAACTTAGGCAAAGGAGTTTGTTCAGCTGAACCACCTCAAGTTGTGTGTAATGCATATCCTCGCTCAATATTCTTCTCTTGGTAAGGCTCTATAGTTTTCCTTTTGCTGTTAAAAAAAAACAAAAAAAACCCCATCACTTCTTCAGAGACTGGATTTTTTTAAAAAGGAATGATCAAAGATAATAAAGGGACTTGGTGGACTAGAATTGGGGAGGGGAGGGAACTTATGGGAGGTGGCCTGATTCTTCTCAGAACTAGCCATTTAGAAGAAAGTGACTAATGAACAGCTGTTCAGCTAATAGAACCAGACAGTGCCATCAACTGGATAGAAATCCTACTGAGTACTTACATAAGCACACGTCCCTTGGACTGAGGCAGCAGATAGACAACAAGCCAGACCCAGAACTGAATGGGAACAAGGGAATAGACTGGACTTCATTCAGGAAATCATGCAAAACTTCAACAACCTCAAACTTCTGCCTAAAACAAAGCCAGTTTTTTAACATCTATATTTTTCTGGTGAGACACAGCACAGCATAATGACTGAAGGGTCAACCTAAGAATCAGAAAGACCTTGGTTCAAGACCTACCTGTGACATATTAAGTGTGTGGCACTGGGCAGTTGCTTAACTCCTCCATGCTCCTGTAATTCTCTGAGATTACAAATTACAAAGGATTATCTGTCCGTATCAGGGAGGGATTTTCCACACTAGGAGTTCCCTAAACCCATATAGTCGCAAAACCAGAGCAAAAAGGCAAAATTATTCTAGTTCTTCTATATGGCTATAAATCATGGAATACTATGGGTCACCCAAAGAGCCCAGGGAATACATCTGGGGTGAGTCTAGTGACGAACTGGAAGCAAAGAGAATCTTGAAAGATATCACCGAAGAGATATACGGTGGAAACAGATGGTGTGCCAGGCATGTAGCAAGACAGGAAGCCTGAGTGAAGCAGTAATACATAGGAAATGTCACAGGACCTAGAGCAAAGGCACCAGCATTTTGGATGGATACCCTGTGCTGGGTTGGAAGAACAGACAGGCAAGAGTTCAGTGGCGAAGACAGGTCTCCTGGAGAGGGTGCACACTTTGATGAGATCACCAATGTGTTTATCTATTAATGTAAGAATAACCTTCTCTAGATGGGCACCAGGTGGCACAGTAGATAGAGTGCTGGACCTGGAGTTAGGAAGATTCATCTTCCTGAGTTCAAATCTGCCACAGACACTTATTGGCTGTGTGACCCTAGGCAAGTCACTGAATGCCGTTTGTCTCATTCTCATCAGTAAAATGGGCTGGAGAAGGAATTTTAGTATAGTAGCTTTTCTTAAACAGGTTAGACCTCCCCATAACACATATGTATGTATACCAACATACATACATTTGACAAAAACTTTTGAGAAGCACTGAGTAATAGGAAGTATTAGGTAAAGGTATAAAAATGGCATAGGAGAAAGGGAATGAAAACACAACAAAAAATAAGATTGTAATTCTATCAACCTTTACAAATATCTGGCTTATTGGGGAGGGAATGACATGCACTCTGAATTGGGTACCTTGCCCTGTGGGGGAGTGGGGGGATGGGTATGGGAGGGGGGATGATGGAGGGGAGGGCAGGGTAAGGTGGAGGGTTGTTGGAGGCATGCAATTCTGTGGATGGAAGGAGACAAAGTAGAGAGTGGGGGTGGGGATGGAAAGGAGGGAAGTGTAGTCAGTCTTTCACGGTGTGTCCATTGTGGAGATGTTCTGTGTGGCTACACATGTGCAGCCTGTGTTGAGTTGCTTGTCTTTCCAGTGGGGGTGGGTGATGAGGGAGGAAGAGAAAGAATCTAGAATTTAAAGTTCTAAAATCATATATTAAAAATATATATATCTGTATATAGATAGATATTATTATTATTATTATCATTATTATTTACATGCAACTGGGAATTAAGATATACAGGCACTGGGGTAGGTAGATCCATCTCGCCCTACCGGAAAGTCAGAGGGATGATAGGGGAGGATATAGGAGACAGCAGACTGGGGGAGGGGTGTTATGGGAATCTGAAGATCTTCCCTGCCCCTAGGCCCTTTGCTAATGTGGCTACGTGACTCTTGAGAACCTTCCCAGGTTTGAAAGTATACTGTGTTCCCTAATAGGCTGAATGTGGTCATGTGGAGCCTGTGGCGCCAGGCTTGTTTTCCAGGAATGCCCTGTGCCTTGTAGCTTTGTGATTGGGCAGTGGGTCCAGAGGGCTGTGACATTCTCCAAGCC